>JANZLQ010000055.1:16352486-16424416 GCA_026212715.1 Elanus axillaris | reverse complement strand
ACCGGATCAGGTCCCTGGGTTGGCGGGGGGGGGGCTCGGGAGAGGTGCCGGCGGTGGCACCGGGGGACAACGGCGAGGTGGGACTCAGGTGGCTGAGCCGGGACAGCCCTTGTGCCGGGGCCGGCATTTGGGGTCTGGGCTGCGGCAAATTTAATAAGTCTTACGGCGGCCTCCTCCCAGAGCTTGGCTTAATGGGATGCCAGAGACGACAGGGTTGCCTCGATCTGCTCATTCCCCGGGCCTGGGGAACCATCCATCTTGCTCTAACCCTATTTTAAAAAAATATAAAAGGAAAGAAAAGGAGGGGGTGGGGGAGAAAGAAAAATGATAAATCTGTTCAGGGCTTTTGTTTGCCTGCGATTCCTGTAAAGGACAAAAAAATGAAATAAAAGCCAGGCCCATTTTTTCCCTGCTTGGTGTTGCCATGGGATAGAAAGCCCCCCGTTCTCAAGAGTGCAGTGCCTTTGGGGAGGGGAAAAAAAAAAACCCACCCTCATTAACGTTATGAGTTGCATCTGTTCCCTAGGTCTGGGACACTTCCAGCCCGCCAGCTCTCCGTTGCCTGCCTCCCCCACCCCCGCACATTCCCATTGCTAATTTATTTGGATATCCATGCTCTCAGAAATCAAAGGGGAGATCCGCTTTCCCCGCTCTGGCTCCAAGACAATGACTGCCATGCTGAGAGCATCCCGGCTCAGAGAGCATCCCGGCTCTCGGCTGGGTGCAGGAGGCAGAGGGCAGCAGCCGGAGCAGGGTCTGGGAGCGGGACGCCTGTGCATCCCTCTGGAAAACAGAAATAATAATCCTGGGTCACTGCTGCAAGAGGCAGGAGAGGGAATTCCCACTTGGACAACACCGTGGCCAGGAGAGGTTTGGAGCAGCATCACAGGTTATTGATCTTCCATGTCTTCTTCTGCCGGGACCTCTGCCCTGCCAGGCTCAAGCCCTTAAGAAACCAAATGAACAAACCTCCCTTTTCTGCTCCTGCTCAGCTCCCTGGGTCTTTCCATGCTCAGGGGATGCATGTGGTATGGACCCAGTGCTATTTACCACATCCAGGAGGGTGGGGAGGCGTAAAATAAGATCTTTGCTGTAACACACTGTCATGAAAACACGTATGTACAGTAGAGCAGAGGCTCTCCAGGACTTTGCAGAATGAGGAAATTTGCTTGATATTTCCAATTGCATGTGATAAGGAACGTGCATGCAATTACCCTTATCGGACCTGCAAGGTAAAATACAGTAGACGGCGCAGGGCTGGGAGCCATAAAGCAAAGAGCTTTACAGTGAGAGACAATACAGCCAGAACCAGTGCATGGAGAGGAGGATTTTCTTACCCGGCCGTGGCTCCTATCTACCCGGCTCTCGTTTCCAGGCTATTTATAAGTGAAGTGCTGGGTGAAGGCTGGTCGTCGCGTGCACCGAGCCCCCCAGCACTGTGTGCCTGCCTTCCCACACCACACTGCTAAAACACACCCGTTTCTTCGGAGATCCGGCTCCAAGAGCAGGAGGGAGCGGCAGCCCTGACCATCCAGGTCTGCATCTGCAGGAGGGATAAGTCCAAAGGGAGTTTTGGTGGGTGCATGGAGTGATACCGGGCTGCTGTGAGAGAGGAAGGAGGAAAAGTGGTGATTTCAGCTGCCGTAAAACAGAGGTTTGGTGCCTGCAGTGCTAACAGCGTATGTGAGCCGGGCACTAAAATATGGCTGTCCCGGTGCAGGAGGCTTCAAGCTGGTGCATGTCCTGAACGGGATGAGTGGCAAGGCTGTGCCACGCTGTGCCAAAACACGCCACATTGAGTCACGCCACGCCGTGCCAAGCCACACTGTGCCAGCTGTACCGTGCCGTGCCTTGCCAAGCCGTGCCATGCCACCCCGGCTGGGGACACGCTCATGAGTCCCGGGCCATTGGCACGGCTCGGCGCAGGCTCACAACCAGGCGGAGGCATCCGTGAGGTGCTCATGGTGCTGGTCGGAGCCTGGCATCGTCAGAAGGAAACGTGGCAGTTGTGCCTGCAAGCCGAGGAGAGAAGCACGCACAAAAGCCTGCTCTGTACACTCTGGGTATCACTGGATAACACCGTGGCTTGCAGGTATCGGTTTGCTGGATTATGTGTAAAAAGCTTCACAGTCTTTATTATAAACACTATAAATAGGTTTGTGGTTCTTCTCTGAGTTTAAGAACAAAAGGCTGTTTCATTATCATTAAACTTGCGTTTCAGTTGCTCTGTGATGGGGTGTCTGGCTTTTTATGGCAAGCCAGGGCTTTCAAAAGCTCCTTAAATGTTAATGTCACCTTTAAAACAACAGTGGTGAGGCCTTTGATCAACAGAGCCGGTCACTTCTTGTAGCTGAAGTAAGAACCAGCAACTGACTGATCTTGAGATTTTAATATTTCCCCCTTCCCCCTGCTGACCCCTGGCACAAGGAAAGGAGCTGGGCTTTGATCAGACCTGATTTTTTAGCCATTCCAAGGACCTGCTGCTTAAAGGAGATGTTCAGCACTGAGTTTTCACAGCTCGATGTGACGGCGGATAGCAGTGCACGGCCAGCACGGCTGGCCGGTCTTGCAAGAGTCTCCCGACCGCGCTGTCCTTGCCAGGCTCTGGGGACGGGAGAGGAAGACCCTTCTCCACCCCTGCTGCCATGGACCTGCGGGATTCCCCGGGACATGTGGCTTGGAGCCACCAGCAGCACCCGCTTTTCTTTGCTGCAGACACATCCCTGTGATTTAGAGGCTTGGGGGACACACACACACATAGGGTCATCTCAAATTCTTCCCCTTCTCATGGCACCAGCACTGCCCATCACCAAGAGCTCACAGCAGGACCGCACACCCGTTGCTCGCTGTCCCTCATCCATCCGCTGTCCCTGTCCCCATCTCCCCCACGCTCAGATTCCGGCCACCCCCCACACATGCCCACGCACACGGCCACCGCGTTCGCTGCTGCTGAGCTTGCCAGGCTGGGGACAGGGTCACACACATCGCTCCGTGAGCAGGCAGGAGCGTAACGCTGGAGGAAAGCACATTTCAGGTTCAATTAATGCCATCCACGGCAGAGGCGGCTGTGCTGGTGCTGGTCTGGGTACAAGGATATGTTTGCAGAGATAAGTGTGAGTGTAACCTGATGACACAAGTTGCCTGCTTCCAAATGTCAGGCAAAGTTCACGCAACCCATGTGAAACGAGTTAAAATTTAACAGAAATCTGCAAAGTGTTGTGTGGTAATTGAATCCATGATGTGGATGGGAAGCATGTTCAGACACATCCCAAATTTGCCTAAACAATAGTATTCTTCTTAAAAAAAGGTCGATTTAAAGGAGGCTGCTGCTGCTAAATATGCCTGCACCCCCTCCTTCCCCTTCTGCAAGGAGAAGGCTCTGTCTGAAAACTTCTGAGTCATTCTGCATTGGTTTTGATGTGTCAAAATTGGTTTAAAAAATCACAGCTGAAGCAGCAGTAAGGAGAGCTCAGCTCAGGCACACACACAGATGAATGCAAAGTGCTGCAGAGCTGAACCGCATTGGGCTCCGCATGGAGAATAAGAGTCGTTTAAGCTATACCCGTGCATTAAGAACGAAAAAGGCTTTTTGGCTTCTTGACACTGTGATGTGGCTTTGTGTTGTTTTTCTCTTTGCTGGCTGCTAATTCTCCCTTTGTCCTGGCATGGTGGGGTGCAAACTCCTTCAAGCTTTAGAAATGGAAAGTTGTTTTGTTGGTTTTGTGCTCCATTTCTATAGCTCCAGCAGCGAGTTCAGCCCTGAAGCCCCCCCCTACATGGTCTTTGGGCCGAGCAGGCAGCAGAGGCCAGATGTGAGCAGAACACCCCATCGCAGCCTCACGTGGGGTGGGACAATCTCTACATGCCTGCAACTGCAAAGCAGCCATCCTGGCATCCTTTTTTTCTCCCTTTCTGCATTCCCCTGGCCAAATCCTGCTCAGGTCCTGCATCCCAAGCCGGAGCGCCGGCCACCGAAACAGCCCTGGCACAGTAAGGAGGAGGAGGCAGGAGAAATGAGCTCTGTGCTCTGGCTCGCTTGGAGGTTTTTGTCTCTATCTTTTCCATTTAGGGAGTTTATTATACTAAGTGATTGATGGAATGGATTAAAAAAAAAGAAGTGGATGCCCATCTTGGTTTGGACTAACTGAAGACAGCCCCCTGCCCGGGCTGGCTCCACGCACAGCATCCCCATGGGTGGATCTGGGGCTTGGCTCTGGTTTATCCCTTGCTCCTTGCCAGCAGATTAAAACCTCAGTGGTTCCTTGTGATACTGATGATCGGTGCTTCTAGCTGTCCCCCTGGGGCAGCTGCACAGCCAGGCTCTCCGCTGGACGCAGCGGGCTTGGAGGAAAGCTGCAAGGGATGACTGAGACCCTTGTGTGCTTTTAGTCTGCAAGGGCTTTTCATAAGGGAGCTAAAAACAAATTTAGCACTTAATGCTCTGAAGAGTAAACACTTAAATGCCCTATCATCTGCCCAAGTGCTTTGTTTATTATTCAGAGAAGCCAAACTGAAGCAGTTTTCCATGGAGATGTAGTACGTCCTTCAGATTAGCTCGCTTAATTAGATCCTGGTTGCACAGAGCTCTGCTCTGGAAGAGGTGCTGATGAGGGAAAGTCAAACAATTGCTTCCAGAGGCCAAACCTTGGCTCTAGCTGCCTCCGGGCACGCGGGCGCACAGGGCAGTATTTTGGGAGGATACTGGTGAAGCTGGACATCTCGAGCTCTGGTTCAAGGCTGCTGATCAGCGAGGGGGACGGGGACAAACCCAACACGGGCACTGGGAGCGGAGAGGAGCTACCGTTTGGTCCTGGCCACGCCAGGCTCCGTCCCAGCTACCAAAGCTCACTCACACCAGCTCCAAATCCCAGCAGGTACAAACCTGACCTCCAGTAACAGCCAACAGCTTTATTCAAGCTATTGGTCCCTGGGCTTAAAAGAAAGTTGGGATAGAAGATGCAAGTTCAGGTACTAAGCACTGGCAAATGTCACTCCTGAATGGTGGCTGCAGTGAGCGGTACTCCCCAAAGCATAAAAACTCCGGTCTCCCATTTATAAGCTATTAAAGCTGTTACATCCCATAATGGACATTCTCAGGTGAAGAAGACAAACAATGGAAAATGCTGAAACACAACTGCAACGCTAGACACAATAACAGACACGGCACAAGAAGGATATGACACGGGGAGACAAACAGGAGCAAAATTTATGTCACTGGAGATTACAAGGGCATCATATATCAGCGATGGAGACGGGCTCTGAACACTAGTGCAAGGGCTGGCCTAACCTTTCAGAGAAAAATCTCAGAGCAACAATAACGGCCAAGAAAAAAAAGCAGATCTATGTCCCTCTGGCAGCCGCCTGTGCTTGGGGAGAGCCAGGGAGCGTGGTAGCAAAGAGAGGGAGATGCCAAAAATCACACGGTGGCCATGTGCCTGGTGCCTAATGCAATAACAAAAGGTGTTGCTCACTGGCTATCAGGGATACAAGGCTAGAAACTATTTATGTGAAGAGCTAGCAGACACCTGTGCCATGACACGAAGGCTGTTTGGGTTTGCACCTCCTGGTCAAAATGTTATCGCTTTGGGCATCGATGGATAATCCTGCTCTTTTTGCTGATCGGGCTCGTCTTTGCCTCCTCAGCCCCTGCCCATCACACGCTGCCCCCCATAGCAAACCCCATAGTCCCAGGCTCCAGCTGAAATTTTAAGGAAGGAGAAACCAAAGGCCGAACGCAACCCAAAAACCAAACTGCCACAGCGTGGAGGAGGATCCTGCCCTACCTCATGCAAAAGATCACAAGTAACCGAGAATGGGTTCATCATGTGGAAGCCCCGTTGTAAATGGCTTAAATAACATCATGTGCCCCAGCTGAACCAGTCTGCAGAGGAGGGTTTTACCAACAGCTTATAGGATTTGGCCGTTCCTATATCAACTTTCTCATGTTTATCCAAAATCCTGTAAATAGTCATGAAAACTCAGGAACAGTAGAAGGGTGTTGCCCTTCAGTTGGATTTTGTGTAATGTGAGTACTTTGGACTTTGTTTAACACTAAGATGAATTATGGGCTCCTTGCCTTCCAGCACAGAACCTTATTTTCTTGCTTTACGTGACTATTTGCAAACATGCAGCATCTGCCATGCTGCAGCGTACTCCCCACTCAGCGTCTTGCAACTGCTCTTGCAGGTATCGAAAATCACTACGAGAGGCTGATACGGCCGTTGCCATTTCATACGCTGGCAAAGAGAGAAATCATAAGCAATTTTTGCCCATGGTCACAAAATAAGCCTATGGCCACGCTGGGGCCTGAACTCGGGAATACCTATTTAGTTTCCAACCATTTTTGGTGTCGGAAGCACCGCTGCCAGCCTGCCCCAGGTGCTGGGCTGTGAAGCAGAGATGAAGGGCTGCCTCTTGCTGCGCTGTGCCTGCCGGGCAGGATGAGTCCTAGCAGCAGCCCAAGATGGATAAGGATTTAAACATCAACCTAAAGAAGGGTGACTGCTACAGAAACAGAGGGGTCCTGCCGGACTTGGCTGCTCAGCTGTAAGTTGCTTGCAACTCCCAGCTCTCATTATTTCACTCCAAGTCAGTACACCAGAGTCATACTTCAGAGTAAAAACTGTCCTACTTGCGAATTACTAAATGCAGTACATGCTTTAGATTCCTATTGTCGTGTACTCATGTTTTCAGTTGAACAGGCCTCCCTGGTTTGGATGGGTCCCCTCCGTTCTTGGGTTACATCAGCTGAAATCAGTGTTGATCTCCCTAGCCCCAGAGCAGTAAATTGCCCTGCTGCCTCAGCTGGCAGTAACGCAGGGGCAAGATTACTTCATCGCTGGATGAACTCATCACAGGAGCATTTCAGCCGTTCCTTAAGCGCTCCCGTTCATGGAGTGTATCTGTCACAGGCTCCGCGGGGATCGGACACCCTCAACCTCTGCATCGCAAACAAAAAACGCTTTTTCTTCTCCAGCCGCACAAAGCGGCAGCTCTGTCTTCTAGCCTAGAGGCCGGTGGCAGTGGCAAAACCCCCTTCCCTTCCTTCCCCCTCGTACGCAGAGATATTGCATTCATTCATCTCGGGGGCCGCAGTGTGCTTGCAGGCTGACAATACATTATGGTGATGTAGGTCTTCATTTCGCGCTGTCAGGGACTATAACAACTGTATCTATTACCCAGGAGGCCAAACGGGGCAGCTTTCCCCCAGCTCGTCTACCTGTGCCCAGGATAACCCAACTGGGGGGGTCCCTGCCCCATCTCCTGCCCCTGCCCGCAGGGTGCTGGGAGGAGAGGGCAGCGGCCGGTGCTCTGGGTGCCGGGACGGAGGGACAGGGGAGCCGGGAGATCGATGGCCGCAAGCGCTGCAAACACAATGAGGTAATTCCACCCAGCAGAGGCTCATCAATCCCCCGGCTCCGGCGCGGCGTCCCCACGGCTCGGCCATGGCTATGGTTTGCCTGGGCGATAGCCCAGGTGTGTGGCTGTCATGGAGATAAAAGAGGCTTAATTAAGACCCAATAAGCTAAGTGATTTGTTATCTCGGTGCAATATATTACTCCGGCGTATTGATCCTAGAAATGCATGTGTCCGAGAGCCACCGACAAGGCTCGATCCCTCCTTGGCAAATAACTGCCGCTGCATTCCCACCGGCATGCCAGCCCCAAGGGCCTGCAGCCTGGGGACTGGGACCAGCCCCTAATATCTCCCCACTGCTGGGTATATGCATAAAAATATCGGGATTTGCTTCTCCCAAGAGAGGAACTCACTGAAATCTGGTGATGCTCGGCTCTGCCTAAAGCCCGGAGCCAGCCCGTGCCGGTCTGCAGCGGTGGGCAGAGCGCAGAGGTTTGGCACGCTGGGACACCCATCCCGGTACACGGTGGCCTCACTCTGCAGCCAGAGCTGCCCAGACCCATCCTGCGGCCACGCACGGCTGCAGGGTCTGCCAGAGCACGCCGGGTTATCGTTTGCAGGACCATGGTATCTGCAAGCTGCAGTTCCAAAAAGGGATCGTCCTCCTGATAGCGTTAACCTGGCAGGTGCTCAGGAAGGTCCCCAGCCCTGGCAGGTAGGACAGAGGCTGGAGCAGGAGCGGGTCAGGAAGGTGACAGCGAGGGAAAAATCAGTTTCCATAAACCAGCATGAGCTCAGCTGCTGAACGGGAAGCCCCGAGGCTGTGGCATGGCCCCGTCCTGAGCAGGGCTGATGTCCACCGAGCCGGCAGCCAGGTCCTGCCCACCCAAGCACACACGTGCCCATGACCTTCGTGCTCCAGACCAGTCAGCACCACGCTTGCCCGGAGCTGCCAAAATGCTCCCTTCCGAGCTAAAATCAAATCATTTATTTTTCAAAACTTGAAGGCAAGGGTGAAGGGGAGAGGGAGGGGAACCCGATTCATTTAACATTCGAAATGTTAAACCGCTCAAGAAGTTCTTTGATCTTTTGAGGTTTTGCTGCAAAGGGAACACCCTTTCCCCATTGGTTTACTGAGTCACGCTTATTACTTCAGTGCAGAAATATCCTTTATGTCAAGTGTATAAATATCCAGCTCTAAGCTTCAGAAGCCTTTTCCTTTTTACTTTTTTTCTGTCTGTCCTTTTTTTTCGGAGGAGTGTGTTTCACACTCTTCCAGAGCCGTCTGCACTCTCCCTCGCAGTCGCAGTGGCTTTCCAGCAGCAGAGCAGGGTGCTGTGCATGGGTGCCTCCGGAGGGGCCGCTTCCCAGGGAGCACCCTGCCCAGGGTCATCTCCCGCTGCATCCTCCCCAAATTTCTTGCAGCTCATCAGCACTTGGAGGACCCCAGGATGCCCCTATTGCAAGGACACGCATCTCTGCTGGGATGTGCAACCTGCCCCAAAAGCAAGGACTGAGGAATGGTCGAACAAAAAGGCATATGCCTGCTGAGCCCCAGCTCTCCCACGTTTTTCATCCGCACCGCTGGCATCTTTTGGCTGTGGCTTGGGTTCAAAGTGGCCACAGGTGCGGAGGAAAGCCCTCGGGCAGAGCCATGGCTGGCACGCGATGCCGTTGGCACCCACGCGCCCGCCACCCAGACCTCCCGCAGAAGGGTCTGGAGCCAGGCTGCGGCTGCTCCTTCCCGGCTGCCCCACAACTTGGCCTAGAGCTACGTCTGCGAATGTGCTTGTTTAAACAGTATTGATGGCAGGCAAGTTGGAGCTTGAGGAGCAGCGCTGGGGCTGCAGGAGCCCCGGCGTTTGCTTTCATGGGGAAAGAGTCGGCGTTCCCCGCACTCTCCAGCTCAGCCGCGGGGTGCAGGGTCCAGCACCCACCTGCCTTGTTTTGGCTTCCAAGCAAGATGTCAGACCCCAGCGGGGAGTGGGTCAGACTATACCGGTGCCATGGCTCACGCCAGTTAATGCAAAGCTTGTTTAAAACCATGCCACAGCTTAACAGCCATGACTTTCCTTCTTCTTCAAGGAAAGCCCCCAGTATTCAGCAAACCATGAACCTCGCACCAAGCTGAACACTCTTAGCCAGGAGAAGTAGAGGCATTCCCAACAGCCTCCCCAAAACAGGAGAGCTTTCCCCCTCTGGAAAGCTTTGGCCTCAAGGAGCCAAATCTTTTAGGACACCCGTCCCCCTCCCGGCTCTTGCTGTGAGCTGAGGCCAGATGCTCCCTCTCATCAGCCCCGGAGCTCGGAGCTACCTCAGACATCACCGCGGAGGACCAGCAAGCAGACTGCTGACCAGCAATCAGTCCTGCCTCCCCAAATCAGGAATTACATCAGGAATGATGACGTGGTGAACCGGAGCAACAGCAAGAGACCTCGTCGGGTAGAGGGATAAGGGCTGATGCTGTGTCACAGCTCGCTCAGGGACACGCGTCCGCTCTGTGCCCCCCTCCTTCCTCTGCAGCACGTACTAGCCCAGCAGCACGCACCAACATCAGTCCCTCGTGCTGTTTGGGGGCTCGGTTCCTTTTGCTGGCAGTGGCGTTTCCAGCGACCCTGCCCCGGTACCCACTGCTTTGGGTAGACGCTGATCCATCCCTGGCCAAGGGGCGAGCAGGGAGAGCTGCTCTGGACTCCCCCAGCTCAGTGGGGTTGTGCCCGGCCGATGCTGCCAGGGCTGCCGGGGCTCCCGGCTAACACCTATCCCTGTGCTCCCGCTTACTCGCATCCCAGTGTGGAAGCGGGCGCGTGCTTTCCTTTTTCTTCCCTCTTTTTTCCCCCGCAAAGGAGGTCACACCCTCCGGTTACATAACCAGCAGCCAGCTCTCGGCAAAGCAAACAAACTTGACATTCACATAACCTGCCGCGCTCTCTCCGGCAGGGATTATTAAGTCATTAGAGTCTGTTAGCAAATTTTCCCAAATACCTTTTGCTTCTTCCCAGAGGCACCTTGATGGTTAATGATCCTAAACTACCGGCTGGGCTTAAATTCACCCACTCTGGTCCAGCAACCTGCTCCAGTGATCCTGAGGGTGTGAGAGCGCTGCCGAGGGGGGGGTCAGGAGGGATCCTTAAGAAAATCCCCCCATAAGGATGCTCATCTTGAACAGCAGAGACTCACCAGCGCGAGGGTCGGGTCGGCAGATGCAGCCCAGGGAGGGGAAGGGGAGAGATGCCCACCCGCGGGAGGGAGGTGATGCCCCATCCTCCCTCGGGAACACACACCCGCTTTTCTCCTTCGCTGAGCTGGCAGCCCAGGGCAATATTTCTAACAGGCAAGTGTATTGCCTAACTGGAGACAGAATAAAAAATAATCATAAAAAAACCAGTCAGGCAGGCCAGTTAAGTAGAGAGGAGATAGGTTTCACCCACCTGCAGCTGACTTGCCCTCTCATTCTCAGGCTGAACAGTGTGTACGTCAACAGCCTGATGATCTGCGGGTTGGTAACAGAGGACAGCAGGCTGGCCGTGCCCTTCTCTGGCCCCAAAGCCCCTGCGTGTGAGCAGTATCGATTCAAAATCCACCAGTGGCTTTTTATCGGGGTCCCCCTCACAGGTTTATATTTATTGTAGAAGTAAGGTCTGAAGGAAGGGCTACAGATACTACCCAAGGCACAGGCAAGGGGGAAACCCCACAGACTTCTCACATTTTAGTCCCAGGACTTTTAAAAATAATCTTGTACATTTAAAAGGATTTGGGATCCATTCGGCAATTAGAAAACCTTCATCATTTTTATGAATATCAGTAAAACTAGCAATAACAATAAACTGATGGCTACCAAAGTGTACCTCCAGATAGCTCTGTACATAAACACACTTTCCATTCTGATGAGCACTGCGACACTTCAGTCCCCACGGTCCCACAGCCTCGAAAGTCTTTTAATAGACCAGGGGAGCTGTGATTTCTACTTCGAAGCATCTTTCTTTTTGCTGCCCCAGAGAACTGCGTGTGCAGGGTATTTTTGGGGAGGGAGTCACCTGGGTACATCCAACACGAGGTACAGACGGGACAATAATTCAGCCCGCGCATTCCCAGAGCCATGGGTGAAACACCCGAGCCGGCTGCTCGCCCCACCGCCGGCCGAGCAGGGGCTGGACCATGGGGCAGGAGCTCGCCAGGTACTGCTGGGTATTTTTCCGCTGCTGGCAGTATTTTTAGGACAATCTTTGCCATAACACCGACATCCCCAAGGCTACGTGACGTGAGAGAGATGCTCGTACTTGTTGGCATTAAGGCAGGGGGGAGGATGAGGGAACTGAGCAGCACTGAGATGGGGCTGCTGGAAGACAGCGGCAGCACTAAACTTAGCTGTGGAAAACTCCCGGACTCCCCAGGCAAGTGCAAGCCCCTCAGTGATGTCGGCAGACACTGGACCTGCCTTTCCTTAAAAACATCTCCCCTGATGTGATGCCCTGCAGGTCTGGAGCCCAGGCAGGGACCTGTGGCTGCGGGGGTGGACGGGAATGCCTTCAATCTGGGGGCTGCACTGGCTTCCCCGGGATGGGCTGCCAGATAGGGGAAGCGAGCCCGATACGGGCTCTGATCTTCCCACCCCAGCCTGCAGCTACTTGGATCCATGGCTGGGGTGTCATGGAGCTAGGTTTGCAGGTGGGACCCAAGCCTACCGGGGCTGGGTCCGTCCCGCAGCTCCCAAGACACACGATGGAGCCCTGCATCGCAGCCCCTGGTAGGGACCAGCGGTTCCCCGGCGTGACCGTCCCCTCTGCCGGCCCCGCGGCAGCCAGGCAGAGACCGAGGAACCAGCGAGTCGCAAACCTCCTCGACGAAGTTGCTCATGGAAGGAGATTTGTCACGTGAGCCTGTTTACTTCCAAAATAAATCTTCCTTTAAGGCAGGTAAATCTCAGGCAGAATCTGTAAGATACCCTAATGTGGCATTAAGCTGAAGTTAAGGTTATATTCCTCCAGGGATGCCAGATGGGATTTGCTTCCCTTGAAGACAGGACACGTATTTCAGCCTTAATGGGTTGATAGAGCCCCTTTTATCTTGTAAATATGAATGAGGAAGGGGGAGCTGTTAAATAAATGAAGGGGGTTTACCTGAACCTTTTTCCCTGTCATTGGCTTGGACTGTGTTAAAGACCTTTGTTTTCTCAGCGGAAAACTCGCTCAATCATTCAGAAAGGGAACTAAATGCCTTTTGAGAACATAACCTTTATTTTCCAGATAAATGGTTCACTCAGAGCAATTTGCATGTGGGAAGCTAGTATATAGCACAGTAAAAAAAATATATTTAAGACCCAATAGGAATGGAGGTCATGATACAAACATCTACTGCTGAGATGACTTCTCTGGGGTTGGAAAGTTAGGGAGCTCAAGGCAATTTAAAAGCATGGGGAGGTTTTGTGCAGCAGCTCTATTTAGCGCTGAGCGGGTAGATGGATGAGTGAACTAATCCATACCGGTCCAGATGAAAGGGTTTGGGTGCTGTGAAGATACAGTCAACCAGATGATAAATTCTACAAATGGTTCCCACCATCCAAAGCCTGCTCTGCAACCTTCCTCTGGAAGATTGGGTTTGCAAATCCATCCCAGCCCCTGTCTCTTTCTCTCTCCCAATCTCGTTCCAGCATTGATACCACCAGAAGTGGCTCGGTCCCTGGGGGCTGCCACGCGGACCCGGTGGCACTTGGCCCCTTCTGCCCAAGGAAGAGACCCTGCACAAGTGCAATTTCCACAGTAAAGCCAAGGGAGCTGCTGCAGCTGCATCTACAGGGAGGGACAAACCACCATGTCCTGATGACTCATTTTCCTCCAGCAGTGGGTTTCCCTAAACCTCTCCAAACCGGTGCACCCCAAAACTCCTCAGAGCAGCTCCTCATCCCTCTGTATAAGAATTTGCCTGCTGAGAACAGACCCAGTCATCCAAGTCATCTAATGCAGATCAGAAATAGCCCCCAGACTTCCAGGGGTCTGCAGACCACGGGCTGGAAACCACAACCATCCCCTCTGAAGTGAGAAAAGACCCTGCAAGGCATCAACCACCCCACACCCCCCGGCACTCCAGCTTCTCCCCCCGCTATTGCGTGGAGGAGGCAGAGCCACAGCCCTGGGAAAGGCGCTGGAAGCTGCCGGGAGCAGCTGCAGCAGAGACTGGTGCCAACTCCAGCTGCTTGTTAATTACGGTAACATGTTGTCTCATGTATGCACCTCCGCGAAGACGCTGTATTAGCTTGGTAAGTATTTAACACTTGGCACAGGGGGAAATTTCCACTTAGCATCCAGCAGGGCTGAGCAGCAGGGGAGAAAGGTGGCACAGGCAGGGCACTCGGAGAGGGCACAGGCAGGGCAAGAGGCAGCACGGTCCCGGGGACGACTGGGGATTCAGCCTTGCACGGCCTCGGTTAACACTGCTGGGAACAGCATCGTGCAGGAGCCGAGGCTTTGGTAGCTTCTGCCATCACACTGGGAGCTTACAGCCCAGGGCTGCCCCTGGTACAAAGCCCAGGCACTGCTCTGGGTTTAATCTACCCCACTAATGGGGATTGTAGTCACTGTGCCTTTCTTCGGCAAGCTTTTCTTGTTTGCTCTGCGTGACCGGCCCGCTGTGCAGCACCTATTGTGCCGGAGCAGAGGAACCATGCAAACATGCTTTCAGGTCCAATGTGCTGCTCACAAGACATCTTCATCCCCAGAGCTGCCTTTCCTGCATTGGGGGCTGCAGGAGAAGGGGCCAGACGCACCCCTGGGGTCAGCGGGGTGTCCCCAGAGCCGAAGGAAACAGAAAGAGCTGGGACCCAGCCGGCTCAGGCAGCTCTGCAGAAAAATGGCTATTGTTGCAAAAGTCATCTTTTGCAAGCAAATTTCCCTCCAGTGTGGCCAGTTCTGTGTGGGGATGAGGGTGACCAGACCCTCCCTGGCCTTGGGGCTCATCCCAGCCACACACGCAACGTGCAAGTTGAGATGAGAAAGCTGCTTCCAGACCATCATGTGCTCCCCAAGACTTACACAGGGCTGTGGACAGCTCAGCAGCACTGCCTCCTTTTTTCGCTACCAGGTTACACCAGCATTTTCCATATGTTTGAATGCAGATAAATCTTCTGTCTGAATCGAAATCAGTAATTATGAGTCAGTGTTAGCACAGAGCGGGTGAGTCAGGCACAAAAGCATTTTTGCCTCGTACCCTCAAGGTCTAAGATACATCGCTCACCTGAGCCTCCTGTGTGTGGTCTTAGTTCAGGGTTTTCACAAACATCATTAGCAATCCACCAGCGAGTTCAGCAGCAACCCACGGCCAAAGCTGCCACCTCCTCTTCAGTTCCCCAGGGTGGGAAAGCACCCTCAGCACCTGGGAAACACATAGATGGTCTCCGTGCTGGAGATGCAGTGGTTGGGGATGCCGAGGAGGGCTTTCTCCTTCACCCACAGCACTCGGCTCGCTCTCAGCAGGTCGGCTGAGCACAGAGATGTCCCCTTGGGTGGCTGCGTAGCAGCTCCATGCCAAGCCCATTGCCTTCCCGGAGGTTTACTGGGAAGCTGCGGGAGAAGGGGTGGCTGCTCTGCAGTGCCAAGGGCTGGGCATCTTCTCCCCTCAGCGGGACCTGGAAGCCCCCAGCACAAGGGCTCGGCTTCAGACCCCGCTGCTGGCATCTCCCCGGGCAGGGCTGGGGCTGGCCGGGCTCCCCACACCACCGCAAGCTCCTGCACCTCGGAGCTATGGGAGGGCTCTGCGTGGTCCGAGGCTGCTGAGCAGAGTCCAGCTCACCCAGGGGCCAGCCAGGCATCGCACACCAGCAGCTCAGCCCCCTCCCAAACCTCTGCGCAGCCAGGCAGCCTGACCCTCCCTTCGGGCTGTCCTCCCCAGAGCTCCGCCACAAAGGAGCCCTGGGCTTGCGTTCACTTGCCTTTCGGCTCTGGTGGGATGCGGGTTATTAGAGGGGATGTTTTATTGATGGGTGGGGCTGGTTATAGTTGGAGGTTCATCTGCTCACTCTCTTTGATCCCCTGACTCGTCTCCTTACCCCATCTCCTCTCCTTACACCCCCGTGGAATTTAACTCCCTCCTTCCCTCCAACACGGCATTTCATCCTCCTGTACACCAGGCTTGTGCTAGGGAAAATGTTTACACGCTTAGAGGTGATGTGGGCTGTAGGTTAATTTATTCACCCCGCTGCAACACCGCAGCACCAACCCTCATGAGCCAATCCCAATACGGACCCCACTGCTGAGTCAAGTTTTAAAGATATATAGGCAGACCGGTACACGGGCAGCAGAGGGAGGAGGGCTGCTTGTGCCTCTACTGCCCAAATCCTGCATCTCTGCAAGGGTCACGCTGCCACTGCCGCCCCGGTGAGGCACTCACCATGACTCTCCTGCTCCTGGCTGCCTACAGCCACGGAAAACGTCAGAGTATAACTTCTTTAGGGGCTTTATCCTAATGAGGCTGGAACTGGCCCGTGGCTCCAAAAGCGATTAGCAGGGAGAGCACAGTCTGAGACATCCACACACCCAGTGTGATCGTCTAAACTTCATTTAATATGGAGGTGCCACAAAAGAGTAACAACACCCTGGCAAGTGCCACGAGCCAGGACTGTGCGTGCGCAGGACAACATCTCCGTGCTCATTGTTTGAGCCGTCTCAGAGATAAAAATCCCATTGGCATGACCTAGGAAGGAGCTGTCAGCCTCCAGCTCTGCACTGAGGAGATTAGCCCAGTGAGCGTGTGTTTGCTTTCTTTGCCTTAAAGCACGCAAAAGCCCAACAAAACAGACTTTGTTTACTGCTTGTCCTGTAAACCGCTTAGACAGTCGGAGATGAGCTGAAAGCTTAGACAAGCTGTAGAGTTACAGCCAGATGTGGTTTCGAATGGCCGAGTTAGGCACCTCTGAAACCTGAGGTTTATTAATGAAGGTGCCTGCTGAACCATAACGGGCTGTTGTAATTACCTCCGCCGCAGCATCCCCTGCTCCTGGCGGAGGGCGGCCAGGCGGTGCTGCCACAGCCCCGCTGCGAGCGCCTGGCCGAGCGGACACGGCGTCTTGTGGAGGTGAGTAAATAGGTTAAGGTCATTCCCCACGATGACAGGTCCACAGCTCCATTGGGTGGCTGGGGAGAGATAACAGACCAACAGGGGTCACCACCGATAAGAGATGAAAAGGCTCCAGAGGCGAGGAATAATTACGTGTGAAGGGTGATCTTTTCTTCCCAATGACAAGCTCTTCATCAGAGCCCTCCAGCACTGAGGATGCTCCACTGAGGGACCAGCCATGGCCGAGCGGCACTGAGCTGCGTCTCTACAGGGTGAGCACTGGGCAGGAGGCTTCTTCCCTGCAGCCCAGATAGTCCATCCCCAGTTCAGACCAGCACGAGGATCAGGAGGGGTGTACTCCTCCCAGAGCACCCCCATTGCATCTCCATAGGTTGATCCCAATGCCTACCCCACCAGTGATCCCTGGATGCTCTCGGGAAGCGATGCTGGGCTGTGCTCAGGCGTGAGCAGCTGAAGCTGCATGCAACCAAGAGCCCAGAGCAGAGGGAGTGGAAAAACCACCATAGCTGAGGATGAGAGAGGAGTCTACACCAGGCCACCGGGCTGATGCCGACCAGGAAGACCGAGGAAGACCAAGCACGGCACCCAGGAGGAGGTCACGAAGCAGGGGGACGGCAGTGCCGTTGCAGAGGACCGGGTGACTCTCCCCAGCGGGAGCAGGGACACGTCCTCCTTCCTCCTCCCCTTCTCCCCGAAGCACGACCCTGATGGATAGAAGTCAGCACCCCGCCAAGGAAACACTCGCTGGGAGCTTTTCACACCTGGTTTTGTCTCTTGAAGTTTCACACCAGTGAATAACTGTGACCTCAGGAGGGGAGTGTATCAGCTATATTTCCCAAATATCAGCAAATTGTGTGAGAGAAAGAGATATGCTAAGGGGGCAGACTGCTCAAACCATTACCATTCTTCTTAGTACCACTTAGCTGAACTGTTAAAAAGATCCAGGGCTCCCAAAGACAATTAAGCTCAAGGGAAGCCATAAATCTCAATAAACATCAGGCCAAGTTTTCTTCACTGCTTGAAACAACAGATATAATTTCATTGGTTACTGAGCTCATGCTCCCAAAGGGATTTCAGATAAAAAGCCACTTATTCAAAACACCAAACCCAGGCTTCTCCTGTCTCTCAGGCTACCGAGGGGTCAGATTTCCCAGCATGGGAACATGTTCCCCGTGGTCTGCAGAGGTGGAGCTTGACTGGAGAAAACCTTTGCAGATTTATGATGTCTGCGGCACGGCGCTGTGACCCGCCGCCAAGGTCAGGCGGCCGGCACCTGCCTGCGAAGGTGGCCCTTCCCGATGGGAGGCAGGAGGGGACCCGGCTGCCGGAGACAGCCCTCCATCCTCTGCTGCTGTGGTGGGCAAGCAGGGAGGCTTGGCAGGACACGGACCTGGTGGAGGTGGACCTCTGCTCTGCATCTGTATGCACGTTCCCAGGGGCCAAGGTCCTGCGCGGCCAAGGCTGGAGGGAGCATGTCCTGTATCTCAAAGCTGGGTGCCACCCTTGCCTCGTTATCTCCGACGTACTTGAGGAGTCTAAATAGGCAACACAGAGTACATCAGCTCTCCTTGCTGTCCCAGGAGCGACCTGGCAGCTTGCCCTTGTGCCGTTTACCCAGCCCATGACCAGCCTACCCTGCCCACATGCTTTCTGCTGCGGAAATCAGAAGATTTCCCGGTGCAAACCCCGTGCCAAGGAAGCACACACCAGCCTGAAGTTGGCACACCAGCCTTGCGGGGTCTTTTTCTGGCAGGTTTTGCATTTGCACGGCTGGGGCCCCGGTTTTGACAGCTCTCTGCAAGGTCGCTCCATTCGCCAAGCGCCGCTTCCTTGTGCTTTGATTTAAGTTCTTGCATGCTTCTTGTATTGATTTCTCTCAGATGTATTTTATGGGGAATAAGCACTCAAACCAGAAGGCCAAGACCTCCTGCCTTGTGCACAGCATAGTAATGGATGAGCTCCTTCTCACACTCACTCCCTCTCTCTCCCTCCCTTTCTCCCCACTTCTCTCACCTTTTATTTAATCCACTTTCAAATGCACCAGGGTGAAGGATGGCAAATGCACGAACATGTGAGGTTTCTCTGCTCTGGATACTTAACTCGGTGAGCCAAGAAGGGGACGGCTTCAGGAGGGCTGTGTTTAGATGCGAGTAGAAAGACTTCCCCCAGCTATTGTCAGGAGCTTTAGCTGCAGAAGTGTTTCCCAGCTTGCAGAGATGATGGCAAGCACCCGCTGACTCCGGGCACCCCGAGCCCCAGGAGCCCTGCGTGGCCGCAGGAGGAGAGCAGCAGCCCGGAGCCGCACACGCAGGGCTCTCCTCCTCGCTCAGCCTCAAGCCCTGAGGATCCATCCATCACCTGTCTCTGGGGTCTCCCTGACCACTAGGCAGTGCTTTGAGAGCCTCAGGAGGCATTAAGAAGCGCATTCAGTTTTTATTCATGATAAACACTCCTTGTCATTATTTAGAGGCTAAAAGCTGAAGGCAGTAGAACCAGCTCAAACCTAAACTTTTCTCCCCAAGCTATACCCATCTTTACGATTCAGAAATGCTCTGGTAAGATGGTAAGGATTTTGTCCTCACACTTGTTTTGCTGCCTGTGCAGTCTATCTGGGGCCAAACACAGCCAAATATCCCCGGGAAGGCTCTTCTGCCAGCTGCAAATCTTCTGACCTCAGAAGAAGCGGAGACACGCGGGATCCCAGGGGACTGCCTGATCTATCGAGGTTTCCAGCCCAGTGGTTTATCAGCATCCAAGGCGGGCGCTCGGGGTTTGCTGCATCCAGCACAGGCAGAGGTGACCTTGGCCCTGCACTGCTGATGTCCTCGTTGAACCCCAGACTTAGCAGAGACCTAAGGTAAATCTTCCTCAGAAACAGGGAACAAAACCTCGACAGGCTCGAGGGACACTTTCTCCTGTATTAGTAAACAAGCTGTCTGTGATCCCTATTGCATCAGGTTTCCCAAAATCCTGAATCCAGACTGCTGGAATAATGACACTGTCATAAAAATGAGGAATCCAAAACCCCCGCGCAATATATTTTCATCTGATGATGTGAGCCTAGCTAAGGAGTCACAATTTGGAAGGCAGCCCTCCCTCTGTCCACAGGAGGAATAAAAACATTATTATTGTTTTTCTCAGTGAACTGCAAAGCCTGTTTTTAAGTGAAACCTGAGCTCCCCATCTCATCACGTGCTTCCAGGAGCTAGAGCTTTCAGAAGACCAAATACTTTGAAACTCTGGATAAGACTATTAGAGTTGCTTAATTTCCTTTATGTCCATCTGTTTCAGTTCAGCTCAGTTGCTTCTGTCCCAGACAAGACATTTGGCTCTTCAAAATAAATCTTATAGCCCATTTGGATTAAAGACTTTCTGATGCAGCCTCTGAATATAATCCCTCTGATTTGCATCTCAAAGAAATTGAGTTAAAACCAAGTAAGAACCATACACGGAGTGCTTGGAATTGCTCAAGTATGTGAGACACTCACGAGGTCCCATATGGATAATGGTGCTTTTGTTTTTAATTTATCATGAACTCCTGTGTTCCTGTGGCTGTGGTCGCACCAGGCACACTCCGGGGCTTTCAAAGCAGACAGGGTGAAAACATAATTGACTGGGTTTGCTGTTGTCCAAGGCTTGAGCCTTGCACCTGAGAAACTGGGAACGCTGCAGAGAAAGTGTGAGACACGCTTAGAAAGTCTAGGGCAACAGATGCCACCGCGGTGGTAGCAGAGGATGAATGACAAATAACATCCCAGCTCAATCAGGTTCACTGTTATTCTGCTCATTAGCTCTTAATCGGTATTTTCCCATCAAGGGAGATCCAAGAGTCTTTGCTCGGACAACAGTGCAGCGTGCTTGTGAGCGACGACTAGAGCACGTTGATCATCCTAAGAGGCAGCACTTGCAGGGGTCTTCGTGGCACTTTCCCAAGGCTGCTCAGCGCCTGTCACTGGAAACGTTATCTCATTTTTTGCAGGAGAGCCTGGGTCACGGGATGCCATGGTACTATTCCTGGCAGTGACGCAGCCACCTTCCTTCCCAGGCAAATGCTTTTACCCTTTCCATATCCCAGGGTACCCGTCTACGAAACATGCCTTGCGAAATGGTTGAAACATGCTCTGAGATTCCCCAGATAAGAGGCTCCGTTCGAGGGTTACTGCTGTCATAATTTTGGCAGCAGCCCAGGTGCTCCCTAACTGCAATACGTGATGTGGCTGTCCCACCAATTCTTCATACGAGCGTTTTCAAGAAGGTGGAGGTGCTTGTGCTGGTAAAGTGTGGGAACGGCCACTTCCCATTTTCTCACCTTCTGAGCAGTAAAATCCTGAAAAAAAAGAAAACTTAGATAATCATTAAAAAATAAATTATTAAGAAAAGCCTTCCTCCACCACCAGTGCTGCCTGTTGCATAGCTGTGCTCCAGCTGGCATGGGCACGGGATTCGAGAGGGGGTTTCCAGCAGAGCCCATCGCAGCCTCCTTCGGTAACATAATCCTAAGAGGAATGGACACTGACACGTTGGCAAACCTCCGAACATCCTCCCAAATGCCCCAATATTATCACCTCCTCTGAATAATGGGAAACTGAGTCACAGAGCAGGTAGGTGGTTTGGATATCAGCCCTACAGCTTGCAGGGTTACATCAGAGGATTAGATCCACAGCACACAGTGGGGTACAGGCAGGAATCCCAGGTGCTAGGGCAAAGCAGACACCCACACTCCTAATAATGATAATAATTAATTACAAGGGAGGAAGAGACAGAGCAGAACTGCCCCAGCCTGAACCCTTACCCAGAAAAACCTCATTTTCTCTGGGTGAGAAGAGCCTCAGTTGTTTACTATTGAAGAGCAAGGGAGAGGGACGAGCTGGTCCCAGCACAGACCATCACTCTCTTCCTCTCTGCCATTGCCTCAGCTCCAGATGAAGCAGCTCCAGAGACATTACAGGGCCATTAAAAGCCAAATTCATTTCCAGGGCTGAAACCAACTACCCGTAATACAGTATCTTGTGCAGCTGTGGTTCAGTGTGGCACCTGAGAGCTGTGAGGTTAATGACACAGGGCTGTCAGCAGCCTTAATTATATTCCCATTTTTCCATCCCCTGATTAGCTTTAGAGCTCATCTGGTGTCAGAAATTTGGTGCCTAAGCTTTGACAAAAGTGTTTCATTATTACTTAATAAACGGGCAAAAAGGGAGGGCACATCTTTAAGCTCTAGCTTGTAAAAGCTTCCTTTTTTTTCAGCTATTTTTTATTTAACCTCACAAAATCTCCACTACCTCAGCCACTTTGGGCTGACCCCATTCTCAGTGCCCAGCTGGGAGCCCCCCATTGCTGGGAGCCCCCACGCAGGGGTGCCGGCTGGGATCACCCTCCTGGCACCTCCAAACCGGACTCCGGTTCCCCCATAAACATGCTCGGTTCAGCTGGAGCCTGCTGCTCCCTGTCAGCTGACAGCCAATTAATAAGAATCATTTATTACTGTTATATCACCTCTAAAGTGGGCCAGGTGTTTGCAAGGGGGGGGGGGGGGGAGAAAAAAAGGGGAGATTTAAAAATAATAATAAAAGCACAAGCTTCGAATCAAAAGCTCCAAATGGCTTAAAGTCTAAAGCAGAGCTTAGGTTCTTCTTGAGATTCAATTTCCTCCAGCCCTGAGTGAAGTTAATTAGCTTGAATATTAATAAAAATGGTGAGAACAAGCCTAGTATCTTTTAGCTCCTTCTTGAAAAACACAGCTAACCCCACTCTCCATCCTAAAGCTCGCCCTGACCGATGAACTGCCAGCAGCTCCCTGCCCTTGCTCAAACCCTCAAAGGCAGGTCAGTACCCAGTTCCAGCGACTTCCCCCAAAACCTTTGCAGCTCTCAACCTTTTGTCTTTTTTCCCTTGGCAGGAAATCCGTGGAGTGAAATTTGGGCAGATAATCACAAAATACTATACTTGTGCTTGGGACTTAAATAGCTGGCACTGCCTAGATGGCTGGATGAGATTTTTAAAACCAATGGGTGGCTCTTCAGCTTCATGAGTTGGATGCTCCCTTCTACCTGACCTGACAGTCAATCCCTCAAATCCTTCCTGTATTTATGAGTATCAGTAGCAACATTTTCCCTGTTTTTGTGAAGTCGGGAGGGGTCCTGCCCAGAAGAGCGGCCACATGTGGTCGGGTTTATGGCATGGGTTTGTTGCTAGTTGCTCTCTGGGCTTGGCCATTTTCATGGCGGTTGCTTGAGATGAAGGACACTCCCAATGACTTTATCCTTGACCTGTGATCAGTCGGAAACCACGGAAGTTTCCAGCAACTTCAACCACTTAATGTTTAACTTCTGTGGTAGCTTCTGGAGACTGATATGATATAATTTTGGCTTTGCAAAGACAACTTGGCTCTAAGGAGCTGACTGCAAATCATTAGCAGGACTGTTCTCACCCTGATTCTTTGCTTTTTAATTGCCAAGCAGAGCGGCATGAGACATTCATAGCAAAAAGCTGCAACCATATGAAATTTGCCTCATTGGAGGTTTCGTTCCAGCAGAGCAGAGGGTGATGGAAACCAGGCTGATATTAACAGAGCCATTTCCAGTGGTGACAGGGCTGGAGTTTGGCTCAGAAGTCTTCCAGAGTCCGGAGATGGACAAGGAACACCAATTGCTTTTCATGAACGACCTCAGTTCAGCAGAAAGCATCCAAGCAGGCAGGATGGGATATTTTTGGCACAGTCCTTGCTGCTGTATCTAGTGCTCTGCCTGTATCTGTCATTTTCGGCCCCTGTCGCTGTAGGCTGAGAGCACCAAAACAGGCTCCATCGAAAGAGGACCGCGGGGAAGGTTGGTGACTTCTGTGTGTCCAGCTTTTAAATTATTCCTGTGTCCAGGAATACCTCTGAAACCATTGAAAATAATCCATCTCCTTCCCCTTCACTCCCACCTGAAGAAAATATCATTTGCTTTGGGGGGAGAAACCAGCTGGAACAGAAATGATCTTCCTCAGCTTCGCAAGGAAAGCTGACGCGGTGTCTCGTGATGTCCCGCCCCGAGGCGGCCAAACCCACGGTGGGTCCCTCTGAATGGGGAAGGACTTTGGTCCAGCTGCCTCCCAGCAAGGCACCGGCAACGGCAGCCCCGCCACGCTGAAGACAGCCTGTCCCCAGCTCATTTCCAGGGCTGGGTAACGAAGGACAAGTACCAAGGTTGGCGGCAGTGCCACCGCGCTGCTCGTTGCATCGAACCCACCCAGGCTAATAACAGTATTAATTACAGCACATGGCCCCTTCTTCCCACTGTAAATCTCTATTAGCAATAAACTGGAAGGGCCATAAAAGGGAGTTTACAATGAACCCACAAGGTGATACGTGTCTGAATCCTTGGCTTTGTTGCAGCTGGCAATAAAGCCGTCTTTTATTATAGCATATACCCTGCCCTCGAGATAACATACAAGGCCCAGGACTCCTCGAAGAAATGATGCAAAGCCATTTGTTGCACTTTGATTTGCTGCAAAGCCGTGTGGAGGTGGGAAAGCGGAGGGATCCGGCTAACAGGCTCTAGTTCCCTCGATCCCAGCCTGACACTGAATCACCGTGGTGTGCGGCACTGCGGAGTAATAGCCTCTGTAATTTTACATCGTAAATGTTACTCTGCCCTGCAGGGGGGAAAACTCGAGTAAACATTAAAAAAAAAAAAGTTTGAGGTTGATTAAGAAACTCAAGGAAATCTCTCATATGAGAAAGCAGTTCTTGAGTAGCAAAATGTGGTGGTGTGATTCACAGGGGTTAATATTTAAGCTTCTGGTTTTGTTTATAATAGTCAGGAGCAGATAATACTGAATATCCTAGAAATAGGCTTAGATCCATCCAGGGGCATGAGGTCCAGGCCTGGAAGAGATTTGTCAGCTTCAAAGTCCCAGGCAGGCTGGCTCAAAAAGAGAAGGAGGAAAAAAAAAAAAAAAAAGCCAGACAAGCAAGCAAAGATTGACATTTACAACTTGTGGAACACGAGAGCGCCAGCCAGCCCAGCGCACCGGTCCCAGTAAAGCTGTCCTGCTCTCTGCTTGTCTCCCCAGCAAGCAGCAAAACATGCTTTGCTGAAGGGCAAACGTCACCGCTGCTTAACGTCACCAGACAGCGCGATGCTGACCCTCCACCCTGCTCCTGGTCCCAGGATAGGGTGCCTTCAAGCCCTAAAAAAGGGACCTGAAGTCCTCAGGCTTGCAAGACCCTTTGGGAAGCAACAACATGCTCATTAATTCAAGCTCAGTCGAGGGCTGCTGTAGACACCAGTATGAAATCATCAGTTTTATTTAGTTCAGTGGTTAGGTATGATTGTTCTGAACTGCGATTCAACCCTGTTCTCTTATATATCTCGCAGTGTTAAAAGTAACAAGTCTATCACCTCTGGAGCCATTTCTCTGTCGTTCGTACCCTTGCTGGAGCTGCAGTGTTTAGCTGGAGGGCTTCATCTCTTTTAGACAGCCACCTGTCAATTATCTGTCTCCTCCATAAATAAAGTAAACGGCTGGTGACTTTTTTTATATCTATAAAAAGTAGCTCTTCTCCCTCTGTGTTTGCAGTAAAGCTGGTGGCACCGTGTTAGGAGAAGGCAAAGAGATTTTTCCAGGGAGCTTTGTACCTGGCTCCAACGCTGTGGTTTGGACTTTCTTTCAAGTTGAAATTCAACTACGCAGTGTCCCTTCACACTGCTGCCTTTATGCTGGCTGGAGCTGCTATGAGGCATGTTTCCATTCTTGCTGTAAACACTCACAGTTTTGGGGCTGTTGCTGGACCAGCTTCTGCTCCCCTGTACAATGGTAAAAACCCATCAGCGTTGCCAGACGAAGGGGACGCGTCGTCCCCTCCGATCAGCGTGCTGTCCCCAACGTGGCATTTTTTAAATGCTGGCATCAGTGTGTTCTGGACACCGGCTCTTCTCCTTAATCCCAGCACGGCTCGGCCCCAAACCCTGGACCCAACACCTCCAAAGCTCCCACGAGGAGCCCCAAATCCAGACCCACCCCAGGCTCCTCTCTCCGTACGGCGATGCCAGGCACAGACAAGCGTGGGACCTGGCTCAGCTGGACATCACCGTCCCCTCCCAAACACTGCTGGCCACGAGCACCGCTCGTACATGGGCCACAGCTGGTGGGAGCAGCGAGGGGTGACCGGTGCCTCCTGGATTCTGGCACATCCCAAAACGGAGACAAGCGCCACCTGATTTCCCTGAGTGGCTTAAATAGATACCTGGAAAAGTGAGGTTGGGATTAAAAAAAGACGCCATCCACCACCCAGGATGTGACCAGTGGACTTGTGGTTCTCCCTTTGCTGCCTCTCTTTTCTCCATTGGAAACAATGCATGTTTGCTGTGGAAAATAACCCCTACCTCCAGCGAGGGGATAAATCACCAGTGCAGGGTAATGAGGATGGGAAGAGGGTCGAGCACAGGGTGGAAGGGATGCTTAACCCCCCTTTATAAGGCGACAGAGGAGGTAACTAGAAGACTGCAGTTGCTCATTCAGTGTGAAAGGGTTTCTGTCCATAGCAAAGAGCAGCACTGCTGGCAGTGGCTGTCCTGGTGCCCCGCTGCCCACCGTGCATCAACCCGCCGGCTGCCGGGCTGCAGCCAGCGCCTTCGGGGAACCCGCTCGTCCCAGCCTGGGACACCCTCTCCTCTGCTCGTCTCTCTGAGCTTTTCTCAGCTGGGTTTACAGGCCAGACATACTCTCAAAGTCAAGGGGAGAGAAATAATGTGCTGGAAGCGCTGAAGCACTGGGCCTGGCTTTTTAAAGATGAATATTCCGCAGAGAAATTACTCATTGTTTTTTGTGGCTCTTTTACAGAGACAGAGAAAGAAAAGAAACTGATGTAATAGGAGATATTAGCCAAGCCATCTGACTAATGCACCTCACTCCTGATCGGTGACATCCAGCTCGCTCTCTCCCATTT
The DNA here is from genome assembly GCA_026212715.1 of Elanus axillaris. Classification (NCBI taxonomy): domain Eukaryota; kingdom Metazoa; phylum Chordata; class Aves; order Accipitriformes; family Accipitridae; genus Elanus; species Elanus axillaris. The sequence goes on along the minus strand of JANZLQ010000055.1, from coordinate 16,398,060 downwards.
CTCCAGCCAGCCCCAGCCTGGGCTCTGCTCTCGGGGCAGCAAAGGCATCTGCAAAAAACACACCGAGATCAGCCTCTGCACCAGCCTCTGAACCCACAACGGCTTTCCCCAGGGGAACCGGGGCTCCGAGGAAAGATGGGGAGCCCCACCAGCCTGCAGCTGGGCTAGGAAGGGTCCTTGGGTCTCTCCTGGGCCCTTTGCCCACCAGACGGTCCTTCCCACTGGGCTGCTCTTTCCCTCTACAGCTTCTGCTACGGGAGTGCCCGGTAGCCAGCAAGGCCATAACAAACATTACTCATCCACATCCAGTACTCACCAGCTCCAGCTTCTATCAATCTTGCATGACGCATATGTTTACCACCAGTGGGAGGTTTTTTTTAATATATATATGTATTTTTTACTGCAGTGAGTGTCCCTGTTTCTGGGGACAGAGGAATTATTGCCCACTGCTTTCATGGTATAATAAAGAGCATGTGTTGTACCCTGCATAAATTGAGCTTCTGATCTGATGAGCAAGGAAATTTTTCCCCTTCTCTGTCTCTAATTGTATAGATGAGTGGTTACATTCATCCATAACAGGAGCGGGAAAGGGACCGCTTGGTGAAAAGTGAAAATAAGGCACACATGCGCACGCACACGGACACATGCACTCATGCATTTTGAGCTAGAAAAACACTGAAGCTTTCTAAATCTACCCAGCAATCCTGCTCTAATCTGCTCAGTCGCACTCGCAAATATAACTTGGGGACAATAAATAAACTAACAGGAGTTAAATAAGTTCAGCTTCTTAACCTTTGGACAGATCAATCCCCATGTTATCTCATTTCTCCCTTGCCTCCCTCCATTCCCTATGTCTGGTTCCCTTCTTCTCCCTCCTGCGCTGTTTGTTAGCACCGGGCAGACTGACAGCAGTGCAAATACAGCAATATGAAGCAAGTAGCTGGAAACACAGGCGGAAGACCCAGATCTGTAAAAAAAAAATAATCACTAACCACTTCCTTTCTAAAACCTGAGTTTGTGTGTGCATGTGTAGCGACAGGTTTCGTTGCCTGCTGGGCGTCCCAAATCTCACAAGGTCCCGTCCCTTCGGGAGGACAGACAACCCCCAGGGTGCGTGTGGTTAAAAGTCCCGGGTTAAAAAGCCCTGGCCGTGGATCCTGCCTGTCTCTGCCTGTATTTCCCCCTCTGCCAGCTGGGAGATGAGATCTGTAAGGTGCCCGGTCGTGTGTGTGCTAGAAGGGAGTTCATCATGTCTTCCTGCCCCTCACCATGACTCATTTGCTGCCATGAAACACACTCATCAGGAAAGTATGATGTGGCCAGGAGCATCTTAGCAAGTTGCTACCCAGCAGATGCCGTGCTGGAAGGGGATGATCCTGTAAATCTGCACTTCTCAGTGCATCCTCCTGGCCTATGCACCTTTCCCAAGTGGGAGGAATTCTTCCCTCCCAGCTGGATTCTCAGTTCCTCAGGAATTATGCATCTCCAGCCTTGCTGCTGCTGCCATCTCAAGGCACAGGCCACGGTCTTTTTAGGGCTTTGTCAAGGTGGTCAATATATACAGCCACCATCTTCCTTTTCTGAAGTCCAGAGAGGGTTGTTTTCTCTGAGCTGGGAAAAAGAAGCTGCTTTCCAGACCCCTGCCCTCAGAAGATGAGTCGGAGGAAATTAGCAATGATGCACAACTGAAAAAATTGAATTGTTTGAGCAAGTTCAAAGCTGAGCCAGTCTGGAGACATCTGCACACCACATGCCAGGCTCAGTGAAACACTAATAAATCTTTCCAGGCTGGCACCGATGTAAGGAAGCTCAAGCACTGCTCAACCCAACTGGGAAAGCTCCCAGTTTCTGAGGTGGCTTCTGTTTCTGAGGTGGCTGAGGGGACTTGGTGGAAAGGAGAGAAACTTAAGGCACAAGTGAGGGAAGAAAAACAACTTTGGGGAAAATGCTGAGCCATCCAAGTTATCTTCATTCTGGACATAGTTATTGCTCCAGTTACCAGAATGTGGTATCCATTGAAAAGTGCACTTTCTGATTGAAACCCAGATTTTCAAAGTTGTTAGGACAAATATGATGAAAACCTTTATAAAATTGGAAGGCAACAATGAATTAAAATGGCAGAGAAAAATGGAGGTGCAAGTCCAATTTCATTTCCGGAGAAAAGGCCATTTTTTCAATAAAAGTAAAAGAACCTTCCCAGGTGAAAAATGTCAATCCCCTTTAACAGAGATCAATAATGCGATACAATCAGTCTGCTCGTGCCAGCTGCCACTGATCTATTGCTGTTTGCAAAAGGCTTTCCTTCTGCCTGTCTTTACAATTTAGCTAATAGTAAAAAAACTTCGTAGTGTTAAAAAGAAAACTGAGTAAATGACCCAGAATCAAAGGTCCAGGAGCTCTGCACTGGAACAGCCTCAGGATCCTGCATGCTGGGGGAAGAGATGCCAACCCGAGTGATAAAATCCCATCTCACCTGAGCTCAGTGGGAGATTTGCCATCAACTCCAACAGAGGCAGGATTTTACCTGCTGTATTTTTCTAAATTTCCATCTCAGCCTCAACTCTGTCCTACTGAATTTTGTGGTTGAGAAAATGCCATGCGTGGAGCAAGGTAGTTCTAGGAACCTTTTAGGGTCCACATTTAATAAGCACAAATATCCCTTTGGGAAAATACAGCCACATGTCAATGGGGTAGCTGGAGTCCTGCACCTTCAAGACCTTCTGCAGGCTGAGATGATGGGTGTGCTGTTGATGGGTTACCCTGCCAGGAAGGGTACCCGTACAGGCAGGGTGCCGTACTTCATCCCTGGTGCTCAATGAACCATGCTAAAGCCCCATCTCCCCACCCAGCTCCGGTTGTGCCACGGCCACTGTGCCTCTGGCATCACACCCTCGCAGCCGGCATCACCTTCTCCCAGGAAAAACTGAGGTCAAGCGCAGTCTGAATGCCATGGCCAGCTCCGTGCCTACCAGGTGGCTGCTCTGCTGGTCTTTACATCTGAAACGGTGGACTTTACACCTGAAAAAGGTCTTTACATCAGGTACAGAGGTTCTAGGAAATCAGAATCTCTTCTCAACGTCTGAAGTGTCTGCCACTTTCTGGAGACAGGAGAGAGAAGGAAGAAGCAGGGTTAGGGCTGGCCCATGAGCAGAGGAGCAGAGGCAGGAGAATCGAGCCCCACGCCCCCAGGTGTGCTGCCTCTCCTCTAAGAGAGGAGCTTCACACAGACCTGAAAGCGGATTGTACGAACAGGTAGTTTGCAGAAGTGCTCCGGTGCTGGGGGACTCCCATGGGGATGCTTGAGACCAGACTTTCCTAAAGTGCTCGGCGCACACCTAATATGCTCTGCTTTTTGGAAACTCTGACACACACAGCAGATAGCTCTAGATACTGCTGTCTCATATATGTATGGCTGACTCAGATATATATATATTACTGGTTTAACATACTTATCTTTTTTCCTCCACCCCCCCCCCCAAGATTTGCATGTCTGAAGCTGTTTCAGATAAAAGATACCAAAAATGAAAATGCATTTGGGATGTCTGGGAACTAAAAAGTCAGACTGCAAGAAAACCAGACAGGGTTAGAGACCAAAAATCCCTGTCTCCTGCCAGAAATCTAAACCCACTGCCAACTTCAGGTTCTGAGGCTCCGTGTGCTCAGCAGCAGCAGTGGCCGTCGCTGGGGCTATTTTGAAAGTGTATTCCATCAGCGGTAATGGGCCTTTCCTCATAAGCTGTGTTTTCATAGTAAATCTTCAGTCTTACATTGCATTACAGAGTTCAGCTGCTGCTAATCCTTAAAAACAATTCATTTCCAACTGCAAAGTGCAATAAAGAAAGGATAATCACTATTAATATTAGTTATTGTTATTGATTTCAGCTTTAAAGAATTGATTTTCAGTCCTGGCTGCATTTATGAGTCTCTTTGCTGAAGATGCATATACAGGGCCCACCACTATTTTTAGATCCTTGTCCCAGCTCCTGCTGCAGACCCGGGAGGAAGAGGATGGAGGAGGCAGAGGAGGGACCTGGTGGGGAAGATCCTGCCGGGTGAGGGAGGGCACTTCCACGCGGCTTCGCCCCTCTCCCTCGCCAAGGATGCTCGTCTTCCCAAGACGCTGGCTTAGCTCCAGCTGGCCACCCGCTGGAGCAGCTTTGGGCAGCTGCCTGCAAACCTGCCTGTCTCAGGTGCCTTCATCTCAGAGCAGCGCTGGGGTCTCAGCCCCAACCTGCCCGACCCTTTTGTCCCTGGGACGTCCAAGGCAATGGCTGGTCCTGGCGTCTTGGTGACCATCGTTTGCACCCACACCATCGCTGTCCGGCACCAAGCGGGGTTGCGTGCCGGTCCAGGGAGCAAGGACGAAGCACCTCAGAGGTCCACGCACCTCCATCCTTGTCTTCAAACCCCGTTGCTCCTTTGCAGGCACGGCCGTGTCTCAGCACTTTGGTTGAGCCCATCCTAACTCTGCGCTGGGCAAAGCGACTGCTAAGCGGGAGCGACCTTTCTGCACAAGTTACCCTTCTCCCTAAAGCCACAACAGCATCCTGCATGCATGCACATGCGCATGCCGAGGAAAACATGGAGATTAAAAGGAAAAGTATTATTGCTTTCTGCCAGTGGGTCCCTATGATATCAGTGAGTCTTCCCAGTCCTTCGTGAGCTGTAAATTCAACTTTAGCCTCTGCCAATGAGGCTTGCTTTGCCTGGAGTTTTCCTGCCTGACAACTCGTCCCCACTCCAGCCATAGTTTACTTGCCAAGTACAAGATCAAAATAGAAATAAAATGGTCTTAGCGCAGGTGACCTGCTCATCTGAGGGAGGCTCATCCCTCTGAGGATGCAGGGCATCCCTCCACCGAGCAAACCTGTGCGAATGCCCCAAACCAGCCTCCCGGTGTGGGAGGGGAGGTGGTGGGGTACCGTGGGGCAGCGTGTCGCCGGGGGGCTGCTCTGGGAGCGGGGGGGCTCGGAGAAGGGATGCTATGGGCAGGTGGGAAACGTTTTGCTGCTTGTGGTCAAAGCAGACGCCCGGGGGAGGGATGCTGAGAGGAGAAGAGAGAAAGGTTTCACTTCCCTTTTTTAAGGCAAAAAGGGGGTTGGGTTTTCTGAATCGACGTCTTGCTTCAAAAGTCACTAAAGTTTGGTTTCAAGGGCATAAATGTTAAGAACCTCAAAAGCAGAAGGAAGGGTGTTGGGTTTTTAAGGCAGCAAAATGTTTCAGACAGCTCGAAATGAAAAGGTTTCCAACAAATTGCTTGGGAAGAAATTTTGGAAATTTTTTCAACTCCAGTCAACCTGCAGTCAACCGGTCAAATGCTTCTTCTTCCCAGTTGTTTGGAAATGGCAGCATATTAAAAAAAAAAAAAAAAAAACTAACCCAACATATATAGCTCTATTTTCTCTGAGCCTTAAAAAGTCTCCCTCCAGATATTTTGAATATAATCTGTTGAGGATGTGGGAATGAAACTGGGATAAAAATCCTTAGCCAAGACTGCAAAATAATTAAATGATCATTTAACCAAGATCATTATTTTCCACAATTTTTATTTATATGCTAGATTGGATACAATGGTCTTGAATATTGTTCCACACTATTACCATGCTATAAATTATCTGAGCAAAGCATAGCAAGGCATCATAATGTAATATATTTTTATAGTGCCATAAAGTAATTACACACCAGACAACAAAATCCTACAGAAGTGACATATTTTATGCTTAAATTATAATTGCATTAAAAGTGTCTCTTCCATCCAACGTTTATAGATTGCATGCAACTGCTGTCAGTCAGCCTGCAAACAAAGAGGATCTCTCATTGAGAGCAGGGCTGGGCCAGGGAGATACAGCTAGGAAATATTCCTTGAATTTTGGCATTTTCAGAATGTTTCTGACAGTCTTTGCTACCTATCAGTAGCCAAGCTCAGAGTAATGTAACTGTTTCTTGGGTTGTTTTTTCCTGCTGTCTGGTTGAGCCTGTAGATACAGTCTTGCCTAGGAAAAGTAATGCAATGCAATGGTGTCCCAAGAGTTAGACTGTGGGTTTTCTTCCCTTCAATTCACCTGTCCTGGACATGAGGGATGGGTCAACTACACCAGTTAAAATTTACACCCCTGCAGCCTCAGCTACAAGGAAATACAACCTCCCTCAACAGCAACCTCAAGCCATCTTCTCCAATACCATTTTTCTATTACTCTTGCAATGTTCTGGGGACTGATGCAGTCCAAAAGAGAGAATAACATCCTAAAATTTGCACTTGGAGCCAAGGGTGCTTGTTCTTCGGTGGGAAGAGCCTGGAGCCACGTTTTTTTGCCTCGAAGTCGAGAGGTTGCAGCCCACAGGAATGATCTACACCTCTCCAAAGGGTTGTAGTGATTTTTCTTAGTGGATGGTTTGCTTTAAAACTGACCAAGAAGCTTAGGGCAGCAATGCAGAGAGGAGTCATTAATCCAGGGAAGCTGCAGAAGGAGTGAGACGAGCGATGAGGCAGCGATGGTCCCATGGCTGTCCTCAGGCCAAGAACACCCTTCTGGGAACAGCCCAGAGGGTCAGCAAGCAGCAGCTCTGCAGTGAGGACATGTGGGAGCAAATCTCAACCTCAGGAGGGCTCAGCATGTGCAAAGCAGTCGTTTCTGGTGGGGGGATAATGACTCGAGTCTGCAAGGAAATGGCTTCTGTGGTTTCAGCCCAGCTTTTCCTGGAAAGTGCCCAGCTCCCACCTCGCAAGTCTTGGCTCTTCCTGCATGACTCATGCATGCACACAGACTCCCAAAGGTGGGTGTTCACCATCCTTTAAGGGAGGTGACATCTTCTTAGAGGTGTGACAGGGATCGTAACAGGCAGCACAGCGAGGGGCAATGGTCAGAAGAGAGGATGGAGGGTGCCATGCCTGGCTTTCCTTCCCACGTGTCATGGGTCCTTTAGACGTTACTTTGCAGCCACGTGCCTCAGTTTCCCCATCCGTGTGGGAGCCATGCATGAAGGGTAGGAGTACAGGATCAGGCCTGAGACATTAACACTGTGCAAATACTGCCACACTCAGGAACGGTGGGAAGATACACGAAGTCCCCTTCCAAAGGCATCAAAACCAACAAAACCTATGTTATAAATGAGGGCAGTTAAAATAAGGTTTTGTGAAGGCTGCATTTGTCTGTCTCTGTCTGCACCCCACACACTATCTAGCTATCTGTCTATCTCTCTGTCTATCCATGGATGTCCTGCTTGTGAAATGGCTGCACTCTTCCAGAGCTGACAACCCTTTAGAACAAATCCATACTATGATAGTTGGTGTTTTGCTAGAGAAAGGTCACTTAAGCTATTTGTATGACAGAGCCAAAGCCAACTCAATATCCTTCCTGTCTTGACATCCTTTTTCATGTTGGAGCCCTTTCTGGAAGCACACAGAGGAAAAGCACAGAACAATCACTAGAAATATCTGCCTTTTCTTCCCCCTCCTGTACCATATCCTTCAATGTCCCACCGTCCAGGAGTTATACTTGCTGGAGTCCATGCTGAAAGAAGAAGAAATGGCTCTTAAATCATGTCAACACATCGCCGCTCTCTGGGTTTATTCAACAAACAGCAATGTCTCCCAGTGTGTGGGCGCACTCCTTAAGAAGTCGGCCAACCCGGGTAGCTCAGAGCAGAGCAGCGGCGGTTTGCGAGCCTTGCCTGGCTGCTGTGGTTTCCTTGCTCTCGGTTCTTTGTCGTGACATGCCTGGGTGAGGTGACACACACCTGCACAAACTGGGAGGCCCTCCGCTCCGTCAGCCTCCTCGTGCTTCCTCCGGCATGGAGCTCTTCTCGGGAACGTACGCTAAGAGCAAGAGCAGTGATGCTGCAGGCTCTGCTGGAAGAGGCAGGAGGGAGGAAAGGGCAGGGGTTAAATTCAGGCCTTGGAGAGCTGAAATATTCCAAACATAAGGCGGATGTGGCACTTCCCAGACTGCATGTAAATCAGAGACACGTGCTCCCTCTGGTATGGCAGCACATGTGCACTGTGTCTTTGGAGGACGCACATTATCTTCTTTTTTCTGTTTCAACCCACCAGGACTGGAAAGAGTTCGCGCCAGCTCTACGTTGCAATATACCATGAGTCTCTCTCCCCCAAGGACTGACGGCATGAAAGCTACCTTCAATTTTTTGACCAAAAGGACTCGGCAGTGCCCTTTTGAAATGAGCTCCAGATTCCTCACCAGCCCTGGAGCTTTCTCTCCCTCTGAACCCTGCCAGGAGCAACTCAACATCAGGAAACTATTCGAGGGACTGTTCCACATTAGCCAGAATCCAATTATTAGCCGCAGCCTGATGATGTCTTCCCGCATCCCTTCCCGGACCGTGACGATGCCGTCTGTGGCACTGGGTGGGTTGGAGGTGACCAGCCATTCCCCTGCCCTGGGGACAGCACGGTTAGTGGGCAGCACGCAAAGGGGCACGCGCCGAGGTCCGTGTCGCCGGCTGTTTGCACAAGCCCAAGTTTGCATCGTCTCGCTGGCAGCAGCGTCCTCGGGGTGAAGTCCAGTGCTACGCTGTCAGCGGGCAAAGGGCACAGGCACCGTGGAGTGCTTTAAGCAGCCGGAGGATCAAAAGAGGACAGAAGTCCAGGGAGGACAGACATACACGGCCAGGGCGGTGAAAGGGCTTTCATGCACTGGAATGGGCAGCTCCCTGGAAAGCTCCACAGTGCAGCGGTGCACAGGGCTGGTCTAGCTTCCCTCTTAGGTGTCTCTTCTGGGTATTTTGCAAAGCAGATACTCTTTGCTGGCTTAAGCCAGCCTTGGCTTCATGCCGGGACCTGTGGCTGTGGTCAATGCAGGGTTGAGCCACCACTAACAAAGGCAGCCTGCTGACCATCTGCCTCCACACAGCTCCCAGCAGCTGAGCGTGACTTGCAAGGCACCTCGCCCACCACACGGCTCTTACTCTCATCCTCTGTGTCTCCCTGGGTCCTTTCTTGCTCAATTGCAATTTAGCTTTTGCTGAAATTCACCCCTCTATTCAGCGCCCGCCCCAGCGACAGGGCAGGCTCTCTGGCAGGGACCATGGCACGGACAATAGCAATCTCTAAGTGGGATTTGGGGTCCTAGGGAAGGTCCTCTCTGCCATTCTGCCTTGCATCTTTACTCTGAGTTTTGCATTTGGTAAAGCAGGAAAACAACACTGCAGGCAGTGCATTTCTGCAGGGTTATTAGTCTGCTCAGCTGGTTATAGTCACTTAGCCTCCAAACCTCCAGCATTACAGCAGCACTTAGGGCATGCAATAATCTGTCATGAGCGCAACATCTGCCGTGTCACCCTGAAAGCATATATTTTTTACTAGCTTCTACTCTATGACCAGAGCAGAGTGAGGATTGGGCCAGCTCTGCATTGAAGTGGCCTTGTGTCACCCAGGGGAAGCTGGGCCATGTTGCTGTCCTCACTCACAGAGCCATCACCCAGATGTGATTTGTACAGTGATGCATAAGCACCTATGCTTAAGCTTTCTTGGTTTTCCTTCCTTTCCAGTGCCCCCAGCCTAGCCAAGCTGATAAAGGGGATAAAGGAGGTGGCTGAGATCCTGGGGATGAAAGCTGCTGTCTCCTGGCACACCAGTCCTGTGTCCCCAGTGACTGATTCACCCTGACCCACCTCTGCCCCAGGGCAGCCCTGGGACACTGCTGGCTGCCAGGTTGCTGGACCGCCTGGCGAGATTTGGTACCCAGCCACACACGAGCATCCTCCTCCGGTGGAAGGAGAAGGGCACAGAGGCAGAAAATGGACCTGGATCCGGCAGCCGATTCCCACCAGTCCCGGCGGGGCAGAGGCACTGGGCTAACCGGCCAACTTAACAAGTGATGGATGCTGGGAGGCTCACACTGGACAAGTACGGACAGCAAAAGCCACCCTAGAGAGGATGCAAAACGGCTGTTTGCAGCCATATGCTGGCTTGCTTTTCCCTGCTAGATTCAGACTGAGGTTTCTTTCTCCCTGTCGAACCCAGGACTGATAGAAAAGGACCCACCCAGAGCAACCCCCACAACATTTTTTGGCTCTGTGATGCCCATGCCCATCCCACAGCCGAAGCCCACAGACAAACCCAGGGAGTTTGGAGCCGCTGGGGCTTGCCCAGCTGGAGGGGATGTTTCTGAACCCACTCACAGCATCGCGCTGCGGGAAAAACAGCCGAGGAGGGCTGGGATGGAGAGGGCTGGGGGAGGCAAGAAAACCAAAACAGAAACAGAGCTCGGAGGGAGGGAGAGGGTCCTTGTTTTTCATCCGCAGGTGAGGCAAGGCAGGGAGGAGGAATGCTCTCCTCTGAATCCACTGGGCCTCGAGCCACGAATGCACCCACAGCCTGAGCCCCCAGGGGGGCTGCCTTCACCCCTGAGAGCACAGGCTTACACCGTCCCGGCCAGGTCAGCGGCTGTGGCACTTCGCATTGATCCCCGCTCGGCAGGCAGCCCGAAACGCAGCAACTTTGGAGGGAGAGCAGCAGGGAGGTGGGGAGGAGGGAGCCGGGGGGGTCCCCATTTCGCAGCCTCCACCATCCCGGGGAGCTCTGCAGACTCGCCTGCCCAGCCCAGCAGCAGCAGCGAAAGCAGGCGACCACGTACCACGAAACCTGGCAGCAGCACACCCGATGCTTTCCTCCCACTCAAGACAAATCAGCCTTTATCTCCCAGCTAAGTGGGCAAGAGGTGCCTCTTCAGATGATGACTGTGCTCGCTGCAGAGAGCCGGGAGTGCAAGGCACGTCACGGGCAGGACCTACAATGGCTCTTTGTAATGGGTTCTGAGGAAGCTGCAAGCCCAGGGAAGCAGAACAGGTTTGGCTTACAGGCTGAGCAAAGACCAAAAATCCTCCCAGGAGCAATTATCGGGGGATCTGAGTGTAAGAAAATCCCCAGCTCCCTCTGGCCCCCTCAGTTTGGATGTGAGGACAGGCTCACCTGCGAGGGCATGGCTAAAAGAGCAAGAACCGTTCGGTGAGTGCTCCTGGGGATGCTGCCGGTGGCAGATCCGTTGATCGAAAGTCCTGCCAGCACGGCCATTCAGCTTCCTATGGCAACACAGAAATATGTTGCGGGGAAGGACTAACTTCTGCTTAATTTGGAGCTGGAAAAGATCACACTCCTTTAGATGTCTTGGAAGCATATTGATTTGACTGTCATGGTCCTAGGCTGTCGTGCTGTGTCAAAGCAAGATGTTTTGATAAGACTGAAGCAAAGGAAATGTTGAAATTTCCCTTCAGGAAAAGAATTCCCAGAACTGTGATTTTCACCCTGGCTTGGGAGCGAAGGAGACTGCCCTGCCTCCCCTTCCCATGGGACAGGGATGTTTTCTTCTCTTTTCCAAGCCCTTGTCCTCAAGGCCTTACTTCTGAAATTCTGGATTTAGTCTTCCCAGAGGGGTCAGGTTTATTCATAACCAGGGATGCCAGAAGGCCTTTTTACTAGTATTGTCATTATAATTGAAATGTCCATAGAGTCAGGACTCCAGAGAGAGTAGAGGCTGAAGAGGAGCCCCAAATGCCTCAGGACCCCTGAGGAAATGAGGAGATCTAGTACACGAATTTGGAGACCCATGGATAAGCCATAAAAGCCCTCCTTAGTTCTAGTCTGCATCATGCTTACGACCGTAATACCAAACCAGAGCTCCCACAGGGAGGCCATATAGGAGCATCCAAACAAATGGTGGTGAATGAAAAAACATCTCCCACCTGCTGCTGTCAAAGGTTTTTTCTCCTGTAAATGCAGCAATACAGACTCAGAGACTGAGTCCAATCCCTGCAGCTCAGCAGCTTTAGCTAACAGACACATCTTGACTCACAGGATGGCTTTCTATTTCTATTTTCTATTTCTTTGCAGGCCAGTTTGTATTGGTACAAGATTTTGTCACGCACACTCTTCAACAGATGTCTGTGTTGAGGCACTTCACGGTCGTGCCGCCTACATCTCCTGCTGTGCAGGAGGTTTCCATGTCCACCTGCGTGCATGAGCGATGAAGCAGGAGAACATGCACAGCCATGTCCAAGGCTCGCTTAGGTTGGTGCCAGGCTGTAAGAACAGGCTCCAAAGCGTGGCATCTCTTGATGGAAATCCAAAGCAGACTATTTCCAGCACACGCCTACCTGTTTCAGCATCAGTCCCCAAATTTGGATCATTCAACCTCCCACATCAACACCTGTGAAACAAGTTCCTTAGCCCCCTTCCCACCCGCCTGTAATGTATCTGGTGCTGGGATGACCTCAGGTATAAACTGGTGAATTAGGATGTCTGTTTGCTGTTTGTAACGCACTCACAGCCGGGAAATGTAATTGAACTTTGCTCATGGCATTGGATCCACCCCTGTGTCCCAAGAGGTTTTGTAGCCTTTTCAATCCCATTTTCAGATCTACAACCCAATGTGCAATGGTTGACCTAAATGGTCTTGAAGGGCCTAGAGATATTTGGACACAAGCAACGCTCCAGCAATGCCAAGAACTAGCTTCACTCTGAAATGTGCAAAAGCTACTTCTGCGTGACTCCTGCCAAGAGAGCAATAATCCCATCTGTAAAGCCTGGGCCAAGCCAGCCCAAGCCAGGGAAGCTGTGTCCCTGTTTCATTTCAGAGCAGCAAGAAGGTTTTGCATTAAACAAGCAGATTTCAAAATGAACATATTTAGGAAAAAGAATATGCCATCGTGGGAACCCACCACTCAGGGCAGGTGAAATTTGCTCCTCGTGGCTGCCCAAAAGGGCCAAGGTGCCAAAATGAGGAAAGATTTAAGGTTACTTCTTTAGAAACTGAAGAACTGTAGGTGACCCTCGGTAAAAGCAACCCGGGCTTCTGTGTGTGCTGCTTCCATTCTCGGCAGAAAGAAAAGATGCAGCAAATCAGGGGTATATTTTAAACCTTACCTCCTGGCTCTTCTGCTCCTCGTTCAATAGAGTCACACTCCTGATTTACACCACCATTTCCAAGAGAACCTTGCTCTTGGAAATGGATCTGGAGAAGCTTTTCCAGATACCCAGGTGGACTGGGTACTCTGGCAGGGACAAAGCCCCCTCTTTCCAAAGGGAAAGTGCAAACATGGAGCTAGGGCTGGGAAGTGGGTCTGGAATTTGGTTGTGAAATGTATGCATGACTTGTACATGGGGCTTATTCCCTGCTCCCTGCCTGGCTCCTGCCTGGAAATGAGCTGGATACATTCACACAGCAACTGCTCAGTCCTCCTCTGGCAGCTTTCCCAATGCAAAGAAAAGGATAAAAAAGAAAAAAAAAATTATTTTTAACAGTCTGAAAGGCAAGAGTTCTGCTGAGATCAGGTTAAAAACATATTTCAAGCTCAGTCCTCCTCCCTCCCCCAGAACCAGCAGAAGGGCTTCCATTTTGGTACTCAGTACAGGGGGAGAATTACCCTGACATGCAAACGCATTCATTTCAGAGACCTCCTTTTCCTGGTCCTTCCTTCAGCAGCTCCAAGGCTGTCTGCATGGAAACTGCCATTATACTGATGTTGCCTGGATCTGAAAATCTACTCAGATAGTGCAAGTCTGCTGCCAGTCCCACCACGTAAAGCCCAACCCCTCCAGAAGCGAGGTGAAGTGCCCTCAGGAGGCAGAGCCCTGGGCGAGGACATGGGGGTGGCCTTTCCCACCCCTTTGCTGGACCATTCCAGGTGACCTTTTGCAACTCATTTTTCCCACATACAAGAAGTCAGCATCGATGCTTAGGTCTTTGCAAAGCGTTTTGAGTTCTACAAATTGAGAAGTGCCAGTGCAAAGCAGATACTGGTAAAAGCAGGGGTACTTTTGGCCCAAGAACTGCAGCTGCACGTTTGGATTTTGATTCAGCCACTCATGCAACCATCAGTTAAACTTTAAGCAATGTACAGAAGTCCCGTTGGCTTCCGTGAGACCAAAGGACATATCTGAAGTGAAGTGTGGGGTTAAACCAGGCTTTCCAAAGGAGTCGGATTGAGTTAAACATTCAGCTCCTGATGAAACAGGATGTGGGCACCTGCCAGAATCCCTAAACCTTTTCTGAAAACAGGATGTGAAGGTAACATTGCTTTACCTGGATAAACGACTTGAAGAGTTTTATGCCCAGCTTGGTCCGTCTTTCCCAAAATGTCATGTTTTTCATTAAAGGGAGCCATTCAGGAAATGAATAACCCTGAGCCTTCACAAATGTTGAAGCCATGTAAATAAGGACGGGTGCCCGACGGTGCCAGTAGTTTCGTGTTAGTGGCTCATCCCTGACAATGGTGGAGTGGCTCCTGATCCCACGGTGACACCGGGAGTGCCTCGTGATTTCCCAGAGCATTTGAGAACTTGAGCTCTATTCTGCTCAAGCAATCTTCATCTTGAAAATGAGGTTATGGAGAATCCACTGAAAATCCCTTTGCATTTCCTTAGCACTGAGGAAATGAGTGAGATCAACTGCAAACTCTTGCAGCGAGCATGCCTTGCCAGAAATATTTGTGCTTGGACCAGCAAAGCCAACCTTCCCAGGCTGGCTTGGGAGACCAGACATTTTGCTATTTGACTCCAAGGGAAAATGTTGCCAGCTGCCAGCATTTAAACCAGCAATGTTACTTCTGAGCACAAAATCAGCCAGGCAAGGCATTGTGATGGGGAGACAGAGGGGAGAAGGGAGGGCATGGACTCGGTACAGAAACCACCACACCGAGAAACCCAGCTGTGGCACAGAGCTAGAACATGCCCGAGGGTGAAGCCAGCTGATATCAAGCCATGGGACTGTTCGTTTCGTATTACTGCCGTCCTTCCTCCATCCCTTGTCCTAGGAAAGGGGGCAGAACGTGCTAATGCTATTGCTTGTGATTGCCTGACCCTGCTCCCAGTCTGATCCACGGTGTGACTGTACCCCCCACGCTCTGCTCTGCGTATCTGGACATTGCACTGGGAGTTTGACTCAATCTCACCTAGGCACGGAGCATGAACTCAGGCTGAACGACTTCGGAAGGTGATTATCTTTTTCATGGGGTCCATCAGCATGATTGCTCCCACATCGCACGCTCATCCTCTCCCTGCCTTTCCCCCACTCCTCTTGGCGCTTCCAGAAGCAGCAAGGTGAAAGCAGATGTTGGCCGCTCGCAAGACTTTTCTTTCTGAGCCAGGAATAGTGACTTCGATTTTCCATGCGGTTCTAGCAGACTTTTCAGACTGAATGCATGACTGGGTATGGCTAATGGTGAATTTACCAAACGAGTTGGGAACTATAGAGCCGTACATATACATGGATATCAAATGTCTGATTCAAACAAATATCCCATGACTGTTCTTCATAAAAACAAGAATTTATACACAAAAAAATTGTTAACATCAGTATGTTTCCTACAAAAAGAAAGTTTCATAGAGGTTGGGTTTCGTGGGCGTACGTTGCCTACATTTCAAAATCTGCCCACAAATGTTTTCTGTCTTAAACACATCAAAAACTTCCCAGCAAAAAGTGACAGAATGTATCTCTCTGCAGTCAGAAATGTGATTGCATCATATGTAGACATATCCAGGCTACCATAAGCGAATTAGCTCCAATCTCAATAGCAGCATTGCTTGAACAAAGCTGCAAGAGACCCAGGGCACGTATCCTGGTAGTTTCATCGTGGGGAGGTCCATGCCACGGAGGCTGGGGTTCCCTGGGAGGCCACGCTGCTGCCACCTTGAACATTTCTGTGTACTTCAGGGAAAATTCTTCCAGTTCTCCAAACATTAAAATACGATTGGGGAAAATATTCCAAATGCGTTTTCAAAAGTGAAAAAAATAATTCAAAAATGAAATCTCGAATGTCTTCCTAAGTAAAAAATAAGAGCTTTAAATTTTATTTTACTTCAGGAGATGTCTTGATTTAATATTTTTTTACATTATTTGATGACACGAAAGACACTTTAGTGCATAATAGAAGCATCATTGCTAATGAATATGTCATAAAATGTGGCATGTCAGTCTATGGTAGAAGAGGTGGAAGTTTAATACTTCGGGCACTGCTGCCTGGCGCTGGCTGAAGCCTTCTACCCCAGCTTCCTTGCAAAGCGTAGGTTAACGACAGGGCAAGACCCTGCAGAGTGGGTCCTGTGGCACTGCCAGCTGCAGCTGGAGGCTCACGGTGCCAATGGCTGATGAAGACGCTCTGAAGGTGCTGCTACGTGCAGGGTGTTGTGCTGGACCCGAGTATGAAATCCAGTGCAGCAGCAGCCTTTAAGTGCTTTGTTACACAGTTAATATGAATGAAAAACTCCCACTGTCTCCAGCCAATTGTAATTCAATTGTAAAAAATTTGCTCCAGGTGGCAATTTGACATCTGCTTTCATTTCACCCCTGCACCGAGGAATTGCAGGCAATGTTAACGAGTGGCTTATTTTGCACACAGTGGGCCAGATCCTCTGCTCATACAAAGCAGAGGAAGCACCATTAAATGTGAAGCAACTCTGTCAGCTTACACCAGCCCGGGAACTGAGCCCTGGGTGTCAGACCTTCCCATCAACTTCTCTCGGTTGCAACAGCAGCTTGAAGCTGCAAGTTTTGGGCTGCAGCCTGGGCAGGTCGCGGGGTTGCTGTTTGCCTCCACAGCCCCTTTAAACATCCTCTCTCGTGCCGTGTTATCGCTCTGGCATTCCAGAGTGCTGAGCCCTGGCCTCAAGCAGCCAGAGGAATTTGCTCCCCAAGCGCTAATTCCTTCTTTTTCCCCAAAAGAAGCCCATGAGATGGCTCCTGTTGTACACGGAGGATGGACTGGTCTCCTGCCAGTCCCCAGATCCAGGCTCTGGGCTTGGTCCCCCCCCAGTGCATCCAGCTCCGCAGCATGAACTGGGCGATGAGACCATCATGCTTCAGCCGTGGTGGGACTGGGACAAGCCCAGGGTGAAGAAGGGCTGCAGGACTTGGTGCTGCCGGAGGGCAGCAGCCTCCTCCGCCCCTTCCACCCCATGGGTGCCCAGGTTTGCATCAGGGCATCCATCCAGAGGCAGAATTGGGACCTGGTCTGGGCGAGATGTGCCACATCTCAGGTCCTCGCTCCTATTGTTCCCGGTGATTTTGAGGACAAAAGGGAAGGTTTCTCCGCACGGAGGGTAGCTCAGCTGCGGGTCTCCTCACCGCAGGGCGAAGCTGCAGCGGAGTTTCAGTGTGAACTGAATTCATAAGGGATAATAAGAAATTGTACAGACACAAGAGCAATAGTTTAAAAAACAAAGATGTGGGGAAGAGATAGAAAAGCTTCAGGATGAAAACCAGGCTAATTGCTTGAGTTAGGAGGAGCTTCAACCACATCTGCTTACTGCAGGGCTTTTTGCCGCTTCTTCTGCTGCAGTCGCTGTTGGAGAAAGGCTTTGGGACTAACCAGGCTGTGGAGCTGGTGAATCATCCCAGGTGAGCTTCAAAGGAGCAGCGAGCTTTTCCAGAGTCTTTTCTGTTAACAAGAACGTTGTGCTGACAAAACAGCCCATTTTCCCCAGTCTAACCTCCTCCTTATCCGCCATCCGTTACAGGAGTGTTGGCTGACATGGGATTGTGGCAGACGCAGATTATTAAGTTGTTGACAGAAAGCTCATCCACTTTGAACAGTTATCATTGCGGGGAGCATCCACCACGCAGGCTGCTCCTGACAGACTCTCTCATCAGCCAGATGCCATGTGTAGGGAAGCCTCCTTGAGACACATGCCCCCATTTTCCCTCTTAATGTATTTAAATGAGTTTCCCAGCAGTGTCACGGCTGATTAGGCCTGCAGAGCAATTTATGAGGGGACACAACAACAAATAGGCCTGGAAACCCTTCTTACCTGTCTTCCAGATGAGTACATCTCTGCAAGGGAATAGGTATGGAGGTAGGAGGGGGATTAATTTGGGTGAGTGCTGTTGTGACTGTTGTCCTAATGAACAGGCAGAGGAAGGAGGAGCGCTGGACCGGGCCTTTACGGATGGGGAAAATCATCAGGCCAGACCTACACTTTGCCAAGACCTCCATAGCTTTACCGATTTTGGTATGAGGCTACTGATTGCACCAAGTGGCTAAAAGCCATGCCAAAGTCTGGGATTAGAAGCCAAAGCACTGTCTGGTGCTTTTTTCCTGAGTTTACTAAATTTGTGCCCTCCTGGAAACAGTGTTCAATGATAACAGGTTTAGTGGACATGCTTGGCCATCTGGGCAACCTCTCGGCACAGGGTCAGAAGGAAGGATAGAAAAGAGCAGGGCAGGAGGGGGAAGATTTTGGTGAAATGTCCTCATTCCGGCTCCTCTGCCTGCTGGGGCACAGCACTCCCTCCCCACTGCTTTGTCACCCAGGCAGCCCATCTGCTAATCACAAGGAAGCAGTAAGAACACCCCAAGCCCACGATGCAGCACTGGAAAACTCAAGGTTTCACTTTGATGTCTGCCTGAAAGATGAAAAGTCTTAATCAAAGCCACAGGCATGTAAAACAGCAGACTCTAAAACAATTGGGTACTCCAGCCTTCTTAGGTAATTGCAAATGGGAGGATTATTGTGGCATGGGTAGTCAAACATGTATAAGCTTTAATGTAACTGGAATAGGACACAGGCAGTGAGAGCACGGCGATGCAGGCTTGAGCAGAGACCATATAAGACTTGCTGGAAAGGACTACGGTCTCTCGCCTGCCCGGGGATCGTGCTGCTCTCTGCTCTTTCCCCTCTGCAGGCTGCATTAAAGCTGCCTGGGGCAGGGCTGCCAGGTTTGGCTGGCACTTTGCTTGCAAGCCCCAAAAGTAGCTGGTTTTGCAGATGGGATTTGTCTACCCAGGGAGTCCAAGTCCTTTACTTCATTTCCCTGTGTTAAGGGGTCTCAGAAGGCTTCTGCCTGCAAGGCTGAAGAAGACTTTTAAAAGGTTTTTAATTGGTCATTGCTGGTGGGATGGGGACAGGACTGGACATAGGCTTCGTAAGAGAATCGTCTTCCCAGTGCCCTTAGGACAATGTGCCAGGGAACAAGGGACAACCACAATATCCAGATGGGCCAGACCAGTGCAAAAGGCTGCAGAAATCAGGAGGGATGGAGAGGAGAGGGCTTGCTGCAGGCTGAGCTCTCCCTGGGCTCCAGCAACGCTCTTGCTTCTTGCACTCAGTGCTTGAAAAGAAAACATCAGAGCTGGCAGAGGGTGACCTGAGCCACCAGCTCAGACGATGATGTGGGGATGCTGAAGCAGAACCCAAATATGCCCATTTCTCATTGCAGCATTTGTGTCACGTTGGCTCCCAGCAATTCACAACCACGCTCCATGTGCAACGACACTCACAAGTGAGCAAGGGCTTCTGGCGCGGGGAGGTTTCTGCCATTGAAAATATGCTATTTCCCTGATTGGAAAAGCTCATTAGTAATTAGAGAGGAAGAAGCATCACATCAAGTAGATTTGCAGGTTCTTTTCTAGCCCATTGGGTTTGCAGAGAGCAATGGGCAGCTTCTCCTGCAAGCCAGTGGAGGGGAGCAGGGGGATGGATGAAGAAGAGGATCATCTTTAAGAATGAAGAGGACATGAGACAAAATGTTCTCTCTCAATGTTGTAAACAACCCTAAAGTGTTTTGAAAGACTCTGTCAATATAAATTACCGACAAACAAGACGCTGGAATTGCAAAAGAGGAACCCAGCTGGAGAAAGGCTGCTCTCAGAGTGCCTCGCCGCCATCCACCTCAGACACTCAACAGCGCTGGCACCGCTCTCCTCTGCCCTCACACATTCTTCTCTATTTTTCCCTCTCACGTGGAGGAGATGCATCAAGTGGTCTGTACGAGATGAGTGCATTAAAGCATTCTCCAGTCCCAGTTCCTGTGGCCTTGTGAGCAGAGGGAATTTACCAGCAGAGCTCTTTGTGCAGTGTTTTCCTGCTGCAAATATTTCGGGATGATTCCCCGTACAAGCCCTCCCCTTGTAAGGTTTGCTCAGCGGTGTCTGTGTCCCTGCTCCTTCCCCACGGGCAGCTCATCCCCATCCCCACAGGGCAGCAGATCACGGAGCTCTTTGCATTCACCATGGGGTAAACGTGCACTTAGGCCATGGCCAGGGAGCAGCTGCTGTGCCATAAATTCATACCCTAGGTTACCTCGTGTTAACTTGCTCATGTGGCCGTACCTGCTCCTGGGACGGCAGCCAGAGCTCTGTGAGAAATAGCCATGGCAGTGCCTGCCTGACTCAGCTCGGGTAACGGACGGCCCAGGCGGTAACGCTGGTAAAAAAAAGCCCAAACTGCAGTAATGCTGTTCTCTTCACCAGGGCCTGGAGTGATCTGGGCTTGCAGGGAAGCTGGTGCGCCCTCCCCGAGTGCAATGGGTTGCAGTGATGGGGAGAAGTGTGCTCACACCCATACAGTTCATGCTTTGGTACAGGTTGGGGCCAAAAGTCCCTTTTTTGGGGGTGCATTAACCCTCTCCCAAAGAGATCAATCGAAAAAAATCCTTCCAGGGGCTGGTGGTGTGGCGAGCTCCCAGTCCAGCCCCAGCACCAGCCGTCTTCCCATCAGGGCTCCGGTGGTAAATCTCAGGAGGATTGTAATGATACCAGTGGGAGTTACATCTTCGGAGCCTCTCTGGATCTGAGCCTGAATTACCAAAACAAAAGCTCCAAAGCCCACTGCAGCCCCTCAAATTGTCTGTTTGCACCTCTGACATTTTAATCTGGTACCTAATGAGCAAGACAGATGAAAGAGAGGAGAAACAGGAACTTCTGCACCCAAAGACTTTCTACCAGTTCCTGATACTACCCTGTGAATGGCATGAATTAGAGCTCCGCACTTTTTCTTTGCTGTTTAAAGCACAGCTGTCTAAGTAGAGCTCCAGAAAGAGAGCTGCGCCTGGTGCGGAGCCACGGCATACACGTGGTGATGGTTTAAAGCCGTATGGGATTTCCACCGGGCCCTACTGTACTTGAGCCCCAAGTTCAGAGCAAGGGGAGACCTGCCACGTCCCCCGTCTGGAGGGGCGGCTTTACCAGCTACATAAATAAACTAGAGTGGCTTCACCCACCACTGAAATCCAAACACGGCCAGGATGGCAGTAAGCCAAGCAGAGAGATAATATTTTTCTTAGATATTAGCCTAGTATGAAATCAGAGCAGAAGTATACTCAAAGAAAGTCTTGACAGGGAATAATGAGAGTTTCAGGTGGGCTTTTAAAATTTAACTAGAAAGCTGAGAAAATAATGAATTCTAACAATCCTCCCTACGATTAAAGGGTCTCAGCACTACCCCCTGGTGCAGCACCAGTAGGAAGTGCTTTTCAGAAGGATTTAGTGGTTCTCTCTGCTTCTGCTTACGTTACGGGAGGCTCCAGGAAAGCCCGGAGCTCACTGGTCCTTTAGCAACAGCGAGCCCAGCTCTGCCAATGGCACCGGTGCCCACCGAGCCCTGCCCCGGCACGGAGGTCACCGCGGGGCTGGGGGAGCAGGCAGAGGCTGCCCTTGGACCAGGGCTCCTGCAGCTTGCTGGAGCCGCAGGGCTTTGGAGCAGAGCCTGAGCCTCCCCAGGGAGGAGAAATCCAAGCCAGACCAGGATGCAAGCAAGGACCGGAGAGAAGGTCTTCTCCCTAGGCATATCGCTGTCGCTCAGTTGGCTCTGCCTCCTCTTGGGGCTAAAAATACCTCGCCAAGACACTGATGGGGATCCCAGAGGGGAGCTGGGATGACAGTCTGACCCAGGGATGGAGGGCTGGGGGAGGCAAAGGGAAAACAGAGAAACCACCCATTTTTACTGCCACCAAGATGCCAAGGATGATGCCGTGCAGTGGCATCGCTCCGCGGCTAGCCCGCGAGGAGCATTTTGGCTGCCGTCTCTCCCTGTCAGCCTGCAGAAACACGAGACGATGGACGGTTTGCAGGAGCAGAACTAACAAGCCAACAAATCAGGCCGCTGCCATCTCCTCCGCCCCTCTCTGTCTGGTTCAATAACAGCCGATGGGGGAGGCTCCCAGAACTGCTGAATGGCTCGATAACCAGGAGCCAAAAACATTCAAAACCACACGTCTAAATTAATTCATCCCAAAGCATCCGCAGACAGCAAGGATGGGGGGGGGGGGGGGCCGGGGTGTTAGAGGTGGTGGAAAAGAAACAGAAAAAGGAGAAACGACTTGGCCTCTTTTCAAACCCTTTCTAAAAATGCTGAAAGAGTTTGGCAATACTAATAAAAACCCTGTACAGCAGTTGCCCTAATTTCTCCGAGCTACATCACTGAGATGCAGGCGACAGGATGGCTGTGGCATGTAAAATAAAGGGCTGAAAAGGAAGAGGAAAGGGTTTGGAGGGGCTGGATGTCAAAATGACGGAGGCAGGCTGGAGTCCGGCAGGATGGAGAGAGAGACCCAAGGCGGCCAAGCCTCTGGACCCCCACTCGGATGACTCCTGGCTCTGTCTCTGATCCTCCACAGCTCCCCCCAAACCCCCTCCCAGGTTTTCGTGCCGTAAGCCACTGTCCATGCACGTGGCTCAGCCCAGCGCGCTCTGCCAACCACCTCGAGAATGGCAGAGATGGATTATAACATCATATAAAGGAAGCGTACGACATAAGACTGTCTGCTGGAATGAAATTCAACACAGCTTCAGCAAGAGGTGAGCAAGCACAAAAGCAAAGAGATAGGATTCAGAGCGAGGGAGCCCAGCAGCCAGGCAAACTGCTTGCCTGTAATGCAGCACAGGGAACATTTTTTCTTCAAACAGTGTGAAATCCGTACAGGAGAAAAGTTTGAGACCATGCCAACTCAGCCTTCGAACCCCCTCCTCAGGAGGCGAGGGCGGAGGAAGCACTGTGACATTCCTGCAGGCATGGCCAGTGTGGCCAAGGTTTTCTGAAGTGCTACCAAAGCTGCATTTTGGGTTTAATTTCTATGAAGAACTGTTTGCCACTCCAGAGCAGCACTGGCGGCATGCTGTGTGGTCATACGCAGCTCATCATGGCCAAAGAGGGATGCTTTGGGGTGCCTTTGAAGCTGACTTCATCAATTAAAAGCCCCGGAAACAAGGTCCTTCAGGAATGTCAAGCTCAATACCTTATATTTTAGGTCTCCAACATTAAACATCATGTTAGTAACGGAGTTCAGATGACTCCATTCCTGGAGGTGTAATCTCAGACTCCTGGCTGGTTTTCCCAGCTATAGAATGATGGCATTTCTAGGGCAGTAGTAGACCCAGGTACCTGTTAGGGGTTGCTAATTTGAAAGGCTAGCATTGATGTTAGCAACACAACGTTTCAGGACTGCAGCCCATCAAACCACCAGAACAAGCAAGGTCAAAACCATTTTTGAGTCATCCCATCGAGTCTTACAGGGATATATATAAATAATTGTACAGGCTAAAGCTAACGACTGAATGCAAACACTCCCACTGCTGCAGAACTTGGTGACATTCATCCAAAAGGTCAGTTTTCTCACGATGGTATTTGCATTCTCCATCTACATACATTAGAAGGAAAGCGAAGGAACTGAAAGGGGCAGATGAATGGCCTGGAAATGCTGACAGGTCTCTGGTTTGAATAGGGCCTTGCATTTATTTTCATCCCTTTAACTATTAAAGCTGAGCAACAAAGCACCTCCTGGGGTCTTGGGTCTTTTACTCCCTCTGACCAAGAGCCCCTTAGGGTAAGGAAAACACACTTGTGTGGGTCCAGGAGCCCCATCAGAGCAAGCTGGGACATTGAGGCTGCTATATAAGACCATGCCCTGCTCCAGCTGGGGCTTGTTTTCCGGGAAGATGCTGGAGAGTCTTGTAGGGACCAGTAGAGAACGGGACTCCTCTATCGGGGCTACTTTAACTCAAGAAAGCGGGGTTTAGGAGAAGAAAACTGTGGGCTCAAGCTCTGTTAGGGTATGTAGCATTTTTAGGGTGCCCCTCATCTCAGTAACAGTTGAGGGCAATTGAAGATTGCAGAGGGAAACTCACAGCCTCCGGGCAGGGACCACTGAATCCCCGTCTGACTCCAGGCCGGCCATCTCCGGTTGGGATGAGTGAGAAACAGAGCTTTTCTGTCTTTCAGAGCTGATGTTTGTTATCTGGGGAGTGCGGGGAGGGAGGAGGTGTTAGGAAATCTCTCTGGCTCAGTCTTAAAACTTGCTCAATCAAAATGCCCACTGCAATGTAGTGTGCGACATCTGAGGGATTTCTTCCTCTGAGCCCTACCCCAGCTGCAGAAGAAGATAGGGCTCCAAAAGTTTAAACCTCCAGCTAATTGTAGATGGACTGTCCTATTAGTCTCCAAGCTTGCATCAGTTAAACCTCGTTTCTCTGTGATACGGTACATAGGAGACATCTCTACCAGTGAAGACAGGCTTAGTCAGAGCATTTTTGAAGCCTGGGGCTTGCTGTACTAAATGACTGTTCTTATTGCAGTTTCTGCTGATGTCTGAGGCATCTAGGGCAGCAGAATGCATCTTTTCGATCAGAAAGGAAAAGGCTGCAGTGTACACAAACCTGGTGAACCATGTCCTCAGAGTCTGATGAAGAATCCAAGTCAGATAACCCTCCTCCTTGCTCACCAGAACAGGCTAGCACGCTGCTCCTTGCACCGACTGTACGTGATTTGAAGTCCCAGTTAGGATTTTAACCGCAGCAGATGGTTGAGAAGAAAGGAAAGACCCCCCCCAGATCAGCCAAACCTGGAACATGGGCTGTGCTATCATAGAGGAGACTGATGGTGGGGTCTGGCTTGCTCCTCTCACAGGTACTGGAGGCTTGGAAGCATCTCCTAATGCATCTTTCTGAGAGTGTGACCATGGGGAAGACATCCTGCCCTGGCTTTGGGAGGTGTCTGCTCTAAGCCCTCGGCTAGGGGAAACCGTCAAAAAAGACTCAAAATAGGAAATGCCTTAAAAAAAATTTAGGGGGAAAACTAGTCTTTGCTGATCTTATCAGAGGGGAAACGGGAATCAGGCTTTTGGGAGGAGACATTTCCCACCCCGGAGGGCTGCCAAGCCACTCTGTGCTGCAGCAGAGCCCCGACAGCGGCGGTGCGCAGGATGCAGGAGAAGGCTTCTGTGACATTTCTTTCAAAAATAGAGCAGGGGTTACCCTTTCTTTCAAAACTCCTCCCAGGAAGGAGCCACCCTCTCCCCAGCGCCTCCTCGTCCAGTTGCTCTGTGCACGTTAACCCCAGGCTCAGCCCCGCCGGCGGGTCCAGCCTGGCTCTTCCCTGTGTGTCGGGGCTGTGTTCCCCAGGCGCTCCTGGAGGAGCAGGTCCCAATTCTCCTGTTGATGGCTTCCCACATGGTCCCCAGAAGCTCAAGGTAATAGCAGGGAAAAGTGGGGATTCGACCATCTATCTTCATAAGGGGGGGGCTCCCCTGCACTCCAGCCCTTAGCAGGGCTCTAAGCCAGCCAAGCACGAGACCATCCAGAGCTTATGGTAGAAAAGGAGCTATAGCAGAAATTTTAGGAGAAACGCCAGATCTCTGCAAGTCGTTCAGTGTGAGACAACCCCATGCTGCTCAGTTCTTTCAAGACAGATGTTTCCAGGTGTGGCCAGCCCAGATCATCAGGCAGCTGAGCTACCTCACCGTCAAAACGATGACACATTCAGAGGTTTGGTGCCCAGAAGGTTACATGCCAGTTCAGCAGGGAGGTGAAGGGTGGCCAGTTGGCAGATTACAAGTGGCAAAGTCCCACAAGTCCCCTTTAACAGGCTGAAGATCTTTCCGTGGATCCAGGCCATCTCTGCTCCTGGGTTTGCGCCTGTTTAAAAATCAATAAAATGATACTGGGCTTCTGGAGGGTGTTGTGACACTCCGTGGATGTGGCTGGACTGTTTTTAAGTTCCGCCTCTGGAAAGAGCTCTGCAAGTGCAAATTGAAATTGCTGTTAACCTTTTCCTGGGTTGTGTACAGACCAGTTTCACCCTAGCATCCAGGGGATTCAAGCTAAGATCAAGGGTCTCTTCTGCAAGGTAATAAAACATGGTCTAAGGCCGTGCTCGGATGGATTTGTCGCCCGAATGAAAAGGAAATGGGGAAAGAAGTCGTGAGAAGCCCTACTGAATGAGAGAAGGGATGGGGAAACCAAAACTGCCACCAGACAAGGAGCTGAGATTTTTACCTCTGCTCTCCAGAGTCCCAGCCCAGAGCTCTGCTCTCCTGAGTCCTGGTGCTGCTGATGCTCCTCGCTCTGTGGGAGGGATTGCATCTACTCCAGCTACATTACCTGCAGGGCATGCAGGCTAATTACCAGCCACAGACTCCAGCAAATGGCTCTACCATAGAAAAGTGTTATTGACTGCATAAGAGTGCAGGAAAATGGCCCGATCTCTGCTAAGGTAACCTCCTTTTTCTAAATGGTTCATCTCCAACATTAGAGCTAGTGTGTTAAAGGAGGTTTAGGACAATTTAATAGCTCATAAAACTTTATGGTCCCAGTTGAAATTGGAGTGATAACTCTGGAGTGCAAAGCTATACTTTGCTAAATGTCTCCCTTAGATTTTTTATTTTATTTTATTATTGGAAACTTAACATCTGCTACAGCAAAATAAAATGGAACAATTTTCGCTGTTGAGAGACGTGAGCATTCTGCTTCTCTTCATTCTGTTTATATGTTTATTGCTTAAAACTTTGGCGACGATATTATCCTTGTTTATTAAGATTTCAATCACTTCAAGGAAGGGAGAGATAAAATAAGCCAAAATGGACCCCTGATCAATTTAACCTGTGAGCAGAATAGAAACCAAGAGGATGCTAAATCTTAGACATCAATATTGTCTGGAGTCTTTTTAAATTTCAATTAATTATATCGTTCCTTGGCCAAATTTTGTCTGTAACAGTGCTATATAAAGCAACATGCAAATCAGCATGAAAAGGGAAACGGGAAGGCTCTGGGAGGCATTTGACCTCTAACAGTCCCTGTCTTGGTACAAGGTGTAGCAGTGCCTCAGTTTCCCCAGATGTCAAATGCCAGTGACTCCCCCCCTCCTACAGCTGAAAGGCTCGTCCCAAAGGTTAAGTATCATTGCTGCACTGGGCGGTAAAGCTGGCCCTGGTAAACGCCTACATCTTTGGCAGAACATGTTCTTCATGAGTCCCAGCATTGGAGGATTCTCTGTAATGCCCAAAGTATTTTTTTTTTCCTCCAACGAGTACCTATTCGCTATTCATTCCCAATTCTTTTCAGCATAAATCTCAGTTCACACTTTCAGGCCACATATTTAAGGGGAAAAATATGTTTCTAAAAGAGCCGTATGAGAAATGAACTGGTGACTTATGAAGCCAGAACAGCCAGAGCATGAGCAGCGATTCACACGGAAAATGAAATGAAAATGTTAGTGAACTCCAGCGAAGGGTGCTCCAGCGGGGAGAGGGCCAGCGCAGCCCAGCACAGGCTCCTGCACAGCTGATCTTTCCTCCCTGGGGTATATTAAAGGAAGTTTGGGATTTATTCAAGGGTCCTTGTGTAGAAGCCAGCTTAACTCGGCCTGAGTACCAGAGCAGGGCTGCTGAGAGCCTGGAGGTCTGTTTGCTTTAAGCCTGGCTCTTATTTGGTGTCCCTTGCCCAGCACATTGACCAGTGCTTCATTACCTGGACTCACTGGTAATGACTGGGTGCTACTGGAGCGCAGAGTGGCAAGCTTTCCCCCTGTTGCCAGCGGTCCCTCCGAGAGGCGTCTCTATAATTTTGTGTATTTAATTGCCACTTGGAACATAAGGAAACTGTTTTGGCAAGGACCTGACAAGAGCAGGACATCGTGTACAGGCTTGAAAGGGTTCGTTCCTCCCTGACAAGCCTTAGCTCTGGTATGTCCCCGCAGGGGCTGGACGGTATGTCCACCTCGGCTGCGTGGCTGGGCTCGGCGTGGGAGGACACGAGTGGGCGACCCATTTGTCTTGAAGAGTCGGTTCCTCCACTTTCCCCTGACGTGCTTTCCCAGGCAGATGGTGGTATGCACAGATGTCCCCATTCCTTTTAATTCCTCCCCAATTTCTTCTCGCACAGAAGCGCGCAGCTTCCCTGCCCGCCAGCCGATCGCTGCGTGCAGGGCAGCTTTGCACGGGTGCTTTCCCAGAGAGTCCGTGATTCAGCGAATACCAGGGCAGCGGCTGAAGAGTTAAGTTGCCCCCAGGGATCCCTTCCCAAGCTTCAGCCTTGGCCTTTGCTGAAAGATTTCCTTCTTCCACGAGATGCCATTTAGGCCATTAGGGGATCTTTTGCGGGGAATAATGCCTATCCCTTACATGTGGTCCCCTTAATTAGTAATTAGGATAATGCAATATTGAAAAAGCAAGGCACAAATTTAATTAGTTGTGTTTTATTAGAGTAACTAAGGAGAAGGCCCCTGGACTCCACTGGAGGAAAGAGATCAATACGGAACATCTATTTTCACTAGAAAACAATCGCAGCTGACGGCTGTCTGCGGAGCCCGGCGTGGCGTGATGGAGCGGCTGCCCACCGCAGCGATCCCTGCCCACCAAAGGGGAAGGGGAAGCACAGGGCCTGGTGAATAAATGATCGATATCTCCAGAGAGTATCTGTGTATTCTCAGTTAATGTTACAGAGCAGCTAATAGGAGTTGACACATAGCTATAGGGAGATGGCTTCCATTGCTCAATTAACTAATTATCTTTTAAGCTATTCGGACTTAAATGGGAAATAATGGCAGAGGAGCTTGGCTTTTCCATCTGTTCCTTTTTGGCGAGTCGGTTGGTCTGTTTTGCAAGCAAGCCCCTTCCCACTGCCGCCCTCTCATCCCCCGGCACCGACCCGGCACGGCCGCACCGCGGCTCACCCGGCACATCTGCTGGGAGCAGCCGCCGTGTTCCTTCCATGCCGCTCCTCCCCGCTCCCTCCGCAGAGGCTCACCGCACGCCTCGGTGGGGTGCTTGGCATGCCTCCATGCTACTGAGATGAAATAACAGGTTTGTTTGCTCTGCAAACCCTTCTCGTGGAGATATTGCGAGACGTGTTTCCTCTTCGGCACGGCGGGTGTGCACACAAACTTGCCTTTATTTACGTGCTTTCTTCTTACTGTGAAAACCTCCCATCTGAGCACACGTACATCATGTTATATCAGTGCCAACGAGTCAATAAGTGCCATATCTTTGCATGACTTAATAAAGCCACCAGACGGTTTCCAGTCTACCTTTTCCTACCTCTGCCTCTGTTCCATAATTGTTAGCTAGCCTTCCTGCACTTCATCAAGTACCGAGAGCAGGGCCCGGCTGTGCGAGGAACTGTACAAGTACGTGGTAAGATAAAGGGACTGCATGCAGGCACTTGTAGCTCAGATAGGAAGATAAAGGCGGGAAGAAAAAAATTATTCTTGTCTAATTTAGTGGAGGGAGAAATAAAAGGGTTGTTGAGGGCTGCAGAGCAGCGATGGCCACCACGCCGAGGGTCCCAGGCCAGCGCAGTGCGGCCGCAAGGGCAGCCAAGAGCCGGCAGCACGATGCCGAGCTGTGCAAAAAAAACCTAAGACTCAAAACCATGTGGGCTTGAATGGAAGTCAGGCTTCAAAAAGCAACAACAACAAAACAAAAAAAAAACCAATGGGAAAGATAAAATGTGAACCCGCACCCATTTCTCAGCCTGGATGCTTGAACCACCCCAGCTGATGCTGCCCCGGTCCCTGCCGGAGAGGGGATGCAGCGACACAAAGGGAGACGGGCTGTGAACCCCACCTCCCTGTGGGCCGGTGGAAGTGGAGCCTTTCACGATATTTAATGTTCTCCGGTGCGATTTCGAATATAGAGATCAGTCAGGCTTTGATAAGATCATAGCAGGAGGACAGGAGGAAATTGCAGTCTTGCCCAATGCTTGATCTTATGCTGCTGAACTTGCTGTATCTGGGACATTATAGTCCAGCCTTAATAGCATCATATTAAGCTGAGACAATGCAGCCCTGTGACCTTGCGATGCTTGATAGCCATATGTGCTATTTTAATGAAAAATTGGGACTTAAGTAAATGGCTGCCCATCGGCAGAGGGCTGTTAACGGGATCTCGCTCCCAGCGAAGCCCGGGCTGGGGGGGAGGGCAGGGGAAGGGAATTGGGATGTAATAGCCGTAATCATCCCTCACTGAATGACCTTCTGCCTCCTCTGATCACGGTCCATGATGCTCACGGAGAGGCAACCCCAAGAGGACCACCACCCCTCTGGGCTGGACCCGGGGGCTGCTGGGCTCTGCCGCTGGCTCCGCCTCTGACGTGTGCCCGAATTTGGAGATGGGCCTCGGTTTCCCACCCCACCGGAGCTGAACAAGAGGCTGCTGCCACATCACTTGGATGCGTTAAGGACAAAACGCAACCGGATTCGCAGGCGTTCCCCTTTGCTCCGCTCCAGCCTCCCCCGTACCGATACCCACCGCCGGCGAGCGGGGACTCGGGGCAGACACCCCTTCCAGGCACACGCACTGGTTTCCTCCCCCAACAAATTGAAGCTGTAAATATTGATAGGCTTCTCTTCCAGGGCTTTTTAATGCCCTCTGATACTTAGAAACTATTAAGCGCACCCATCATTACTAACCTGCGAAGTAAATGCGTCCTAATGGGCAGGCGAGCTACGCTGGCCCCAACAAATCATTTCTAATGAATAGCACCTGGCACATCCATCACCCTTAAATGCCAAAGCAAATCCATCTGCGTTAGCCACTGAAAAGAGCCAGGCAGATCTCGCCCTCCCTTTCTTCCCAAGGTAGGGGAGGGTTTGGCTTGTAACACGTAAGTGTGACTGTTTCCAATCTTTTCCCATTCCTGCAGTCAGGATCTTCAAGGCGCATTTCTCAATAGCCGGGCTGCTCCCGCACACAATGGCGAGAGGTCTCTGGCAGCAGCATGAAAGGTTTTAAATAGAAACCAGCGTTTCTCCCTCGCGCGCACACAATGCTTCCCTGACCCTTTCCCGACCTCACCCTCAAATCTGGGGTTCACAGCCCCAGCCTTGAACCCGGCTCTGTTTTTTCATGTTTGGCCTCTCTATTTCCTGAGGTCAGGCAGCCCACCGCTCCATTAGCATGAAGCAACTCAGGGCTCATTTGCCAAAACTGACATCCTGGGAAAGTCCTGATGAATTTATGAATTAGAGGCTACAGATGCCGGTAAAAGAATTAAGGACTTATTTATTTATATATATATATATATATATGGGGGGTTTATTATTATTTACAGGAAATCAGCTGGGATGCTGCTGTTTTCTTTTCTGAAAAGCACCATCAGCCTTGAACGCTGCGAAGGCTGTGTCAGCAGCAGTTTTCTTTTAAAGAGGA
The DNA here is from genome assembly GCA_026212715.1 of Elanus axillaris. Lineage (NCBI taxonomy): Eukaryota > Metazoa > Chordata > Aves > Accipitriformes > Accipitridae > Elanus > Elanus axillaris. Next base: position 16,366,915 of record JANZLQ010000055.1, on the reverse strand, counting down.
AAAAACACATTTTTAAAGGTCTGTTGTTTTTTTCGCTGTTGGGGGTTTTTTTGTTTTTTAAAGGAAGGGCCAGAGGAAGAAAGTTCGGTGAGCAGGAGGGCGAGGGAGCCAGCACGGCATCCTGGCGGGGTGCGGTGCTCTCACCTTGCAGAACATAGTGATTGCAACACCGAAGCAAAGAGGTAAAATTTATATCCCATAAATCACATGTCAAGTGCCTGCAAGGAGAGGTCATTAAACAGATGTATGAGGCAAGAGGCAAAGTCCATCCATTTCAGAAGATGCTCCCAGTGTCAGCAGCTCTCCAGAAGCCTCGAGAGGCAGGGATCCAACCGGCACAGCAGAAGCTTTCCTGATAGTCTTATTTATTTCCTCCTCCACTTATTTGATTGCATCTTCTTTATTGGAATAACTTCCCGGGCTTTCCCCTGTCAGAGCCGCCCGATGCGGGGGATGTGGGATGGGAGAGCGGCGGGTAGCACATCAAACAGCTTAGGAGGCACGGAGGGATGGAGTGATGGATGGAGGCTGCCCTGTGATTAATAATCAAACCGAGAGCTTTTACTGGGAGTCATGTGGAAAATGTGGCTTTGGAAACATTTGTCTTCATCCCACAAACAACAAGTGGTGTTTCTCTCCCTTTCTTTGTCTCTCACCCTCCTTTCCTCCCTCCCTCTCCCTCTTTTAGCTTGTCTTGCCCAGATTCACTGATTAAAATCTTTTCCATCCTTTACCTGCTCCAAGCGGCTCCTGTTCTGGTTTGATTTATGCTTTGCTTATCTCAGGCTTCAGTGGAAAAATAATGACCAGATAATAAAGAGCACTAAGTAGCTTTTCAAATGACATGGCATCCACTGCACGGGACTGGGATTTGCAGGAGCGGGGAGGGAAATGCTGCGATGGCCTCGGCCCGAAGCGGAGGGAGGATTATGGAGAGAAACTCCTCTCCCACCGTGGCTGTGGTCCAGCAGCTCCTCGTCGGGTGAAAGGCAGGGGCACCTTCCAGCGGGTGCCTCAACCAACCCCTCCACGACATGCCGAGGGTGAGGCAATTTCACCTGGCAAATTGATGTTGTGATTTTCCCAGGGCCTTTGGCCGGTACTGCAGTGGCTCTTGGTCCTCCCAGGGACACGTGGTCCAGGGCAGTGGTTTCCCTGGAGCAGACCCACCAGGATGCTCTTTCCCACCTCCTGGTTCATCTCCTGGACAAACCTTGCCAGCGGGAGAGGAGAGCCCCAGCTCCATCCTCGGGCTGAGCCGGGCTGCCCAAACCCCGCTGCCTCCTGCAGCCTCTGGGTCTTGCTGCTCCCAAGGGACCTGCAAGGGCTCCAGATCCGTGGGGCTTCACCCACAGCGGTAGGGATCAGACTTTACTATAGGGTTGGGACCTATAGGTTTCCCTGCCTTATTCCGTGCTGGCTGCAGGGACACACAGCTTCACTGGTCCAGCTTGCCCCAGCGCCTGCACCAGTGTCATCTGGTTAAGGAATTGCCATTCATTTTAGGGTAGGAAGGACCCATTGTTTACGGCGCGATCAGGGAAAAGGGAATGTTTTTGTTGCCAATAAACTATTTTTAATTGTAATGTAGATCCAGCATGGCCAGCAAGGTAGCTGCTGCGTGGGAATAGCAGGTTGTCTGCAGAACGAGTTGGATGGCAAACTGCAGGGAGAGGCTTTGCAGGGACAAACGCTGTTCGTCATCCCACAACGAAACCTCGAGACATCTGGGCGAGCGTGCGCCCAGCGCGCGGCGGCACGCAGCAGCCCGGAGCGGGAGGCAGCGGTAGCCGTCCCTGTCCCCTCCAGTACACGTTTCCACCAAATCTCCCTTCAGTCTAAGGGGGAGAAGAGATACAAGCCAGCACAAGGACTTGCAGCGTGAAATTATTGTAGAGGAGGGATAGCAGAGGTCCCTTCTGGCTTTAAATAATCCTAAAAATTAGACCTGTCTGGATTACCTCCTGGCTCCTTCCAAGGAATGAGGGGTGCGTGTGCGAGCTGGTCGGGAAAAGGGAAGGGTGCCTGTTTATGTACCCCTCTCCTCTGGCAGGGAGCCGGCAGCTTACACCTATGGCAGCATCCGAGCCCTCTCTGCCGAGCATATATTCCCTGCACTGTGTGCTCTATAAATACGTGTGCATGACAGATTTGGCACCGCGTATTCCTGTAAGTGATGTAATCTTTGAGAAGTTACTTAGCAACCATGGAAAATGTTTTGGAGGCTCTAATTTTTCAGTATGGTAAAATCGTATATTTATGCAGTGCAGCTAATCAGCTTGCTGGCAAGTCAGCGACGATGATCTCATTTTCTTCATCATTATTTTATGTGAATTGGGCTTTTAGCACTAAAGAGACCACAAAGATTTAATTCAAAAATGTGATTGCTTTATGTTTCCAGGGTATCATTAACATGGCATCTACGCAAATAACCATGGTAACAAACTGGTAATTAGTACATATACGGCACTTATTATTAATACAGAAACAGGACAAGTTCCAAATCAGCGCAGATTACAGTACATTATTACCATAGTAATTACCTGCAGTAACACACACAAATTGAACTAAATGGCCAATTGAACTAGAGTGAATGGCTTTTTATTCCAGTCCCTAAATAATGTGCATTCTTGGCTGAGTAGTTCAAGGTAAATAAAACTGTTTTAAATTTATTGCCAACTTTTTTTTTTTTTTCCTTTGGTGGGGAAGGGCGGGGAATGGCAGGAGTCAAGAACTTTTTTTGCCATGCATACAGTATAATTATTGTACAGACTAAACCATTCCTGACTCCCATAGAAAGACAAAGAGGGTATAAGTTATTAGTTTGTATTTTATTAGCGGGTTTATTTCTGTAATTTCAGCCATGAAGTAATGTTCAACATATCTAAAAGAGTCAATGCCAAATAACGTAGGGTCCAAATTCAGTCTTTTTGGTTTCCGGGGCGGGGAGAAGAAGAGGATGCTAGAAAACTAAACTTTTAAAAAATTATCACATTTATTAAAAGATGGAAAAGCAGGGTTTTGGCCTAACCCTTCCCCCATGGTTTGAGACCTCAATATAAAAGTATTGAAGCCACAAACCCCGAGTCAAACCCAAGAAGTCAAATGCACTGGCTGGACCCGGTGGTGCTGAGATGAAGCCAACAGCTGAAAAAAGAGAAAAGCTCCAAACTGCTTCTTATTCTCCCCATTTTGCAAGGCTACATTGGTGCCCTGATGTCTATCGCAGCCCGGGGAGAGCTGGAAAGCATCTCTTTTTGGGGTGCTAAAAGATGCTGAAGCCGCAGGTCTTGGAGGAGCAGAGGTAGAGTGGGGTGAGCCGGGAGCGCTCCTGCCGGCGGGGTGCTGCCGGGGAGGAGCCCTTTAAAGGTGAAAGCCATCTATCCATCCTAATATTTTTCTTTCTAAATGGAAATAACATTAAGAGAGAAGCTTGCAAAAGAAATCTCTGCCTGGCCTCTAAGTCTGCAGTTTTGGAAGCGAGCGCTCTGGCTGTGCGGCCGGAGCGCACACGCGCGTGCAAGGCATGCTCTGCACGCTCACGGGCAGCCGGTCCTGCAGGTGCACAGTTCAAGACCTCTTTTTTTTTCTTTTTTTTTCCAGCTTTGCCTCTTGAAACGATTCTCCCGGGTTCTTTGTATGATGATGATATTACCATTCACTTCTTATTTGGAAGGGCTTTCTTCCAGCTGACATTTTTTTCTCTCCAGAGCCCCACTCAACAAGTTCTGGGAGTGCAGAAGTGGCCCCAGGCCCACCAGATGAGGTGCTTCCCATCTCCCCAGCACCAGCAAGCAAGAGCAGAATTAAAATTGCAGTTATTCACAGACATCTTTTCCCCCCTGCCTTCTCTTTCCTCTAGACAAGCATTAGTATTTCCACTCACTGCCAGTAATTCATACAATACCATTCCTTGAGCTGACTGTGTAGAGCAGCACAGGACTGTATGTTCATGTTTTGTGATGAAGACAGGCAGTACATGAGGGCACAGCCATGGAGGGCATCCTACACATGGACCTGTATGAGGGAAAAAGTGGAGAACCCTCCCCACCAAAAAAAAACCTCCTTTATTGTGTTCTTTACCTCTGCACTCCTACCAGGCACACTGGAGAATCATTGTTCCTTTATCAGGTCCATCTCTCATTGTACTTTACCTTCCTCAATTCGTAAGAAAATTATTTTTTTAGCAGGCAAGCATTTAATTAAGTTTCACTGTATTTGCTTTGGCTCCCACAGCATGGAAAATCTCCTCCTTTTAACAACGATCCATTGAACGTGGGTTCCGATAAAGCCAAATTGCCTGTAACTCAGCTTTATGCAATCCCCTCTCTACTCTCCGTGCCGCTCCCTTTCTCCTTCCAAATCCCAAGCCCACCTAACATCGCTGCGGTGCTCTCGGCCTGGCTTGCCATGCCAGAAGCATACGTAACCCCTTTCAGCGCGCAGCAGAAGCAGCAACACTTCTCATCCCTGCATCTTGCCGCCTGCCCACTCCTCCCCCAGCACCCCACCGCCTGACTCACAAACTTGCCACTTCAAATTAACACCCATTAGGGCTTATTTCCATCATGCTCTTCCTACGCACCCGCAGCAGAACATTACCTGGGTTCAAAACAAGGTTTAAGCTTTGTTTTGATGCTGAGTTTACCCCTGGTTTGCTTCGGGGGGGGGCTCCTTGATGGCAAAAGCATCATTCTGGAGGGTGGGAGCACATCAGGGCTGCCTCTGAGGAGCAGCTCCGCTCCTGCGCTCAGTTATTTATCCCAGCAAGTCCACGGCACATCAGTCCTAAGGGATAAAAAGCTCTTTTTCCTCTGCAGTGCCAACAGCCATGAGAAGCTCATCTTTGTGAAGTGATTGTGAGCTGCTATTGAGGACTGTTTCTCCCGTGCTGGCCATTTTTTGTTTTAATTTTCTCAACAGCAAATAGAGGGGAAAAAAAACCAAAACACAACGGGTTTGGTATCCTCAGCTCCCAGCCCTGCTCTGCTGGCGATCATCAGGATCTGGGACCGTTCTCCGCCCGAGCACAGGCACAGGTACCCCCAGAGAACCACCACAGCCAGACCTGTCCTAAGGACAAGCCTGGGAAATGCTGTCACCATCGTCCCAAGCCACGGCCACTGCCTTGCTGCAGCCCCTTCCTGGCTCCAGAGGCCAAACCAGGCACCCCAGGATCCTGCAGGACCCCAGCAGCCGAGCAGAGCTGTGCCCAGGTCGATGCAGGACCACGCAGCCAGCCCCTGGCATCAGCACCCGGTCCACGTACTAACTCCCACCGACCTGGGATGCAACATCCCACTTTACCTTAAAAACCCCTGAAGGACAGAGCAGGGCTTTATTTTCTCTCTCTCTCTCCCTCCCTCTCTTCTTGTTACTGTTCTGTTTTGCAGCAGTTGCTGCTGTTGCCATGCTATCTCTTTTTGTTGCTATGGATTAATAGTGTTTTTTACTTATTTTTATGTATGTCCTGGGAACATGATTGCTTAATTTGCCCTGCAGGTTTGTAGGCCTGACAGGCATTTCCACATTGTCCCAGCGCTCACCTTATCTTAATCCAGTTCTGGGCTGCTTGCAGGGTAAATACCTGCAGAAATGTTCACTCAGAGGCTTGGGACCGGTATTTGCCCCAGCAAGCGGCCAGGGTGTGCGCAGAGGGGACATACTGTTCCTACAACCTGTGCTGTGCCCTCTCTGCTGTCATGCGGCTGTTTTTCATCTAACCCAGAATAACAACTCAGAAGCCACCAGCATAATGGTCTACCAAGCCTGGGCAGAAGGATGGGCTCCAGCTGTCCTCCACGGACCCCCAGAGCCCAGAGACGACACATCTGAGGGCTTGCATAAAATATGTTCCTTTATGTTATTATAACGGGCAACAGGATTTTGCTTCCAGCTTTTTCTGTCCCTGGAAAATCCTGGTCACTAGAGAGGGGTCAGGAGTCCCCAGGGAGCATCTGAGCTGTGCCATGGGAGAGCCTTCTGTCTCCAGCCCATAACATGGTGATGGGAGCGAGGGTGTCGGAAAGAGAATGGGAGCAGAGTGTTTTCCAGTGATTTTAGGAGGTTGGTTTGTATGCTGCGGAGCCTTCTGACTCAGCACAGGGAGGGCTGAGTTTCTGAGGCCATTTGCTCAGACCCCAGTACATTCGCGCCTCACAAACCCCAAGGGCTGCTCCGTCATTGCCGGCTGCGGCCGCGTTCAGCATCGCTGCTCTGAGTATCCCCGGCCACCCCTGCAACGTTCCTTGCCACCAGCCAGTCCAAGAGGAGGACTTGCATAAGGAAACCACTGCAAATTTGTGGTTTCATCGTGTTACACAAATGCGAAAGCACGGAGGGGGGACCGGGAGGGATCTGCTCTGGGTCTGGCTCCACTGCACGCCCCTTGTGGGATAGTCTGCTTTATTATGTTAAGGCAAGCCTTTAATTGTGCTGCGTCTCCATCCTCCCCACATGAAATGGGGAAAACAATCCATCCTTTTGTCCTATTATTGAAATCTTCAGGGAAGCGACTTTGTCCTATTATTATTTCTGCATTTGGCTCATCACGGTGGCCACCAAGCCGTAATGCGCTAATGAATATGGATGCAGGGATCGGTCTCTTCCCTTCTGCAATTAATCTTGCCTCCATCCTACTGGGTCATCTAATGAGCAATACTCAGACGAATATCCCCCTGGAGTCGTGAGCCTCAGCAGTTCCTTGGTTGCACACATCAAAGGGGAGCTGGTGACATCATGGAGATCACAGAAAACATCAAGTCTGTCTGTCTGGGGGGGAAAAAATAGCTTCTCGCAGATCCACAGCTGGTGGGGCTTTTAATTACACAAGGGCCGAGGAACATTCCAACCATAACATCCTGCAGCCTCTCCACCACCAGACAACGCATCTTTTATTAGCGTAGGAATGTATCTTTAATAAACTGGAGGTTTTTAACTTGTCAGAGGGTGCCGGGGACTGGATCCACCACGGTCTTTTTTTGGCCTGGCTGTTGCATCAGCAGCAGGGCAGGTCGTCCCACGGCTGCCCTGGTCCCGTGCCCGTGCCGGTGCCGGGCCGGAGCGATGCTCCTTGCTCTCCGTGCACCCTCTGGTCCCAAGGCACCCCGCGCTCTTACGAGGGGCTGACTCGCCGGACCCTCCATAGGCATCTCACAGCATCTTCCCTGCCGTCCCCCCGAAATCCACCCACGGCCCTGCGAGGAAAGGGGCTGGTGGCACGTATGAGCTGTAAGTGAGGCTAAAGTCATCGCGGCAAAGGAGCGAGTCCATTCTGCAGCTTTAATTATCTCTGCCGTCATCAGTGCCTGCGTGTTTGCACAAACTGGGCTTTGGGGGGGGGGTGTTCTGTGCAAATAAATTTGTTTTCTCCAATTGCAAAACTGTTGTCTCCACCTTCCTCACCGCTCTGTGTGTATATATATATGTGTAACTGTATGATCCCATGTAATTCAGCAGGGTTTGGGGCTTTATTTGAGGTTTTCCTTCACCCTGCTTAAAGCAGCACCGGAGGGAAGGTGATGCTGAGCGGTTGCTCCACCAAGTAACAAATCTCCTGTATTGTTCCCTCTCCTTAATTTATCCTGAGCAGGCGGCAGCAAGGCAGCCTGAAAAAGAGTGCTGTGTTCCGAGGCGTGCAGCCCTGCAAATGGCTGTTTGCTTTAATCAATCCTGGAGGAGCCCATGGGGGCCAGGAGAGGTGCGACGCCGGAGATTTGTTCTATTGATTAACCCAGCGCCGGGATGGGAGGAATCAAACACCGGGAGTGAATAAAAGCCTGGGAGGTGAATAGGGCTATTGTTGGGTTTGGTTTGCAGGTTATTGGGTTTGGGGGATTTTATTTTTCTTTTCCTACCTGCAGGGCTGAGAGAAAGCAGAATAACTTTTCTAATATTCCTCTCCACTTCCCTGTTTCAACTTCCCCACTTAACACCACACGCCAGAGACACCCCCCCCCCGCCTGCCAGCCAAAAGTAAGATTTCACATTATTGCGTCTGACAGGTCTCATTCCCCAGGCACTTTCTTTTTCCTTCCTCAAAGGAGGGGAAAAAAAAAATCAAAGGTTTCAAACCCTGAGCACCTTCTGAGACTGCAAAAATGCAGCCCTTGTCGGGAGGGATGCTCTGAGCAGGCGAGCAGGAGGGAGTGTCGATGTGATCCTGCACAGCTTGGGAAGAGTTACGTTTGTTTGACATTGCGTTTGCCTTGGGCCTTTGGAAGATGTTTGTAGTTTTCAATTAATCTCATTAGTTTGGAAGTAGACGGATGGGTGGGAAGGCAGGGAGGAGAGGCGGGAAATAAAAATAATTTCATGGGGAATTCTCTTTAGTGGCTTTTTAAAAACATGTAATTGAAATCGGTGCTGGTGGAAGATATTTTAACAGTGCTGAAGCCGGCTGAGGGGAAGCAGCAGAGGATGCTCAGATAAACCCTTGTACGAGGGGTCTGCCAGGACAAGGCTGAGCCGTGGGGGCACAGGGCTGCCGGGGGGGGCTGGTGCGGGGACGGCAGCGGGATCGGGACCCACGGCCGGGTGCCCCTGGTCTGGGCTCGCAGGTGAGCCGCCCCGGCTGCCGCAAAGCCCCAGGAGAGCCCTACTTGCCATCGTCGAGTGAGCATTTAATTTCCTTTTGCTGCTCTCCTGAGGTTGAATTTGCAAGTCTGGAAATAACGATTCCTGCAGCTTGCCTTTGCCTCGCTCGCCGACGAGGTGCCAGACCCCACGGGTGCGGGTGGCCGCTATCCACCCACTGTGGTGACACTGGGATGACTTTGGGGGGTGGCCTGGGGTGAGGAGGGGGCACGGTCTGGCCGGGCTCCAGCCCCTCCATCCCTGCAGGGATGGCTTGAGGAGGGATGGAGCCTGCCCATGCACTCAGGGCATAAAAACCTCTCTGCCTTGCGATAACCACCCCCAGCATCACGTCTGCCCACGGGAGGAGAGCCCAGCGCACCTCGGGGGACACAGGGCACACTGAGCATCCGTCCCACCGGCCAAATTCACTGCATCCCGGTTAACCACGCATTCACCGAAGAGGGAGAACTGTTCAGTGAGAGAGGCATTGCTTGCTTGGGTTTCGAGGAGGATCCTGCGGCAGAGACCCCCGCCAGCCCCCCGCACACCCAGAGCTGCTCTGAGCCCCGTGCCAACCCCACACAGCCATCCCCTCCCAGCAGAGGTGTGCCCTCCTCTCCAGCCTCCAGGCTGAGCATTTAATTGATCGGATTATCCCTTATTTACTAATTAGCAGCCTTGTGCTCAGACGGCAGGAGCAGGGGCCAGCAACGCTTTCCCTTTATACCGAAGCAGTTGGTGTTTGACGGCGGCAGAGGCTCCGTCAGCAATTTGCTGTGATTCATTTCTGCCGTGTAAAACTGAAACTTGGCACGGCGCTTTCCCGGGAGCAAAGCGACGCCGCCGGCAAGAGGCAATGCCAGACTGCCCACCTTTTAACTTGCCTTATTTTTCCTTATTCTGCACCAGGGTTTGGTTTTCTGTGTTGAACGAGCCCTGTAATTACTGTCAGAGATAGAGTCTGCTGCTCCATGTAGGTAGCGCTAATAGAGAAGATATAACCCAAGGGGAAAGACATGACACCAACACCCAGAAGACCTGGCTTTCGTCCCAGAAGGGTTACCTGCTGCAAGGACGCATCCTTTTGTCCATCACCCACCTCTCTCCATCCTCCTCCCTGCTGCTGCCCACGCCGCGGTCTCTCGCTCTGGGTGTTCTTCCATCCTCCCCTGGATCAACACTCACGGGCTAATGCCACCACCAGTCAGGCAAGCGAATTTGGGTCCACATGCCTGGGGAGAGGCAGACTACAGGATTAGGCCCACAGTGTCACCAGATGGTATTTTTATTCCCCTTAGCTCTTAATTAGTGAGAAATCGGAGACTAGGGGAAAAAAAAATTGCCTGGTGCCATGGTGTCTTCCCTTTCCTTCCCTTGTTTGCCATTATATTCCTGCCACCCTACCAACCACCTCTGCTGAAGGACAGAAAAGAGCAAACTGTGACAGAAATAGCCATCCATCCTTCACAGCAGAACCCGTGAGGTCAGCAGGAGTGGCCCAAGGGTGTAAGATGCTAAAACAACAGTGTCGAAGGAAAAGGCTTAAGGGTGTGTTGCCAGGCTGGATAAACCAGACAACTGGGGAGGAAGGACACTTGAATCCACAGATGAGCCATTAGCAGTCTCCGTAAGGAGATGTGAATCTAGCTTCTGAGCCAAAGAGCACACCTTTTGACTTAAAAGCAGCCAAGACCTTGCATGCATTACTTAGAGGTGGCCCAGGAGCGCACACAAACCCACGCCTTTCCCTACCCGAAGCCGATTACACAAAAGGAAAGTCCGCCGCAGGAGAACATCTCAAAAGACATGTCCACGGGTCCAGGTTGCTCTGTGCTGGGGCTGTCACGCGTGGAGGGTACGGGGCAGGGATGCTGGAGCTGCGGGATGCACGTGGTACCCAAGATGAAGGACAAGCTGGCTGCCATGTGGCTTCGTCCCGGCAGTTGGACACTGCGACACGGTGCCGCCGGCTCCCGGCTGACCAGGGAGCAATGCCGGTTTGGGTACAGCGAGGCAGGTCCTCCACCCCCACCCCAGCACTGCATTCGCTTTCTTGCCAATGGATCAATTGTGTTCAGAGAGCTCTGGGCTGTATGTAGGTCAGTCACATCGCTGGCTCCGGCACTGCCATGAAGTTATTAAAATGAACGAGGATCCCCCCTTCTCCCTCCATTCAAGCCTCTCGATGCCCAGCCCTTGGCAGAGGACAGCCTTGGCTCTCATCCTAGAGAAAAAGAGCATTTCTTTGAGGCTTTGGGCTTATTTGAGCAAAGCCAGCATGTGTGCAGCTCCTGGACCAGTACGGACGCTGTGCCCTGTCCATCCCCCTGAGCAATGAGCTCCCTGTTTGTCTGTGCATAAGGAGAGGGGAATGGGCAACATGACCCAATTCATGGTTTTCTGTCAATAAAGCTGGCACTGCTCCCTCTTAGCTTTGTGAAATGGATGGGGCTGAACCAGCTCCCAGAGAAAGGGGATTTCTCTGCAGGCTGAGCAGCCCCAGGGAGGAGAGCACTGGATGTCCCACACGCGGTTGCTTCCCTGCTTGTCTCTCCACGGGAGGGGAGCAGATAAGAGACATCCTAACCTTCAACCTTGGGAGCCTCTGGTGCTGGCCACCCAGCTTTGATTGCCCCCAGAAGCCTTTATCACTCCAGGAGGAAACGCAAATCCTCTGGGAACTTGGGCTGCTCCTGGGCTCGCTAGCGGGAGGGAGGGGAAGGCACGGTAAAAGAGAGAGAGAGCAAGCAGAGAAGAAACTTTCTCAAATAAAAAAATCAGTAGTTTAGAGCAAACTTTGCACGAGCTGAAGATTTGACCTTGTGTTCTCTCCTAAGAACAAACAAGAGAAGAACGAGGATCATATTATTTTGCCTGAAATTTGGAGTGGATCAAACCCCTGCTGTTCTCAGCTCCTGCAATGAATGGCTATAAACAACATGCATTTCCGGAGAATGAATTAAACAGCGAGTCTGAGTACTGACTGTATTTTAAGAGATGTTTATTTGTCCTCACTGCCTCTCTATAAAGAGTTGCACAAGGACTGACTAAATTTTAACCCCACATTGTTCTTGGGTAAACACTGCCCTTTATCCAACGGGATGAGTGCTCGCAGCCGAGATAAGCACAGGTTAGCTCGTGCTCTCCGCAGCACGCAGCCTCTCAGCAGTGCTCCCGAGGCAGCCCTGGGCACCAGCGCGGCACGCAGACCCTGCAGACCCCAGGGCAGCCAGACAGTTCCCCATTGCCTGCAGACCTCTGACCGTTTTCTGCCCCTTTCTGCCAAAAAAGTTGTTTGCAGGAAGGTGGGGATGACCTTGGCTGAGCCAGTAACATATGTCTCGGCTCCTGTCCTCCTTGTTTTATATTATGGAAAGGGAAAGCGTGAGAAAACATGCAGGCTGGCCAAAGAGCTGTTGCTGCAACTTCCCAGCAAGTCAAGTCCCAGGGACAGCCTTGTCCCAAGGTTCTCCTACCCCAGCTCCCACCACCACCTGGAGCGAGCGCTGCCGTGGGTGCATGTGCCGTGGTCCATCCCTCGCACGCCCTTCCTGCAGGCAGCGACAGAGAGTGAAGCACTGAGAGCTTCCTCCTCCCGAATTTGCATTCTGTCACACCCAGGATCACTGGTGAATGCACAAAAAAAGGCTAAGGGGGGTTAATATCACTGCATACGTTCTGTTTTCTTTGATTTCCAGGGTCTGAGCAGCCTGCACTTTTGGACCATCTGCTGGCATCCAGCGGGGTGGGGAGTTAGGTCTGCACAGCCGTCGGCATTCAAGCAAGAAGAGCAGCCTGGAGTGCTGTATTTCTGGGGGAAAAAAATGGGTTTGCTGCTCGCAAGGGAAAGGCTGAGTAAAAGCATGAAAAGTAAACCCTGGCACCTCGGTGTGAAAGCCCGGCCAGCTCTCCCTCCATCCATCACCAGGAGCCCACGAGAAGTCCCCACTTCCCTGCTTTTCGGGCTGTTTTGGGGTGTTTCCCCCACTTTGGGGGGATATTAGGCACAGGACGCAAGATGCTGAATGTGGTTCTCCAAAAAGAAGAAGGATCTGTGCCTTGTAGAAACACTTCTGAACTCATGTTTGTTCCCTCTCCTGGGTCTGGGCAGAATGTCAAAGCCTGCTCTGAGCTGGAAATATTTTAAGACTAGCACTCACTGGAGACTGAAACAATGGCAATTCTTCAGCTACTGAGGCTTTTATAAAAGGGCTTTTGACACAGAGGCTGCTTTAGGGTTGGGGGTTTTTTTTGTAGCTGTTTTTTCTCCCAGAAAACACTGTGCTAGTGTCCGTGCGTATGTTTGCGCGCACACTTTCGCGTGTGCAAAATATCCTCTTGGCTTTCAGCTGGGCCATTTGTGTGAATGCCCATGAGGATGCCCGCAGCCCTGCTAAAATGCAGCCAGCTCCGGCGAGGAGGGAGGCAGCGCCGCTCACACGGGATGCCATGCAGCAATGCAGGAAGAAGACATTTTAGAGTAAATGTCAGCTTTTGCGTTTCTGGGTTTGGGGCTTTTTTTAAACATGTGGGTGGGACTTTTAATGCCCACATGAAGCTGAGATGGTTTCAGTCTCCAGGGCTTATCCAGAAGATTCACACAAACACTATGGAAAGTGTCTCTTTGCTTAGGAGGATGAAATTTGACACTGCGGAGATTTTAACCCGGTATTCCAGCAAGGAGCCTCAGTGGTTAGTGTGTCATATCTGATAAAGGCTAATCAGCCCTCCTTCAGGCACCATTCAATTCTTATTCTCATCTGCCTCCCATGCATATTGCTTTATCTACGATATGTACTCACACGCAGGCAAACCAGCGCAAATTCTGCTCAGCTCTGGTCTTCCCTTGACACGAGACCAACGGGCAAAGAAAAGTGTGAAGCAGTACGCGATGGACCCCATCAGCAGAGCCCTTGCAAACAGCCCAGACAGCTCCCAACCAGGTCTTCGGCACTGCCTGGAAAGCGGCAGCGTCCAACACCAGTTTGCACTGGTGTGGGGATGGGATCCCGGTGGGGAGCAGCTTTCCTGCTCAGTCCCACTGTCGAGCCCGGCATCCCCTGGCCCCAGAGCCTGCCCCGCTTGTGCCGTCCCACCGAGTCTTCTCTCCCTGCTAGGTGCCTGAAGCCTCCTCTACAATTATCCCAGTTGCTGTTTGTTCAGGCGATGTGGATTTAGCTCTCCAGCCTCACGTGTAGTGTGTGTATAGGGAAAGATAGATTGCCGCTACTTTCCAGTATAAATCACATTCCTTACAACACTCCAAAGTAGCATTTTCAACCTCAGGGTGCTAATAGGATCCAGCAGGAGAAAGAAATGTCAGCTAAGTAGCAGGCCCTGTTTGGAGAGTGCAATGGAGCTGATCCACAGCCCTGGGGCAAAAGGAGCAATCCCAGGGCAAAGGTTAAAGAGTTCAGGAGCACTTCAGCCTACTTAATTGCAACAGGCCTCTTACACAGCGCAAGATGGATGGCTCCAGCCGGGCAAGGGGAGCAGAACGGGGCCAGCAGCATCACCAGCCGGAGGCACGCAGGCGGCCGGGGACCCCGATGGAGGGGACCGGGATGGAGGGGACCGGGATGGAGGGGACCGGGATGGAGGGGACTGGGATGGAGGGGATCCGGATGGAGGGGACTGGGATGGAGGGGACTGGGATGGAGGGGATCCGGATGGAGGGGACCGGGATAGAGGGGACTGGGATGGAGGGGACCGGGATGGAGGGGACCGGGATGGAGGGGACAGGGATGGAGGGGACCGGGATGGAGGGGACCGGGATGGAGGGGACCGGGATGGAGGGGACAGGGATGGAGGGGACTGGGAGGGAGGGAATCGGGTTGGAGGGGACCAGGATG
>JANZLQ010000055.1:16330233-16341325 GCA_026212715.1 Elanus axillaris | reverse complement strand
GGGGGCGGGACAGGGAAAGCCCTACATTTGTCACATTACCACAGAGAAAGAGAGCAACAGCAATCTATCGTTTGTAAAGAGAAAAATGAGGAACTATGGCTTTACTTAATATCTCAGGGCTATGCAGGAGCCCAACCACTTTTTTTTTTTTCCCCAAAGGCATCTTTAAGTCATAGAATCATACCAAATCATAGATCGGTTTGGGTTGGAAGGGACCTTTAAAGCTCATCCAGTCCAACCCTCCTGCAATGATCAGGGTCATCTTCAACTAGATGAGGTTGCTCAGAACCCTGTCCAACCCAACCTTGAATGTCGCCAATTCTAGAACCTCTCTGGGCATCCTGTTGCAGTGTTTCAGCACCCTCACTGTAAAAAGTTTCTTACTTATATCTGGTCTGAATCTACCCCCTTTTAGTTTAAAACCAATACCCCATGTCCTCTCACAACAGGCCCTGCTAAAAGCTTGTCCTCTCCAATAAAGGGCTACTAACACTTTTGTCTACAGTATTCATAAAATGTTGAGCAAGTTTAAAAAGCAGATATGAAATCCAGATTTTCCTATAAGCTTAGTTAAGCCTACATAGCAAGACAGGATTGTTTTTACCTTTCCTTTACTGTAGTCCCAAAGTTTAAGAGTGCTAGAAAACAACAGAAAAACAAAAATTTTAGTTCTTGATGTTTTTCCATCTGACAATTTCCTAGCAGCAGAAAAAGTTTCACCATACCAGAGTTCTTAAAGTCTACATGGATCACTTTAGCCTAGCTTTGGAATGCAGCATTAGTTAACCTCAAAGTATCAATTTTACTGCTCTACAAATAATGACCAGACAAATGGCAAAACGAAACGATGGGCAGGGTAACAGATAAATGACAGTGAGAAAGGACAAGGTGGTTTGGCAGACATCCCCCCAACTCCCCGTGCATCCAAAAGATTCACACAGGTTTCATTAGACATCATCCTTCTCAGGGTGAGAAACCCACTAGAAGCAGGGATGGCCCTACAAACTATACCCCTTCCCCCACCTGTTTTAAAATCAAACACTGCTGAAAGTAGATACAGACCAAAATATACACACACTGCCCTAATCTTTCAACTTGCAGACCTGCACCAGGGTGTTTCAGGGGAGTAAACACTGGACCAAGGCATCCTCAACCCCTTCAAGCCTAAGCCAGTGCAGAGCAAGTGAATAATCATGCTTCTGAATACAATTTGGACATGAAGCGAGTCACTTGTTTCAGGCAAGCACTAGGCCCTTCCACAGAATAAGCAAGTCCCATGCACGTCCAGATAGAGACCAGCTGTACTGATACCCAGGCTACTGTCAGAGCTTGCAAGATAGTCCCCATCTCTTCCCCAGGGAGCCTAACCCGGGTTTTCTCTGCTTTGCATTCACTAGTTGGAAGAGGCAGGCAACGGTCTATAGCATCTTTTGTACAAAGACGCTCAGACAAGGAGGGCATCAACCTCACAACCTAGGAAAGGAAGGTCTCACAAAAGCAACAGCATCGTTACCATCTCTGAATGGAGATGATAGACCAGCTAATCCCTTCTTAGTAGCTGCATGGAAATTCCCCAGGTGAATCATCCACAGTACAATCAGCCCACCTGCCCTGCTTTTATGCCTTACACACAAAGTTATTTATATACTGCAGCCTTTTACAGGCTAGATTTTCTGTCTCCCGACGTTACAAAAGACTCATACAATTAACACAAGGAAATGCTGAGGTTTTGAAAGGTACAAGAAGGAATGAACGGGCGTTGGAGTCACTAAGCAGTGCTAAGACTTTAAGAAGACTCAAGTTCTGCCTGTGCCATTAGCGAAGCACAACACCTTGCAGGCTTTTCAAGTTTGAGAGTATATATGAACTTGTGCAGTATCATTACTATGATAGCTAAAGAGCAGCAAAATAAAGTTTTATCTGATACTTAAACACTTCAAAGCCTGTGGGTTTTTGTTTTTTTCTTTTTTTTAAATACTTACTTGTCCAAAGTTGCAGCTAGTATGTATTTGCCATTTGGTGAGAATTTCACAAAAGACACAGGAGGGTTATCATCATCTACAGTGAAAATAAAAGCAATACTAAACAGTGCACAGTTGTATTGTCTCATTGACAGAGACTTTCTTTTGACAACAATTTGTTGCTAATCTTTTCACTGAAAGAAGCTTTCAGTTTTCTTGTCCCTCGGTACTTCAAGAAAAAGAGAGGTGTAGGAAAGGTACTTGTTTTCATTAATTTAAGAAAAGGATATTGAGCATTCTGCTCACAAACATTTTAAATAACCCTTTGTAACCAAACCTTCCTTCCTTGCATCAACACTTAGAGCAAGACTGTATCTCTATCTTTAAGAAAAAATCATTATATTAAATACATGCCACTGATTCACAGTGTCATATAACTTGCCTACGTAACGCTTTATAAGAATATGAAGGACTAGGGAACATATGCCCAACAGGTGGTTTCCTTTTATTAGCTATGTTCACAAGATGCCTTCATGCATCTTGCAATAAAAAGGCAGCTTGTGTAGTCACAGACTACCTGTTTCCATCACATCCAACAGCACAAACAAGTTTGTCGTTGCAGTTTTGAACTGCTGCACAGCAAGCACTACACAGCTGAATGGTAGAAAACTTTGGAAAACTCTCATTTGTCCATCTATACTAAACAACACTCAAAGCTTAAGCAAGTCTCCATTCAAGTGGAAGGATAGTTCCTCTTATTGCAATAGGTAAGAGGACAACAGGGTACTAACAGAATGGCAGGAAGACAGGAAAATAGAGCTTAAGGAAGCCACTATTCACAGCAATGATGCAGGATATCTATGTCGCCACTTAACAGCAAAAAACAGAGCACAAACAAGAAATGTTCCTACTCACCAATCAGTGTTTTCAAGCACTGGCCTGATGCCGTATCCCAGATTCGACTATTAAAAACACATGAGAATTATTACTATCAGTTTTGAAGTCTTTGTTCCGATTTTAACATTACAAATACAAACCTTTTTTAAAAGTCCCTTTTTTAAATGCAAAAGGTCTGAACAGTGCCACAGACAAGAAATAACCACTTACCAGAGTCCATCATAGCTACTTGATACTATCAGGGATCCATCACGATTAAAATGCACCTGTAATATTACAGAAGGGGAAATATAACTTTACTGATGTTCAGAAGATCAGATTTTTAAGCTTCACTGAAAGTACTTATCTTCCATTACTGACACTGCAATTCACGTGGATAAAAGCAGAAAGTCAACACAACATACAAACAATAGGCAGGCATTTAGATGGGTAACATGATCAAAAAAACAAGATTCGTCCCGCTCAGTTTGCCTGGCATAATTATAAAGAGGGACGGATGTTAACTACAGCTGTTTATTCAAGCATCAGGAACTGGAATACATGTTTCTTCAGAAGCCAAGAAGAACACATGGACACACAGATACTCTGTTCAGACAGCATTAGCTGCTCAAATAATAGTAGTATTGAACCTGGGGATAGTAGTACCTTATCATTTTAAGGGTGTGGAATTTAACCTCATACATAGCCATGTGTATGTTTTAAGGTCAATTTCTTGCCTTGAACTACACCTCAAAATACTGCTATTTTAAAGAATAATTACTGCTAACGTACATTACTAAGTGTGAAGTATCTTCTACACAAGGGAGAACAATCACGTAACAACAGCCATGGTTTGGCACATCTGAGGCTCAAATTTTTTTCAGTTTCCTTCATTTCAAAAACATTAAGAGTTGAACACTTTCTGGTTTTCCTTTATTGGAATGGATATTGCTGTATCCCAAGCTCCTTTCAACCTATTAAATGAATGAGATTTGAAACAGAGCGTACTATGGAACTACCCTGCTCTGGACTTTAGTAATAGCTTGGAACAACATGAAAGCAACAGACATACAGGTTGTTCTCTGAGCCCCAAGTGACCACAAATGCGTGCCCCAGCATCAGATTCCTAGACTCAGGCATGACTGGCATGCCACTATTCACTGCTCCCCACATTAACACCCAAGACCGAAATCCGTACTGATCTTCCAGAAAGCACTGTTCGCTTCATTCGGTTTGAACAACGACCACTGGCAAATCCACCACAGCCCGTCCCCTACACTGTGTAAGGGCTTCACAGTAAGAGTTAAGAGTACAAACCCACTTCTCTACAAACAGAAGTAGAAAAGGAGTTCTGCTCAACAAAATAAGCATGTTAGTGTGCTCATTTATCAGAAGGGACTTACAGCTGAAACTGGGTCAGAATGAGCAGGCAACGTCTTGAGGCACTTCCCTGTTTTCACATCCCATATCCTCACGCTTTCGTCAAACTGAAGATTGAAGAAATGCACAAGGTGGTTTAATGATGCACCTATTTGAGGCATGCAAGGTGTTATAGCTTGACTAGACGCATGTGCCTTCCTCCAGCTGCACTGCAGCTGCATCAGAAAGCCTAAGACACAAGCACCACACAGGGCAAAAATAACAGGCTGGGAACATAGCTCCCTGAACTCTTCCTCTCCGTGGAGGAAAACCCATCTTCATGCAGGTAAGGGCTTGACTGTGTCCCCAGGCAAAGACAGCAGTGGCAGAACTGTGCAGTTCACCTGACTATAAGCTGTGTTTGGGGAGGAAGGCAGAGAATTGAAATGGTAAGGGGCTGCGACTGGTACACACTGCTCCCAACCCTTGGTAACGTGGCTAGCATAACTAACACCGTTTTATAAGGCAAGCAGCCATTTTCTGTGACTGAGCGGGTCAGGTATTTGTTCCCTTTCCCTCCTCATCAGGCCCTGAAGGTCCTATGAACCAAGTAGACAAACCAAACAGTTTTCTTCCTCCCCTCCCTACCAGCCTCAAGATTGCTGGGTGCCGGGCCAATTACTGCCTTCCATGCTGGCCTTGAAGGTCCCAGGCAGCTGGCCAATCTGGTGACAGTGATCACCCTGTCCCAGAATGGGGAAGCATAAAAGCACACAGATCACTGTCTAAAAAATCAAGTCCTAAGCAGGGAACCTGGACCAGAACTGCTGCTGGACAGTGAGACCATGACCACTCTGGTAGCCAGGCACGCTCCCACCATCATCTGCTTCCTCCGAGGACTGAGTGAGTGACTCATATTCTTTTATTTTCTATCATTTTCAAGTCTAGATTGTGATTGTTATATTGATACAGCAAGCCATATATTAAGATCCAACCTGATCTGCAGAGGGTCCAGGTAACTAGAAGTCATACTTTGAGTTAAGTTAGAATCTAGGCGATTACAAATTATAACTTAAATTGTATTACAAATTCTGTATTACGTTGCCTACAAATTGTACTACATTGATTCTGCTTGTAGAAATCATGTGCCATTCTAATCATAAATTCTGTGCTACACTAATCATAATATCCTGTTAAGAAAATAAAGCTTTAATTGTAACTATGTTTAAATGCCATCACCATTCTGCCAAGGATCCCTAAAAGAACCTGTCTGTCCCCTTAGTGTCAGGTGACAGGGGTGTGCAGTACTTGCTTTGCACAAAGAAAAAAAAAATAATCACTTACTGATCCAGAAACGATGAGGTTTGACTGAGGATTGAAGTTGCAGCAGAAAACGTAGTTACTGTGCCCTTTCAATGTCTTTAAGCACTTACCCTGAAATAAGATTTAGCACAGTTAAATATACAGCATCCTTCAGTGTGATAAACGCATTCAGATAAGCTGCATTAAGGTTAATCACTGTGTAGCACACAAAGAAACCATCTCTAACCCCAGATTTATATGGGCAGAGGACCAGCTACAACAAAACAACAGGAAAGGAAAAAACCCCATATTTTTAATGACTGCAGCCAACTTGCAAACCATTTGGGCAACTCAGGAGAACCAAGCAGTTTAACATACCTAATCAAAATTCAGCCAAATTATCCAGTTCTCATTGTAATTGCAGAAAAGAAAGGGGGAGAGAAGCAAAAACAAGTGAAGCTATGATAAGAAGTTACAAAAAGGTTTCATCCAAGAGGCTGCTTTCAGAAATGAAGCCTGTGGTTGCATTGCCACAAGGCTTAAACGCTCTCAGAAGACAAACAGACTCCTCATGGCACCCATAAGCATCCTCCTCTTTCTAAATGCAGACGGCATAACTCACTCATCCTCACAGCCCATTCAACTTGGGGCCATTCAGCCCATAGCAGCTTGTTATAAGCAGGAAAGAGCGAGTATTACCCAAAGAGGAGCCAGGGCTTAAAATTCTACCTTCTCTCATCATAGCACATCAAGGCTGTCTCTCAGAAGAATGTGAGTTAAGATGTCAATGCTGGGGCGAAGGAAGGTAAAAGTTTCTGCTCTTACCGAGCTTACATCCCATATTTTGAGAGTTTTATCGTCGGAGGCAGAGACAAGAAGGTTGGAATCTGATGACCAAGCAACATCAGAGATACCCTAAAACAAAGGAAAACAATTCTCTTCTCAGCTCTGTTTGTTCACTGACACAGAAAAATGGAAAACAGACTGCATATTATATTCACAGCTGAAGCCTGGAAGAAAATGCAGCACCAAGTTGAAAATTCATTGATTTGACTGGGTTAAAAGCTCCTTTGATACTTGCTCATTTTAAGCTGAGCCGTATACTCCAAAACCATCAATGGCTTGTTCACACAGCTCTTACGGTAGCCACCAGCACCCTTTCACGGAATTCATAAACAGTATGCTATATAAACTAATCTGAATCAGTGACTTCTCTTCATGACAAATGGCTTGGTCCGAGTCCCTAAGGGCTGGAGAAGAACAAGATTCTACTGTTTTTATTTTGGTGAACCTTCATTTTTGCTTAGGAAACTTCAGCTTGTAAGAAACTTTAGAAAACAAAACTGAAGGGTTTCGGAATTTGTGTTTTCTTTAGAACTTTGCAGAATGAGTAAGTGTTGTGTTTATGTAGGCAAACCCACAAGAAAAATTCAATCTCCTTAAAAGGCAAGCCATTCTGCTCCATATACGAAGGAAAGATGGAACAGGACACAGTGTCAGAGTTTACAGGGATTTTCACCCAAGGCGGCACTGACCCTCGTCTGAGGTTGGTGTTCCTGAAATGGAAGGACTCAAGAAAATGGCTAGGCAGCGTGCATGCAGGTACTTCATTATCAGCCTGCACTTCACCCATATTTCCAGCCTGACCTGGTATTACTTCAGCAATTCCAGTCCCAGGCTGTTGCACAGGACCATATAAACAAAGAAGTACAAAACGAGACTGAAGAACAAACCTTCTATACAAGTCAAACTAACCAAGCATGGAAATTTCTGGATGAGGAAAAGAAAGCAAAATTCTTTACAAATAAATCCATATTCAAGTGCACAGTAATCTCCTCATACTTACCAGTTTATGACCAGATATTGTTTTTTCAAACTTGCCATCATATGCTCCCCAAATTTTAATGAGTTTGTCAGCAGCTGGAAAAGAATGTGCCAGTTAAGAGATTAACAGCACTAACAGATAGACCTGTCCCTTCCAGGTGGAAAGAAATACGCTAACTACATCTCTGCAAACACTGCATAGTTCTCCCTCCCCAGGCAGACCTAAGTGTATAAGGTAATACGTAATTGGTAAAGAACAGTTTTGTACAGGCCAAACTGCAGCAGCTGAGATTACCTAAACTGCCTGGAATGCAGAGTCTCCAGCCACTTTAGTTTCTCTGATGACAACTTGGGTTTCTACTTTTGTTTTAGATTGCCAGCGGTAAAAGTAGTACCATTCCATAAAAATGCTGCAATGCTTTTGCCCAAAAAGAACAAAAATTACACCACAAGCTGGACTGAATTAATGCCTGCAAAAACCCAAACATATTATCCGTGTTAATTTGCAAAACACACCGAAGAAAAAGGTTGATATTTGCCAGAGGTAGGGGTTGGAAAACCTGGGTGGGGGAGAGGGGTGGACTTTCATGAAGACACTTGGAACATAAAAATTATTTATATATGGTGCACTGCACTGGACTTATTAAGGCTATGTGCCAAAGTTAAGCCAAAGACCTAAGTCATTCCCATGTTCAGAAGATGCTTGAGTGGCCCTCACCACCATAGTCAACAACGTCCTTCTTTCCTATTGCCCTTCCCTTGTATACGAATCCTTTCTGGATCACTGAGGGTCATATAAACACGTTTTCAAAGGAAAGCTGTCAAGCAATGTCGACTACCAAAAAAAATTTAGGAAATACCAAAGCTGACAGGAAGAGGACTTGATCTACCACTTAAGACAGCAAGTAGTGAAGCACTATTTTTAATAGGCTTCTGCACATTTCACTGGGGTA
This sequence comes from Elanus axillaris, assembly GCA_026212715.1. Classification (NCBI taxonomy): domain Eukaryota; kingdom Metazoa; phylum Chordata; class Aves; order Accipitriformes; family Accipitridae; genus Elanus; species Elanus axillaris. Next base: position 16,333,050 of record JANZLQ010000055.1, on the reverse strand, counting down.
ATCAAAGGCTCTGACTTAAAACACCACAGGCACACAGGACAGAAGCACATGGCCAGTCCTCCATACCACACTCTCCTACAGTCCAGTCTAGTAGCACAAAGCTACCTTCCTTATTTCCTTATTAGCTTTTGCCTGCAGATACTCTATACACAGTTTTAAATTAAAAGCTTAAGCTATGTCTTTAGCAATACAGGACAGCACAGGGGTTTCCTTTGCACAGGAAAAGAATCCTGTGTTTGCTTTTGTCCGTTTGCTCAATAAAGCAAGCTGAACAGGTGAGGACTCTCCAACTTGGCAACGCAAAGAAGATCCAGTGTTCAAAGTAACAGAACTTAAAAAGCTTAAAGCAGATTATCTCAAAGACTGACAGCTTTGGTATTGCTCCTTTTAAGAAAAACCATGACACTACATCCCTCCTCCATCTGATGGAGGTAACACTAAAGACAGGCAGTTCTCCAAGGCCCATATTTGCATGTTTTAGATGAGATAAAAAGAAAGCAATACTTACAGGAGCTGGCTAGCCACTCTCCATTAGGACTAAACTTTACTGATGAGACTGCCTTTGTATGTCCCGCTAACGTGAACTTTAAAGCATAGTTTGGTTTTACTGGCGCAGGCTGTAAAAAAAATGTGTATGAATGAGTTGAATAAATTCCACGTTTAGTATCTCAGTGACAAGCTCTGTATCAGACTGGGTCAGTACACAGTAATGAATAGCATGAATGTTCACCGTAACAGAGATTCCAACGTTTACATTTTGCCCTCCTCTCCAAATTCAAAAAACAACAAAACAAAACACATGCCCTTGCTGTCTGGGGCTAGCAGTGCCTTAGTGTTGCATGCACAACACCAACTCATCCGTGACGTGGATTTCATCCAAGTCAATAACAAACAGGTGAGAATAATCCAACAGTCCAACCATAAAGTGCTTGGTAGATCAAAATAATACTCCCGGTATTGATCTGTGCAGTGCTTTTAAGCGTCTGCAGTTTTCATCCTTATCACGAATTAAATCATAGGCCAATTCCTCCATAGCCCTAAAATCCCTTCCCCCCCCTTTTTACCCCTTGCAAAGGCTTCATGGTTAGTCAATAACATCTCCTTTGAGCATCTGCAGGCTTCAAAGAATCTGAATAATGACCGCTTCCCCACTTTGCAACTACAATCATAGATTCACCAATTCTCCAGTCACCTCTAGGCATTCCAAGGATACAATTAACCTGCCCTTTTAATGCTCAAACTGACAAGAAGTATTTCGTTAGCCAAAAAAACCCTAGCACTACAGAAGAGGCTGTGCTCCATCCGTTTTTCCCATAAAATCCTCAGCACATTTTCAGCTCGAGACAACAGCAGAAGCAGAGATCTGGAGAAGATTTTAATCTATACGAGAATTCACTTCTCTAATTCTGCTTTGCCTGTTGAATATGCAGGTAGTTGCCATGTGTATTTACACGGATATTGTTCGGAGCCCCACACACACCTTGCTCTGATTGGTTGAGGAGGAAGGAGTAGATTGTGTTTTGGTGGATTCTGCATCTGGCTTCTTTTCTTCTGTTGCCATGGTTCTGAAGCTGGCAAATGAGACTTATGGTGCTTGAAGGGGAGAATGAATGTGCTGCTTCAAAAGGCAGCCCTTGCCACAGAGAGGAGAACCGCACTGAAATGAAAACCTGGAATAAAAATAAAATATTCTCATTAGCTGTCAAAAAGATGCTCAGTGGCCAGAATAATGAGATTAGCAAAACTGCAGGTCACCAGAAACCAGTAAGAAAATCCATACTCTTTATCTGTTTAGCAAGACAGCCCTATTTTAGGCCTTCAGACCTACTAATGTGCAAGACCAATAACCCAAGCCATGGCCTTTTATCACTTCTTGGGAAGCTTTTTTCTACTCTGCTCCATTCCAAACAGAAATAAAGCAGAATAACTTTTAGGCGTGGCAGGGTTTTCATATCATATTCCCCAAAATACTTCTAACAAGTACTTAGTAAATACAATGGTTTGTACAAAGGATGGAAGGAAGAGTCCAAGGCCTTTTTTTCAGATTTATTAAGGTACAGAATACAAGATCGTAATGAACACAAAAAATAGAGGCATTTCCAAAGCATAGGATGCTACTAGACCCCTTTCATCTCAGAATGCAAGTATTTCAGTCTCATACTTCCCTCCTAAATGGTTTGAGCATCAAATCATGCCCTTCTCTGCCTGAGACTTTCACCCGACTGAAAGCCAGCCTTGTAGTAGTCTCACCAGACTTGCTTTCTGTAACGAAACCCGATAAAGAGCTGTGCCACTATTCGGTAATCGGGGCCGATGCTGCAGAGGGAACAAATCTCCATTGCAGCTCAGCTACATTTCAGCTTAGTAACAGAATAACCTCCAGCTCACGCTGTAAGGATGTGCCTTCAAAGTGCGCTCGCAATATCCCACCATCGCTACCGTTCTTTTTGCGGGTGGCAGCAGATTTGGGAGCAATAGCATTTGCTCATCCAGCAACTACTGGCATTTTAAGCATCTCCTTCTCGGGAGGGAAAAGGGAGGGCGCAGAGCAAAGCGCTACCAGTTGCCCGTCTGCTTTAATCAGCCCTCTCCACCGCGTGGATAAATCACTGCTCGCAACAATAAGAAATTAAAGTTTTCTAATGCAGATCAGACCCTTTTCATCTGGAACTCATCTGGGAACTTCAGCGAGCGCCCAGCCCGCTGCCAGCGCTCCGCCTGCACCGCAGCACCGTGGGACCCCCACCCGCAGCCCGACCCCCGCCTGGACCCCCCCACCCCACCCCGACACCCACCAGCACCCAGCGATGGGGACCC
>JANZLQ010000055.1:16309453-16319989 GCA_026212715.1 Elanus axillaris | reverse complement strand
GGGCGCGGAGCGGGGCTCGGCGGCGGCCCCTCGCCCTGGGCGAGCGCCGGGCTGCTCCCGGCCATTTCCCTCTGCCCCCGCCGCCGCCCGGGTCGCTGGCTTGTGAGCTGGAAAAAGGTCTGAGCAGGCTGCATATGATGCGCTGAAAAGTGCGCGTTTCGTGTGTCGTCCGTGTCCGCATGCGTCTGTTTGTGTCTGTGTGTATATATACGTCGTCTTTGCTCGTGTAAATATCCGGTGTTGACCGAACTTTTGTAAATAAATGGAAACCAAGGGTACGTTGCCTAAACTTGAGATGATTTATAGGTGTAAAAAGAAACGCGGATCACAGATTTAAATATAGAAGCGTCACGCTATAAATAATGCTACCGATAATAAAATGTAGAGCTTCAAAACCCAGCCGTAGTTTTCCTCCGTTTATACTACTTGTTTGGTTTTTGCACCTCCCTGGGGATAGAGCATTATTTGTAGCCTGCTTGGTTTCACTTTCAAACAAAGCTGTAGTGTTCAGGTCGCAGATCTGTGCGCGTCTTTAAGCTACGTGGTTCAGTCTTGCTGGGTGTTAACGGGGAATGTGTTTCCTACAGAAATGACTTTTGACAACGTGGAGCGTGCATTCTGTAAGGTTCATGCTGAATGTTCTGTGGCAATTCCGTGGTGTGGATATACCTTTCTCTTGATGTCTTCAGGAATCAAAAGTAACTAAAATAAACTTTTTTGGATAAGCAAATACGATGGTTTCACGTATGGTTTCAAATGTTTATGGGTTTTTTTTAATTTACTTTTTTTTTACATCTTAAGTTCCCTGACACTAGTAAATAGTGGGTTGGGGATAACACAATTAGCAAAGCACACCTGCTGTTCCTTGCGGGAAATAGAGAAGCATTTTTTTAATATGCTTGTTAGTATTTTTAATGTGTTCGGTATATGTGAGTGTGATGTGGGGGTGTCTTTACATTAAACTGGAAATTTAGGTTTAAAGCTGAAACTCTTGTCTTCGGTTCACACAGTGATAAGGTATTAGAGAGGACTTGGTGACTACTATATGTACTGCAGTATATGGGTGAGAAGTGCAGAATAAACACGCATCAATAAAACAAGAAATCCCCAAAGCAGTCTGGTTGCTTTACAAGCAAAAAACCCTGATCTGTATTGCTTACAACTACCCAACTGCTTGAGTGTACTGTAAATGCAAAGTCCTGCCTCCTAATCTGCGGATCACAGCACTAGCAGTGTGTCTTGTTTTGTTAGCTCAGAAGTTTGGGCAGTTTTTAATAATATGCTGGGAGGTTCCCACTGAAACAGAGTAACTCCTGACCTCAAAGCCTTCCTTTTCGGAAAGAATAAATGCTAAGATTGTTTATTTCTTTCTCTTTAGTCCACACTGGTTAAAAATATTCACTCATGCATGTATTTAGTGCTTTGAGACAATGCTTAATAAAAGGGTTGGGCAGAGGGTAACAGTCTTATTCAGTGTTCAGCATAAGCTTGATTGCCATATTGTCTTCTATACTCACTGCCAATATAGTGCTCAGTGCTGAGACAGTAGCTATTCCAATGAAAGGCGTTTTAGTGACCTATGCATGCAGAGTTTAAATTAAGAAAGAATGCATGTGCAATGTAAAGTATCTGAGGTTTGTTCTCTAAACTGACTTTGGAGTGTTAGTTCCCTTATCTTCAAATAAAAACTAGGCTCTGTTGCTTGTGGAAATAAAACTTCTGTCTTTTAAGTACTGAGGTGCTTTCAGAAACTTTAGTTCTTGTAATTTAAAAAATACTTGGAAGAAAAGCATATTGAAGAAGGCTGATGCTCCATCTCAGTAAGCATGCTAGGCAGCAGTGTTCTTTCACTGTCGGTCTCTAAAGGTGGCTGGTTTTGTTAGGCAGTGTCTGCAAATGGAAGTATTTCAGTAGGCTTCATAGCTGGTTGTTTCTTTGCACTGTTGTAACTGTACTGGGTACAATGACTTAAATCACAGTTCTTAATAGTATTGAAAAATGCTTCTTTCCTGAGTTAAGAACTATGTGTTTAAAACTTCAGTCATCTCCTAAAATGGTGGGGAGTCTAACAAAGGTTCTTGGTATCCACAAACTGTGTCTGCAGGCCAGCGATCCAGCCTGCCTGACCTGCGAGTCTCTTTCCCCCTGAGCCTCAGTGAGCTGAAGGCAGTGCACACAGGTAAAGCAGTTTGCCTTGGTGAAGGCTGGGGCTTCCCGTAGTTTTTACAGACACATCTTTTGATTTGTACAAGTTCTGAAAGATGCTGTTTAATATTTACCTCTTAACTTTTTTGGGGGGGGGCACAACACTTGTGCAGTGGGTTGTGGGTTTACAGCCAAGCCTTGCTGCACTCCTCGAATCTCACTCCTTCTCCCTGGCGTAATCTGGGAGCCTGATCGCTCTCGTTGACAGCACAAACAACTCAGGAGTCAAATCCCTCTCCTCGGCAGCAGCTGAGTGATGTAGTGAGGTCTCATGTTTCAAAGGCTTAATTACTTTTACAAAATATATTACTCTCTGTCTACTTTGGTAAGCTATCAGGTACTTTCAGTGCAGACAGAACAACACTTTGCTAAATAAATGAACAAAGAGTGTTTTGCATCTCAGTGTTGTTGATTGTTTTTCTTTAATCCTGGTTGCTCCTGCTTTGCTAATTTGCAAAATTCATTAATCCGCAGTGGGTTTCCCAATCATTACCATGAACTGTATGTTTTGTTTTGTTGTGTGTGTTGTTTTTGTTTTGTTGTTGTTGGTTTTTTTTAAATTGCCACATTATTCTCCAGTAATAGCCCAGAACACCGGTGTAAGCAATAGAGTTCTGGGAATTAGGAGGGAGCCATTGTTTGCTGTGCTGCTCAGTGAGCTGTCAGGACATTTTGGAAGGATGCATGCATCTCGAGCTTTTCATTCCACACTATCTTACTGTGACATTAGTGTGTTTTTGTCAATCATTAGTGCTTGTTGGAGGTGAACAACTTTCTTTGGGGCGCACTAACTCTTTAACCCACTTGTTGCTAAAGCCACAATTGGAAGGATTTAAATTCTTCTGGAGAGCAGTGTGGAAATTCATCGTAATGTGCTGCTTTTTCTACTAGTCCTTGTTCCTTCTCCTATTCTTCCTGATGAGATACCAGCTGAAGAAACACTTGCCTCTAATTTGGATTCCTCTAGCATCTTTCCAGGCCTCAGTCTCTTTCCAGCATGAGTCTGATAAGAAGACACCATCACGCCTGGAAGTATTTCAGCAATATGGATAACCTGGATAGAGGAGAAGATTTGTCTCACTCTGTTGCTATGACCAGGGCTCAACATTCTCCTCTCCACCAGCAATGCAACAGGTGTGGCAAAGACAATCTAAGGTGACATTTCTGTGCATGGGGGACCAATCTGGAGCAAAATGCCCTGGCCGAACTGATTCCATTTAGCTTCAAACTTTGAGATTCAGACTCAGTTCTGATTGATGTTGGTCTGCTTTGGGAATGATCCTGTTTGATCCTCTCTCTCCTTTAAAAGAGAGAGGTAGAGACAGAAAAGGATTGCAGTTCTCCTTCCTGGCCTTGAGAGCTGTTGCACTCTTGAAGTTTACACGTGGAGCACTTTACTGATACAGCCACTCTGATATCCTTGCAGAGGACTTCATGCACTGACATAGATATATCAGCAGAGATGTGCTTCGTGTGACTGACTTGCCTATCATAACCAAACCCAACCTGTATCAAAGGAAAGGCATGCTTCTCCTTGTGTAACTGTCTTTTCAACTGCTCAACTTGTGTAACATTACGGAGGGAGCCTGGTTGGGGATCGCACTTTCTTGCAACCCACCAGTATGGCCATGCCAAGAGAAATCCGTTTTCTAAACTTGCACTGGTCAATAGATTTGGCTATAAGCAAGTGCGGAGTTTGCACTACTGTGTTATTTTTCTGGGAGCGGATGTAGGACAGAGCAGCCTTTTTGCTTACCAAGGCTGGTTTAGGAACTGTTTGTACTGTGGGCTGTAGTGAAACTGATAGCTGAGCACATGTGTGTTCTGTACTGTATGTGCAAGAATTGTGTATCGGTATAATGGAGAATGCTGTTCCTTAATGGAAAGCATTGCCATTTTGCAACTGTTGTGTTGGTGCTACAGTTTTGTTTAGGGTCTGTAAAATAGCGTTAAAGTGCAGCTCTTCAAGATGCCACATGAAAGAGGGTATGCTTTCCCAAGTTTTTGCCAGAGGAAGCACTTGTCTGAGTGTGTGTACTATGCATCAGCCGGTGTGCTGAAAGTGTGTTCCTTTCCTGGTCAGGAGTAAGCCACATGGGAATAAATTGGGATACTTGTGTCCATGCTGTTGTGGTTGTACTTCCTTTGACTTGAACTTCATCCATATGCAGGAGCTTTAAGAGAGGTTGAGGGCTTGTCTGTTCTCACTGTGCAGGAAGCTAAGCCGTGGGTGCTCATAGCAGGAGCCGTGCGTGGGGAAGTTTAGCACCTCCTGTTAGAAGCGTGCCTGTCTGTCTGCCTGTCTGTCCCGAGCAGTCTGTGGACAGAGCAGTGTTCCTCTGGGTGTGCAGAGGCAGACCACCTTCCTCCCTTGGGTGCGTTAGGCAGTAGGGAGCACCTTTCCCTCTTCCCCCAAATTAGCAGCCTCTGTTCCCTGTGTAGGGAGGGGTAACAGACTCTACGATGCAAATATTTTCCCTTTCTCACAGACTGTTTGGGTGTTCAAATCAGATGCATAAACTCAGGCAGTAGAAATGGTGCTGATGCTCTCTCAGGGAGTGACAGCAGCTTAGCTATCACAGTTTATTCACACCTTAGCTGACCTGCAACTTGCTTGCATAGCTGAGCAAATTTATGGATCTATCCAACCTTAGCAAAATCAGCGAGGCACTTTTCATCTGAAATAGACCACATACAGACTTTTGCACTTGTTTGGCTATGCTTGCTTTAAGTTAACACGTTAACTGTTATTCTGGGAGAACATGCTTGTTCAAAGACAAGGCACTTAACTTCATCTGGTCCCAAACAAATTCTAAGTCGGTGCACCCTGTTTTAGGGAACATGCCTAGGGGATGAGTGGTGGTCATAAATGGGAGGGCTACCACAGCGTAAGTTACTGCTTTGCTTCTCTGTCGGCTAAGCTGCAATAATTGACTTGGTGGGTGGGAGTACTTACTCTGCCCCATTACAAAGTGTAATGTTACTGTGGCTCAGCTAACAAGTAGTATATTTATGTCATGGTAATTCAATCACTTTCATTTCATTGTTCATTTCCTTAAACTGACTTGATTGTCATATATTGATTTAGGTAGACTTTGCATGGGAAGGTCGCAGTGCTGTAGCTGTAAAGCCAGAGCATGATTTAAACCTGTAGCAGCACATTCGTTCTTACTACACTTGTAATGCTTTTTCTCCTAAAACAGATATATTCTTTTTCAAAGTAGTAACTTTAATCATTTTAATGTATTAAAATAAATTTTAAAATTGAGTAGGAGAAAGTGTTGGAGCACAAGAAGTGCGTAAGGGAGGTCTGTTGATGAAGGAAGGTATTTTCTCTAATGAATCACGTTGATGGTTCTGCTGTTTACTGTGAAATGCTTCTAACTAATGTACAGATCTGTGTCTGTTTATTAGAATCCTGTCGATGTTTGCATGGAGCTGCTAGTAAGCATAACATCTGTAGCACTTGTAAATTATATTCATAATGCTGATATATGGCCATGCAGTACAGGTGGTGTATGGGAGAATTGCAGCATAGGTTATTAGGTACACGGAGCAGAAAACAATCCTTTAAATAAGTAAAACATAGGTATTTAACGCTATTTGCAAGGGCTCTGTATTTTACACTCTGCTCAGAATACTTTTCATACTTAGTTTCATTAAGAGGAGGTAATCTTCCTGTTACATGTAGCCTCTTAAATTCAGTTGGAAATGAAATTCAGCTGTATCTAAACCCCCCCTCCCTAACAGGTGTCATGAAGGACCTCTTGGGTGTTGTGGTTTATCTTTCAGAAACGTTTTTAGAGAGCTCCGCAGTATGCGGAAGGGGATAAAGCAGATGGCAGTTTTAACTTTGCAGTTTCTTCAAATGACAATTAGCGTTATACTTAGTAAAGAATAGTTAAGTGTTTCCAGAAACGAAAGTTATGGTATTTGAGCACCTTGTAAATATAGGTTGCTCTGTGTGTTTGCTTTTTTTCCTTAAAATTTGGTAAACCATAACAGTGAGAAGGAATTAATGTATATATACATGGGAAAAGACTAAGGACTTTAATTGTAGATGGTAGTGGAAATATATCCCCATTTTACAAGTGGGGAACTGAGAAGCCTACAGCATAGGGTGTCAAAAACTGAGCTGAAGAGTCAGCATCCTGTTTTGTAGCTGGTTTTTTGGTAGTTCTTTGCAGGTATAGCAGAAGCTTGGAGATGCCCTGCCCAGCAGAGAAGTATTTGAGCTCTTGGATTTTTGTTTCTGCTTTTTGCCTTTTCTTCAAAATGCATTGTGTCCAATAATCTCTCTTTTTGGAAATCAAACTGCAGAAAAAGAAACAATTGTGACAAAACCTCTTGTCGAAACACTGTGTAATTTATTCACTATATGCTGAATCAAACTGAGTAAGTTTGAGGTTTTTTCTTACACTATAAACATACAACAGAGCATCATATGCTGATTAAAAGGGGGCACGGCAGACTTCTTCAGAACAGAAATGTTTAACTTTGCAGATCATATCCTTTAAAAAGCAGAAAAAGAGAATGCTGCGAGGGTGTAGATGTACAATAATCCCATTAGGAGTTCTGAAGTTTGTGCGGGTGTTGCCATGTTATGCTTTAATGGGTGTACCTAAATGCTGCTTCTGTTATGCACGTATCATCTGAAACTTGGTTCAGTGCCAGAGTATGGCTTTTTTTGGTTGTGTTTTTGTTTGGTTGGTTTTGTTTGTTTGTTTAAATAATTTAACTGAAATACAGTTTGCTGATCTGAAATTGGCAAAACTGATTTCTGGAGTCACAGGATGAAATCAGCAGTAGTATCATGTGTTGGATAAGTCACACTTTGGAGAAGGTAGGCTGTAATGTAATAGGTGAACAGAGGGGGATTAGGAGACAGAGCCTTGAAGGAGGTGGGTTGTGGTACTGACCTGCACTATGATTTGTTCATTTTGAGTTTTTCTTTTCAAGACCATTATATCTTGCCAATTTGTGCCTCTTCCCTGGCCTGTCTAGGCTGCTCACTCTTAGGGCAGAGACTGTGTGCACACTGCATTTTGCTTGGTCAGGGCAGTGGAGCCTCTTGGTCGTAGTGCAGTTGGTGTCTAGGCACATCCTGATGAAACATGGTTAAGTTGAGGTGTTTAACCTGTCAATCCATTGTCCTAGCAATCAGTCAGATCCAGCTTCTATTCCATCTCCCCATCCCACTTGCAATGTCTGGTCATGAGCAGGGATTGGAGTCTCCTGCAATGCGTACTGTCCTCGAACAGTGTCTGGTGTGTGGTGGTCCTTTCTGTGTGTTGCTGCATGGCAGCAGTAATGGTGACCAAGCCTTGATGAACCACACAAGAGCTTCTCTCCCCCTGCTCTAGTCTGTAGTTCAGAAAAGTAGAGTGAATGTGTATGATGCAGCATTTAACAGCAGCCTGTGGTCAATCACATTTTGAAACTGCATGAAATGGGAAGCTTTAACTTCTATCTCCTCACTCTATTAATGCATCCTTTCTTTTCCTGACTTTCTCTACGTTTTGTTTTCTCCCCGAGGGTGTAGTTTAGCTGCTTGTTTCCTTTTCCAGTTTATCTGCTCAGTAGTACTTGCATCTGTTTTTTTTCCACTAATTTTGCTTCCTGAATGAAAGTAAGCAAAAGGAAGCCTAGGCTGACTTCTGCTGAAGCCAGTGAGTATTGGGGTTAAGACTGTTCAGCAGCATCATCCAGTACTAAAATGAGTAACAGCTTCGGCCTGCTTGCTTGTCACTTTGGTGGTGTGTCTGGAGTGGACCTGTTGCTCCTGGACTTCTAGATGCATAGTTTCTTCTTAACAGCTCTCGGCAAGTGACATTTTCCTCCTGTGCTCCTTGTGTGCTGTGGCAGTATTGCCTGATGGCTAGGCAAGCAGGAATCCAAAGATCCCCTGCCACTGAGCCTGTTACAACATCAGGCTGTTGCAAAGTTTTAGTCTCCCACTTACAGAGCAGTTGGGATACTGACTTGAAGGACGCTAATGAAGGGTGACTGCAGTTCAAATCCAAGTGAGCAAATGGATCTGTAGCTCTGATTGGACTTGAAGTATGGATTTGAATGTACAAGCAAGACTGAGTTGAGGTGGAACACTAGATTCTGTCCATCTGTGAAGTTCAAGTGATATTAATACCAGAAATATTGAGAGGTGGAATAACAAAGAAGGCATCCAGCAGACAGCATTTGTGCCAGTTCCGAATTTGTGGAATTGGCCAGTCTGAAGGAGTTGTACGCGAGGCTGTAGAGTCTTTTGCTATGCCCATCAACAAGGTTTGAATTTAGGATCATCAAACTTTTTCCCCCTGGCCCAACTTTCATGTAAATGTGGAGATTTCTTTTCTTGACTAGCCTGCAATTTATTTTTGTGGTGGTTTAGGAAACGTGATGAAAGAGAACAAGATCTCCATGCTCTTGTACAATGGGAGTTCTCTAGCTGGGATCACATTCTGCAGCAATACTGCAGTGAGAAGATGTACCTTCAGGGCTGGCTAGCATTGACTGGATCAGCTATCATAGCTATTGTAACTGCAACAATGGGAGCACCCACAAGTTTGATAAGTCTGAATAGACTCTCCAGCCCCAGATATCTAGCACTTAACCTCCCTTGTCATTTTATCTCTCCTTAATAGACAGCTAGAGGAGGGATTGACCCAGGTAGAGGGGCCAAAAAGTGTGGAGAGCTTGAGTTTGTTTCTGTCTATGCCTAAACATTCCTTAGAAAGAGATTTATCTTGATTGACCAATTAGTTGTATCTTGTAGGTGATAAGTCTGCAAAACCCTCTGTGGAGAGGCACTGAGCCACAGAAACTGTGCAGCTTACTGACAGGGGAAAGTTGCTTAGCATTTTGCAGGATGGGGCTTGAAGTGGTTACTGAATCACAGAGGAGGACCGAGTTGCTGTCTGTGTTGTGGTTTATACCATACTTCCAATGCGCCTTCAGCCACGTTCCTGCCTCCCCTAGGTCCCCCGCCCCCCCATCCTGCTCCTGACATGTTGGGAGCTTGTATGGTATGTGGCCATGTGCCAGCACCTTCCTAGGGCTTCCTTTTTGCCTAATGTCCAAGGCTGCAGGGCTTCTGCTGCACATGGGCTTTTGGGGGACTGCAGTAATCCCTAGAGGTGCTAGAAATTGCCAAATAAGCATTCAATGTGTTGCAGTGTGCTAGATAAGAGAGAGCGTATGCTCTGAAGCAGGTTCACCTTCTCTTTCTCTGTAAACCTTGACTGCCTGCTGTCTGGCTTCTCTCTGGCTCTTCCCCTGATTATGAGGTGGTGTGGGTTCAATCCTGTGGGTCATGCAAGGTAATTTCATTGCTTCTCCACCTTTCCGCTCTAGGAAGAAATGGCACGAGCAGACTCTGCCCAGGCATGTGATTATCCCAAACACTCTACTTTCTGTGCCAAATCTCTGTTATGAAAATGAAGGCTGAACAGCCCAACACTTTTTTTTTTTCCATTGCCATAAAGATGTAATTGGTGTATCTTTTTGTGAGAGGCACAACCACTAGCATTTTCCTGCAAAGCACCTACCCATTCCCATCCTGTTGATTTGACTCTGCCTTCCCAGAGTGCTGATGTGCAGGCCACCAGCTGCTCTACGTACTCTGAAACCTGTTTGTGGATGCTTATTTCCACTGCTAGAACTAAGTGTTTGTTAACGTTTTCATTATAGGTCACAGAGTGAATTTGCTGAGGTACTTCCTGAAAGATTTTTTTGCAAGTGCAGTTCACTTTATTTCAGAAATCTCAGTCCAGTCTTTACAGCAGAGTCAGGTCTCAAAGCTGGCTGAACTCCTCCAGTGAGGAATCCAACACAGTAAGCTCTTTAACCACTCCCGCTTTTCCTTCCTCCTGTAGCCTTGTGTCATAGTTTAACCCCAGATGGCCACTAAGAGCCACACAGCTGCACTCCCCCCTGGTGGGATGAGGGAGAGAATCGGAATAGTAACAGTGAGAAAACTCGTGGGTTGAGAGAAAAACAGTTTAATAGGTAAAGCAAAAGCTGTGCACACAAGCAAAGCAAAACAAGGAATCCATTCACCGCTTCTCGTCGGCAGGCAGGTGTTCAGCCGTCTCCAGGAAAGCAGGGCAGCATCATGTGTAACAGTGACTTGGGATAACAAATGCCTCACTCGGAATGTGCGTTGTCCCCCCCTTCTCCTTTCCCCAGCTTTATATGCCGAGCATGATGTCACATAGTCTGGAATATCCCTTTGGTCAGTTGAGTTCATCTGTCTCAGCTGTGTCCTCTCCCAACTTCTTGTGCCCCCCCCCCCGCCTGCTCGCTGGTGGGGTGAGAAGCAGAAAAGGCCTTGAC
>JANZLQ010000055.1:16282718-16309353 GCA_026212715.1 Elanus axillaris | reverse complement strand
CTGGTGGGGTGAGAAGCAGAAAAGGCCTTGACTCAGTGTGAGCACTGCTCAGCAGTCACTAAAACATCCCTCTGTGTTATCAATGCTGTTTTCAGCACAAATCCAAAACACAGCCCATACTAGCTGCTATGAAGAAAATTAACTCTACCCCAGCCAAAACCAGCAAACTTATTTAACAAAACTGTGTGTAACTCAAGAGCTTGCACAAAACTAACGTATGTCCGAGTTAAAATTTGCCTCCTTGTTTTCAGAGGACCATAAAAAGTAGGGCTGGAAGAAATGTCCAGAGGTCATTCTGTCCTCCACAATCCAAAACAAGATCAGCCATACCTAATCCATTACTGAGGCTGGTTACTTTAAACTGTTTCTCAAAAGGATGTTCAAAGCTATGAAAATGAACTTGTTACAGTGTGAAACATCACTCCCTGCACTTGAAACTGCAGCTTTTAGCAGTTGAGCCCCATATGATTTGTGTGTTGCAGGAGGTATGTGACATGCATCTAAATTCTTGCTCAGACTTGATCAGAAGGTGTTTCCCGTGATATTAGCAACTTGGTGGAGAGAAATACTCTGGCCTGTCATTATCAGAAAGACCGTAATTTTATTTAAGATGCCTAGAATAGTGCTTTAAAAAGTCCTCAGTGCTTTTATAGCCAAGATAAAGTGACTTTTGGGTACCCCTGAGTTTGAAGGCATGATGTGAGACATCTTAAAGCAGCATGATTTGCAAGGAGCACTGAGTATGTATCAGAACTGAAGGCCCTTGAAATTACCAGTTACTTCTGGCTGATTCTTATCTACTGGTTAGGAACCCACAGGCACCTTACTGAGGAAACACCTGCTCTTATAATAGCCAAGGAGAGACCAAGGGTGGGAAATCCATCTGCATAATCTGATGGGCATTAAATTAAACAAGTCAAAAGTCAAGGAACTGACTTAATCTTCTGTGATCTTTTCCCCTCCCTCATGCAGAGGTGAGTTAAGGACATGGTTGCATCTCCCAGTCTCAGGATGTTATTGGGGCTGTGCTCAAAATAATACATATGAAAAGCAAATCTCTATGTGGAATTAAAGATTTGGGAGACAAGGACAGCTGAATGGACTTCCAGAGTGCAAAGCTGCAGTGTGCCATAGGGGCACTCACAAGCCAAATTCTCGTTTCCTGCAGTGAAGCCAAGTGCAAGTGCTTCATCCCCAAGTCTTGAGGGAGTGGCATATTGTGTATAGCATGCGTGTGTCTGCCAAGGCAGTATTGGCTGATAAAGCAACTCATCTGTCCTCAAGTCTTCGTCTCAAATCGCAGATCCCTTGAGTTTGAAGAGAACATCCCTGCTGACATGGAATTAGTAGGTAGTGGAAGCTGCCTGAAGTTCAATTCCAGTATGGGGCTGTGAAGGGAAAGGAAGGCAGAGTAGGAGGAAAAGAAGGGTATCCACCAGCTTTGTTTTCTTCTGAAGAACCTAGAGGAGTGGTGATGTAGCCCTTACTTTCTACAGCCATAGAATGAAATAGGTACAACCCTAAATTAATAATCTTACCTGACTTGTAAGGTTGTGTTGAGGTGTAGTAGTAGTGCACTAAAGCTCTCCTGCAGTTGTAAGACAGTCTGGGCAAGGTGATCATGGGCCTGCTGCTTCTCTGAGATGGGGAGTAGCATATGGTGGCAAATCTGACCAAGCTTCCAGCTACTGCTGCTGTCAGGGAAAAAGGGACTGAGCATCTGCTTTGGTGGCTGCAAGGAGCCTATGTGGGGGAGTAATGCTTAGAGCAGCAGTGTGAGGACGCCTGCTCCAGCTGCCCTGCTGTCTCAGTGCGGTTCTGGCTGCTGGCTCCATCCTACCTTCAAAAAGGCTCAGTCACTGCCTTTCATGCCTGTGTGAGAAGCGCTGCTTCAGAGGTGCTATTTCTCTGATGGGCTGGCTAACAAAACTGGGGCCAGGCACTGGCCGGGGTTCAGGTCTCTGCTCTCGGCTCTGCTGTAGGCTGGCCGGGTGGCCCCGGGCAGGTCACTTCACCACACAGTGTGAAGCGTGAGTTGTGAGCGCCAGCTCCTCGAGTTAGGAATAGGGTCTTACTCTGTGTCTGCAGAGTGCTAAGTACTGAGGGACCTTGGTCTCTGCACAGCCTCCGTGTGCTACTGTAATGTAAATAATAATGTGGAGATAAAGATGAGGTCAAGGAATGTCTCTTAAACTTGATAATTTTCCCTGATGGGAGGATTTATGTTGCTGTTCCTGGCTGGGCTGGAATTGTGCCAGTTTTTGATCTGTGTCCAAGTAACTGTGTAGAAATACTATACCAAGAGGAAAAAAAAGAGCTGTTGGGCTGCCATGCTAACATAAAGCTTGCTACCTTCTAATTTTGCAGTCAAAACAAATACAATCCTGTACTGCATGAACAGCAGCAAGGGAGTGAGCCATCCGTTAAATGTTCGGCACTGCCAAAGGAAGTGGCAGAACCGTTAGCTGAAGCAGCAGGCTTACTGGCACAGTGCATATTTCATGGGGCTTTATAGCTTCTTTTAAAATAGTCTCCACCACTGCAGTCTGTGGGCTGCATCAGCCGAATAAAATGTTATCCTACTAGTACAGGGAATTATTAACATGTTTTTCTCCATGCCAACTGTCTCTCCACTGACTGACCCATGCAAGCAACTCAATGAAAGAAAAGTTTAAAAAAAATAAATCCTTCCAATCTAGCTGAGTTTTTTCTGATGACTGGTTTGGCTGAGGGATGTGCCAAACCCTGTAGCTTTGCTGGATGCCACATTGTGGTTGCAACTTAGCACAAAAGGACAGATTTAAACTCCAGAGAAGCAAGATTTATTTGAGGGTTTGGGTTTTGCTTTTAGTTATCACCTCAGACTGGGATGAATAAGAAGGAGGAGAAATGCACAAAGTGGGAGGCAGTGTACACTCTTCATATATATGACAGCAAAAGGGTGTACTTTAAATTTGTAATATCAGAACTGTATACTTGCAGCCAGAAAAATCAAGAACAACTTCTGTTACTTGAACATTACAGGTCTGAAGAACAGGATAAATAGTAATTTAAAAATTATATTTAAGAAGTTAGTATTCCAAGGCTAAAGGAAGTCCAGCCTTAGGCCTTCACTAGAAGATGCACATGATGTCTGTGCCAAGGCTGGTTTTGGCAGTCTTTGTTGCAGGCTTGTATGGTACCTTGTACAGTGATGTCCTGGTTCACAACTGGGTTCCCTAATAGTTTAAATACTAATACAATTTCAGTAGATGCTGAAGTGCTTAGACTAGAGCTGTGTATTTTGATTCCACTTGTAGTTATGGGACAAGTTGTGTAAGCTTGCTTGTTTTTTTGTGTATGAGTCTACTTAAGTGTCATGTTGGTGGTTGACTTGCATGGTAGAGTTGGGATGTCAGATGGTCATGCCTCTCACTTTCCTCATTTGGTAAATGAGGTCTGACAACTAGTAGACTTCTCAGGCAGGGCCATGGCCTCTCTGAATTCAACGTCATACACTTCTGGACATTTGCAAAGCATTTGCACCCTCAGCTTCCAGATTCCTCATAATCCTGTTTTTTACATTCTTAAAAAGAACATTATTTTGAAACTTTAAAGGAATGGATGTAGAAACAAACTTTTAGTTTTAAAAATAAAGGAATAATCTGATATCAAAGCAGCTTCCACAGCAAATGATGAGGAAGCTGATGGACCAAGGGTTAAAAGGGTGCAGCGAGGCACATGCACATTAATGTTGTATTTGTGCCAGGAACAGATACTTCCAGTGCTGCTAATATAGCCCAGGTAGCTATTCCTGTCTTTCAGCTGCAGGATCCAGCATTTAAGTGACAGTGCTGCTAAGAGGTTTGGGGTTTGTAGCCACTTTTTGTTGTAATAACCAATGAGTTGGAGCATGCAAGTTTAAGAGGATCAGCTGTCAGAGGGCTAGCTGAGTTGGCTGTCTTGATTCTGCCCCTCCTACTATTGGTAATGTTCTTAATTAAAATCCTTTCTGAGTTCTGTCACTGATGACTGTTACGTGTTTCTCTTATGTGGACTGTACAAACCTTGTTTAAGCTTGATGATCAAAATGTGCACGTGAAGAGGCAGTGCATGTCTCAGTTTGCAGGCTGGCTGGGTGGAGCAGATGAAGACAGAAAGGAACTGTCGCTATCTCCATGGCACAGAGGAGGAGCTGTGGCATGAAGATACTGAACACCTTGGCTAAGGTCAGAGACAGAGTTTGGGAGAGACAGGAGCTAGATCTGTGGTTTTTGAATTGGAGTTCTAGGATTTAATAAAAATTAATTTTAAAAAATCCTTATCAAAAGGAGTTTGAGAGGTAGGAGAGCATCAAGAAATTCAAATGAAAAGAGAATAGTTGTATTTAATCTTAGGTTATTTAAAGGGAGGACTTAAGTTGCACTGTATAGTTTCAAACTTGTGACTGAAATGCTCTATAGCAGTAGGAATTGCTCTCTGTGGGCATTTTATTTCCCGTCAATCCTTGCATTGCATTCAGTTTGTTAATCAAGAAGACAGCAGACAAAATGCTTTAATGGTGGTCACCAGGGGCCTGCAGTCAGTGTTGCATACACTGAGATGATGGATGTTGCTCAGAGGCCTTGGGGTCTGCAATACATGCAGAGAGCTGCCCAGGAGGAGGATGAGTGAAAATTCCTAATTATCTTTTTTTCTTCTTTTTTAATTCTTTGTCTCTTTCCCCCCTCCTTGATCTGAAGATTGCATGTTGCAATATTTCTGCTGCTGCTTTGAGTTGATGGAACATCAGGAGAAAATGCTTCCCCAGTTTCTTCTAAATCTGAAATCCCAAGTAACATCCTAGTTTTGAAATTCCTTGCCCAGAGGGTGCCAGCACCCCTCTTGGCTGCTTGGTGATCGCCCTGCCTGCCACCAGCAGCACGATCAGATGAGAGGGCTGGAGAACAGAGGCTAGTGCTTTTTGAACTAGTAAGCTGGGCTCTTGAATTATCAAAGAATAGGAACCAGAGGCTTGATTCTGGATCTATACTTGTGCCATATACATGGCACAAGAAAGTCCTACTGTTATCTCTGCTTTTTCTACATCCTTGGAATGTAATGGGACTCGTGAATGGATGGTGGCAGAGTCATAACTGGTCTTGGCTGTTGTTTGCACAGGTAAGCACGTGTACTTACACACGTTTTGTTTTCATTTCTTAAGAATTTTATTTTCAGTAGAAGTGCTATAAAAAATTAACTATGCAGTTAACTAAAAAAATAAACCAGATCTGGTTTCTGGAGCCAGGGACACCTGTAAGCCAAGCCAAACTGGTCCATGGCAAGGCACACCCAGCAGCCGTGGCACCTGGAGCACTCAGGTGTCCCTGATGGCTGTGGCACCCGGAGCACCGGCTGCTTTATGATGTGGTTCCCTGTGCCACAATGTCACGGGGATGCTGGAGCGTTCTAGTACAGAGCTGCTGGGGCAGCAGCTGGCCTCCAGAATGCACATGCCTCTGCTACCTGGGCAAGCCTGAGAAGACCGATATTTAAACATCCCTCTCTGCTGCAGGGATGTTTATGTTTGTACACATCTATTTTTGTAAAATTCCCCTAAATTAGGTATGTGTTTACTTTTTACCATCATCTACTCAGCAACTCGAAGGGTAAGTTGATGTTCTATATTTAGTCCAGATATTCAGTAGAAATGATTAGGGATGTGTCAAAGAAGAGGTTTTTATTTTTTCCCTGGGGTATCTTACTGCTCTTTCCTTCTTCCTGTATTACTGCAGCTTCTGTCTCTGCTCATGTTTCTCTGTACAGCCAAGAAGCATATGTCAGTATTTGTGTGGCTTTCTGAACATACTTGAAATAATTTGCCTTTAGAAAGTGATTGTGGTCTGTTTGCCATGAAAAGAGTAGCTGCAGTCCTGATGTGAATTGAAATATCAAATGTTTATGGAAGATGACATAGTAAAGCTGTTTACCATATGGTATACAAAACACAGTGATACTAGACCATTTTTTTTCCCTGCAGTTTGCTGGGGAGAGAATAGAATACAATAATGCAATTTGTGTGTTCTTCTGTATTTCAAATGCGCCTTTAAGAGAGAGCATGACAGTGTTCTCTTAGCCAGGTCATGGGATATAAGTATAATACTAATTAGTATTTATATTGAGCCTGTATCTTGAGCATTCTCCATGAAACTGAGGGCTCAGTCAGGTACATCAGTAGTAAGACATTTATGAGATTCAAAGTGCAGGTCACTTCAAGTTAGGATGTTTCTGGTGATACCTTTCATTCACAACTGTTCACTGTACCTCCCTCTGCCCCTTCTTTCATTTCTCTGGACTGAGGTCCTCTGACAGCTGTCATCTGCTCTTGATTATGGGATTTTAGACTAACCATTGCACCACTGTAGAGAATTGTAAGCTGACTCAGTGCCAACCAACATGGGTCTAGAGACGATGCAGTTAAGTTTACATGGAGCTGCAAGCTATGGATTTACTAGCTTGGATCAGTGCATTCATGGGAGTCTCTGCACTACATCCTAACCGTATTCTTATGCTACCCCGTGTGTTTTCTTTGCACGAAGATGCTCTCTGAGCCAGGTAAAACAAGAACTAGTCTTGTAAAGCTTACTGGCTCTCTGCAGGCTTTGAATTTGGGAATTGCTGTTCCACTGTCTCTTGGGTCTTGAACTGTGCCCATCATTAAGACAAAGTGTGTTAAAGGGAACAAAGCAGATGGGGTAAAG
Source organism: Elanus axillaris (assembly GCA_026212715.1). Lineage (NCBI taxonomy): Eukaryota > Metazoa > Chordata > Aves > Accipitriformes > Accipitridae > Elanus > Elanus axillaris. Next base: position 16,302,634 of record JANZLQ010000055.1, on the reverse strand, counting down.
AGGCCGAGTTCAAACACTGTCAACAGCAGAAGTGTCTTAACATGCCTACTTCAAGTATCTGTATATTTACACATTGTCTTCTTCCTCTCATTTGATCTAGGCTGTATGATTGGACCCTGGAAATGGGATGTCAGTCCCGTTCAGGGAGCATAAAGGAAGAAAGAAAATCTCCAAGTTGCTGCTGCTGTGACAGCGAGTGAGAGCAAGAGCAGGAAAATGTCGACAGTCACATCAGCAATCCAGGCTCCTCAGGGCCCTGTGAATCCACCGCCTCCAGAGGTCACTAATCCTAATAAGCCTGGCCGGAAGACCAACCAATTGCAATATATGCAAAATGTTGTGGTAAAGACCTTGTGGAAGCATCAGTTTGCTTGGCCTTTCTACCAACCTGTTGATGCAATTAAATTGAATTTGCCGGTACGTATCTATCATCTGCTCGGTATTCTGTTCTTAGAATGCTTTGTGTTGGTGAGATCAGTTTTATGATCACTGGGTCAGAATGGTGAGGTTGTTTTAAGGGATTTCCTTGAATGCTGTTAGACTTGCTGAGTTAGAAGATGATGTCTTGCAGAGCTGGAGAGGCGCAGGTCTCTGAAGAAGAAAACTGCTTCTCACTTAGTGATGGAAGAAGAGAGCCCACAAGCAAGCTGTCTTAGAGCAACTGAAGCGTAGTGCTTTGTTTGTAGCTTACCTCTGTTTTCTTTTATGTGTCCTCACTCCTTGTCCCACCTCTGTCCAATTTGAGCAAATCTTGAAGCCCACACTCTTCTGAGCATTTGGCATTGGGCTCAATGTAACTTGTGTTTTCGATAGGTTTTCCTGGATTTGCTGTTGACTTCAGTGTTGAGGAAGACAGGAGAAGCTCATTACCAAGGATACTTTGGAGCTAGATATTTTCAAATGCTGTACTGGAAGTAGAAGGAACAGAACAGTTATATTTACCCATCCGCCTCCTGTGCCTGTTGATACATACCCTGTCTCTTGTCAGACCAGATAGTACAAGATATAGCCCAGTTATTCAAAAATTACCAAAGTTTACTAAGCTGCTTTCTTCCAGGGCATAGAGCAACACACTCTTAAGGGGTCCTGTAAGTGTAAAACCTCAGTGGTGGAGGCGTACCCCTTACCCACCTGCTTTACTTAAATACAGACACCACCACCCTGACCACCCTGCTGTCTGCTCAGCTGGGCAGCCCATTGCAAATTAACTCTGGCTGCTTTGAGCAAGAGCGTTGCACATAGGATTTGAGAGAGCATGGTTCTGGGATGTAAAGTTAGGAGAGCTCCAATTACCACAGGTTATAACTCAATTTTGTGGACTGGATCAGGAGTCTTTCGAACTCTGTAATGTTGTTGACGGGTACTATTTAAAGTGCTAGGCAAAAGAGTAAAACACTTAACACCTGTATAATATTTCTCTAGGTCTGTGCTCCTTTGTACCTTCTTTTTGTGGATTTAGTTTCTCAGTGAGGCATTTTGAGGTGGTTTTAGGGCAGGTTACCAGAAAATTTAGAGGAGGAGTCAGTTGGAAGAACAGTTGTTTTTCAGGCATGGCCTAAGTCTGCACAAGCCCAGTAGCCAGCAGGATTGCCTTTTCTGCCCTAGTGTGCCTTGCCTGGAAATACTGGTGCCTCAGATTGTGCTTGAGGGTTGGGTTCAGAGAGTGGCCAGTGGCTGTACGTGGCTTTGTGTGCACGTGCAGTGAGAGGGCTTGCTGCTCTTCTCCAGCATGAGAAAATTACAGTGTATAACCTTGCATGCCTAGAGCATCTCCAGGCTAATCACAGCCTCTATAGATGCTTGAGACCAGCCCAGAAAGAAAGTGGGTTAACATGTGAAAGCCTTTTAAGGGCTGAAACTTTTAGCACAGTCTTAGCCAGTGCTGGCAATAATAAGCTTCTGTAGGTGCCAGAGACAGCCTTTTAAAAAGGGAGGCAGAAATGCTGTTTCCCAAATTGCAACCAGTCCACCATTAAACTGAACACCCTGCTAAAGCTAGTGCTGACCCTGCTGCCCTGACTTCTGGTCCCACATGAGCATGAAGCGCATCGCTGCAGTGTTAGTCTAGCTGTCAAGTTTGGCACCCTTCCACACTGTGGCACAATCCAAAATGGCAGCTACAGCCTTGTAAGGGGTATCAAGGCTGCCAACAGCTTCCAGGGAGAGCTGTTCAGAAAGCATGTTTTCCTCCACCTTACTCTTAGTGCCTTCCTAGCCCAGCTGTCCTTATAAAAAACAGGTAATGTGCAAGTAGCAATTTGTGTATGTGTTTGAGGGTGTACTGGGGGGAGCTGGGGAAAACTGGTGGTTGTGGAAGGCGTTCTTGTGCTTTGTAGTCAAGTTCATATTAATGATAGACTAAACCACTACAAATTAGAAAATAAATGAAAGCAAAGGTGATACTTGGAATTTCCACAAAAATCTGGGGATGTGGTTTTTGGGAGGGGGAATGAGGAGAAAGCTGGGACTAGAGGGAGATGTGAAACAACACTCTGCGTATCAGGAGATGTAACGTCTTTCCTGTTTCTTCAACAGGATTATCACAAAATAATAAAAAACCCTATGGACATGGGGACGATCAAGAAGCGCCTGGAACATAACTATTACTGGAGTGCCAGTGAATGTATGCAGGATTTCAACACCATGTTTACAAATTGTTACATTTATAACAAGGTAAAGAGCCCAGACAAGCATTTAGCTGGGTCATTGCCTAGGAAAGATCCACCTACAACTGTTACAGTGCAGGTTTTGAACAGGGCCAGCTCCCCTGTGCTCCGGGCCCTCCTTGCAAGGATTTGAAATGCTGCTAATTGCAACCACATTACTTGAAATGCACAAAGCTGTCTTTGTGCTGTGTCTTTCTTCCCCTGGACTAGTTAAAATGGCAAATGCGCCTTTTAATTATAGGTAGATTTCTGTTCTGGGGATATGTAGCAAGTTTTTACTCCTTTTATTTTCAGTTAGGATTTCTTTAAGATGAGCTATGGTTTATGCAGTGCTTTGCAGGTGTTCTGTGGGGTATTAGTGCTATATGTTACACTGGCTGTCTAGAGTAAATAGTATCTCTTAGCAGCAGAGAGCAGTTCAGGAAGTATAGCTCTGTTCTGTGCCTATGTCTTGTCCATACTTGCACACCTTTAGATTGCTTATTATTTTGGGTTTGGCTTGTTTGCTGTTTTGTTAGGTTGTTAAAAGCCTCTATTTTTTTTATTATGTTTTCTATAGTGGTTTGTCATCATTGACCCATACTGGAGAACAAGCAGAAATAAACAAATTAATTAGTTTGAGCCACAGAGTATGTGTTTACAGTCTTCCCTGGGACCTGCTGGCAAGCAGGGGAGGACAGCTCATCTGTTCCAGTTTGCTGCTTCCACAGTGTTGCACAGGATGCTAGTTATCAGGCTCCTACTGGAGGTCCTTATAACTCTCTGGATGCAGTGTACTTAAAGGCTGTAATTATTGCATGCTAGACTAGAATAGAAGAGCAGGAGGGTAGCATGGAAGGAGGGAAAAGAGCTGGTCTGTTTATTGTCGGAACTTGGATACCATCATTCATTTGAAGTGCAGTGTCATTGAGTATTTCAAAGCCTGATCTTGAACCTTTCTGCTTCTAATATGTGGATGATACAGCATGGGCTTGTATTCTTATTTCTGCAGCCCACAGATGACATCGTCCTCATGGCCCAAGCCCTGGAGAAGATATTTCTGCAGAAGGTTGCCCAGATGCCTCAGGAGGAAGTCGAATTATTACCCCCAGTTCCTAAAGGCAAAGGTCGCAAGCCATCAGTGGGCGCACAGAGTGCAGGTATTAACCCAATCCAGTGATGTTAAATGTTATAAGCCTGTTGCCAAGGCCTGACCCACCTTCCAAGCTGCCTGGCTTTGCAAATGGTGAAGAGGCTAGGAAGGCAGCACGTAGTCTTAATGGTTAAAGCAGTGGAGAGGAAAGTGTGAGATGTGTAGATATGTTCACCCAGTTGTTTCAGGGATTGTCTGTCTTAAGGCCACTCTGCATTTGTCATACAAACATCTTGCCATCTGTGACTTACCCATCCACAGAGTGCTTCAGCGAGGGAGGGCAATGCTGTTGCTTCTTGTATGCAAAGAAGAAACCAAGGCAAGAAGAGGCAAGGTAGTTAGGCATGCCAGTCCGCTGCAAGTGACAGACCATGGCATAAGAGTGCCTTTTCAGACCTGCGTTTATACAGCTCACCCAAGGTTCTGGCAGAAGTCTGACACAGTAGCGACTTGGACTCAAATCTTGCCAATCCCCTAAGCCCCAAGAAACATTTTTCTTTCGCACACACGGTTGCAGCATCATAGCATAAAGTTTGATCAACAGAAAGGATGTATTAAGCCATTGCAAAAGGCTGTGTAGACCATTGCATATCAGTAGAAACTAACTTTAGTTCAGCTTACCTAGAGCTGATTTTAAGTGGATTTAGGACTAGAATGTCTGTAAGCATGGTAAAACAGTTCAAAAAGGAGCTTGTGTGGGCTGAATTTAAACTGTTGCAATTTTTTTTTTCTCTAAACAAGGTCTAATTGTTGCTCTGGGAAAGTCAACTGTTCCTCTTTGTTTTCCCACGTCTCAGGTGCCAGATGGAGCTACAACTCCATCGAAGCTCAGAGAAATTTGTATTGATGTGTCTTTTCAGCATCCTTTCATAAAAGCTGCTATAAAAACATAGAGGAGTATTGCTACTTTGGTCATTAGTTACTAGATTTGTCCCCCTTTACACTAGTAGACAGTTCTTGATCAGTGCAGGTCTAGCATGAGACATTTGCCTGGTTATCAGGAGACTTAGGCTCTACTCCCAGCTCTGTTTCATTGTATACCTTGTGGCAAACCTGAAGTGCTTTGGACTCTTGGGTGTTTAGCTGGCAGTAGGGGAGTGATTCTTACCATTTGTCACGAATAGTAAAAACACTCTCCAGATTGAGGTCTGTGCAGGACAGCAGCTGTCCAAAAAAGCCATCTCATTCCATCCCCTCTCCTTGAGCTTCTGCTCTTTTGCTGAGTGCAGGGTAGCTGTGAGAGGACGAGAGGGGTGAAGACTGTCCCAGAGCAACACACATCCCACATGTAAAGCTTGAAGTGTTTTGCTTGCATGTGGCTGGCCTAAAGCTCGTGGTGCAAGGACTTAGGTCAGTGATTTCTCATTTTTTGTTGACTGCTGGGTAACAGCACCAAGCAAATCACACTTTGTCCTTTGTGCTCTTCATGTGGCCCTGGACTGGGAAGCCTTTTGCCAAGCCCATGATCACACAGTCCAGTGGCACCAGTGTCACTCTGTTCCCAATGTCTTGTTGGCTCTTGTAACCATCAGTACATTGCAGTGTGTTTTCACTTTGTCGTTTGAAAGGAGCGCAGCAAGCAGTGGCCGTGTCTTCCGTCTCCCCGCCGGCCCCGTTCCAGAACGTCCCTCCAGCCGTGTCTCAGACGCCCGTCATTGCTGCCACCCCTGTGCCAACCATCACTGCTAATGTCCCGCCTGTCACTGCCCCTCCCGCCGCTGCTCCCCCTCCGCCTGCTGCTCCGATAATGCCCGTGGTGCCTCCTACGCCACCGGTAGTCAAGGTAAATGGAGAACTCAACCCCTTCCTCTTCAGAAGGCAATATTGCTAAGCAGTGCTTTATTTTCATCCCCTCACTGCTGGTTACGTGCATTCCTTCCTTTGCATTTGACTCCTTGCCTCTCTGACCATCGTTGTCCCTTTGGGGTGTGCTCAGACAAGTGCTTGCTGTCAAGTTCGAGAGGGTTGAGAAAAGTTCTGTCAGTTTTGCCACATCCCAGCTGAGGTGATGTCAACTGTAATTGTCCAACTCAGTTACAAGGTCTCATCTGACCATAGTCTTAGCCAGTGCTGATGCTCCATGAACCAGAAGGCTGTTGGAGGTTTCCCCTATTTTGCACCATATAGCCCAAAGCATCTCTTCCTTCTGTAACTGAGCCCCTGATGTTACTGGGCCTGTTCCTTTAAGGTTTGCAGACTCTGGCACTAGGAATGTTCCTCTCTGCCATAAACCAGTTCAAGACAAGCCTGTCACTCCAGTTGGAGGAGACTGATGTTGCCTGCAGGTTTTGGGTGCATTAGTTCTGTCTTCCTCACTGAGTAATCTTCTGGGAGTTGCCATTGGTGTTTTGCTATTTACTATGTTAATGTATGGGTGAATGAAAACATTGCTCTAAATAATTGGAATTTTCCTAGCAAGCTCTCTATTGCTTTAAAAATGATGAAAGCATAGCTCAGAGAAAGCTGGGGCTTTTTCTAAACTGGGGAATTAACTGCAAAAGTATTGATGTTCTCTAATGTGAGGTTGCATGGACCAGCAGAGCCACAGAATTGTTTTGCTTATTTAACCCTATAGTTTGGGAATTACTGGAGAAATTGTAAGTCAGATCTTCTTGCAGCTAAGCTGTCCTCCTCAGAAGCCTATCTCATACTTCAGTTTCTGTCCAACTAACTTGCTTCTGAGAACCAATGTAATTTTCAAACTCGAGGGTGAACCCAGAAGTGAGTTTGCCAAATACACACTGCAAAATTAATTGTGCTTGGGATTTACTTAAGATTTCCCTTAGATTTCCCTAAGGAACTTCTTTTCCCCCCTCCTCTCTCTCCAGAGAAATAAATCCTTCACAGGAACACAAGAGAGAGCTGACTGGATAGTCGCACCTTGAATTTATGTGAGAGAGGTTTTATTTGCTTAAGGCAAAATCATTAAATTCTTACTCTTGTCCATAATAAGCAATCTACCTTAGCACACCCACTAAATACAAGGGAGTGAGGGCTCATGGGTCTTTGGTGATTAATATGCTTTGGTTCAGAACTTATAGCCTGATCCTGCCACTGGGGACTCAGACATGTGGTTAAGTTACTGACACTTACTAAGTCACGATGCATCAGCTGAGCTGCAGTAATCGACTGGGCGCACTCCTTTCCCTTGGCAAACATGAGGTAAGAGTCCTTGGTTTAAATCTCAGTGAAATACATAGAGCTAACACATTTTGCATCATGTTTGGGGTTGGGTTGGAGACATGCAAATGGCTGGTTACTGTGGCTCAGGTGACATGTGTTGTAGTCACTGAATTGTGCGTTGAAGCTTCTAGTCACAAGTCCCATTTATCCCAGTGAAGTAATTGTATTTTCTGTCAGAGGACAGGCAGATTGCAGTAAGGATGAACAGTGCTAGGTTACTGCTAGCGTAGCATGAGAGCTGGGCATTTACTCATGAAGTCTGTCCGTCTGCTTTTTCAGAAAAAGGGAGTGAAGCGGAAAGCAGACACGACAACCCCTACAACCTCTGCGATCACTGCCAGCCGAAGCGAGTCGCCCACACCCCTTTCGGACCCGAAGCAGGCCAAAATCATTGCTCGACGGGAGAGTGGTGGCCGGCCCATCAAACCACCAAAGAAGGACCTTGAAGATGGAGAGGTCCCCCAACATGCAGGGAAGAAGGGCAAACTCTCTGAGCACCTCAAGTACTGTGACAGCATTCTCAAGGAGATGCTTTCGAAGAAGCATGCAGCTTACGCATGGCCCTTTTACAAGCCTGTTGATGCAGAGGCCTTGGAATTACATGACTATCATGATATTATCAAACACCCCATGGATCTCAGTACTGTTAAAGTACGTCCACATTTACCACCTCTTTTGCAGGGTGTCACAGCCCTCTGGTTGCAGAGGACTGGCTCCTTCTGGGGGAGGGGGGTAGGGTAGAAAACTGAACATGTTTGTATATCATCTGGATATTTTTATATTTTGTTTCCTTCCCCCCTCCTTTTTTTCCCATAACCTGGGACATCTTTTTTTTTCTGCCCTGCAAAGCAGACTGTACGATGGCATCCTCTCCTCTTTGCGGATAGTCCAGCTATTTAAACTTGTGTCCTTGGGATTGTGTTGCACTCTGAGAAGAAGAGGTGCTGTATTTCATAGGATTTAATTGATAGTATCCCATTTCCAGAAACTGCTGCCTGCCTACTTGTTGGCATGATGTGTGGTCCAGATAAGCTTACGCTGAGCAATTCCAACCGGGACGTGATGATCGCCTGGTACTCAGGGAAGGGAGGAAATAACGTGATGCTTGTGTGGTTCATGCTTGGCTTTTCAAGAGCTTAGCTCAGTATGGTCCAGTATTCAAGGTGGTTTTCCCAGTAGGCTGGGAGGTTTTCTGGATCCCTCCTAAATATCCATGCAGCAAAACCATGTTTTTCTAGTTCCCATCTTCTGCGTGTGAGCCAGCCACTGGAATTGGTGTTGGTGGAGGTGAGACTTTCTTCCATGTGCAGGAAGTTAAGGTATTTCTGCTGGCTTTTGCTAGTATGCCAGAAGTGTTTTGCTGCCAGCTGAGCCAATGCCTGGAATTGTCTAAATGCCCAGGTGACAAAAGGGCAGCTGCATTTGTGATTCCTTTCATATTCCTTGGCAAATCTTACGTAGTACCTGGAAGCAGTTTGTCATGCTCTGATGTGCCGTGCCATTCAGCTGTGATGCTGCAGGAGTTCTTACTACAGCGGCAATATTTTTACAAGTATTTTGCATTATTTAGAGGTGAGAGAATAGTTGTCATGGTCTGTGCATTGAGGATTAGACCAGGAGTTACCAGTGTCTGACTTTTAATTGCTGTTCTGATGCTATGATCTTGGGCAAGTTTCCCCACAGCTCTGTGCCGTAGTTTTCCCAGTCATAAAATGGAGATGATAATAATACTTAACCTACCTCACAGGGCTGTTGTGAGGACAGATATCTGGAGGGCACTATCTAAGTACTAATTATTTATTATTGATGGGGTTTGTATAGAAAAGACCATCTCTGAGACGGCAAAAGCATTGTAAGCAGGCTTCAGTGGAGCTAGGCTTGGAGACCATTCTATTCTCCTGAACTTGCAGTGCCCTTGCTTTGCTTACAAAAGCCAGTGCAACGTGCAGTATTTTTGACTTACAATTAAGCTGAACTGTGTGTTTAAAGGCCTGCAGCAATTTCCTGGCAGGAGAAGAGGGCAATACAAAGGGTGAGTTTAGCTGCAGGCAAGAAGAGGGAACCTGAAACACAGTGGTAAAAGCAGTAGAAAGGGCTGGGTTGAACATGGTAGTCTGTGAAGCTGGAGCACTGGTACCTGGCTCTAATATTCTGCTGATAGAGGAAGGTCCCAGGTTTCTTGGTTAAGTTTCCATTTTCTTTTGCTCTTGAGTGTGGGTGAGGAAAGAAGCAGCTCTCCTCAGTTTTGGTACTGCAGTGCGTTCACCATCCTGATTTTGGATGCCTGGTACTGAAGGCCTACTTAATCCTTGTACATTGTTTTAATTATATGACTTGCTGACAAGGTCTGCTCGCTTCACTTTTCATTGGAGTTGCTCTTCTCCACCAGCTTGGAGGTCCACCCACATGGCTTGGATCATAGGTTAATGGATGATTTAGGTTGGTCAGGAGGCCTGCCTGCTGCTCAAAGCAGGGTCACTTACGCACTCTCATCCGCTCCCTTCTAGGGATCATCACCTTCTGAGCTGAGCGGGTCCGACCTTGCTCCTCTGATGCCAGTGAGTGGCCTGGAAGCAAGAACAGATTGCAAATGGGGTTTTCGGTGTTCTTCTGTTCATGAGGAACCTTCATATATGATGTTCTGTTTACTATCCATACAGTTAATTTGCCCATGCTTGTCGTAGGCTACCTGTCAAAATCTGTTCTAAGAGTCTATAAACTGGCCAGTAGCTTTAAAGGTATTTCAGAATATGCAGGTTCACAGAAATTACAGAGGTGGGAAGAAGCATCTTTTGCTCAGTGCAACTGTTCTTTTTGTTACCACATTAGAGTGATGATGTGCTATTGGTAACCTTTTCTCTACTAGTCTTGTGAACACAAGTCATTACATGATCACGTCCTAGATGAACTCGTTCCGTGGGACTGCTGGTAAACCTAGTCCTTTCAGACCTTATTCTCAGCTCATTCATGTTCCTGTGACTTCCTAGGGATGCTGTGGGTCTCCAGAGATACCTGCAGCCTGGTAGATCAAGACCCAGATGAATGCAGTAAAATTAGAGATGGAGAGAGTGAAATCATGACTCTCTCAAAGCTGGTATTTCCATGTGTGGTTAGGGGGCTTCTTAGTGCAAGAGATTCTGTGCTGTATTCTGCAAAATCTAGGCACAAGGCTGTGATTTCTTGGGTTGGTGACGTCACACTTAAATCTCTTTATAGCCCTAACTTCATTATTTTAAAAAGTGTACACTTCTGTTCTTTTTCTATAAGCACAGGTGATACTCTCCCTCTGTACCTTACTAGTGTAGGGCAGAATACTGGAGACAAGTTAATGGCAGACCCAGTGGAGTCTTTTGTATGTAAAGACTCTGGATTTGTCTTTCCGCGTAGTAGTATTTTTCTTAATAAACTTGTTTGAAGTGCTGTCTGGTATTGTTTTTTTATGGAGTGTTTTATTATCATTGCTCTTGGTCTTGTAGATCATAGTGTGACTTCTCTGAGATGCAGTCTATAATATGTTAACTGCATGGAACAGAAACCTGCCATTTGCAAGCAGTATAATTCTCCAGTGTCAGGGGCTTTGTGGCTCTGAAAGGTTTTAGATTTAATTCTGCACAAGTGACAATAGCTGTGGTAAAGCAGCACAACTAATGGCCTTCAAACTAATCTTGAAGGAATTATGTGACAAAGTAAAACATAACCATTTCTGCAGCTATAATGGATTCCCCAATACCTGGTTGCTTGTCATGTAGGTTCTCTGGTTATATGAGATTTGATTTTCTTCAGAGAATATCCTTCATGTGCAGGAGCATTTTTTTTCAGGCTGTGCATCCAGCAGAGGTGTGCTTCAGAAGGATTCGGAGATTGTTTGCTCTGTGTGCATGGTGGAGGAGGCAGGTTGGCTGTTGCAACTGTGCCAGTGGCAGGTGAGAGGTGGAGGGGGCTGTAGCTGAGCTTCTCGCAGCTGGGAGCAGAGGGTTGTGCTGGAGTGCCGTGCTGGAGCTAGGACTGAGAGTGGGAAGAGCTGAAGGGACAGGATCAGTGAGCTCATCTCCACCTCAGTTCTTTGATAGTCATCACAGAGGGGGAAAGAGCAGAACTGCTTGCAGTAGAGAGAGGAAAGGATGAAAGCATGAGGAGAGGGAGGCAGAGGCATGGGTTACACTTTAAGAGGCAGCAGCCCTAATTCCCTGTAGTAGGTGAAATGCTTGCTATGAAGCTGTAGCAGCACTGTGCTTCTGATGCTGTGCCCACGGACAGACAGGGCCTACTTGCAGTTTATTCAGGTCCCCTGCTCCGATGCTGAGGAGTTTTGGTGTGGGGAGGCAGGGTGCTGTGCCTGTGATGGAGCTGAGGGGAACCTGGAGCACCTCTTCTCTCGCTTCATCCTCTGGCTGCCAGGTCACAGCAGCAGCAATGTGGATGTCTCTGCCTTTGGTTTACTCAGTGGTGAACAAGCAACAGTCCTTGCTATGCAAGTGGATTTATACAAGGTGTTTACTTTTGCAATAAAGCACTACTTCCAGGGGTCTAATGATGCTCACTGGTTAATTTTCTTGCAGTGAATTGCTGTGGTTTCAGAGCAGCTGAGTTCAGGGTCTTGAAAGTGAGGAGACATTCTTTGGGAGAATTTTCAAAGATTTCTTTAGTTGCACCTATTTTAGAGTACAAACGCAGCTTCACAAAGCAGCTGCTCCTGTTGAGGCAGTTTCTGTAAAGTGCAATTAGGCCCCCAGAAATTGGGCTGAGACCTCATTATCTGACAGAGATGGCATTTTCTCTGCTGAAGTCACTGGACCTGTGTGGCCCTGTCCCTCATTAACACCTGCCCTGATGCCATACCCAAGGCATGTGCTTTGAGAACAGATTGATGTCCAGCTTAGTCTTAGAGAAGAGACAATTGAAAGGGGACATTTTAGATCTTCAAACATGTGAAAGATTGCTGCAAGAAGGGAGGGAACAAAGTTTTCTCTGCATCCTCTGTGGGCAGGGCAAGGCTTACCTTAGAGCAAGAGGAAACAAATTTCTGAACATTAAAGAATATTAAACATTAAATTGATTGCTGAGGGAAAAATGAGATTGCTGTGGTAGATATTGCATGGGGCAGAGAATGGACTAGCTGGCCTCCCAGCACTTCTGCCAGTCCTGCTTGGTTATGACTCCTGGTTTGCAATTGTAAATGTAATAACTTTTTTTCAGCAGCTGAATTGCTCAAAGTGAATTTGCAACCAAAGATACTCCAGCCCACCAATTTAAAGCCCCCCCCCTTTTTTTTTTCTTTTGTTAAGTTAGTTATTCTTTACAAGAAAACAAAACAAAAATCCACAGATTAAAACTGTTGGGCTAGAAAACTGCTGGGTTTGGATGAAAGTGAAGCCTCAGACACTGGAATGTATTTCATAGGCAGTAATCAGCCACTGAGCATGCCAAACAAATATAAGCGCATCAAAAAGGCCTTTCATGCAGTAAGATGTATTTTAAAATAAATGGGCCTTTTCGTTTGAACATATGTTTTGCTTTGGAATTGGCCTGAGACGCTTTTCAAACAAGGCCAGCTCTCCTTCAGACAGGAGAAGCACAAACCTATTTCCCTTTCTGTCTTTGTGCTATGGCTCAGAGGCTATCTCCTAGTTTATTCATCAAGAGAATGAGGTCTCCTGACAAAAGTTTGACAGATGTCTGGCTGCAGCACAGCAGGGAGTAAGGCTACAGGAATGTCACCACCCTGCATGCAGGTCCCTCCAAAGCTGCATCCCTGGAGGTGAAATTGTGCCCTATTCAGAACAAAAACAGTTTTAGGAGTCATTGCAGTGTTTCAAGATAGTTATGATGTCTGCCCTGTAGCTGTGAAGTATCTTTAGCTTCCATGGAACAGATGGGAATTTTGCTTACTTTAAGGCTTCCAGCATGGGTTACAGACCCGAAGCAGCCCTGCTTTCCGCTCAGATGGGGGATACGTCTTCCTCGATCACATTTGCAGCCTGTCTGCCAGTCAGCCCCTTCCCTTCACTGGGGGATACAGGTGCACAAGACATACAAAAGGGAGGCCTGCAAGCACTTGGCAAATAGAGGATTTCTTTAAACCCACGTCTTTTAAATGCAAATGAAATCTAGCATTAGCTTCTTCTTCCTTTTGGTAGCAATAATTGGAGCTAAGGTTTTATACATAGTAGTAATATATGCATTAAATCAATTAAGTTCTGGGAATGCTATAAACTGTTCTTTAAACCAAGTTCATTCAGTCCCAAACAGCAAGAGAAATGGACAAAAGCGAGAGCTGAAAATAAGAGAAAGGAGCAAGGTGCAAATATTGAGCTCCTGATACTTACCTTCACTGCACTAGGAAATAACATTAGGAATAGGTTCATAAAGGGTGAATTCTGTATCCAATTTGTATCACTTGGACTTCAAATCAAGAGTAGGTGTTGTAGTTTAACTGTAAATGCCTGTCTTGCTGTAGGAATTGCCAAGCAAAATTCATGCCCTGTGTTAGCAGGAAGTCAGAGTTGGATGGTAATGATCTTTTCTGCCCTTTCAGATTTACAAGGTAAAAATACTCAAGCAGCACGTAGAAATACATGCTTAATGTACGCCTGTAATTGTAGCTTGGTTGTTTGTCAACTCCTGCCCTTCCCGTCCATGATCCTTGTTTACATTAGTTTCTGATTCAGCAAACCCTTTTTCTAAATGACTCTTATTTTCTAATAGAATGTGGACCCTGACAAATTTATGTAGTAGTACTTGGAAAAAGAAAACAACCCATATTTAGAATCTTAAAGCGTCTAAACTGTTATGGAGCAATATCAACTTCTTTGGTTGTCCAGTGTTTGTTTGCTTGCTTGTTTTAAAAAGCAGAAACTCTTAATGTTATTTAGGAACCAATAAGCCAGATCAAACTACTGTTTTCCTAGACAGATATGACTTTTGAGGCTGTGCTGAGCTGTCTCCAAGATGCACGTGTCCTCCATGCAGTTGCTACAAATGCCTTCTGCTTATGGCTTTTTCTTCCCTTTCCCTTTGGCTTGTTTGTTTGCAGAAAAAAATGGACAGTCGGGAATACCAGGATGCACAAGGGTTTGCAGCAGATATTCGGTTAATGTTCTCTAATTGTTACAAGTACAATCCTCCAGACCATGAAGTGGTAGCGATGGCCAGGAAGCTCCAGGTAAAGGTGTTGGCAAATGCGTCTTCCAGAGTATGTTTAGTTCAGCTACAAGGTGTCAGTTGAGAGATCCAAGTGTGGATCTGCTCTTGGCACCAAAAAAGGATAGCTGGTGATTCCTCCAGCCCTTGGAAAGAGCCATGTTCTCTGCTCCAGAACTGTCGCGCTCTTCAAATGGCATGGCCCGGCACCACATTCCACTCCTAAAATGTTATAATCATTGCTGTATAAAGTAATGGGAGAATTTTCTTGGGCTTACAGAATATGTATGCCTATTTGTACGTTATCATTTACTTGTACTGTGTAGTGCAGTAAGACCCTGACCCATAGTGGGGTGTCTGGTGTGTTTAAAAAGGCCAGAGTGAGGTCTTTGTGGCTGAGGCTCCTTTTGTCACCAGTTTTTCCCCCCTTTTTGTAGGATGTCTTTGAGATGAGGTTCGCAAAGATGCCTGATGAGCCTGCAGAGGCCCCACCTCTGCCTCCACCAACAGCACCAGTGGTGAGCAAAAGCACAGAGAGCAGTCACAGCAGTGAGGAGAGCTCTTCCGACTCGGATAGCTCAGACTCGGAAGAAGAGCGAGCGACTCGGCTGGCAGAGCTGCAGGAGCAGGTATTGCAATATCCAAGCTAGGTGTCTGTGCAGTAGAAAGAGCATAGCAGGAGGAAAGGGTTAATTTGTTCTTAAAAAAATCCCATCGAGGCTGGGATGCAGCAGAACAGTCTCCCCTTCTGCTAGCTGTGAAGTAAGTACATGTTTGATGTAATGTTAATTTTCTTCAAGATAGCCATTCGGAGTGCTGATGCTCTGTGCTTCCTTCTGGGATCCCAGAATATGAATGAAGGTGCACACAATACTAGGTATCTGAGAAGAACAGAGACCCATTTTGTATGAGAGCTCAGGCATAATGAAATCTGTCACAAGCTTCTTGTGGGATGTTGTCCCCCTGTACCCCGTCTTTAGAAGTGAGCTGTTGTGACTGTTGTGGTTGCAAACGCTTAAGCCGTGGCCTTTCGTATTATGCAGATAATACAATGCCAGATGCTATAGTGCTTACATGTGCTACTGTAATGCAACAAAGCATTAATAAAATAGCTTATCCGTTGTCTCAAAGCAAGCTAGTAGGAGAGCCAAGAAGTGAACCCAGGATTCCAGACGCCAAGTTGTCAGCACTGTAGACGGAGCTATTAAACTTAATTTTTATTTGCCCCTATAAAACAAGAATGATGTTTTCATTTGAGTCAGCTTCTGCGTACTTGCACTGCGTTTTTAAAAGAATTTCAAATCAAGCAAAGTCTCCTGAGTTCAGTCACTAGACTGCTTGATCCCTGACTTTGGGATATACTTACACCTTGGGATGTAGAGGAAGGGTATGTGGAGGCATCAGTTATTTTGCCTTGAAGTCTGATTAATTTTTTCACTGTTCTCCCTCAGCTAAAGGCCGTCCATGAGCAGCTAGCTGCATTGTCACAAGCACCAGTGAACAAACCAAAGAAAAAAAAAGAGAAGAAAGAAAAAGAGAAGAAGAAGAAAGATAAAGAGAAGGAAAAAGAAAAGCACAAAGTAAAAGCTGAGGAGGAGAAGAAACCCAAGGTGGCTCAACCACCAAAACAAACCCAACAGAAGAAAGCCCCAGCTAAGAAAGCAAACAGCACAACCACAGCTAACAGGTGAGAGCCTGCCTTCTGCAAGTTGCCTTATGGGAAATGCCAAGAGTTTCCAGCCCAGTTCTCCTGTCCCCGATGAATTCCTGGTGAAGCTTAGTTGTCGGAGCAGTATTAACTTGCTGTTGAATAGTGTCCTCATTCCCAGACAACTCCGGGGAGTCTTTAAGTTAGACCTGGCAGTGGAACCATCATATTTCCACTGTCCAGCTCTTAGAATCCTTGCCTGATCACTCTCAGATAAGGTTTTGTTTTCTGCCTTTTGTGCAGCCAGCAAGAATGTGCCATTTCATTGCTGCCCTCCTGCTGCTACATGGGCTTGTTGTCATGCCTCACAGGGCTAAAATATAATAGGAGTAGAACAGCTGATGTCAGATTTCTGAACTCTTCAGAAGTTGTGGTGCTGTTCAAGCTATCTGGCTAGAGGTTCAAAGCCAAAAGCATTGGGTTGTTTGTTACAAGGGGGTAGAAAAAAAAGAGTTCATTGCTTCTATATACCCATTACTGTTTCCATGCTTGCCAACCCCCCCAGGCAGCCCAAGAAAGGAGGCAAACAGGCATCTGCAACCTACGATTCAGATGAGGAGGAGGAAGGTCTGCCCATGACCTATGATGAGAAACGACAGCTCAGCTTGGACATCAACCGCCTGCCTGGGGAGAAGCTAGGCAGAGTGGTGCACATCATCCAGTCGCGGGAACCTTCCCTCAGAGACTCCAATCCCGACGAGATAGAAATAGATTTTGAAACGTTGAAGCCCACAACTTTACGAGAACTGGAGAGATATGTGAAATCTTGTTTACAGAAAAAACAAAGGAAACCATTTTGTAAGTTACCTCCTGGGGCACATGTTCCCTCACCAGCTCTTGGGCTCAGCTTTGGAGTCAGGGCATGTGTGTCGGGATTCTCTTATCCAGCTCTTTAGAGATTCTTTTCTTCCATGAAAATGTACAGAAATTTTCTGGTTTTTCTGTTCTTTGTTCCTATGATGTCATGCCATGGAGACCTCGAGGACTATTGTGTTCCTCTCTACGAGACCCGTGTGATACCTTTATTAATTATCTAGAATCTAGAAGGCACTATAAAGGCTTCAGTCTCATTGTGTTAGGTGTTATGTGCACACATCTTGAAGGATCAGTTTCTTATCCTGAATAGTTTAGCATCTAATTAGGAAGGAAACAAAAAGCATGGTTGGGATCCAAAACACCAAGGGAATAAACAACTTGCACAAAGTTACCTGGGCAACCTGTGGGTTCTGGGTGTAATTGACTGAGTTATATATTCATCCCAAAACTGCTCTTCCTAGATGGCCTGATCACCATATTGCGCTCAGTCTCTATCAGATCAGAGGGTTAATGTTAATGCACTGTGAAGTGTACCATTTAGTACGGGACAGACTTTTCTCTGTGCCTCATCTACAGAGAGTGAATTGTTGTGGCCCCTTGAGAGCTTAGCACCAGCTGAATAGCAATAGGATCACTTACCTGAGGTGGTCCTGGCTCTGTCCATCTATCTGCTTGCCGATTAAGAGGGAGTTGTCCTGTTGTGAGTAGCTACTGTGTTGTACTCTTAACTCTTGCAGAGCACCTCCATTTCTTCACCATGGGATTTTCAGATAGGCCTAAGCAAAGCTCAGACTTTGACCCTTCTTTCTGCTTTTTAATACACTGCTTTGATTTTTATTTCTCCCCCCACCCCAAGTCCTTCACTGTTGGAATAGCTCAGGAAAAGATTTTTCTGAGCGGTTAGGAGCAAGAAGCATCCTTTTGGTTTGGGACCAAAGTGTAGAGTAACGCAGTTAACCTCAGATGTCCTCTTCTCTGAGACTGGTACACCCTGGGCTGGCAGGCTGGCGTGCCTGACCCCAGCCGGACTCTTGTACTGTCTGCTGTCTATTGCAGTGCTTGGCGTCCAGGGGCACACCCTCTTAGGACTGTGCTTTCCAGATGTCTTTTTTTAAAATAATTGCTTTAAAACAGCGCAGAGAAATGTAGGTATTTCCTTGCTGGATCAGGCAAAATATCTGGCCCGTCTTTTGCTTCTGATGCTGGCCAACACCTGTGTTCAATTACTCCTTCTTTGGAGGGTTATTTCTTCTGCTCAGAAGTTTGAGTATTGCTGGTACTTCTCACCATTTCCATCCTAACCGATGCAGCTACATTCCTGTTGTCTGCCAGCCTTTGCCTCAGATGGTTTTTAATTAGTCCTTTTTGGTTTGTTTTATATTTAAAGCAACATAAAACACAGTATATTCTTGTGTGAGGTATCTTACGTTTTAATGGCACATGCTTGCTTCTGACAACCTTTAATGGGACACTTTATTTTACAGGGCAGAAACCCCATGTAACAATTCTGTAATTAGAAATGTGTAACTATTGACCATATAACTGGCTGGTAAGTAACCTGTAACTACAAGGTCATTACATGGATATTTCTGTCTTCTAAAATACTTTCCAGAAGGTGTCTCTTGAAAAAGTGCATGTTACAGGATGATGGTGATTGGATGATCCAGACAACTTCATATGTTGTCCTCTATCTGGGATGTGTAGTTGCTGTGTGGTCACTTGATCTTAGCAGTGTCACTGCAGAGTGGTTGCACAGATTTACATGCCCTGTAAAATAGTGATGTCCACTCTTTTTCACCTGCAACCATGCAGTTTCAGAAATTGTGCGTTCCTCCTCCACAGCTGCAAGTGGAAAAAAGCAAGCAGCAAAGTCAAAAGAAGAGTTAGCTCAGGAAAAGAAGAAAGAACTAGAGAAACGGTTACAGGACGTCAGTGGGCAGCTAAACAACAACAAGAAACCTGCAAAGAAAGGTAATGGCTTTGGTTTTATTGGGCTAACAATGCCTGAAAAGTTGTGTATGTAGGTAGACTTGCTCACTGAGGCAAAACTACTGCTGCCTTGTAGCCTTGGGTTATCTCTGTGACAATTGCCCCAGTTGGTCAGTAGTGTCAGGGTACAGCGAGTTACTGCTGGGCACTGAGCTACTGTGCGGGGGCTGCTTTGGTCCCTGTCCAGGTGGCAGCTCTCGTGGGTGGTAAATGTGAGGTGTCTTGGAGGCAATTCATCCTTCAGAGGGAGGAGGATCCTCTCCTCTGTGTTAGCCTGTGCAGGACTGTGCGTACTGACCAGTACCACAGAGCATCTAACAGATGATTGTTCTGCATTGTGAGATTAAAAAAAGCCCAAGCCTCCATGCAGTGCAGTAGTGCAAAAGATGGTACAAAAGGTTCTTCCAGTGCAAACTAAGCTTCTTCCAGCTTTGCACAAGCCAGGCAGGGTTTTCTTGCGATCAGAGGTTGCACTGAAGCACATGAGGCTGCGGACAAGTGCTCTGTGCCACCTCGCCATGAGCACTGTAGGGCTGTGGAGGACTTTGCCCTCCCTTAGGGCTCCTGTGCGGATCCCAAACTTTCATGGTCACCTGCAGCCTGAGAAACCTTGCCATCCATTGACAGGACAGGCCTTGTTGCAGCAAGCAAAGGCTGCGGGCAAGTAAGCTGCCCCAGCAAAATGAAGTTGTGAATGAAGCCATGGAGGATGAAGGCTGTGGGCAAACCTTTTCTATTTCAGTTCCTTGCAAGTAATCACATCGCTGCCTTCTTCCCCGCAGAGAAATCTGGCTCGGCTCCCTCCGGAGGCCCTTCCCGGCTCAGCAGCAGCAGCTCCTCGGAGTCCGGGAGCAGCAGCTCCAGCGGCTCCAGCTCAGACAGCAGCGATTCGGAATGAGTTACAGACACTTAACACACAAAACACAAAATGGACGTCACCCTCACCAGTGCTCTGCAGTGTTCCTTTCTCTCCTTAATATACTTACTACTCTTGTTCCACGGTGGTCAGGTTTTTTTTCCTCTCCGTTTCTCTTTTTTATTTTATTTTTTAATTCAGTGTTATAAAAGGTATCTTCCATTTTTTGGGGGGGCACTCTTTTAATAGGTCAAAGATCTTTGCGTGTGCGTGTGACTAGACTTTATGACAAATAGTTCCCTTTGCATAAAGTCTCTAAAATACATTTTAACTGAATAAGATCGGTTGAAAATGGAAGAACTTTGAACTCTTAGCAGGAGATAAATAGAAAGTTCTGCGAGATTTGTAGTACATTTCCCTCCCACC
>JANZLQ010000055.1:16253238-16264694 GCA_026212715.1 Elanus axillaris | reverse complement strand
CAACCTGGTGCTCTGCAAGCCTGTCCCGACCCGGCAGGGCAGGGAGCGCGGCCATGTGGTTGCCCGTCTGTCCGTCCGTCTGTCTGTCTGTCTGTCCGTCTGTCTGTCCCCCCCCCGCCTGCCCCGGGCCGGGGGGGGGGGGGTTCGGGTCCCGGTTCCGAGAGCCCGGCGGTGTGCTCCGGCCGGTCCGGCTCCCTCCTCCCGCACTGCGCTCATCCTGGCCTTCGGGTCTGGGAACTTTAAAGCTTTAGGGTTCCCTCCTTGGAAGTGTTTGTGATTTTTTTTTTTTTTTTTTTTGGTGGGTTTGGTTAAACAACTGAAAAAAAAAATATAAAAAATTGAGCTCTGGTTGTTCTGGGGTTTAAATGCTCTGCTTATGTTTTTGCAAGCCCTGCCGCATGGTATTTGCATGGGAATTGGGAAGTGAAATCAATTAGAAATAAATGAAAGGGGGTGCTTTGTCCTCCCTACCCCGCAGCCCCCGTGTTGACAAGTGGACAGCAAACTGCTCTTCCTCATTTTTGAGCAACAACAGGTTTTATTGGTAAAAGGGAAGGGAAATTTCCTGGTAGCAAGGGCATGGGAGACTCTGTTTAACTTTATTGAAGCATTCAAAGAAAAATAAAGTGTAATGCTAACGTGAGTTCTGGCTCTGCGCGCTGCAAGCACGCTGCTTCTCCGGCAAGTGCCTTTCCCTTCGTCCACCGGAGTTTTGTTCCAGGGGAATGGTGGGGTTTGTTCGGCCTCCTCGTCCAGCAAGACGTAACCCCGTGTGCTGGGGGGGCTGCTGGGGGTGAGGACAGCCAGCAGCCGTGAGCCCCCCCCCCGCCAGCCGGCCGTTCAGGCCCGAAACGTGGAGCCACGCTTTGGGGAGCAAAATGCTTCTTGTGTGTGAAGGTGAGGATGTCGCTGCTCGCTTCCAGAATCGGAGACCTTGATCCCGCAAAGCACCGGGGTGCGAAGCCCCCGGCCGTACGGTGAACACCAGCCGGCGTCAGCTCTCGAATCGGCGCGAGAGACCTGCTGGCACAGAGTAAATAACAACACGTCCTGATGCCTCTTCCCGGGGTGGAACAATGCTGTGAGATTTCCTCTTAGCTTTCCAAGCTATAAACTGATAGAAACTGTCTTCCGTACAAACTGACGTTTCCAAATGTAAACTGTCGTGCTGGAGCTGTAGATGTGCGGGGACTAGAGCTTTCTTAGAACATGCTGAGAATAGCATACTATGCTTTTTTTTTTTTTTCTTTTAAGGAGATAGTATAGCCCTACAAACCCATTTTCCGTTCAATATTTGCCCTGTGGGGAATTAAGAATGGCAGCTGCGATGTGGGGAAGATGCGGTGATAGTTTGGGAAAAGAGGCTTTTGCTACCCTGGCTGAAGCTCGTGTCGCTTGTTGGAGGTGAGAGTTTACAGCTCAGCTTATCCGTAAGGAAATTGCTTTCTGCCTGCCCCACCTGGCTGCTCTCCTGGCTGGAGGAGTGTGGAGGGAACTGGCTGAACGGGATGGCTTTAGGGGTCGCCTCTGCCGGGATCTGGTTGTCGGAGCCCACGGGATGCGCAGAGCCGTCGTGGCGGTGGGCGCTCTGGCGAGGCTCCGCTGATGCTCGGTCTTTGGATGAGACCCAAATCCATCTAGATTTGAGTCTTTCTATGTGCTCGTAGGTATTTGGGGTTTTTCTGGCAATTCCTGAATTGGGGAATCTGGCTTCTCCCCCCGGGTAGCTAAAGACAAGAGGCATCTGGCTGCATTTTGCTGTCTGTGCATCCGCTGCCCCGGCAGCCGGCGAGGAGAGAGGAAGGGGTCTGAGCTATCCGGGAGCAGTTTAGCGTCTCTGGGCCGGATTTCAGAAGGAGAGTGTAGGAACCCATCTTTGTCACACAGCTGGGATGCGTTCAGACACGGGCGATGTGCGAGACAGAGTGTGCCTAGAAACTTCAGAGGTTGTTTTGGATGATAAACGCACATTTTGCCTGACTGGCTGGGCTGGTTAACCAGCTGTCTGCCTTACTGCAGAGATTTATTTTTTTTATTTTTATTAATCAGTCAAAATGCCAGGGGACAAGACACTTGTGCTAGACTTGAAACACCCAGTAATATTCTGTCATCCACCTTTCCCAGTGAATTAAATGGGGTTGTGCAGGTGTGTAATGAGAAACAGATTTTTGCCCAAGGTGAGCATCGTTTCGAAGGCCAGAGGTGAAATCACATCTCTTTGCAAAGAAATGCTTTAAGATCCAGGCGCTGTTGTGTGTTTGTTCGCGGTGGTTTGTTTTTTTTTTTTTTGATCCCCTTCCATCCCGATTTGTTCTTGCTTGCAGCCGATGAAGGTGTGCTGTGCGGTGAGGTTAGAACGTCGCGTCGGGTGCGCAGCACCGTGGGTGAGGCTGCAGGGACTCCTGCTCCCTTGCTGTGGAGGGATGAACTGGTGTCCCCGTCCTCCTAAAACCTTCCCGTGCTTGTTCAGCAGGGAAACCGGGCCGGGGAAATGGCCAGGCTGGCCACGCAGAGTAGTTTACTACTTGACGTTTAAATAAATAAATGAGCAAAATCGCCTCATTCGGTTGCAATCTCAGGTTTGCTTTATTTTCATGCTTGATTCCAGAGACCCGCTGCTTGGTGGTGCCTGGCACGATGGGATGACCCAAAGCTACTGAACCTCCGCAGAGACTAACAAAATAAACAGGAAAAAAAAAAAAAAAAAGTCTTAAAGCTCAGCTCTCTTCTGAGAGTCAGTGGACGCGAGGCCAGTTTTGATGAGCCTGGAGTAAAACTTCATTTCTGCTAATTGCTTTTGCTGTAGAGGCTGTTTCTGGAGAGGTGGGAAGCGGGATGAGTGTACTTGCTCTCAGTACTTATTGATCCTTATGTCTATTACGGTGATTGGATTTTGGGGGGTGTAATTCAAGCCGGTTTGCCAGCCAACTTTGGAAGTGTGATGCCAAGGACATCTTTATTTGCAGATGGGAGCAGACGTAGCACCTCTCAGGCTTGCAATCCCTTGTGCACACCTCTCAGTACAGCTTTTCTCCCCCATCCCTGCGTGGAGCCGTCTCCAGAACCCCGCTTCTCTCCCTGCTCCCCTGTAGCTGGCACTAGTTTCCAGTCCTCTGGCACTGTGTGATAGAGCTGCTCTTGCGTCCCAAGCTCCTTTTGTGAGTAAGATGGAGATCTCTGAGCTTTGGATTTTCATCGAGAATTAGGTTCGATTCATAATTTTGTTAAGTCTGTGGTCAAATACAAATTAAATGACTCTTCACTTGTGTTTCAGCACAGTGAAGCATAAAAAATACGTGCAGTAAAAAATAGCACATTTGGGTGAGTGTGATGTTTGGTGGTGTGGGTTTTGGTTTGGATTTTTTTTTTTTATTTATTTCTTTTGCATTTGCCTTAGATAAAATCAGCACTTCCTGACAGGGACTTGGATGCGTACCGGCGTAGGTAGGGAAGCTCGGTGAGCTGTGCTGCCGGCTGCTCCGCGCTCGGGCAATGCGCTTTGGGCAGGCAGGTCTCTGGGCAGAGACCTCATGGGGGCTGGAGCAGCTGTGCCGGACGCCTTTGTAGCTGGGGGATTGATCAGGAATTATCCCTGAAGATGGAAGAGTGGAAGAGCCGGGAGCTGCTCGCAGTGTGTCGGGTCACTGTCCTTCCTCCGGTGGCTTGCCAGCACTCCGGGTTAATTCCCCATGTGTCTAGCAGACCTGGTTCGACCTCCTGGCGCTTGCGGTGGTGCCGTGGAGGGCTGTACGGCCAAAAGTGTTTGTATCGCAGGTGCCTGAGAAGAAGCGAGGGAAAGCGAGTCAGCAAGGTGCCACGGGGGCCGACACCATCGCCCAGTGTGTCCGAGGGGTCTCAGCCCATGCTTTGCCCTCCAGCCCCGCTCCAGGAGTGCTTCTGCTGCTAAATCTCTGCAGCTGAAGGAAACGTGGGTTCCTTCAAGGGAGAACAACTAGGAAAAAAGCAGTAATCCCTGAACTCCTGCCCCATCTTCCCATTGACCCTGTCCTGGCTGTCTGAGCACGCTGTCGCAGTGTTAAGTGCCGCAACGTTGATGTTCCTCCATATATTAAGACAGATGGAAATTGGTACCTACACCAAAGCGGCTGTGCGCTTCTGGGGCTTGATCGTGTGATTTGTTTTAGCATGAAGATTCCCACTGATACTGTGTTGCATTCACCTTTCCTTTAAGGTTGGCCTGGACACTGCTAAATACCTTTTTTTTGTTTTTTTTTTTTTTTTTTCCTGCTTCAAAAATCTCCTGGATACTTGAAATGAAGCAGCTGTGTATTTAATACGTGTATTTGTGTGTGCACAGACTTTTAAGTTAGCAGTAATGGTCAGCTCATTAAGGATTCTTATTTTGAAACATATTGACATCTCTCTAGAGATAATCCATCTCGGTCTGCAGCGCCTGGAGGTTTTATTAGGGCTCTTGAGACTGATGAGACACAGCAAACATAATTGGCGTGATGACTTGGCTGCCCACCGCTCTGTTTTGCTCTTATTAAGGAACCACACAGACAACTGACTTCCCACGATTGATGGGTGTAACGCCCTACACCTGACTGAACTGTCAGATGGCTTCATGGCTGTTGTTTTTTTCTGCAGGATGGCAATAATTTGGTATCAAAGTCCTGTTTATTGATGATGTAGGCACTCATTTGCCGTGACAACTGGGAGCAGGTGGTTTGTAGCGACTGCTTCCCCCAGGTACATGGGAGATGAAGGCACGTTGGCGTATTTGGTACCCGTAATTATTCACAAGGCTTTGGGATTTTTAACGTGCCACTTGAAGGCTTTATAGCTACGATGCTTGTAATCACTTCCATATGTCATGACAGTAGTTAAATATAATTCAGTATTATCAGAGCTGACTGGGTAGGTGGGTTGTTTGAGCAGGGTCTCTGTAACTACTCGCCGATTTACCCTGCTCAGGTCCTCTGGCTTTTTATTTACTCTCTGCTTCTTGAAATTGAGTTCTGTTCCAAAAAAGGCTGTAAAAAATGGCCTCATTACATATCACTGTTTACTGTGTCTCAGTGACTTCCCGTTCAGATGTGCTGAGCTTTACAAAGGGAAAAAAGGTGCTCTGTCTTGTACGGCCGAACTCGTGAGCTCCTTGCAAATAGGAACCGATTGCAGTCTTTCTTCCCAGCTCCCCTTCGTGCCTCCCGCATGTCAAATAGCACCCTAAAACCTTGCGTTAGCTAGAGGTAGTACCTTCTTTTTAGCTGTTTGGCAAGGTTGCAAGATACAACTGAACCTGCAGCTGAAGGCTCATATGTATTCTGTTGGGGCAGAAGAAGGCGGAAAGTGTTAGATGGATCCTGCTGGCTGTGCCAAGAAGCATGAAAAGCAGTGAAAACTTTTTTTTTCCGCCCTTGAATGATTGATGAGAGTTAAATACCTGCATTAAATACCTCGCAGGAACGGACTCTTGAATGAATAGATGCCTTTAAAAACACAAAGCCAAAAAAGCAGTCAATTTGGTTGCTTTTCAAGTTGGGACCAGTCTTGGAAGCTGCCTTCCATCTCAACAGCACGTTGATGAGCTGTAAAAAAAAAAATGCTTGGCTTGTCCATCCTTCTCGGTGGCGATCCTTCGTGCTGGGTATACCACCAAGAAAGTGGGGTACCTTGTTGCTTGGTCCCTCCGGGGAGAAACAGGCAATATTTTGGCAAGGGCACTTGGGGTGCTTGACTCCTGTGGCTGTATTTGAGTGAGGAATTGGGTGAGGAATTACGGCTGCAGAAATTTAGGCTGGCTCAAGCAAGACGTGTGCTGAGGACGTGGTTCTATGGAAGGGTTGAGCATCAGCGTCTCACTTGTGCCCAGTGAGATGGTGCTGATCCATCACCCTGTGTGGTGGCTCACGCGTGCGGGAGCCCCTGGCCGCTGCTGCGGACCTTTTGCTTTTTTCAGCTCATCTGGAGCCAGAAGGGACCTGATTTTTGGCACTGACAGAAACGTTGCTTCAGACTGACCCGAGGGCAAATTTTTGATCCGCTTCTTTGTCCCCTCTTAAAGAGACAAATCTTTTTTCCCAGTGTTTGAGCTTTTTCCCTTCTCCATTTGACTCTTCCCTAAGCCTGTGTTTAATAGTCTCTCAAATACGCTCATCCCGCACGTCCCAGCAGCCCGGGCTGGGGCTGCCAGGGTGCTCTGGGCAGAGCTGGGGTGGGAGCCCCAGGATCCCCGTGACGTTGGGCGCAGGGTAGATGGGGGGGTGGGAGGCTCGCTGCACATCCAAGGTGTGAGCGTTGGGCTGGAGAGGAGTAACCTGGAGGGGCGGTGGAGGTGGGGAAGTACTTTGGCCTTTGGGAGGCGAAGACTGTCTCTGCTTTGATTTTAAAAGCATGGATCCACCTTCTTCATGCTGCACGGCAGCTTTTTTTCATTTTCTTTTCCTTTCCTCCCCTGCCTCACGCTACCCTTGACATCAGCTGGATCCCTTGGACTCCCAGCGATCCTAAATGGTCCCTGTCGCTGCTCTCCCAGCAGTCAGCACAGCTTCCCAGATCTTCGATCCCTCCCAAAGGCTTGCTCGGTGCCCCATCAGGGTCACCCGCTCTCCTGTTAGTGCCGAGTCCATCTGTCTGCCCAGCTGTCCGTGCAGCAGCCCGGGACCCGCAGGGCTCACCGGTGCCGCTTCGGAGAGCGCTGGCCCCAGGCAAAGCCTGGTCTTGTCCCTGCTGCCAGCCTGCAGTGAGTCACCCCCAGCTCTCCGGTTGCTATTAGCCCAAGGGCTCTAATTTGGGCACATCCTCGGGGTGCCCCGTGTGTTACCATACAGCAGCCTCCCGTGTGTCCTGCTTATTCGAAGCTGTGTGCCCTCCGGTGCTCCTTTTATAAGGAGGGAGAAGGATCTTCTTTTCCAGGGCAACTATTAATTACATTCTGCATTTCACAACTTCCAACTCGGCGTTAACGAAATGACTTTTCCCGGTGTCGTATCTCCCCTTCAAGAAGAAGCCTGGAAAAAAGGTCTGTTTCTAATAAAAATTGACTCCCCCCCACCCCTTATGTTTTCTTTGGTTGCAGCTCAGGGCTGTGCTTCATCTGATGATACAACTCAAATTCAACCGCTCCTTGCCCTCCACCCTCCGTGATGGCTCCGAGCCTCCCGTGTTTGCAGCGGAGGGGCAGGCAGGGCTGGGGCTTTCCTGCCTGGCTGCAGGTCAGGGCAGGTGGAGGTTGGCCAAACCAGCAAGCAAAGTACCTGGCTTTGTGTATAACAAAAACTGGGCAGCTTGAGCACCTACTGTCCCGGTCTCTTCTACCTTGGGTTTGTCGGTGACCTTGCAAGTGCTGAGCCCTGTGATTGTGATCTGTTTATTCTCAGTACATGGGTGTTTTGTGCTGCTACTGCGTCTGGACTAGTTCAGCCCTGTTGAGTCCAGGCCATGTTAATGGTAAGGTTTAGCTAAGATGCCCTAACCTGAAAGGTTTTCACAGGGCTACGTCTGTAACAAGTAATTGGACCATCTGAGTCCTCTCTCTCCTCTTGGGTCAGAGGGTGTTCTTGCTCTAGCAAAAGCCAGAAGGACTCTACCCCAGAAGAACTGGAAAAAATACGGGTGCAGGTGGGTCAGGCTGCTGGTCTGTGCGTGGGCTCAAAGCCCAGTTGCTCTGAAAAAAACCCAGTTATCCGCAGGAGAAGTCACTGAAGAGTAGTAGTTTGTTGGCCATCAAATTTCCCAGCCTGTCTAACAAGTCCAGCAGAACAGGTTTTGGAACTTTTCTAGTGTTAAGAGCCCTTTTCTTCTGAAGTCCCCGAAACAGTTGTTTCAACCTGACGTGAGGGCCGCAAGCCCTTCCAGTCGCAGACCAAAGGACGAAGGATGCCGCCTGCCCGTTGTCTCTCTTCCGCCCAACGCGCTCTTGCTTGGGTAGCAAGAGGTAATGTGAAATCTGCTCTTCTTGTTTTGTAACCCATGGGCCTGCCCCATCTGGACAGCAAGGATTCAGCTGGAAGGTCCTCCTTCGCCTCCTTGGAAAGCCACCAGCCTGAGTCATATCCTGACTCGCTCTGCTCCTTCGGCTCCTCGGTGGTGTGATCTAGTGAACTCCCCCATCGGCAGACTCTGTAGCATTGCCCGTGGTAGAGACCCAGTTATAAATCAGCTTTTATTTGCTGTGATGCCGCTTGACTTCTTGGGATTGAATTTTCCAGGCTAGCTGGAGCTGGGGAGCATCTCCCATCTTGCACGGTGCCCTGCAGACCCTTGTCGGGAGCGGCATCGGCTCTGTGCTCTCTCCGGGTCCCTGCTGACGGCCGACCGGGTGATGAACCTGGTTCGGCAAAGGGAGATGCTGACGGCTGCCTTTGGATGTGATACGAATGGCGGCGGGGAGGGATTTGCACCTCTCTGGGGCGTGCGGTCCTCCGTTCGGCAGCGAGCATCGTGCCGTGCTCCGGCTCCGCTGGGACCGCGGCGTGGGGCAGCTGCCTGTGCTTGCCTGCATCAGGGCAAACGAGCTCTGCCTGCAAACGAGCGGGGTTTGATAAACGGGGAGAGGGGGAAGGTTAAAAGGTTCCCATAGAGGAAATTTGCTCTTTTTCTTCAAGCATACGCTTTAATACTGATGGAAGGGGGAGTAAATTGGCCCTTTTATAGCATTCATATCTTTTGTTGTGTTTTATAGTGGTTTACAGCTAAATGGAACATCTGGTATTTGAACGGGGCTGAGGAGGGAACAGAGGAGGCTTGTAGATCAAGAAGGGGAGGAGCAGGAGAAGTGATTTGTGTTTACTGCTGCAAACACAGAATTATCTGTGAAATCCACTGCACTCATGTGCATGACGAAAGTATTCCGCCGCATGAAAAAAAAAAAAAAAGTATGCCCAAGCTGGGAGCAGCCGGGAGCACGGCATCTCCCCGTGCTCTGGGACGAAGCTGGTGCGGCCGGAGACCTGCGGATGGGACAAGCTCCGCTGTCCCTGCGGGAAAGCCCCATGGCAGTGCCTTGTGCAGGACCCATCGGCGTGTCCTTGCTGAGCACGCGTTCCCCCACACTGCTCTGAAGGGAGACGTGCTGTAGAAGCTGGTTTTGCTTTCTAGGACAGGCTTGTTTGGCTCCTTTGGGTTTATCAGGTACTTGGGGTGTTCACAGCTGGGCTGGGAGCATCCGAGTTTGTGCAAGGATACAGGTTTTCCCTAAAGCAGAGCCCTGTTCCCGAGAGGTTGGGCTCAGCTTTGCAGCAAAAGCAACAAGAATGTGAGATAGATAGATATAAAAAATGGGGGGTGTGTGTATTTACATAAACCTGTATTTTTTTAAAAGAGCTAGAGTGTGTAAAACACTGGGAATCCCAGGCTGAATGGCATGTCCACAGGACAGGGAATGTCTACAGCATCGGGGCAGAGTTGTGTGCACATCGAGACCCTTGGAGTTTATGGGAAGCACTTTCTCATGCAAGTGATCTTCCAAGAAAGTCGCTGGTAAGCCTCAGAGCGGGGAGGAGACAAAAAAAAGACAAATCTCATGTTAGTTAGTGGGAGAATTGTGACTTTAGACAGAAAATGAACCAAAACGTTTTCCAGTAAACCCCGTGTGTTACTTTGAAGAGCTTTGTGCTTTTTTGCCCCCCTTTAT
The DNA here is from genome assembly GCA_026212715.1 of Elanus axillaris. NCBI lineage: Eukaryota > Metazoa > Chordata > Aves > Accipitriformes > Accipitridae > Elanus > Elanus axillaris. The sequence continues at coordinate 16,255,093 of JANZLQ010000055.1, read as the reverse complement.
AGATTAACTTCAATGTCTTTTTTTTCTTTTTTTTTTTTTTCTTTCCTAACGCTGCTACAGGGTTTGGGGCTGTTTTCTGGGAATTGCTGCTGGAGCAGCAGCTGCTCAGCACGGTGCGGCTCCGGGCTCAGCCCGCTGCCCTTGGGGAGGGCGAGCTGGACGCGGGGCTTTCCTTCAATGCCTCTTCTGTAAGCGGATGCTTGCTCGGCACAGTGAAACGTGGCTTTGTAACTGGTATCTGGAACCAAACTAAGCGGTGTTGGGCAGAGCCTACAAGGTCTCGGGCAGGATGGCCACGGTGATCGCAGAGCTCTGGTTTTGGGGGGGACTAAGTGTTATCACGGTGCCTGTGGCTTCCAGCTCTCGGGTGACGGTTGCAGGGCCAGCTGGGGTGTCCGCTCCTGCGGAGACATGCAATCTCACAGGCAGACACCTGTGTTTTAGCAAAACTGTCAGCTTTCAAGCAATCAAATGGACATAACTTCATATTGCCAAGGGACTGGGAGCGTGGAGCCGGCTGGGATGGCAGCGAGCAGCCCAGGAGGAAGGCTGGGCGTGTGTTCTGCTTGCCCAGCTCCAGGCTGTCGCCAAAAGGGTGCATTTTTTGGCACAAAGTTGCAGGACATGAAACGCGAGCGTTGCGCTGAGGTTCGCCGACTTGCCCTGTCCGCCCAGGACTGGTTTGTACTGGGAGCTGATATTCCCAGGGAGGTATCCCTGCACCGCCTGCCCCTGCCCATTTCTCCCCGTGACCGTGATGATTCACCGAGTATCGTGCTGTGTAGGTCATCTTTTGCTTGTGAACCCAACGGAGGATGCAGGAGAATGCAAATATTCAGCGCAAATATTTTTTAAATAAAACTGAAATTTTTGACGGGCCTTCTAAAAAAATTTAAAAACCCCAAATGACTAGGATCTTGCCAAATGTGGATCATCCTGCCCTCTGTGTTTTCACATTAACAGTGGTGAGGTCTGGGTGCTGGGTAGCACTGCAGGTCTGTTATCTAACTTTAACCCTTTCTTGTACATCAGTTGAGTTGTGGCTTCTGCAGTGGCCAGGAATAGGGATGTTCATGCTGATGGAATGAGGACATTTTCAAGGGGCTTCCCAGCTTTAATCGCTGCCGCTTCCCACCTGCTTTGCCTGGCGTCTTTCTGCATGATGCAATCGGTGTCTCCCTGATGAGAACTTACCCTGAGATACAGCAAAGTTGGTCAAATGTCCTGAGCTGTCGGCAGCAAAACCTGTTCCTTGCGTCACGAGCAGCGGCCGTGGCTGGGAGGCTGGGGCAGGAGGAGCGATGCAGCCGTGATAAAGCAGCCCTGGCTGGGAAAGGTGAGCGGGGCCGTACAGAAGTTTTGCTTATTCCTTGCTGGAAGGCTCTACAGCCTCGGCGTGTTCGGGTGCACGTCGCCAAGCTTTACCCACATGGAGGAACGCTTGAGCGTTTTTTTTTCTTAGGGGGTGACAAAGGTTAGAAGTAAATCTTCCTTGTATTGACAGCTCGGTTATCTCAGGAAGGATAACGAGGAATCTTTAATGAAACTACAGTATCTGCTTGAGAGTGGGGTTTTGTAGCCAGGTTGTTGCAAGAAGCATTTCTAATTAGAGAGAGATCTAATTCCAGATTTTTGTCATCCCCTCCCCCCCCGTCCCTCTTAATTATATTTGCTAACGTGTTTAACAGCTTTCTCTTCAGAAAAGAACAATTTATTCAAAGGTCATAAATAGATTCTGGCATTAATTACTCCAGGAGCCACACTGGGCTGCACTGGAGAAATCAACTCCATGGGGAATGCTAAACCTTTCGCAGTTGGATTTATCTGTGGTTGAAATGACTGTTTGCAGACCCCC
>JANZLQ010000055.1:16233610-16253138 GCA_026212715.1 Elanus axillaris | reverse complement strand
CCCCAAACAAAGACAGACCCCCCTCAATAAAAAAAACCCCAAACCCAAGCTTATTGTATCCACATTTGTGCCCGAGGTTTTAAAACCCATGGGGACCTTGTAGCTAATTTCCCTGAGTTTTTGGAACAAGCCTGTAAATCGCATCTTCTCCCTTGGTCTCTCCATCTTTGTTTTTACAACATTTGAGGGTATTTTTATCCATTAGTTTTCACTCTGCCCTTGCTATTGATCATTCGGGGTGCTGCAGCAGAGAAGCGGCCGTCTCTTGCTGCAGGGAGAGCAAAGCCTGGTCCGTCTTGCTGCCGGGAACCACCGGCAGAAGGATGGGGCTGAGCCCTTCCCCTCGGTGCTAAATGCCCCACAACAAACCCTCAGCCTGGCGCCCAGATTAGGTTAATAGTTTTTGTAACCTCCAGATTTTGGAGCGGCTGTAACATCTGTTCCAAGTGATAATAAAGCAGTGCTGAGGGGGAATTAGCATACAGCTGCCAGGGTGGGTGAAAGTCTCTATAGAAAAAAAAAAAGAATTTATTGATGGGAGATGAAGCTTCATTGCATTTTCATAGTTCCTGGTGATTTTGGCAGAGTGGGCAAAATCTGTTCCTTTGCAGTGGGAAAGGATGGTGCTGTGATATGGGACTCTGATGCACATTTAGGACTTGAGTGTCCTTTGTTTTATCATTTCAGCCCATACCCAAAGCCAAGAGTATTTCTGCCTGCTTTGGGTTCTTTTTGAACATTTCTCTGGCATGGTTAAATCTGCCAGCTGAGTCCTATTGCCTGGGTGGAGCTGGGCTTGCTGTGTGTGGGTGAATATTTAATATCTGCTGGAAATAGCTCTGCTTTCCCGAACGGGGGATGCTCCGCGCGCAGGATCCAGAGCCAAAGCATCTCGCTCACAGTGGGCTCTCGTGGTGTCGGGTGCCTTGGCCCTGGTTTTTTAGGCTGTCACCTCTGTGCAGGGCTGTGGTTTGGCTCACACCTCTCTGCCTTGCTGAGCTTGTTGGCGAGGACCAGCTCAACGCACGGCATTAAATCAGGGAGAGGGATGGATGCGAGCCTGGCTGGACCTACAAAGCAGGAGAGGAGCTCTCCTGGCTGGAGACCCAGCAGATGTGCATTACCCCTGCTCTTCCCTCCCTGCCTCTGTGCTGCTGGGAGCTGCTGGAAACGCAGGGGGGGATTTCACAAAACAGCAGCTCCGTCGCGGCTGGAGCAGATGCAGAGACCGGGAGAAGCGGCGGCGGATGCTGAGGGTGAAGCGGGGAGGGGGGGTCCCTGGCGAGACCAGCGGGTACGTGGTACCCGACCTGGCTGCGACGCCTCAGCCCATCCTGCCGAGCGTCTGGGGGTTGTTAATCAAGGGGGTTTTTTGTTGTAACTTGGCTCTGGCTGCGGTCACTAGGAGATACAGGTCTGTGTCGCCTGCGCTGGTTCCTCTCCATCCCTCATCGGTCCTGGGGATCAGGATCCTGCTCGGCCGCTGTCTCTCCCGGGCAGGTGTCTGACCCGCAGCTTTTAGTTACCAGCGGGTATCGGCAGTGCTGTGAAGTATTACTAGGATTTTTCTTCCCTAGTATTTTTCTGGAAGATCTAGCTCCTGGAGTCCTGTGATGAGAGAATTCAGTTCTTCCTTAAGGGAAGACAGACAAACAGGCGTGGAAGCTGTTGCTTTTATGACTTTGGGGAAATGCATAAAGCCACGATTGAGGTGCTCTCTGAAGCCTCATAGACTTGAAAGCAAATTTAAAATACCCAAGTTTTAAAATTTATAAAGCAGAATGATTACTGCTGTATGAGTAGGTGATACTCTGAATTCCCCTTCTTGTAAAATAATAAAAAAAAATAAACCAAAAACTAACCCGTGTTCAGCTTTGGGCTCCACCAACGAAAGCTAAGTGAATAGTGTTGTCTTTTACATGCGTGGAGAAAAATGATCTTAAGCAGAGTTAAACATCTGGTTTAACTGGGTGTAAATAAAAGGAGCAAGAGTAAAACATCAAGAGGTGTAAAGCAGCCTCGTAATTCCCTGGGGACAGAGGAACTTGCCAAAGCTGAGGCTGTGTATTTGCATGGGTGTTAAACCTCCTGAGCCAGAGCGGAGGGAAGGACTTTGCCCCCATAGCCACCAGGTTTTGCATGTTCTCATCCCGGGGATGAGAAGAAAAGCCCGTGTTTCACTGAGCACCGCTCTCGTGCAGACGTGGAAGGAGGAACTGCTCAAATCCCCTTTCTAAATGTTGATTTTTTGGTTTTTTTTTTTCCCTATGATTTGGAATTTTTTTGAGACGGCTCTCCTAATAACAGTGTCATGGTGTGAAGATCCTTTATAATAAAGACGAGGCATCAGGTAGTGTTATTGCTCCATAGAAACCTGTTATTCACCCAAGCAGGGCTGTTATTAGTCTGATTCTGGAGCGGCAGGAGCAGGAGGAGCTCCCTCTGACAGAGCTCGGGAGGAAACCAGAGACAAAAAGGGGTATTTAACTTGTCTCTGTGCTCAAGGTAACTTGATAACTGCTTGGTTTTGTCTTTGTCAGGTTAGCAGCCAGGCTTTGTCATGTATTTGAGCACTGAAGAATAAACGTAGAACTTCTCCTCCCTCCGCCCACTTAATGTTGTACTGAGAAATTGGAAAAAAATTGCCTTTTGGCGATGGTCGGCCATCCCGCCCCGCAGCCCCGTATCGCGCAAGGGTGAGAGTGGTGAAACACTTCCTGGCTCGTTTCTTTCTTTGGGGTTTAACATTTTCAGAGTCCCTTAGACTGGAGCTGTATTTCAGTTTCTCAGCTTCCCACCCCATTCTCCTTGGCTCGGACATCCTCGCAGCCAGCCGCGCTCTGGGGGATGGCAGGGTAATGAGGACTGACGGAGCTGGAGCCGATGGGCAGCTGGGATTTGTGTCGCTGCCGCGGCTCCGAGGTCTCCCTGTGCATTTTGGCATCATTATTCCTACTGTTCTTTGGGAAAAACTTATGCAGAACTTCTCTGTGAGTGGCTTAAAAAAAAAAAAAAAATCTTAACATGCAAAAATGAGGTGTTGCTAATGCAATTCTGTGGGTTTAAGGCAACCATTAAAAAAAGAGACAGCACTCGGTTACTGCCGCAGGACTGTGTGTGCTGTGGGCTGCTCCCAGACCCTGGTTCTGTACCAGTCTCCTCCAGCAGTGGACATGAGTGCTCAAAAAAAACCCCAGACCCAGTTAGATGTTAACTATTCACATTACTTTTATTAACTCATGGAAGCCCAAGTCCAAGCTCCAGTTGGTACCAGGCCCTTGGCAAACAGAGATCCTAATCCTGGGCAACAGGTTTTCCAGATAACTGGGGGGGTACAGAGCACTAAAATCTCACGCCGAGAAGAGCCATGGGGCAGAGCGGTCGCTGCTCCCTCCTCCTCCGGATCCCTCCGCGCTCCAGCGTGGTGCGATGCTTTTCTTCCCTCCGCCATAGAGCGTTGCAGAAGGACGAGGCAGGACACGTGTCTGACTTGCATCTGGTCTGCCCTAGGAAGCCTTGCTGGTGGTGTAAGGTTGACTGGGGGGAGGTTGTGACACTTTTGCATGAGCAAAAACCCCAAGTTTAGGGCACGCGTCCTCTTTCGGCTGCAGAAAGCCTGGGAGAGCTGTCCGGCATCCCCACTGCCGCGTCTGCTCCGCAGCAGCCCGTGGCTGGATGCTGCCAGCTGGGCTGGTTGTGTGGTCGCTCCCGAACCTCACAGCCTAACGGAGGCGGCAGCTGGAGAGGAGGTTCTGGCTGCTAGAAGAGAGCTGAGCTAGTTTCCTCAGCCCTCCAAAGGGTTTACGGGCAGATTGTTTGGTCCGTGGGGCACCTTGACCTGGAGTGGGACCTTAGAGCTTCTCCTGGAGGAAAAAGTCTCATTAAAGAGTGAAGTGGTAGCAAGGTAAAACCAGTAATTTACAGCTGACTGTCCGTCCTGCTCAGTTCTGGGGGTGTTGGCCAAAGAAAGCACTGCCGTTTTCCTGGGAGCTTGCGTTGTCCGTGGCTAAGCGTGAGCAGCACTGTTCTCAGCTCTCACGTCACCGTATCTGCATCACGTGGGCTGTGGGCGATGGGGAAGGAGGATGCGATCCCGGCGATTGGGTAACCATGAAGTCCTTTTCTACGGATACGGATGTGTGGTTGACCAGACTCTGTGGCTGGGTATGAGGCAGCTGAGAGCTCGTTCCTTGTGGTGAGGAGGAGAGACAAAAGTTCAAAAGTTGAGCCGTCTGAGTTAGACCAGAAGCTCGATACCAAGGAGGAGTTGAGGTGGCTGGAAACCAAAAACTGGAGCTGTGATTTCTTTTCAGTTTGTGGGTGGATTTGCATCACTTTTATTTGACGTTCCTCAGTTTGTTCAAGGCAATTGAAGAAAGTTACTTAGGATTGAAGAGCTTTGTATTTGGGACCGGAGGAGGACTAAAACCTCAATTAAATCTCTTCGATCCCCTCTGCCTAGCTGGGGAATAATGCATCAGAAGTGTGCGTATGTCCTCGGGTGCGCAAGGCCAGGCACGCAAAGGGGGTCGGCCGTACGTAGGATCTCGGTCTGTGCTCCTCAGCTGGCAACACACAAATTGGTTGACTTAGCGATTCGGGGTCCGGGCATGCGAATGTCTGGGGACAGCGACCAAGGGTTGACTTGGCGTGCTCTACCTGTGCATTTGAGTCACGTTACAAAAGCGAAGGTGCAAAGGCGTTGTTCCCTGGAAGACTCTTGTTACTCCTCCGGCAGCCAGGGAGGCTGTGCAGTGCCTTGCCTTGGCTTTTGTATCCTCTGGGATGTGAGCCCCTTGCCAGATGTCCGTCAGACAGATGTTGGTCACTCCCCAAGTCCTGGCGAGGGAACGCTGTTTGTGGTGGAGCGTGGTCCAGAGAAAGTCTCGGTCTGCTTCTTGAACGCAACCAGAAGTGATGGGTCGTGATGACTTTACATGAAATGTTGTTTATGCTCCTCTCCCAAAGAGAGGCACTCGGCAGCTGGAAAGCCTTTCCTCCGTGGAGCTTGAGGAAGCACTGTTTTGAATAAGAGCTTTTTGCAATGGAAGCTACACCTTAGAGAAAGATGTTTTATTTCCCTTGGTGTTTATGGCCCTGTAAAATACCACATAGCCTCCTTCATTTTTTTTTTTCCTTGTATAGTCTCGATTGCATTATGCAGAGGAGCAATTTATTCCTAACAGCTCAGCCTAATATGTGCCCTAGCCATTTTCACAGGAGCCAGACCTGTCTTAATGTTTGCTCTATGACTTTTAAAAAGTATCGTGCTGGCTTCTAAACAAATGTTTTTAATAACCTCTACTTTGGGCTGCACGGAACTGAGTATACGTTAGTCTGACAAAAATCTGTGTGCTTGTTCTTGCACCTTAATTCTGTGCTTAAAAATTCTCTGTACGTTTTACACTGTGTATGTGTTGTTGGAGGCAGTTGCTAAGAGAAGGATTAATTTAAAGCAGAAGAAAGATCACCTTTCTTCAGTTATATATGCAGCTGAAGTAGTAAAAATTAACTTAAATTGGGTGGTGCTTAGGAAAATAGGACAGGGTTGCTGCCAAAAAAGGGGAAATGAAGAGTCTGTGTTTAACTACATGTTGACACTGTCTTAACCATGTCAATAAAGTAACTTTAATTTACGGGTCAGAGAGCTTTTTTAGGGCCACCGCCTATTTCAGTGTATTGATCCTCTCCCATTAGGAGCCCTGGCTATTGTCCTTTCCTGTCCTGATAATTTCCATTCCACTAAAGCGGAATGGGTGGCTTTGGAAGGAGATGGAGTCGAACAGCTGAGCCGAGGAAGGGATCGGATGCTGCTTCCAGTTCCCCTCCTCACCCCTTCTGCTGAACTACAGCAGTAATGGTCCAGCCCAACACGTCCCTGGGGCCTTATCTCTGCGCTCAAGTTGTACCAAATTAATTAGACTAGCACAGCAAACGCAATGCAACCTTCCCCAACACTCCCTGCTCTGCAAATGCAATTACGCTGTGATACGGAGTTTATTTTAGATTTTCCAATTAAGAGAGTAAGCTTTGCTCATATACGCTGTCTGGTGTAACTGTTCAGGTCTGGCTGGTAAATACATCGTTAAGTTCTGTTTCCAGGGGAAATGCTTGTTCTAGGAAAATACCTGCGTTTGACTAGACCCAAGTCAATGCAGGGATGGAGAGAGGAAAAGCCAGCTCCCAGAAATAACCGGCTTTTCTCGTCCCACAGTGAGAAATTCCGGTTTGGTTTTCTTGCTTAAGTGAGTGTGTAAATTGGGGACAACTGCAGAATCACAGGAGCGTTGGTGTTTGTGATTGCATATGCACACTAAACTTTCTATTAAATAATTTAACAGAGCACCATTTTAAAAAATAATCAAAAAAACCCACAAGACAACAACAAAATAGTGTTCTTCTGTATTTTTGGTAGGCTAAAATATATCCCTGCTAGGGCATGTTTAGCCCCTGTTAGTCCGGCTCAGAAATGAGGACTTGCCTTAAAAAATACTAAGCCAAAGCTGGAAACGATTTAGTCAAAACATACACGAGATTTTGGGGGAAGATTTCTAAAACCCTCTCTAGCCTGAGGTGCCAGCTTGGAGTGCACCCCTGGTATGTTACCGTAATAGATCAGCAAGCGTTATGAGCTGCGAAGAGCGTGATGTAGGTATTAGATTAGAGGGTCCTATTGATCTTGTTATACTCCCAAGTATTAATTTATATAAATATCCGGAGCCTTATTTCCTGTAATCTCTGGGATCTGTTCTCGGTGGTAGTTCTTACGAGCTGGGGAGCTGACCTTTTTAAGCAGCTTTACAAATTAAGTAGCCAGTAGATTAATTTTCCGTAGCCAGTTTTCATCATGCAGAAGAGGGACTGTGCTGAATTGCTGGAGCAGTAAATTTTGCCTCTTGAGCATGGGAAGGAGGGACAAATGTTCCAGATAAAGTAAAATAGTCACTTCCTCAGGGAGAGATTTAAAATAAACTGGGTCAGAAATGAAGCTCCCCTTTGTTTAATTCAGCTTAAGCCTCTCCCTGAAGTGAAGGTCACGGGTGGCGATGCACCCAAATCCAGAAAGGTTTGGAGCCTGCGCTGTGACTGCCAAAGTCTGATGCTTGAAACTTGAGGCACTACTCACTGCAGAAAGATGTCTTTAATTCATTGTGGCGACAAATCTTTTCACATGTTGGGAAATTTTACAGTACAGCGTTAATTTTGGCTGGGGTCTCTCATTAAATTCTAGTTTGCAAAAATAGCTTGAAATGGAAAGTGATTTTTTTTTTTTTTGTAGCATGTTTTCTTCCTGTGGTGTGAATTGGGATAATTGACAAGCTGTAAAACTAAAACAAAATAAAAGATGGCTTTCGTGGCACTTGCCTTCTCCCTCCTTTCTTTCTCCCAGGAAAAAGTCCAAATTCTGCTTTCCTGAAGCATGCCTGCATAGTCATTTGTTTTTCTGGGTATCCACCTGGAAATCCCCGACTGAGCCTGCCCTGATGCTCAGATAGACACTGATATCAGGAAAAATATCTGCTCTGTGTAATGTGTTGCAGGAGAGGGCGACGACCACAGAAGAATGGCAGCTCTGGACTGTAAGCAAGGGGATTTTCTTACTTTGTTCTTAACATGAATCTGGTTCAGGAAGAGCCAATATCCCCTGCAACAGTTTGATTCCCCAGGAAATCACCTGTTTGGGAGGGAGGCTGCGGATCTGGTTTTAATAACTCCTCATCTGCCGGGGGAGAGGCTGTCCCTGAGCTCTGCCGGTGAATCGCTCCGGGAAGCACCAGGATCCCTTGGCATCACCTCGCCGCGTGCCGGGATGCTGGCAGGGCCGGAGCATCAGCCTCGTGCGGCTTCCGTAGGATGCCGAGCGTCCTGCAGGCACGTGGGGGACGTGCTGGGGTGTCCCGAGCCGGGGAGCGGGACAGCGGCTGGCACCTCCCGTGCCGATTTTTATCCACAAGTCCCGGGATCTTGGAGCTAATAAGCCCTGCTCGTTGCATGGGTCAAAATATGGATTAGAAGGGCTGTGGGTTCCACGGGTTCTAATGCATTTCAGGGAGCCGGCTCCTGCTGCAGGGAGCTTAAATGGGGTGCATAGATACTTTGCAGCTTGTCCTTCCGTGCCGTGTCCACTGAATGTGTTGAGGGGTTTTGGTTGGTTGGGTTGGGTTGGTTTCTTTCCAAAAAAAGGCAAAAATCTGTTTTATCCGTGGACTGGAATCTTACCTCACTTGGAGGTAAATCAGAGCAGTTTGGTTTCAACCCTTCCACTCTTTCAGGGAAAAGGGGAGAATAACATAGACATCGTTGAGCGTCCAAGACTGTTGGGACAGTGGTTGATGAAGTATTCAAGTATCTGCCAGGCAGGGTTGGAGCCGGGTGGATAGAGCAGCTGCCACGTGCTGTTTCCCAGCGGTACCGTGCTCCCGTGTTGCTGTTAGAGGATCGCTGCCGCGGTGTGCGTGCGGACGGCGAGGCACAGCGTGCGGAGCTACACGTGGAGCTGGTTAGGGCAGGTCTGCGTCTGCTGCGGCTCAGAGCAGAGCATCCTTTCCAGAACGGGGGTTTATTTTCGTTAAAATGCCAGGACCGAGGAGCGATGGCTCTTCTTCTGCTTTTCACCCGGCTTTCGTTACAATGCCAGAGTGATTCGGAATGATGCTATTCGGTAGTAAGGAATTACACCCTTCTCTTCGCTCCAGAAGGGAGAAAAATGCTTAATTGAAATCACAAAGATAAAACGTAGGCTTTAATCTTAAAAAACCAAACCAATCAACATCACAGTAATGCCAATGGCCTTCCCATCCTTCCCCTGATCGAAGTTCGTTCTGATTTTTATCTCATGCATGCATTAAATATGATGGTTAACCTTCAGATTTCCTGTCTCAGCCTCCCAAGCTTTGTGATACTTACAGTTACTATTCAGTTAATTAATTTCCTTGCAATGTCGAAAAGGAGAGGAACCGATACCCTGAATGCAAATCACAAAAGGCAGTACTCGGAGCGCTTTAGGTAGCAAGAAAAATGTGTGTTAATGTCTGTGTTTGTGGACGGGTTTTCCTTTCCTGATGCACAGAACTGGATTCAGAGCCGTTATGGGAATGCCAAGTAGGATTTGGGGGTCTACCCTGACGCCGACTGAAGTCTGTTGAAGACGCATGGGGGGCTTCTGCTGATGCCTGGGAGGTTCTGAGTACCCAGTTGTGGTTTTGATAATTTGAAACTTTATCTGACATTTTCTGTTACTGAGGGGGGGGGGGAAGTTATCACTGAGGGGGGTTTCATCCCAGCTAGCCTCTCTCCACCCCCACTTCCCCTTTACATTTTAAAATAGGTGATTTGTTAGCTATTTTTCTCCTGGGCTTGGCTGATAGACACGGCTGAGAGACGGGATAGCAGAGGCTCTGCCAGCCAGCGCGGTCCCTCGGTGGGGAAGGGAGGTCGTGTGTCCCATCCGCGGCTCCAGCCTCATCTGCCTACCTCCTTGCTTCTCTACAGAAAGCAATCGGGTTGGGCAAGCAAGGCTTGCTGTTGCTAAATCCACACTGACCGTTCCCGATTTACCATCTGATCCTTGGGAAAGGGATCCCAAAAGGAGCATGCTCCAGAATGGAGGGGAGGCTCATCAGCCTGTAGTACCCTGGGACTCCCTTCTTGTTCTTAAAGATGGGCTGAATATGTGGCAGGCTCTACTGTTAATGAATATCTTCATCAAAAAAAGCATGCAGGTAGTTGCAGCGTGCGTGAAGCTGGAGGTGTCTTTTTATCGATCTTGTCTCATTTTGGCAATGACAGAGGCTTTGTATAACCCAAGCCACTCGGGCTGGGATCAGTCTGATGTGTGCCAATGCTGCCAAAGTTCCTGCTCCTTGTCGGGGGACGTCCTGCCTCTTGTCTCGCAGGCGTTATGGAAATGAATCTCTACAGGGAATGTGCGCACAGAGCCCTGGGTCTGGTTTGGCCGTCCCGCAGGCACAGATGCTCAGCGGAGAGCTCCAGGGGCTGGTGTGCGTCTGCACGTGTGTCTGTCTAGCCTTGGTCCCTGGATCCGAAACACAAGCGCTAACGCAGTTAAGCTATAAACCCTTTTATTTTTCCTTCCATTAAGATTTTTTTTTTTTTAATAACCTGTTTACCCAGAGCAATTTTCTGTGCACTGCACGCGTGTTAGCATCATTCTTGGCAGGCTGTCACCTGCAGACAGTGGTACTCCCTACTCCTGCTTTTGCCACTTTGGTTCAGCTTCATTTTCTGCAGAAGAAATTTGGAGCTAGGAAACTTGATAAGCCTCAATTAAACCATGGGTAAAAACCAAAAGCCCTTCCTGTTCTCCAGCTCACGCTGTCTGTTCACATCCTTGGTTCTTCCCGACACTGAAATGCAACAAAACATTAATTATTTAATACCGAGGAGAGGAAGAAGCCCCAAGCGACTCCCGGGGCCGCAGGGCTGCCTGTCCGCTCTCTGTCCCCAAGGACAAGGAGCCTCCGTGCGCTGGCTGGCAGAGACACCCCAGGCCCCTTCTCTCAGCTTCGCAGCATCTGGTTCAGCTCCTGCTGCTGCCGGTAACGGTAGATGCGATGCTTGTCTCTTCCCAATTACCCAGGAGGCTCCAAAGAGCTGCTCTGCAGCGGGTTGCTCCCTCTGGCTTGCAAGCATGGTCTGGCTTGTAGGTCCTGTAATACGTGGGAGTTTTCCTTTGAAATCCCTCTTGCGTAAGAGGGTTTGGGGTGCAGGGCTGGTTTTCCTGCCTCTTTCCCACCGCGTGCGCTTCCCACCAAACCCGTGTTGGGAGCTTGTGCGTGGAGGAGCGACGCACGGGATGGCCGGCCCAGGAGCATCCCCCAGGACCCCGTTTCTGTTGCTTTTGGGGGTGAAGGCGGCAGTGAGCGGCTCTGAGACTGCCCCGTCTCTGCAGCGAGGAGCTGGCGTCGGTGCAGAGCCCCAGCGTGCTGCCACGAGGCAGAGGAGCATCGAGAGACCTATTAAAAGCTCATTGTGAGCTTAATCTTGCAAAATGCAGCTTGATTTCATATGCAGGTCTGCATCAGTTATCAGTAATGTGAAAAGTAGTGTTCTGGTTTTAATTACTTCTTTAGGAAGAAGCTGGGGGATATCTTGCAGCATCATTACCTGGTGCCATTAAGCAGAATCTTCTGAGTGTTTGTTGTCTGCTTCTAATAATGCCATCCCTGTCCCCGGTGTGACATTTAGGAACCATTTTTCACTGAACCTCTTGTCAGCCACCAGCCCGATTTTTAGCAAGGCTTTGGGAGTAGATAGCAACTTGGGCAACAGCCCTGGAAGGTGTAACGGTGTCGGGGCGCGTGTCAGCAGCCGTCACCCTGAGTAGGCTATCTCCCTCTTCTGGGATGCATAACTCTTCTGCCAGCACCAGCTACAGGTTTGGCTCCTTCAGGCCTGATCCAGAAGCTGAACTATCATCTCCAGGTCTTGTCTGGAGCACAAGACCCTGCAAATTTCAAAATGACACAAGTCTGCAATTGTTCTAGGCCATTATTTCCTCCGTCGCCAATTTAAAAGGTAAAACCTGCAACAAATGCAGCATTACAAATATTTTTCATGGCTGAGTTTTTGCTTTTGAGTGGTGCTTTCCCTCTGCGTGCTGCGCTGCTTCAGCTCGGTGGGATGAATGTATTGGGTTCGTTTGTTCAGCACTTCTGCTTCCTGGCAGGTAACCTGGCGCTTCTTGCAGTGGGGAAAATAACGCATTTAGTTGTAATTTCTGAGGCTTTCTGAATGTGAAGTGAGTCTAATTGGAAGCAGGTCACCCAAACCCATGACTGTATGTAGAAAAATTGCATATACCCGTGATGGATGAATAATGCAATGGCATCCATGCAAGGTCTTGCCAGAAAAGTCTTCTGGATGTTGGGAGATTGCATGCCGTTGATCTGATGGCAGAACTTTTGCAATGAGATTTGTTGGGATGTTTTCAGAAAGAAAAGCAGATGGTGTCTGCAGTGAGACTGGTCTGCGCCTTGACATGAAGATGTGCCTCTCTAATGGTGGCAGCCGGTGGCCCCATCGGCTCGGGGATGATCGGGAGATATCAATGGGTACTTAAATCTGGGCTCACATGGGACTCCTATAAAACTGATATAAAGGTCTTGAATTCAACGTACAAGTTTGGTTATTATTTCATAATAGTCTGTTTTGATAGTTCTGCATAAATGATATTGGCGTCGGCTATTGCAGGCACCTACCTCCGATCCCACCCCGTGGTTCACTTCTGCCTCCAAACTCTCGGAGCCTGTCTCTTCAGCATTTATATAGGGCGGCTTGGTTTTAAAGAGACAAAAATAAGTTCTGTGAGTTTCTTGAACTGGCCCAGGCTTGCAGGCTACCTCCCGGAGCTTCTTCTCTGGGGTCTGGCCTGAATACTTGACATGACAAGGCTTGATTTCCTGACTTGGCTGCTATTTACTCATTTCGGAGACATACCGTAGCTGTTCTCATCACTGTCCTGTCAAAAGTTCATCATGGTCTGATTCCCTGTGCCAGCCTGAAGAGCAGGAGAACAATGACCGCTTGGAAAGTTCTCTGTAAGCGTGTCATTACAGTGTAACACTATATATGGTTACGCAATTACTCATTTTCTTTAACAGCAGCTGAATTCTGTGCTATAATTTGATTGCCATGGTTCAGGTCATAGTCCTGTCTTAAAGCTTCGGGTTGGCCAAAACATTTTGAATTTTCTTTGCTGAAAACTCAGTGCGTGGGAAGGTATCTCATTTCTTGATCAGCTATAATCGTAATTTCTTTTTTTGCATAACCCATCTTTTATCTATGGTCATGTTTTATGAGTGATGAAGTGTGAGCCCCAGCGAGGCAAACATGAGTTTAGGACTTCACATCAATAGTAAAAGCCAAGACATCTCCCCCCCCCCGCCCGCCCCTTTCTTAACTGAGCTCCCCTGACACAGCTGCATGTTTTCCAGCGAGAGGAGAAAAAGGCTGGATTTAATGAGCGTGGAAGGGGACTCTCCGTTAAAGGTGCCAAACGTGGGCAGATTGAGCAATCCTTCCAGGCTCCCCAGCTCCCAAACTCTCTGGAGTCTCGGATCTTATTGCTCACTAAAGCCAAGCATGGATTTGGCAGCCAGCTGGTAAATATACCGCAGAGACAGCCCAGATCTGGGATGCAGGAGTCGGAGGCTCCAACCCTGGATTGTGTGGGAAAGTCGAAAAGAAACCCCTTTGTTGGATTTGCCTGTGATACTGATGAGCCTCAAAAGACCCAGCTGGGTTTCTCCTCTAAAGCATGGCAGTGATACCTGGTGGTCTTCCCACATTTAGCCATAGCTCAGGCTGCAAACGGCATCGGCTCCCTGCCCATCGTCCCCATCCCGGCAGCCAGCCCCACGCAGCTCTGGGGCAGGCTGGGACCTGCAAAGAAAACTGCTGCTCTGTGCTTGTTTGTTTTGGTTTTTTGGTTTTTTTTTAAAAAAAAATCTTGATGCATATGGTTACGGAGAGGGTGTCTGGAAGAGAAGGCACGTGGTCTGCGTTCTGTCTGCCGGGCTGTTACGCTTCGGTCTCGTCCACGGGATGTGGGGATGTAACACGGGTCTCTCCCAGGCATCGTCCCAGCGCTGCGAAGGATGTGGCACATCGCTACTGTCGATCGTTGGAGCAGGAGAGCATCCCAGGAGGGATTTTCACATCAGCAGATGCTGATTTGGGGTAACACAAGGGCATCAGGGTTGTCCAAGGTCGTTAGGGATGTGTTGGCGTCCCACTACCCGCTTGCCCTTCCTTCGCGTAGTCGGGAAGTCAGTATTCTCCATTTGGCTCCCGAAATGCAGCACCGATGGGGGGGATAGCAAGGGAAAAAAGGGTGTTGCTTCTCATGCCTTCATTCTGTAACAGCAAGAAGGCACATGGCTCAAAGCAGTGTTGTCCTTCACAGAGGGAAACCTGAAATTCCCTCTCGTAGAGGAGGAGCTGGTGAAGACCAGGGAGGTCAGAGAGGATTGCGCCCACCGGATTTTGCAAGAAGCTCTTGTTATTCCTGGGAACGGCTTTGCGGATCGCTTAGACATCTAAACCGTAAACCTCTGAAGTACAATCAGCTGCCTGATGTGAGGCAGGGAATTTGATTAGGGTTTTCTAAAACCTCAGCGGCAAGGGCTTTAGTTGCACAAACCTCCAACCTGTGGTTGGGGTGTGGACCGGCGCTGGACCTGTTGGACCCACTGGATTTTGGGTGGTTGGGCAAAAGCTCTGGGCTGTCCAGACCTTAGGTGTGTGAGCAGAGAATTTCAGACCCTGTAAGCGCCTCTGATAAAGCACTCCCAGGCACTGCAATTAAAGCCCTTACCTTAACGATTCCTGCTTTCTCAGCAGAGCCCTACGTTTGCAGCCCTCGGAGGGTTCCACAAAGCAGGGAAGTACTGTCATCGGCAGCAGCTCTGCCGTTTTCTTTGGGAAGTCGCAGCTTCCTTCCGCTCATTTAAAGCCCCTGCGTGCCGCTGGGTGACCCTCCGATGGCAGGACAGGCAGACGGATGGACAGACGGACGCCGAGCAGCCACGCTCGGCCGAGCCAAGCGCTCCCGGCGGGGCCACCGGCCACGCGATGTGGGGTCTTGCTGGCTCGTTGCGTGGGTTTTAACGAACCCCTCGTGCCGTGCCACCGGGGAGGGCTCAGGCCATCGCCGCTGTCGGGAGTTTGCCTTCGAGGACGCAAGCGTTTGGGCTTCCCTGTGATTTCTTTTCCCTCCTCCAAACTGGGGGATGTTACTCAATCCTTGTCCCCTCCTGCAGCCGTGTGTTATCGCCTTGGACTCATCAGCTGCCTGATGGGGGTTTTATCTACACTTCTGCGCTTTTGTTGGGTTGTGTTTTTTTTTTTTTTTCTTTTCCGTTTTTCTCTGAAGGAGCATGTGTAATGGAGGAAATGAGCCTGGCGGTCCTCAGGGGGAGTTTGGGGTCAGCAAAACTTTCCTAGGATAAAATAGGATGAGGTCCCGCAGCGCTGGGCTTGGCCTGTGCCGTGCTGCTTGGTGGGGGACAGCAGCCGGGGGGGGGACGGACACACAGACACGATGCTGCTGCCCTGGCACGGGCTGCTCCTGCAAGCAGAGAAAGCACCAGACGTGGTTGCATCCGATACATCTTCAGTATATGCTTCAGTACGTCACCGAGCATTTCTTCTGTATCTCTGGCTATTTGGATTTAATCGTTTGACCCTGTGCTCTGTCTCTCGCTCTTCCCACGGCCTCTCAACATCTGCCACCTGGGAGGTGTTTGCCTCTGGTCCTCGCCTTGTTTCAGTAGTTCATGTCTCGTATGAAATCCAGGAGCTCTGGTTAATAATGCTTGTGCCCACTCTGACTTGAGCCATGGCTGAAAGCCGTTCCTCTGCCTCTGGGGCTGAGGCTTGTGACTTCAGTGTATTTAATCGGTTACTCCAGAACCTCCCCTTGTTTGTTTTTTTTTAAGTTTTTACAATTTTATGTAGATTCCGTTTTCCAGTTCATGAGCTTAATACCGTTATCCAAGACACCTCTTCCCTTTGAGAGCCCGTACGTGGCGATGGGAAGATCCTGTAAGGTCACTGGGATCTCTTCATCCGCTTGACCCGCGTCGGAGCGATGATGAGCAAAGGCACGAGACGAGGGCTCGGCAGCCTGTCCCGGCGTGCTGTGGTGCTGGGCTTGCTGCTGGACAGCCTCCCGCTGTTGGGCTTCTGTTGGGCAAGCTAAAAGCTCCCGGCGAGCTTGTGCGGGAGGTTTGTAGCCCCTCTGAGCTCTGGCTGATGCTCCTCTCTGGGAAGGACCTTGGCTTGCTGCAGGTTTGCTTTCCTCCGGTCCACGGGGTGATGAGATGTGGGCGTTTGCCAAAATAAATGGTTGCTCTCCCTCAGGTACTCTCGTAGGGTTAATCCTTGCTTGTGGGTGGATGTGAGGAGAAGGAGAAGCTGTGGGGAGGTCAGCGCTCATCAGCGTTTCGGCCTCATTAATCAGGCTCGCTAAGTGGAATTTGCCCAGCCCATAAGTGCTCTGCGATAGGAATGTCTTTGAAATGGGGGGAAATAATAGCACTAAATTATTTGAGAAATAATTTCATTCTCTACTTCTCAATAGATAAATCTGCTGTCCAACAACCCGGAATTTAATCTGTCCATCTAAAGTAATTGATGAGCTGCAACTTGAATCCAAATGTGAATGGGAAGGGAAATTTCCCGCAGAGATGTTTTGTATCGTTTCTGTGGCTGCTCCTTTCCACCAGAGACAATGGGGTGAAGCATGAGAAGGAACAAAGCTGTGAAAAATTTGGTGCTGCTGGTGGAGGGTGATACAAGCTCCGCTTGTGCTTTTGACTCTTATTACTGTTCCCAAAACTCTCCCGGCAGCACCTTGGTGTGGAAGGAGCTAGCTCAGGCAGAGCCATTTGGGGAGATTAGATAAAGGTCGTGATTTGTGCCGTTTTAAATGCGGAGTTCTGTTGCCTGCAGCCCTGCAGGTCCTGCTGGGTGCTTGGATGCTCTTGGACTTTCTCTCCGCTCTTGACTTTGGAGCAAGTAAAGGGAGTTCCGATGCCCCTTTGCAATGTCAGAGTAGCGCAGGGGAACTCGACGTGACTCGGGAGATGCATCCTTTGGCTTTCTCGAGAGGTTTGTGCCACAGGATACTCATTTTCCCATTGATTGCTGGAAATGCTGTGTTTTCTCAATGAGAGACCCTCCCTTCCCCGTTTGCACAGGCTGTGATAAGCAGATGCTCACAGCTCCCTGTCAGGGACTTACTTTTCGCCCGGTGGTTTCGAGCCGTGCCGGCAGCGAGATAAGAGGAAATCTGACATCACGGTCAGGAAGCGCTACAGAAAGCGACTTTCGTCATTCGTCAGTGGGTTATCTCAAACGGCAAAGCTGCAGCATTCCTTGCATGCTGCAGGACCCATTTCAAGCCCACGGCTTTGGCCGCGGTTCAGCTCGTGGCTGCGTGCCCAGCTGCCCAACGCTATTGTGTGCGGCCCCGCTCCTCCCCGGAGCACTAACCCCAGCCGCCAGCACTCGCTGCCTCTCCAAAAGGCCCTTTCCAAAAAGCTGTGAGCTGTCGCATGATCCTGCCCCGCCAGACAAAATCATCTCGCCCCTTTCTTTCCTTTTCCTACGTTTGTCACACTATTAAATGTCTCTTGGAGACTCCCAAACCTTGCACCTCCCTCCCTTGTGCCATCCCAAATGCAAGGACCAGGGACTGCTCCGATGCTCACGTGAACGTCCTCCAGATCCCACCTCAGGCAGTTTGGTTGTTGAGCAAACGCTGCTGCGTTCATCAGCTTTTTGTCTTTGCCATCTCCCTTTGGCAAAGCAGCTCTGATGGGAGGCAGGAACGCACGCAGCTTTCCAGCCTGCCATCGTCTCTGCCGGGGCTGGGGGACGGTTTCCAACCTAACCCCAACGCGCTCCAGTAGTTGGATCTTTTCTGATGAATTTGCATCGGAAACGGCCGCTGTCTAGTCAGCGCAGGTGCTGCGGGTGCCCAGTCATATGGGGACCGCAGGGAGGGGTGGTGGTAACTGAAACGGGGCCGTGAGGAGGAGCGAGGTGCCGAGGCACCGTGCACCCTCCGGCGAGCTGCCCTCCCACCCCGGAGCTGTAGTTCCCAACTTTGGAAAGATCCGACCTGCCCATCCAGCCCGGGGCTGCGGGAGCAGCAGAGCTTTGGGGGGGCTGGGCATGTCCCCGCTAAGCTCCCGGTGTCCCTGTGCAAAGTGGAGTTACCCCAAAAGTATCTGGGGTTATCCCAAGGACCAAATTGTCCCTTTCTCGATCTCCACCGAAGGTTTCTCCAATGTATTTATCAGTTTGCAGGACAAATTTCTGAGTTGCGTTGAAAACTTGGCAGCAGTACCCTTTCTATGGGCAGTGATCATCCAAGGAGTCTCTAAACTTACTGAATTCAATAAAACAAATGACGCTGTGAAAACCCTCTTTAAAAACGCACACCCCAGAAGCTACTGAGCCGTTCCCAGCATGTCCCGGGTGCTGCTCCCTGCCGTGCCTTCAGGAAGGTGGCTGTGGTCCTGCCTTGCCTTGGCCAGAGCCCAGGCGCAGCTGCCGAAATTGCAGCCGCCCAGCTTTGCAAAGCAGGTTTTTACAGGGCTGGGACAGGACGGGCGGTAGCTGAGAGCGGTTTATTCACCTTACGGTGCTGCAGAGTGTTTAAAAATAAGCAAAGCTGTTCCGAAACTCAGCGAGTGCAGGTGGCAGGGCCCTTCTGCCGTGGCAATGGCAGGAGCTGGGCTGTTGCCACTGTCTCTCTCTAGTGCTGGCTCCTTGCAACCCTCAGAGGATCGGGTCGGAGCCGACCACAGACTTTCCTCGTCCGTTGGCAGGCTTCAAGGTATTTTGTTTTACCGGATGAGTTTCTTGCTCCCTGTCGCACGGTCCCATCCCTGCCCCCATTGCCTCTTCGCTCCGGCTTTAGTAATTTCCCTCTCCAAAGCCCCTTGGATGCGTTTTGCCGTGGCCGGGGAGCTCTTCCCACGCCGGGGACTTGTGCTGCGGCCGCTTTCGGAGCGTGGCTGGTGGTACGGTGGGAGATGCTGGCATCTGTGGAAGACGCCGCGGTCTCTGGAGTCTTATTTCCAGAACTGAGCATCCTGGCTGGCAATGGTGTCTGTCCCCAGAAGCGATGGCTGGCGGGTACCGAGGTTGCTTTGGGCGCGGAGGAGGGCGATGGGAGGACGCGGGACGTGCGGTGCTGGGGCTCCCACCAAAGGAGATCGCAGGACCCTGCTTCAGCTCTGGGCTCTTGCTCGAAGCATATAAATGACACCATTGATTTGGGGCCTGGCAGGTGGTGAATGAGCCCCACGGAGAACATTGATTTCTCTCTCTCTTTCTCCTGCGGAGTGTTTACTTGTCCAAAGGTGTGATTGACTGGTAAATAAAATGGCCTCGCCACAGCTCATATTCAATTGTAGCTAATTTTAACATGTGGCTGTTGAGTAACGCTATTAAGCCAGCAATTCATGGTCTTCCATCAACAGCAAACCAACCTGGAAACGCCTGCGAGCAAAAGCACGAGAAGGTATTTTGCCTTGTGCTCATTCGGCAGCTGGTGGCTTCCAGGTTTGAATTGGATGAGCAAAGGCAGTTGGATGCAGCTGGTGTTGGAAGAGGGTGGCTGGTCCTGGCCTTCGCAGCGGGGCGAAGCTGAGACGGGGGTAGCTCAGCTTGATCTAAACTCGTGATGGAGCTGAGGCTCCGTCCCTGTTGGAAACACCGTCAGGACAAGGTGTTCGTTTGTTTGGATGTGTGATCCCTGCACGATCCTTCAGAAACAAGGTAGCGTGAACGTGGGAGCTTTTCAGGAATTTGAACCACAAACGCACCTTTGCAGAGGGTTCAGGTTTTCCCACCCGTTGGGTGTCTTTCGCTTGGCTGAATATCGGTGCTGTGAAAGTCCGTCTTCCCCGAGCACTTCAGCCTTTGTGGCTGCCCCAGCTTTGGGGCGAGCGGGCGCGGGGGGGGGGGGGGGCCAATGCCCAAAAAAGCC
>JANZLQ010000055.1:16193710-16230920 GCA_026212715.1 Elanus axillaris | reverse complement strand
GGGGGGGGAATCAAAACACCTTTGTATCTCTGTTCGTAAGACCTGTTGGAAGAGGTAGCCCTGGGGACTGGGTGCTGCCTCGCTGGGTGACCGCGGCAAAGCCACACCGTCTCCTTGTCCGTGAGCTCCCCGTTGGGACAGTGCAATCAAACCAGCATTAAGCATCATCCCTGCTCAAACCAGCCTGGGACTGAACCTTGCAGCCCCAGCAGCACATTTCCCTATAATCGCATGGTCCTTCCCCAGCCTCTGTGCATGGCTGCGAGCAAAAAAGAAAAAAAAAAAAAGCTTTACTGAAATGGCCAACAGTTTTGTAACATGACCGCTGAGTGTCCATGGGGGTCAGGAATTTTCATGCCGGGTGGAAATGAGTCCCCTGAATTTCTCACAAATACCTTTGGAGGTTTTTTCTTACCTCCCAGCCGTTCTTAGGTGCTGGCTGTTGTTTGTGCCGTGTGTCACCTCGATGGGAGAGGAGAGAGTGTGTTCTTGTGTGTTTTGGTGTAATTGGTGGGTGGCACCAAAGGCTGAACGAGACCCAGCTACGAGGGAGGAAAATCCTATGGGATCTGGACAAGCGGCTGTTGTTCTGATACCCTGGCTTTTGACATGAACAGCGTCAGGGCTCTGCTGTTACTCTGATGGGCTCAGGGAAACGATTACGCAGGACAATTGCTATATTCTTCAGTGGAAAAGGTGTTAAAAGATTTATTAAAGCTCTCTATATTACCTATTTCCAGCTACCAGGCATAAGCTGCTAGAAGGAATTTTCTCTTCTGATTATCCAAAGAGTAGATTTTCACTGCTGATGGGGATATATTATTTGATATTTATTGCCTAATTTATTTCTGGACCATTATCTGGAATGTGCAATTGCAGGGGCTTGTTTTATGAATTTTTTGATTTGTGGAATACAAGAAGGCTTTTGTTGTTCTGGGAATATGAATGCACAGAAGGAACCTTTTGGGCTGGGGAAAGAACCGCTGCTAATTAAAATGCTGCTTTATCGTCCCATTGTCTCTTGCTTTGTGCTCTTTCAAATTGCCTAAGATGCCTGTTAATAGAGCCTGGCGTTAAACACTGCTGCAACATGTCAGCTCAACACAGCTTGGTTTCCTTTTTGGAATGGTTAGGAAACAGCTATTCCCTCCCTCTCCTGGTCACTTTTTTGGGAGGGACATTCAGGTTTGTGACTTGGGAAGGAGACGTGATTTGCCATTCCCTCCTACCTCGTGACGATTTAGTTTTTTAGGAGACTTTGGAAAGAAACTTGTCATAAACTTCCAAGAAATCGAAATGTACTTCATTGCCTGGATCTTGCTGATTTTCATGTGCATCGTCATCCTTAAACAACCTTCTAAGATGTGGGAGGCACAGATTCTGTCTACAAAAACCTTGCTGGTCTTTTCCCAGTGCAGTTTTTAATCAGTTTGGTGGAGGTATCAGCTGTTCAAGTCTGCACCACCCTAAATCGCTCTGGAAGCCTGTCAAAACATCCCCATTGTCTTTGCCACCTTTCATTCCCCCATTATCCTCAGATCTGTGTTCAACAGTGGCAAAGCAAATAAACAGGGAAAAATCTGCTGTTGACCAAAGCGCCTTTCCGTTTTGAGTCACAGCGAGAGCAAAAGGAGCCTCTAATCCACGTTCCCACTGGCCAAACACAAACTTCACGCACAAAAAAATTCTTCCTGGAGCTATTAATTCCTTAGATCAATAGCATTTTTTGCTTACAAGACACTTAGGCCGTGTAGGAGAATTTTCTGAACGGAGCACAGTAACGGTCAATGTTCCTGTGCAATTTAATTCCATAGGAACCTTGGTGGGGTAGTGTTGGGTGTTTCCTTTCTGGATGCCACTTAAGTAGTTATTTCTCTCCTCCAAACCAGGAGGCCAGCGAGACGGCGATTACTGGTCACATCTGGGTTTGCTGCAGTGTAATTACCGAGTAGCAAGGCAGAGGCTTGCATTTATGTGGTGCCAACCTATACGTAAGGGGCTTGTCCTTTGGAATCTGCAGGGTCCTTTGGGGTTTCTAAGTGTAAGAAAAACACTTAGTGCTTTAGACGAGGAAGAAAAATGAGATCCCTCAGTTTTGCCTTGACCAGCTGTTTTTCTGAGAGAGGTTTCCATCGTTCCTGGAGGCTTCTGAGCCCGGGCTTGAGCCAGGAGGAGCTGCTGTAGGATCGATGGAGCTTCCTCCAAAGGACCAAGCGTGGTCACAGGGGCTGCTCGAGTCCAGGAACCTGAGTTTTAATCCTGGGTTTTGCTGCTTCCTTGAGTTTTAAGCTTGGCAAGTTACCTCCTCCTTACTGTCACCAGGATAACAGCTGGGGAAATGGGATCATGAACCACATGGGCTTCTCTGGCCAAAATTCCTGTGGAGCTGAAAAGCTCCATCTCTGCCTCTGTGGGATGTCGGGTAATTGGCAAGTGCAGGCTTTTGCCAAATAGATGCGTCATGTTTCTTGTAAACTCGGTTGCAGTGTTTCCCAGTTACCCAAGGGAGTCGAAAGGCCAGTTTCGATTGCTCACAGCCAGTTTTTTTCCCAATGTCCAGTTGTTAAGCAATCCCGCTGTGACAAGGACATGCTGTCTTTCATGACAGAGGTTTCCAAAAGTGACCTGAGGTGCTGACCCCCTGTGTTTTGAGCTGTGCCCCCTTAAGACACTTTAAAAGAATATATCGTTATATTGTTTTCTACAAGTTGGCTCTTCATTTATTTATTTATTATTATTTTCTAACTCTTATCCCTTTAAAGTGGCTCAAAAGCTATCTGTAATCACTAGTGACATCTGCAGAAGTGTTTCTCCGCGGCTGTGTCTCCGCTGCAGGATGCAGAAGCAGCGCAGCGTGCAGTGCTCCGAGGAAGAAAACCACTGTTCTTATTGCCTCGTCCCGAATTAGGGTCTGCTCTTGCAGGAATGAGCACTGGGGTTCTCTGCCGGGCTGCTGTGCCCAGTCTTTGCTAGTACAGCCTGGCTCCTAAAAAAAGAACTAAAATTAAAAGCTAGTGCTCACGTAGGGTGTGCTGTTGCACACTACTTCATGCACATTTAAGAGCAGTGATGGTATAAAATGTAACTCTTATTGGACTTGCTAATTTATTGGCACCAACTATAATGAGATAAAATGTACACAAATATGGATTAAATTCTTTATCACTCTATTAGTCAGCATGATGGTAGCAAGGTTCATTAAAGGGAGTTACTCATTTTCAATAACTGGCAGTAATGTACTTTTTTTTTTTTTTTTAGAAATATAGTTCAAATATTCATAAACCTGTGGAGCGTGCCATTTGTTAGCCTCCCACTCCTCTCTGCTCTCCTGACGTGTATTTAATTGTCCTGACTTTCTTTTGAAGTTCCTGTACTCTTTGAAAAAAGCTTTTTTGCGAGATAGGGTCTTTCCTACCCTGACCCATGGATATGAAACGATGCTGTTCTAAAAATGAAAAAGGGAAGCGAGTCACAGGTCAGCTGAAAAATGAGGAGATATTGATACCGAGATTAAAGTAGTGTTTTTCACTCCGTTGGTTCTGGTCCAGAGGTTGGCGAGAGCTGCACCAACCTCGCAGCTCGAGCAGGGCTCAGAGGAGGAGGGTCTAGATCAATCCTCCCCCTCGATTAATTGAATCCACCGAGGTTCGCTGGCACGGGTGACCCAGGGGTGGCTGACGAAGAGCTCGTCCATGGCTTGTCTTGCATGTCCGACATGCCGGGGAGGAGATGTGCGCGATGGGGAGGGCGGCCCAGAGCGCGGCACGCTCCGGCGGCTGCAGCAAGAGCTGCCCCGGCGGTGGGAGCTGCCGAAGAGGGGATGTGCCGGTACTTTCATGGTTTAAAGTGATGGGTGCCCTTTAGAAAGCATTTGCGTCTTCAGAATAATTTTTGGTGTAAAGGCATCCCCTTCCTCCTGCCGGTGAGCTGGCGTGGAGGACTCTTGGAAAGCCCTTGGGGGGATCCAGGCTGTCCTCGCTGGATGCTCTTGCAGGTTTGTCCCCGGCTTCATCACCAGCTCCCTGCAGTCGGAGAATCTGCAAAATGAGGGGTCCCGCCTCGCCGGCCATGGGGATGGGGTGCTGGGAGAGCCGCAAAGGGGCTCCACTGCCTTCGTCCCCCCGTCCCTCTCTGACACGCACGTCACCCTCTTGCAGAGTCAGAAAACTGAGCTTTCTGCTTGGTTTCAGATAGGAGGGTGGGGAGCATTGTCAGAATTATTTAAGGGATTAATAACAGAGAGTCAGTGGTTTGTGTTTTTCTCTGTTTCTCTGCTGAGAATTCCCCTCCCTCCATCATCTCTAACTTCACGTACAAGTCAATATCCCTGCGGCACTAGTTTAAAGGGTGCCCTTGTAACATAGTTTGGCCATATGAAGGGGAGAAAGAGGGAGATACATATGAGATAATATAGGTACTTGAAAATTGCAAGGCTGCATTTTGGTGCTGTGACAAAGCAAGCCCAACACCTGCCCTCCCACAGCTGACCCGCTGGCGGTGGGAGCAGCTCTCCTCCCATTTTTGACTTTTGGGGGTTTTTTCCTGACCTCTTGTAGCCAAGACCGAATGAAAAGCGGGAGGTTTTTCTCTATGCACCGCTGAGTGCATGAAGCCATGGCGGCCGGGGTGGAGAGTTTGACAGTGCTACAGGCAGCCGAGCGTGGCATCCCAGCCACGGCTCTGCAGTGCCGGGGCCGGCGGCTGTGCCTCCCCTCCTGCTGATATACAAATCCCCCAGAGGACCGGGCAGCCGGACAGACTTTCCCATGTTGTATTCCTCTGTGCCAGTTACTCAGATGGCTACTACGTGGTGGTTGGATGCGTGTCAAGAAAGGGATCCTATCGCCGATGAAAACGTTTCTAATTGCTGGATAACTCGCGCGATGCATGTGCAGCGGGTGGGGTGGGAAGTGAGAAGAATGCTTCAAAAGAAGGCTGTGTGTATTTTTTTTATTTTATTTTTTTTAATTTCCAAGAGAGCAGTAGAGTAACTGGCTTGCCAAGAGAGCTGTGTGAGTGATTGCATGCAAGAAACCAGGAACCCGCTTAACCCCTTAACTCCTGCCCGGTGCTCGCCGTGACATTGTCCCCACCGAAGAAGGAGCCACGGGTGCACCCTGAGCCCACACCGTCCCTCCGCGTGCCTGTGCAGAGCCGCACACCTCCTGCAGGGCGATATTGTGCTTTATGGACCACCACTGCACTTCTCAGAAGCAACTGAAGCGTTTTGCCAACAAGCTCAAAATTCACGTGCAGCTTCGACCCTGCCCGCAGGGTTTTGCCAAGGGCCCTTGGGTGCTGCAGTTGCTCAGCTGGCGTTAGGTCAGCCGGTGTTCGGCCACCTGTGTTTTAAATGGCCTTGCTGCAATTGTGTTGGAGGTTGGAATATTGGGATGAGTGCTACAAATGGCAAAAGCAGACTGGAACAGCACGGGTTAGGTTTATTTCCCCCTCGCTCAGCCCTTTGCCAGCTTGGGGGTTCATTTGGACTTGGGGGCTGCTTGTCTCGCCCTCCATACGTACGGAGCTCTGCGTCGCCCACCACCCTGCCGTGATGCGGGTTGGCCTCGGGCGCTGCTGTCGGACGTGGGGTGATGCAGGGACCCTCTTCCCACCCTCCTGCTCCCCGGCACCGTGGGCACACGCGCTGCGGCTCATGGCGGGGTTGCGTGAGCAGGTGTGCTGTGTCCAGCAGATGTTTTCAGCCGGAACGCTAAAAGTATGTACAGGAAACCCTGACGTTGAACTTCCCTAAACTACAGGGTAAATGAATTACAGATTTCTGCGGCTAGTCAAGCGTGTACCAGACAGCGCTTTCTGCCGCGCAGTGCCGTGCCGTGCGCAGGACCCTTCCCCGGCTGCCGTTTGCCATGAGGGACGTGGTCGGTGCTGCCACGCCTCTAGTAATGTACATTTTTAGGCTCCGAATCCTGGAGATTTCTCCTTGCTCTGCTATGAATATCGCCCTGAAATATCTGGTGGGCCGTGAATCTTCCCAGCTGCGTGTCGCAGTTAATGTCAAAAGGGCCGCGCTGGTGTGTTTGTGGTCTTCAGGGGGCCAATAACAGCACCACAGCCTGAAATTGTGCACAGGCAACAAATTGCTGGTAAAATGCAGTTAGTCTTTCACTGTACCCTAAAGCAAACTCCTCTGTGAAACACCTGGGCTGGAAGGAGAAAGGGGCACGCTGGGCTCCCACCGGCGCTGCGGGAGGACAGTCTCTGCGTACAGCCGGCTTTTTTTGGCTTGGGATTAGGACTGGTGAGATGTTGCATGGCCAAAAGCAGACACCCACATTCGCCCAAGGTCTCCGGTTATCGGGGCTGGGTTCTTTGCCAAGAAATGCTTTGTGGCATCAGGTTCCCCAGCCCGGAGTGATGTTCAGCTTTTTGTCGGCTGGGCACCCCTTGGGGTTATTTTTCCAAGCTGCCGTAGCAGGGAGCCTTTCCCAGGGAGAAGCTCAGCTCCTTGCCGAGGACTTTGTGCATCGCTGAGCAAGTGAGAGACCGGCACGAGTAAACACCGCCGTGGGAGTTACCACCATTTGCAAAGCTGCTCTGATTTTGGGGAGCATGGAGGAGAGGGGCTGTAAGGTCTTTGGCACGGCTCAGGAGCCCTGTGTCCGCACAGAGCGGATGAAAATGTCGAAGCAACTGGCGCCTGGGCTGGAGCGAGAGCAGGAGCTGGGCACCAGCTCCGGTGCCCCTTTGGTATTCACTGCTGCGGAAGCTGTTAGCTGTGCTATAGCAAATTCTCCCTACTTTTTGCCCTTCCTCTCTCTCCTGCTTGCAAATCTGGACTGTTTATAGATGGTGCAGCATCTCAGTGGAACTGAAAGAGCTAGAAATGTTCATTCTGGGAAGCTTTGCTTTTTTTTTTTTTTTTTTTTGTCCTTCTTGGCTGCTTTCCCCAGTATTTTTCCAAGGGGTCACGTTAAGGGGTATTATGTTTCAGATCAAACAAGCACGGGCAGGATCTTTTGTAACTCCCATAGTCTGGATGGGAGAATTCTGCTGTTGGGCCTTAAACAGTGATGGAAGCGCTTTAACGTGCAAGGAATCCGAGGTATTGATCAGGACATGGATAAATGCATATCCTTAATGTGTATGAAATTGACTTTCCTTTACCTTCTTGATTTATCTGAGCTATCCTTGCAGTAATTTTAGTCAAGATTGGGGAAAAAAGAATTTTTTTTTTTCTCCTTGAAAAACCTGTGAGTCTTAAAACATCTTCCAGTCTCCAAAAAGGGGAGGAGGAAGAAGCCAGGCTCTTTTGGGTGTCCCAGCAGTTCTTGGCTGTTGTTCGAAAAATTCCTGGTTTCATTTGAACCCCTTGAGATGTTTTTCCTTTATTATATCATCAGGCGTTTGAGACTTAATGATACAGTGAGCATCATCGTGACTGAAGGATGTCAACAGGCAAAATTAGTCTTTGTATGTCTTGCTGCTCAATTAGTGCAGCTGCTATCACTTGAGCTTAACTGTTCACTGTCCGTGTGCTTTGGGAAAGGAAGGAAATACATCCCAGGTAATATCACGTAAGGGAGTCTTGGAATAAAGGGAATTTTTTATTTTCTAATGAGCTCTTCTGTTTCTTCATTAAAACCTTCTGCAGATTTCTCAGCCTCTTGGAACAGTAGCATCTGATGAGGAGACTGTCCCAAGGCCAAACACTTTGGTTACAATAATAATTAACATTTCTTCAAACAGATTAACATGTGGGTGTAACCATGCTTTAGCAGAGCGTGCAAAAAGTGAAACTATGAGCCTGAAAATATCAGCACAGCCAAACTCCACAACTCCGGTACTCAGGGTAATTCTGCACAGCAGCTTCTCCGTCAAACAGTCAGGAAAACTGGTGGGGAGGGCGGGGGGAAGCTTCTGTAGGAAATTGTGATTCCTCTTGGGGCAGGGGAGGGTTGTACAAGTTAATACACTGAAATATCCCCTTCCCCAGCGTGTCCCGGGAGAGGGGACAGGACCGGGGTGCTCGAAGGGAGACGGGCTTTGGTCGGCAAGCCTGGGGCTGCGCCGGGCTCCTGCGAGGTCGGTACTTCACATTTGGACAGTCACTTATTGCAAGAGAAATGTTAACGTTTCACAGCAAATAACCAGTGCACGCACAAAAATGCATTGAAACCTCTGCGTCTCATGCTTTTGGCGAGGTTTGCTGTTCACGCTCCCATCTTTCGCCCAGTCTCGGTCTCTTCTGAGTCTCTTGGTTTTTTGAGAGATTTCAGGTTGCTGAGGCTGTGACCGGCGGGTCCTGTCCACCTGCAGGGACAGCTTTAGAAACCAGGGCTACCTTCGTCCAGGGATGATGCGGAGGCTTCTCTCCTCCCTCCCACACTTCTTCATGGCGGGGGAAGTTAAAGGGGAAAAAAAACCCCAACCCAAACCCAACCATCTCAGACTATTTTGTTCCACTGCCTGTCAGAATGGGCTGCTTGTTTGTTCTTGGAGGCCTTCCAGATAGGGGTATTTTTTTTTTTTCCTTTTTCCTTCAGAGATGAAATATTCCTTCAAAAACTCCCTGTACATTCAGGATTCCTCCCACCTGTCTGCTGCAGGCTGGGTGCAGCGTTGGCATGCACACATGTGAGGGATAAAGAGGGCTGGAAAACTCGGTGGGAAATATCCCGGAGCTGCAGGGCATTGGGCCGGTCGGTGGTGGGGTGCAGCAGGCGGTGAGCCAGGCGGTAACGCGGGATCGGGGGCTGGACTGCATCTGCAGCGCTGGTAGGGAGCAATTTGTTTTTAATAGGTTTTATAAAGCTTCTCTCTGAACACCACAGGTGAGGCCAGGATGACCCAAGACATCTGAAAACCATCTGTTAGGGTTGTGTAATTATCCTAAGTATCCATTTCCCTTTGGAAAAATGTGAGTGTTCCTCATGGGGAAAGATACCTTTGTATTTTCCAGCTCTTGCAGACCTTTCCTTGCCTGGCTCCAAACCTGGCAGAGGAGGGGAGAAGGGGCGACGGCGGCAAGCGTGGCAGCCCTCGGCCGTACCTGCCGTGGGACAGCAGCGCTCGCTCGCCCTCGGTGCTTTGCTGCTCCAATTAACGAGCCTCAGATGGTGATGCCGCCGTGAGTTCATTTACGCTCTCAGTCTTAATGGTGTGCATGTAAGTGAGACGTTCTCCTCTTTGACATCGTTCTCTTCCCACTAATTGCGTATTAAAGCATAATCATGGTAGCAAGAAAGCAGCCTTAATGCACCCTGGGTAAAGCTAATGATGTGGACACATTGCACTTGGTTGCATTTGTCAAGGTTTCCTATTCCAGGCCTGTTGTGAGTAATTTTAGGAATTTTTGAGCCAGTGTGGAGTCGGTAAATGTTTGCACTCGTTCCTACTAATGAGTAAGGCTTGTGTGGGAGAGACTGATTTAGCTGTGGTGGAGATTTCTCCCTGGCTAACAGATGGTGGGGATTTCACAGCCTGTTACTTAGGTTTTGAAAAAGGTGGTTAATACTTCAGGGGAAGGAGCTATGTGCAAATGGGTTGGAAGTAACACATAAATCGGAGCCAGCAGTTTGCATGTTCTTCTGGGGCCTGAGATGGTGGTTGTTTCCCGTCCTAATCCTAGGGCAAGGCTTCATCTTCTTGTCTTAATGTTGATGCCAGCTACTGATGAAAAGCACCTTCTCTGCGACTCCTGCCACTTGCAAGAGCTTATTTCCAGCTCTCCACCTCTTCCATTGGCACCTCCAAGGTCACCCTGACTTCAGGCGGCTCTGGAGCATCTCTCCGACTTGAAGCCCACGAAGGGTCTCAAAGCTGCAGCGTGATGTGCAGTTGCTCTGCCACAGGCTGAAGCCTGGATATGATGGAGCAGTGAGGACAACTTAGGTGCAAAATGTGGATTTTGTGTTGTCTGAAGAGCTGGTGTAGATGTGGCCCAAGAAGCAGCAGCTTGTCCAGGTCCTGCAGAACGGTGGCGGTGGAGCAGCGACAGACCCAGCTGTCTGTGCTGCTGTCCCACATCCTTTAAGAGTCATTTCATTGAAGACAGTTGAGTTACTCATGTGAGTAGGGAGGCAGTTGCACAGATACTTGCGCTGCGCGCTCCTTGAAGTTGCAGTGGATGTCACTTACACACAGAGCGATGGCTCTTGTACAGGCGTAGTCTTCTGCCTCTCTCTCGGTTTTGTGCATCTAACTTAAAACATATATATATCTGGAGAGAACTGGTACAATAGCGGAGTTTTGACAAAGAAAAGCTTTGCAGAGTTTTCTCAAGGAAAAAATGAGGAAAGATTCTTCCCCGTACACAGACCTTTCGGTGTCGGTGATAGGCACGTGCACTGAGAATTAAATCAGAGCTGGGGATCCTGGGAGGATTTTGGGTGTAAGCGCTGGGTGTGATATCGGGGGTGTTCCCGTGGCACCTTGGTCTCCTCTGGGCACATGCAGAAGACAAAGCAACTGGAGGTTTTGCTGGAGAACTAATTGAAAAGAAGTGCTTGGAGAGCTGGGGTGCGAGACGGCGGGCTCCGGAGCATTGCTCTCCGCTGTCCCAGCGATGTACCTGAGCCTGATGGGGTGCAACAGCTCCCCGATGGCAAAGAGAAACTCAGTCTTCCAAGCCAGTGGACTGTAAAGATTATTGAAAAAAATTGAATATATTTCTTTCATGCGGAAATAGTGCTTTAGTCCCTGTACACAGTGATTTATCAAAAGGACCTCTGTGCTCCAGCAGCAGAGCTGAGATCACAGTTCATTGCAGATGTGGATTGAACCGGCCGAGTCCCACTTTCGGCAGATATGAATAACCATTGTACAACGTCAGTCTAACTCGAACCCCACACATCAGTTCTGCTCCCAGGCTGTCTTTGCAGAAGCTAGATTTACACAGCAAATTAATTTTTCTTTAAAAATGAATTTTCTGGCTCCTGGAAATAACACGGCGAAGCTGGCTGCGAGGGCTCTGCAGTACGGGCACGCCGATGTGGGACGCTGGAGAGCGGCAGCACATATTGTCCACCAGCTCCCCGGAGAGGCTGCTCCAGCAGCCAGGGAGGTGTTAGATGGATCCACCAGCATGTAGGTTTGTTTGGTGTTGGTTTGTTTTTCAGCTGGGATGTTTCATCCCATTGTAGTAGAAGCTGGATGGGAAGCTGATTTTAAGCATTTTCAGCTAATGCAACAATTTGGGGTGTTCTGATTTTTGTAGCCCTGGATGACAGCTCCTCTGTGGGAATCTGGTTTTTGGGGCCGAGCGCTCAATGGGATTAGAGTTTTATGATGTCTTAGATCATGCACAGAGATTTATTAGTCACTAGGAGAGTCTGTAGCAGGACCTTGAATTTAATGTGTTGGCCTGGAAGGGAAAAAAAATGCCGTTGACCTTGATGGTATTTTTGAGGTAAAGAAGGAGGTTGGGTCAGGGTCATTAGCCCATATTTGATGTAAATACGAAATTTTATTTGAAAACATGCGTGCATAGAAAAATCTACAGTTGGGAACTGGATAAACTTTTGGTTTAAATCCAACCTGCAGGGAACCATGTGAAGGACTCTTGCCTTGAGGCCTCACTTGACTCTGTTTGTTTGCTCAGCCCCTTTCCTCCTGTGTGCGCTGCTTCCCACCCTCCCTCTCGCCTTTTTTCATAATATTGTTCTAATTACTGGAGTGTGAAGAATTGACTCTTAAAATGCCTCTTGGCAAATTCCATTTGTGCATTGATGAAATTTCCCCTCGCTGCAGTCTCGCCATTAGTGCCGGCTGCGTTCAGCCCGTCCTCGGATCAAAACTTCTCCTCCGCCCTTCCCGGGCAAAGTGGGACACACTATTTATCGCCTTGGTTGGAGGCCATAAATGCCAACGGGAGATGAAACAGGGAAGAAAATGAAGGATCTGGGGGAGGATGAAGGGTTAACACTTGTCTGCTGGGGTCCTGCTGGTGTGTTTTCACAGTGCTGTTTCTCCTGATGAGCTGCCAGAGGTGATTTTTGGAGGGTAAACTGGGACAGCCAGGGATGGCTGCGGGTGCACGGCGCCGAGAGCAGGAGCCCAGCTGGTAGCTCAGGGAAGGACTTGTGGGAGAGTTGTGGGATTGAGGATTTCGGGGAGGTCAAGCTCCAAACCCTGCTTGGAACAGGGATGTTTGTACT
This sequence comes from Elanus axillaris, assembly GCA_026212715.1. Classification (NCBI taxonomy): domain Eukaryota; kingdom Metazoa; phylum Chordata; class Aves; order Accipitriformes; family Accipitridae; genus Elanus; species Elanus axillaris. The sequence goes on along the minus strand of JANZLQ010000055.1, from coordinate 16,218,801 downwards.
TCTTGGCACATGTGGGGTTGTCCTTTGCTTTCTCAGGATGGCTGTCCCTCGAGGAAGGGGCTTGCTGGCTCTGCTCCCCGGGTGGGTGCATGGGCTTGCAGCAGACTCTCGTGCCTGTGCAGGCGCCTGTGGATGTTGCAGAGAATTCCGGGTATATGCTCTGAAAGCGGGTTATTTCTTTTAAAAACACCACCATTATAGGGTTGTTCCTAGAGGCCGTTTTTTAGGTGATTAGGGAGCACTTGAGTAATGCTTTAGGCTTTTTCTGCAGTTGCAAGAGGCTAAAAACAAAAAATAAAACTTGAAAGCTCAGTTAGCCAGTAATTGCAAGGTTCCTGGGGCTGAGGCTTTAAGAAACATGCCAGAGAGGAGTTTTTCTTTGTAACGTTAGAGACTGGGCAGCTTTGGACCATCTCCTGATTCCAGAGCGCTCACGGTAGGTCCACACAGCAGACTGGTGCTTTGAAATTACAGGTTGCTTCTGTCTGGGTTTCCCTCACCCCTCCATTTGCAGCCTGGGAGCTGGACCGGCAGGTCCTGGAGAGGGAGCAGGGATGGGTCGGAGAGGTGGTTTTCCTCGGGGCTGCGTCTGGGTTCTGCTCCCTGCAGCCAAGGACCTGGGGACTGGGCTGGCCTGAAGCAGTGGTGGTTTTGGCTACCGTGAAGTCTCCTCCTTTATCATAAAACCTCCCAGGAATCCTCCCTGCAGGAAAGACTATGGGCTGCAGAGGTATTTGGCTGGATCCCAGTTGACTTTGTCAAAAGAACTGAACCAGCGGGGAACCAAAATTCATCCCAAAAGGCTGGCAGCCCCTGCCCGGGACCGGGACCGGTGGCCAGGACAGTGGTGGTGCGATGGCAGCCCAGCCCTCCGTGCTCCTCCGCCGCAGCCTGTGCCGCTCGGCTCCCCTCTGCAGATGCCTTGGGGCTCACCGGGGCTGTGGGCAGCCTCTCCCACCTCCACAGCCGTTTTCTGGCACATAAAAGGGTTTAATTGCCCCTTGCAGGAGCGCTCGCCATACCTCGTGGCTTCTTCTAATGTGCCTCTTCTTGGTCAATGGCTCACAGAAGAGCAGTTATCCTTCAGAGGAGCAATAGAGCCTGAACCTTCACCACGTTATCCCACTGTTTTGGCAGCTAATCAGTTTTAACCTTGATAGGGGGAGAAGTTGAAAAGCAAGGGAAGGTGAAGAAAACCTGTCCTGGACTAGGCTTAAGGGACACGCCAGGGATGGGTGGTCGGTGGCCAGGGATGCTCTTGGTTTGGGCTTCTTGTTTTCACAGCGGCAGGGACCTTCAAAATGCAGGAAAGGGCAGTGCCTACAGCCCTGGAAGCAGAGAAAAAGAGACGCAGCCACTTGGGCTGGCAAGCGGTGTTGCAGGAGAAAGCTTTCTGGAAGCAGCGTCTGCTGTGCCGGTCCCGGGAGCTGTTGGGTTCTGGGAAGTTGCACCACGAGCTACAACAGGCACTTCTGTTTGCACCGTGTGTTACAAGAGTGTAAAACAGCCAAAACCATTTAACTTCATGCACTTTACTCTTCCTAGATGCTTCTCCAGCTCTCTCTTGCCAGAAAAAGGCTTGCAAAGAGGTAGCAATCGATTAAAATTGGTCACAGCAAGTACCTGTTCGTGTAAGCTGTCTGAAGGACAAGCAGATCTTTAGATTTTTGTGGTTTTGTTCTATTTCTAGCTCCATTAAATCAATTTTTACCCTATTCTCTTCTGAAACATAAATGGGTAAATGCCATAACAAGGGCACACTTAAGGAAAAATGAAGCGTGACTATAAATACGAGTGACCCAGCTAAAAGAAAGGTCAGATAAGAAACATTACCCAGTAGTGTTCTTTAAGAAAACCAGGCTGTAATTTAGCATCCTGGTTTACCTGCATGTTTAGTAAAGCCAGTCAGAGGACCCGTGAAGAGAGATAAGAAATGCAAGATATGTAGAGGGAAATTTCCCTGTGTGTTTGCATTCTGGGCAATACAGCAGGTGAAGTGGAAGAGGGATTTTTTTTATCGATGATGATCTGTGGTGCGCTTGGAATTTTGGAAAAAAATATATTCCCTGCTTTCAGGGGAAAGGAAGGAGCTGAACAACGGCTCTTTGGAACATGACCCTTGTGGTGCTTCTGTTTGGAGAAGGCAGGGCTGTTTGCTTTTCTGCTCCTTGGCATGCGCTGAGCAAACCTGCCCTGAAATGTTTGCAAAGTGCATAAAGGTTTTTCATCCCGTGCGATTTGGAGCCTGACCTAACATTTGGAGTTCAGGTGCTGAGGGTGGGTGCAGTAAAGCTGCTGCCCCATCGCCCAGCCCCGGCCTGGTGGTTTCTGCTTGAGGCACATACGTGGAGAAGGAAAATATCCAGAGTTACTTAAGAAAACAGAAATGTCTTGGAGACAAGCTCATGTCTCAGTAAGGCAGCTCCTACTACGTGGGGCTGGGAAGGAGTTTGCCGCAGGGGTGTTGGATGTAATGGTGCTTTTCGAGGCTTCGCTGTGCCTGCCGATGCGTTGCCACCAGTCCCAGCATGTTTCTGCCTGTTGATGTGTCTCTGCTCCTGCCCGTTTCCCAGCCTAAAGCTCTCCAGGTATTCACGCAAGCGTGGAAATACAGCCAAATGATGTCAGGAAGAAATGGCAGTATAGAGAAATCCCTTTATGGCAGGAACCGAGCGATTGGGGATTTATCTTGGAGATTAACTGGGCTCTTCTTCTCGTTTTGCTTTTTCTGCCATGAAATTCAGTTCCCTGAACCGAAGAGGTTGCTCTACCGGTCTGCACCATCGGGGAAGGTGCAATAATAAACCCACTTAAATTCTCCTTTGTATTTTGGAGGGACAGTGATAATTCCCCTGGTGCCAAGGTTTGTTTTACTTCATTAATACCTGGGTTTGAACAGTTTCCTTTCTTCCTTTCCTTGCTCAGGGCTGTGGTTTCATAAAGCTCTCTTCTCGAGGAGGTTTAGTGTGTGCACACACCGCGTGAAGTCGACAGGGGCTGAACTTCAAAGTGAAGCATGTGAATAAATATTATCCTGACTTGAGGCTACTACTTACTCTTTTTCTTCCGAAACAAAACAAATTCATACAAGCCTTCTCAAGACTTGGAATTAATTGTTCTCTCTCTTTTTTTTTTTTTCTTTCTTTTTTTTTTACCACCATGACGATGGCAGCACTATAATGTTTTACTCTGCTTTGCTCTGATGATGACAACCTTATTTGCCTCTCTCAAGTGTATGCGGTTTACTGTTTTGCAGCTGTTTTTGAATACTGGGGGGAAAATGCTGTAGCCAGGGCTAAAATCCTCTACTCTTCCTTGCGTGGCTTCCGTGGGTCACCAAGGGGCCGGACCCGGCGTGATGGGAGAGCCCAGGAAGATGCCGTGAACCCAAAACCTGAACCATGGAGGAGCAGGAGGGTGTTTGCTTCAGGGTCCGGGAGCTGAACATGGGCTGTGCCAGGGCTGAGTAGTTTGCTGTGGGATTTGCTCCCTGGAAGCGCCTGCAAGAGGCAAGTCCTTGTGGCCCAGGTGTCCAAAAGAAACCAGAAAATTTGGGTCCAGACAACTCATCTTTGCAGGGCTTGACTTGCAAAGGGCGTTGACTGCTTGTCCTCTGAAAAATCAGTGTGGTTAATACTGCCTCACGCCGTGCACCCAAATCCACCGGGTCGTCAGATGATTTCTGGCTACCTTGTGCAGGCGGGAGCTGGGGTATTATTGTGGTATCGCTGTCCCAGATGCGTCTTGCTGTCTGGTTCAGCTCTCCTCCGCAGCTCCGTGCAGGGAAAGCCTTCATGCATAGAAAATAAAAAAATAAAACTATGCCATCAAATGTTTTATGTATGAGGAGGCACGGGCTGTCAATAATCCTCTATGTTTTTTAATGTGAACTCTCTCTGTGTTTCTGCTAGTGGCTGATGACACCAATTAATTTTATTGTTTGGAAGTAATCTTCTGTGGTGTGTGATTTGCACGGCCCTAGCCTTATGCTTTCTAATGATTTCTCTATTAATTTCATTGCTGCCAGTAAGCTGAAGATGCCTTTCAAGTGGAAAGGGAAACATGACCTAATACCACGGATAAAATATTAGCAAAAGCAAATTAAATCCCGGTTAGCAGTGTTAGGACCCCAGCCGCTAAAGACAGAAGAGCTGCTGAAGCGTAGCAGTGAGCAAAGAGCTGCATGTGCTGTGTATGGATGCTCCAGAGTATGGAGCGGTAACTTTTTGAACAGCTTTACAATTAAGGCAAAATCAGTGGGTTCGTCCCGCCCTGCTCCAGCCGGCTATTCCCTGGTCAAAAAGAGAGTTGACCCCGGTAAATTAAATCAGTGTGTCTCCCTGCGTGCTAGGAACGCTGCAGCCGGGCTCGCCCCACTGTAGCAGTGGTCGTGCTTTGCTTTTGTTCCTACTTTTTGGTCTGAAGACGGATCTGATGAGAGCTCCTTTGCGATGCTGCCTTTGCCACGACAGCGTACGCCGTTGTCGTCTTGCGTCTGCGTGTAAGGACGGAGCTCCGCGGAGGAGCTCCCTCTGTCCCGCAGGACAGTGGTGGTGGGCGAGTGGGTAGTGCCATTTATTTTCATGATTTTCAGCATCAGAAGCCTTGTGGGTGTCCTCAAGCCTTGTCCTTTTGTACAGCCTGCACCCATCTTGCAGAAGCCCCAAAAGCCAGGTGTATATGCAAGATTTCCAGTGCAAACGGGGGTTAATGACTTGGGTATTTGCAATCTTCAAGTCCTCCTTTGCAGCACCTGGGTGCTGGCAAATGTGCTTCGAGGGGCTGGGAGAGGAGCTGTGGTTTAATGTACTCATCAGCCCCAGTCGGGGTGAAGAATAGAGCTTTTTAGTAGAAAATACTTCTACAAGTAGCCTTGTAGAAATATTCAGATAAATCCCGATCAGGTGCTGCTGCCCATGCACATACCCACGGGTAACCTTGTGGAGAGCATCTTTATCTTCCAGCGAGCTTTACTGGCTGCTCCGAATCTGTCCCCAGAATCCAGGAAATTAAAATTATGATGAGGTCACGTGAAATTGTCCTTCTTCAGCCTTTGGAAGAAGTCTGTGCTTGTGGCTGTCGGCACGCTCGCGGCTGGGGCTGACTTTCTTCATCCATTTCCTTCTGAGAGGAAAAAATGTTCCTGTAATGCACGAAAGTATCACCGCATCAATACCGTCTCAGTGAAGCAAGAAGAGGAGGGGGGGGGAAATCAGTGCAGGTTGTGACCAAAATATTTACGGGAAGATTTATATAAATATACAGATATTTATTGCTTTAATATTTTAGTTGCTGTGCTGCGAAGTTTTGTGGTTCCTGCATAGAAATATGAGGCAAAGGAGTTTGTAATCAAGGATATGGACTTCTGGGCTGATGGCTGGGGAAGGACGAAGGGCTGAAAGCTCGGCAAAGAGCCGGGCGGTTTGTAGCGAGGAGGTCGGACGCAGGGAAGCGCTGGGGCTGTGCTGGCTGCCCTCGCAGGTCAGGGGCTGGCTGCGACAGTCTGCTCGCTTTTCCCTTACAAATTTCTCATTAGATGCAGGTCATCGGGCAGGCTTTGGGCTTTTGTACACCACGGAAGCGATGCTCACCTTGGCTGGAGTCGTTGCTGGGTATTTTATGTTGAATGGTAGGTAACCCGCGAGGCATTTTGGTAATTTCATTTCCCGCCCTGCCATTTTTAATGGCAAAACCATACACAAACATAAAGTTTTCGCAGAATGGGATCGTGACAATGTGGGCAGGAAGAAAATACTGTAAATGTAGATATAAAAATAGGCGTCAGGAGTGGTGGGATGCAGCCGGGCTGCTGGGGATGATGTTTCGGCAAGGATGTGCTTGCCCTCCCGGTGCCCGGAGGGTCCCTCCAGCCCTGGCCGGCTGCCTCAGCTGTCCCTTTTTCCAAGGAATGCCGTTGCCTTGACTCAGTTTCAGAGGATACCTTGAGGCTCATCCTGCTCTCCGGCAGCCGGGCGGGAGCGCATGAAAAGAGATGCCCAGGCTGCTTCGTCTTCCCTGGGAGCTGGCTTTGGACACTTCAGCGGGCTTTGAAACAGCGATAAAATGCTTACGGTCAGATCAAAGTCTGAGCATGAGATTTCTGCTGGCCCTGGGTTTCTTTGCACTTGGCTCAGGATTAGAGAGTGAAGTCAAGCCCTCCCGCAGGGTAAGTACGAGCACGAAGCCGTTGCAGCTCTGACGTCACGGGGGAAGTTACCGAACCTCAGTGCCTGCTCTTTTTTCTGAGTCACAAACAAGCTGAATATTCAATTTTTTTTTTCCTTTGCTCTTATTTTTTTTTTAAAAAAAACCCAACAATTTCTTTGAGCAGTTTTGCTTGTCAGCAAAAGCAAGAATGAAAAAAGGAAAACCCACTCAAAAACCCCTAAAGTCACCGGTGCCGCCCACCACTCTGGTTGCATCTCTACTGCCAGAGCAAACCCAAACCAGCGGAGCGGGCTGGGATATCATTTCCTCCATCGCCGTTGCTGTGGAGGGAGCGTGCCAGCTCTGGTTCATAATTAATAGTTTTCCAGCCTGATTCTGCTGGGAGAACAAGGAGGACATTGAGAGCGAGGCCGTGCTGGCCGTGCTGCACGGCAGCTGCTGAGAAAGTCTGAGCCTCGTGCCTGCTCCGAGTCACCTTCGTTAATACCCCCAGAGCTGTGTCTCCTGCCCTGGCAGCCCTCCTCCGCATAAAAACTCCTTTAAACAGAAGATTAGGTGTAAATAGCATTGTAGTACTATGGTGACATTCTTCCCCGTGATGCTTTCTTTTCTTTTCTCTCCCTTATGGACTCTAATCTTCTGATATTATAAGAAGTGAGGAGTAATGGAGCTGTTGGCCTTTTTAAATATGTATGAACTTCTCGGGAAAGCCAGAGAAATGAGGAGCGACGAAGACAGATAACAGATGCGAGATGGTCTCACAGCCATGTCATTTGACATGCGTGGCTGTTTTTTTTTTCTTCCTGATGTCCTAAGTCATTATTCATAGGCAAAGCATAATGTTTCTGTTCTTTTCATGTAGAGATTATTATTATTTTTAAAAAGAAGACTGTATCTGGGACGCAGCTGTGATGATATCACAGAAAGCTGATCGTGCAGTTCCTACCTCTGGCTTGCTGGGTTTTTGCTGCCGGCAAACAAAGATGTTTTCTGCCTCTTGTCGGTGTCAGTCTGGATGGTGACTCAGTAAAATGGGGTCTGTGGGATACACTGATTTTTGTGACAGACCTGCACATACATATTTTCCGCACATACATACTTGTCGTGGTGGTCAGGTTTTGCTTCTGAGAGTCACACGGGTCTGTCCCGTCTCCTCCGTCAACTTTGTCCCTCCGGCTGAAGGCGATGGGGCTTTTGCCAAGACGCAGGGCAGATGTTCCGAGTTGCTTCCATTTGCACTTCGCTTCGCTGGTAAATGCCTTTGTGTTTTTCCCAAATACTGGCACAAACAAGGGATGTGTGGATTAGCTGTGCCAGGATGCCTCCCCTGTATGGACCACCTCATGCACTCACAACAGAGCAAAGCGTCTTTCCAGCAGGTTACAGCAGGGCAAAACTGTGCTGGCAGCTTGGGTTTCTCACTGTACTCATGTATTTGTTTATTTGCTTATTTATTTATTTATTTCCCCCGAACAAACTGTTAACTGGAAACACTCTGAACTTTGGCTGAAATGCAGCTAATTGTTTTGTCCGAAGAGTGAATTTTTGGGAAGATTTATTTCATTATTGTCACGCAGTGTGCTTTTTCTTCATTTAAAACCAAAATGATATTTAATCCACGGTTATTTTTTTTCTGAGAGCTGATCCACCTGGCACTGGGAACCGTACAGAGAGGAACAGCAAGAACAAACCTCTCTCGGGTCACCCTCTCCCTCCCTCCCTCCCTCCCGCTCCGCAGCTATCGCATGCCCCCCAAAATGAATTATTCAGGCGACGCTCACAGCGCAGCGAGGATGCCCCTTGCAGCCAGCACGTACCGCTCGGATATCTGCCGGGAAGGTCACGTAAACGGGGTGACACCCGCTTTTTAACAGCCCTTTGATTTCACAGCATGCCGTCGCCTTCTGCAAGCAAAGATTACTCACGAAGGGAAGAGTTATGCCACGGGGGATGAATTCCTTGGTCCATATGGTCATCTCCATGCAAGTGTGTGCAGGACTTGGTCTTGTGGTGTTTTGGATGCACGTTGGGAATGCACTGGATATAACAACCCTTGGTGCTGGAAGTAACCCGTGGTAGTCGGGCGGGTGTTGCTGGGGGCTGAAGGCAAGCCCATGGCTGGGTCACCACGGGAGATGCCGAAGGAGCGATGCCGGTGGCAGAGGTGACTGGGAGGAGGTGTGCTGTCGTGTCTCTGGGGATTCACTGAGCTGATCTCGTGGAGCATCCCGGCTCCTCTTGAAGGGCTAAACCTGATTCCCTGCAAGATGCCTATCAGCATAGCACATCTAACCTAACTTAAATTTGTCACCATAGGACATGTCATGTGCGCTGATGTTGTTTTTGCTGGGGAAGGGAAGCTAGTGGGCGTAGGAGCTTGGGAAAAGAGGAAAACAGGCAGGGATGTGATAGGATTTGCTTTCAGGAAAGGCACTCCTTACCCAGAATGTAATGATGTATGATGTTCCCTGGAGCTGCGCGACGCTGCTGATGCTCATTTGCACAGTGAGTGTGTCTGTTACGGGGGCAGGGTTGGCTCTCAAACGTGTATTTGATTTACTTTGGTTCTTCAGGCTCTGGACCATAGAAAACACAGTGGTAATTGGCTTTCAGCCACCCTGCCCGGGCAGGGGATCGATACAGCTCAATGCGGGGGTTCGTCTTGCGGTTCGTGCTTTTTCCAGAAAGACTTGGGGAGAAAAGATGCCATTTAAAGAAAATTACTCCATTGCCTATCAACTGAAAACAAAAGTCTTTTGTCCTGTCAATCATTTGGAGGCTTTATCTTGTCAATCACAAGGAAAATACCTCCTCTTTACTTCTGCCAGACTTTGCATAGACCTGGTTTCTCCTTCATTCAAACAAGCAAGCGTTGGGGGCAGTAGCTTTTTAATAAAAAAAAACCCTATAAAAATAAATTGTAATATTTTATCAGTATTTAGACTTGAGAGAAAGTAGTAATGTGAGTACGTGTCCTCCTGTTCCATAGCTAAACCTAGGTGATATATCAGACTATCAAATAGTGCCACAGGGAGAAGTGTCCTCACTTTCCCCTCCCCTCTGTACACACATGGGTGCGTTATATCAAATATCTTATGCTTGTGCTGCCACGTTATGTACATACTATAAAAAGTCACCGTGTGTTTAGGTATGTTGTCCTCCGCTAGATGAGGCGCGATAAGGTTCGTGCACGTTAAGTGACCCGGCTTCGTTAGCAGTGGCTGCAGGGGGAGGAGATGCAAAGTCCTCAGCGCTCTGCGATTTCTGAGCCCCCCCCCCCGCCGGTGGGTCCCCAGCAGAATGCTGCACCCGTAAAACCCGGGTGAGAGCAGGGTGCCGGGGCTGTGTGTATCGATCTCTTTGCCAAATATTGAAAGCCGGGGCATGGAGGTGGTGGGAGCGGCGAGCCTCGAGTCTGACCGCTTGCAGGTTGCTCCGTGCTTCTTGGATGCTTTCAGAGCCTGGAGCTAAAAGCGCGGCATAAAGCCTTTTTCCCAAAACACGAGCTCTCCGTTAATGAATTCCTTGCAGGTCCCGGCCATGGCTCTGTTTCCACAGCGTGTGGACGATGCTCCTGATGGGAGCATTTTGTGTTGCGAGCTGACCCTTGGGCCATTACCTCCCTGCTGCCGATGCGAGGGTGCTGGAAGGCTGCTCTGCAAGGGCAGACCTCGGGGCTGGTGCTCCGGCCCGTGGTGGGCTCAGGAAGGAGGGAAGAGGTGCCGGTTTTATCCCAGGAGGAAACTACGATAACACTGGGCACACCGGTGTGTTTGCAGCGCCTGGATGAAGCGGCCTTTGTCCCTTCAGAGCAAGCTCTTGAGCAAGATTTGCCATAACCCTGTTTGTAGGACATTGTGGCGTGTTTTGAATCATTTGTGGCTTTTGTTTTGTCCACAAGAGTGAAAGACGTTTTCCTTTCCCTTTCTACTTCCTTTCCCTTTCGCACAGCGGTTTTCCTCCCCGTGCTGCTCCGCAGATGGGCTTTGGATGGGTCCCTGCCTGAGCAAACCTACTGCTAGAAAGTCTGGGAGTCTGTCTGTCTGTCCATCAGTGCGTGGCTGCATGCACAGCCCGGGCAATGGAAGCCGGGCACCAAACACCTCTCATGCATGTGTTTGGGCTTTGTAGAAACGCTGACACACTACTGTCTTTTTTCTCCTGCCGGGGAAACGTGTTCGCCTGCTTGAGCTGGAGGCCCAGTTAAGCTCCAGTAGTTTGGGTCATCTCATGTCAGCAGCGCTGCTGGAGCCACTGACCCCTCGGTGCTGCTCCGGCAGCTCCGGAGCGATGCAGGATCCCCGATTCCCCACCCCGCCTGGCCCCGGGGCCACAGCGAAGGTTCTCTCGGCTCGTGCCAAGAGCAGCCCTGCAAAATCGTCGGGGCTCGCTGCTTTAAAGCCTTTGCCAAATGGGGCCGTGCTCCAGCAGCCTCGCCAAAGCTGGGGACGTTGTTTTGCAGCTGCCATGTGGCCGGGGTGCGTGTCGGTGCCCGCCGTGGGCTGTCAGCCATCTGCTTGCTTCCTCGCAGGCTGGCCGGGCTTGTGGGCAAAGGGTTTTTCCCGTAAACAGCTCTCTCCTGGGGCACGGCACGGTGTCAGGAACTGGTATCATTGTTCTCAATAGCTGCACATTTCCCTTTGCAGCCAGCTAAATATATAAAGCTGCTAGATATATAAAGCAGCCATATGGAGTTTCCATTTCTCTCTCGGCTCCTCTTTGAGCAGAACACCCAAATATTGCTCTTACTCTGTGCCAGGGCTTTTATGGTGAGGTTACATGAGCCTTTGGCTGGCGGTCCTTTGCCAAGCCAAGGTGAAATACTTGGCAAATAGGGACATCTCTTTGCAGCAGGGAAGCATGAATCGTCCCTGTTAAGCTTTTAGTTGCAAACTTTCTTCTTTTTCTGCAGCCCAACTTCGTTTCCGCTGCTCCGACCTCGGATGCTGCAGGCGGTGGCGGTGCGTTTCCAGGAATGGGACGGAGGGGAGGGCGAGCACAGGCTGCTCCGTCGCCTGCGGTTGGAGATGATGGAGCTTGTGGGTCGCACGGCAATTCACCCTCCGGGAAAAGGCAGCGTGCCGGTGGTGCTCTGCATCCTGGGATGATGCTCGCTCTCTGCTCTGTTGCTTTCTCTCTCTGCCCAGCGGCCGCTGTGCTGGGAGTCTTGGCTCCCCAGGGTTTTACGTCAGCTCTAACTTACCTGATTCTAGGTGAGCTGGGCTGGGAGAACTGTGGTGCGAGGACCCGGCGGGTGGTCCGGAGAGTCCCTCGGGATCCTGCCCTGGCACCCACCTCAGCCTGGCCGGCATCTTCCCCACCGCCGTGCACACGGCGTCTCTGCTGCCCGACAAGGACAGATGGGACCCGGCCTTTCCTTTCGTCTCTCTGAATGCAGAAGATCTGTCTTATTCAGGCTTTTCTTAACAGAAGACAAATATGACTCTCTCTGGTTTTTTTCTCTATCAGCCTTTTTTCTTTCTTTTCCTGCTGAACCGTAACAAAAGCTTTAGTGCACTGGGAGCGGTAATTAGCTTCGCTCTTATTTTCCAAGTAACTCACCTCTGAAGGGTGGTGTGTGCCGGGCGGTACCCGGGCCGCATACAGGGGAATGGCCTCAGGGCTGAATTTGCATTTCTGCGACATAAATTCAAATTAGTTTCATACATCAAGTGATTTCACCGGTCAGGGGGATCACTTTGTATCAGGAGACATTTGGATGCTTGGCAGCAGGGCCCGGGGAGATGCGCTGGCTGCTGACCCCGACCGGGCTGCAGCTGCCAGCTCCTTTGCAAACAGAAGGGACACCCCCCCCCCAAATTCCAAGTGCGTTGTGTGCCTCTGGAAGGTGCTGTATCCTCAGCCACCGGAGACCCCTCGTCTGGGCAGGAGGTGTTTGATCCCCGTGCCATTGCCTCTGAAGCTGCAGGTTGAGAGAGTGTGTGGTCTCACCTGGGCGCTGCTTTCATCGGTAATTGTGCCGCCTTGTTAGTTTATTAAAATACTATTTTTACTCTTTTCTTTGAGCGTAACAATGTCTGGCGGTTACTGAGCAATTGATTGCTGTCAGCGCAAGCCTTTACTGTTGGCTTTCGCTCTCTTGTAATAATAAGAATGAATGACTTTATGTCCCTCGCCTTTCATCCTCGAGCATCCTAAAGCTTCGTGTGAGCAGTTGATCTCCACGATGGCAGCACACTGCCCGTGACCCGAGAGGCAGGGGCAGCTCCTGCTCTGTGCAATTGATGCTCCCAAGCACCAGGAGATGCTTCGAGAAACTCCCTCCCGTTTGATGAACAAAGAGTCTTGTCTCTCCCCATGGAGTTGAGCCTTCAAAATAAGAGGAGCAGATGGCATTTAAAGCATCTCCCTCATTGACAGCCAGGTTTGCTGCAGAGCTGATAAAACACAGGAGGTCATGCTTGATGGGTGCACAGTCGTCCTGGGTGATTTTTCAGGTTTTTCAAAGACCTCCTCTCTCTCTCGGTACAAAACCTGGGACCTCGGTCGCACCCGTCTCCTGCCTTGTCCTGTGCCGAAGGTGATGCGGTCCCAACGTTCGCATGGGGTGACACCAGCCAGCGCGCTGTGGGCTTTGCATGGCATCTCTCGGAGGTTTTTGTTTCCTGTGAAAGCATTTCTCACTCTTCCTTCTTGTTTAACGCAAGCTGGCGGAGGGTATCAGCTCTGGTTTGAGCTGTTGCTCAAGTGTTTATTGAAATGTCGCTGTTTCTCCCACGCATCTTCTGCCAACAGCTTCTCACCTTCCTGCTTAGGTGGAAAGGGCTTCTGAAGTCAACCGGCAGACAGGGACCCCGTGGAAAGGCGGCTTAATGCTTGTGTTGTTACTGCCCAGCGAGCCAGGGCTCCCAGGGAAGGGAGGTTTGCAAATTGTATTTCTCAGACGGTTGTGCTGCTTTTGATACGGAGGATGCAGCACGACGAAACGACTCATCTGCGGTCCATCCATTCCGCTGCACTTTATCCAGCGCTTTTTGGGGGTTAACGTATTGAAAAAGGATATCCTTTGCAACATTTCCAGTTGTGCTTGTGGGTAAGTGGGTTAGTGTTGAGCATTTGAAGTCCCACTGTGATGCCACCAAGTTGGGTTTTTCTCCAGCTGGCTGGGTAGGTACAATTTGGTTGCAAAATGGCATCTGCTACCCGCAAATCCCAAATCTTGAGGTAGGGTATCGCACCCTTGATGAAGGGGATCTTCAAACTCAGGCTCGCAAAATTGCAATAATACGGGCCTTTCAGGGCAGAAAGAAAACAGGAGGAAATAGTTATCCTCCAGGAAATTACAGTTTGCAATTTGATAATTGACCCCATGATGTGCTTGTGAGTGACGGTGCGTGATTGTTTGTGTGGCTGCCTGAAATCACTGGGATGTTCATTACCCACATTAGAAATCGTTGTACCGGCTGGCCAGCTCATCCTCCTCCAACAAGTGATTACCTCCCCTGGAGCAGCTGCTAATAAGGAAAGGACCTTGCATCTTCCATGACTTTGTTCGGAGGAGGAACATAAAATAAACAGGAGAGAGCTCTTTGCTCAAATTCTTGGTCTCCTCTGCCTCGTCACTTGGGTTTTGGTAATCACTTTAATCTGCAGTTGGGGTTTCCTGGCAATATCAGGATTTTTCAAGGACTGTCATTTTCTTTGTTACTTTCAGGCTGGTTGTTTCAAAACTCATTACTCTTGGCATTTATTTACAAAGGCTGGGAGCAACTTGCACCAGGGGCGCAAAATGGAAATTGATTTATGGCGATGGTGTGTGATCTAGAAAATGTCAATTTTTTTTCCTCTTGAGCCTACAAATTAGTTTTGATTCCAATGAGGTTTTATACTATACTTATAAATCAGTTCCCAAGGAGCTGTGCGAGTGTGGGAAATTAAAGTAGTCGAGCAGCAGCCCTGTATCAGCCATCCCGCGATGCAGCTTTATCACGGTGCCGCTCTCCCGTGTGCGGATACAGGGCTGGGCAAAGGCTGATACCGGGCGGTTCGCATGGGATGCACTTGGGGAAGGGGCTTTCAGCTGGGGAGAAGAACCAGCTGCTAAAATACAGTTGTATCCTTGCTACCTCAATTAAAAAATTAAATGGGTCTAAGCTTTTTGGAAGATAAGGGTTTGAAATGGCTTGTGATTTAAAGAAACAAGCTCCACGTTGAGCTTTTTGGAGAATATCGAAGCCTCGGCACTTCTGAGCTAGCAGACCTCTATGAGGATTTGCCTCAGGCTGTGAAACCACTGATGGTTTTGGAAATTTTGGGTTGTTTGGACTTGCAATCTCAGCCCTGGGAGAGTTTGCACTGTGTGAGCAGCTAATGCGTGTGAGCGCTCCCGGGGCACTCTCTGGGACGGCTGATGTGCAGAAGTGCTGGAGGGAGGACTGGAAGTGAGGAAATGCACCTTTCAGCTGGTGTTTCAAATGGTTTGATTTTGACATGCTGTGGAGTCGGATGCAGCAACAAACCTCTATGGGCAAACATGGTGGTAGCTCCTCGCCATGGGCTTGCTGGGTGCTATTGATCGTAGCTGGAGAAACGGGTGACAGTGTGTGCAGAAACACTGGGAATTATAAAAAGAACTTTCTTTTCCCTCTGCTGTGCTAGACAGCCATGTTACACAATTTTGGTGACCCCTTAGCTGTTCAGCAGAAGGTTGGCCGTGCCGTGGCTGCGAGCGGGGCTGGGGGAAGAAGCAGGAGCGATCCCAGGAGCAGCGACTGCCCAGATGTTGGGTTACAGCTTAAGGAAACGTAGACAAATGAATGCATTTTCTGTGGACACACAGGAGCCCTTACCTGCCAGGCTGCCTGTCTTGCACGCTGTGCCAGATTGCTACTGGGATAAACTTAGTTCAAGCTCCATCAACTGCAATATCGTTTTTACATCTCGTCATTTTGAATTGCCATTCCTGTCTTTAACTTTTGCTGCTCTGCCGTCTGTCTCACCCAGCTGAGGTGCCTTGACAGCTTCCCTGGCACACACCAGTGATTTGTCGCGCGCTTGTGTGCCTTAATTGAAACATTAAAGGAGCTAATATAGAGGCATACACAGGAATTGCTACATCACCCCTGAGCTTTCTGTGGACCCCAGAATCCTTTCCTAGAAATCTCCGATATCCTCAGTCTCCTTCATCTTCTAGATTAAGTATTACCTTCTGCTTGGCTGAGAAAACCTCATTCAAGACGAGACACATTAGCGCTCTGTTTATGGAGTTACTGTGGAAATCCTTGGCATTCACGCTGTGCTGCTTTGCTGTAATGAATTTGTACATGCCAGAACACCTTGCAAAGAGGGGAAAAAACAATTTTCCCTTCTCTTTAATAAGCAGAAACTGTGATGCAGAGCAGGGAATGCAATACAGAGCTTAGGTTTTCTTGCGGAGCCAGGGCGATAGTTTGGGAAAGGATCCAGGTGCTGGGCTGCCAGTACAGCATCCTCTCCAGGACTGTGCATCTCCCATCATTTCAAGGTTTCCAGCTGCACCAGCTTCCCATTCATACCCGCTACCTTTCACAGCATGGACACATATGGATGTCTGTCTGCCCGCCCAGGCAAATTTGGAGGCAAGTTCTTGGGTTTAAAGTAAGAAACACTTGGGAAAAGAGCTCTTGGGAACTGCCACGCGATAGAAATCCTCAGACCGAGGCAGAAATAAGTACTTTTTCCCCTGTAGTCAGACTGGTGATGAATATTTTTTTGCAAGACCCAACCTGTTTGGCTGCCTGAGCTCCAGCACTGCTCTGGGAGCGTGTGAGGCTGCTGACACTTCCCGGGCTTTGCTGAGGATGATCCCTGCTGAGCCCGGCACCCACTGCCGGCGTGTTTGGCGGTGGCTCTGGGTTTGCTCCTTACTGACCTGCAGGGCCCTGGAACAGGGAAGGGAGAGCAAATCTCATTTATATAAAAAGCCAAATGAGTTCTGCGGGGGCAGTGATAGAGGGATTGCTCAGCCCCAATTCCCATCTCCTGACGGGGCTGGGAGCAGCAGCATCCGTGCTTGGGGCAGGGACAAACCCAGACCCCCCCAGGGAACCTGCTCCTGCTTCACCGAACACCCCCACGCTGCGGGAGGGACCCAGCACAGCCCGCCGGGCTTTTTCAACACTTCTATTTATATTGAACTTTCAGTTCAAGTTTCATTTTTTTCACTGGGTTTGAGCTGGTTGTTAACTTGAAGCAGTGCTCGCTGTGCTCGGGAAATTTTTCAGCTTTACTTGAAATGGGCTAGAAATTGTACCCTTGAGCCAGATCGCCGGTGAGTCTGGCAGCCCAAGCGTACGTACCCTGGTGCTCGTATCCTTCCCTGGGCTTTGAGGTCGGTCATTTGGGCCTTCGTTAAAGTTTCCACGATGTTGTGGGGAGCCTGTAGGAAACCTTTTAGATGTGGTGAAGAGCGAGTGCTCCCCCAGGAAAGCACGGGTGCCGCTGCTGGATGCTGCGGGCACGCTGGGTGCGTTGTGGGCAGCTTGGCATGTGGAGCTGCTGTGGGTTAGGGCTCATTAGAAGTGGGGTTTTCTGTCCTTTATGGGCTTGTTAGTACTGCCTGGCCCATCCTTGCTGCTTTCTCCACCTTCTCGATGGCTGGAGCTGGATCTTACTGCTCTTATCACGTTAGTTTTGTTCTTCCTTGCAGGCCAGCAAAGCCAGGCTTGAGCATGGTTGTTGAAGGCTGGGGTCCTCATACAGCAAAATCTCAGCAAATCTGCCCCTCTGCCAGGCCCTGTTGGGGTGATTCTCCTTCCCTCGGTGTTCCTGGGGGGCCCTATGGCCCCCAAAGTTCGAACTGGGTGGGCTAATGCCTATGGGCTGCAGTGCTGCGATAGCCAACGACCTTAATGCGAGCCAGTCTCATTTCTGCTCTCAGAGTTCACTGGAAAAAATATTTTTAACTCAACGCAATACCTCATAGAAGGTGACAAAGTGATTTCAACTTCATTGGTTTTTCCATTTGCACAGTCATTAAAAGGCCAACATCAGTGGAGAGCATCAGCCCCAACCATTAATGGAGCCTATTTTCTTTCCCATACAGTGATCGCTGGTGCGGCATCCCGGGGGGACGGTTATCTCCGACAACAGCAGGTTGTCGCCGGTGTCCCTACCTCTGCCGTCCTGCCGCATCTCCCGCTCCGCTGGTATTTATAACCAGCCAGGAAGTCTGGGAGGTTATTGGTGCCAATATTTTTAGCTGGTTAGGAAGAAAGGCATTTTGTGTATGCGTGGGGGTGTTGTATTGCTTTGGGTTCATTTAGCAAGTGTTGGTGATTTTTTTCTTTTTTTAATTAGGGAGCTGTAAGCTTGGAGCAAATTTGAAGCAGATGGAGTTGGTGATATCACCCTTTGTTTTACTCCTGTTAATGCAGATTAGCTACTTTGGGGTAAATCCTGAAGAGGACCTTTTAGGCTTAAATACCCCAATCTCCAGCCTTTTCCCATCCCTTCTGTCTTTCCTGTCCTCCGTCTGCTTTGTCCTCTCATTACACCTCCTTCGAACTCCATCCCGTGCTGCTTCCAGACAAAATCCCATCAAACTTACAGCTGTTTCTCATGCTGGAGATGAGCAGCCAGACTGTCCCGGGCTTGCAAGGAGGTGGGTGGGGTGGTGGTCCGCTCGGGAAGAGCCTTCAGGGCTTGGTGCTGGTGCAGGACCGGAGCCCGCAGCTCCGGAGCGGAGTGCTGCTGGACCCTTGCCCAAACCTGACCCCATACCTTCAATCCACATTGAATTTTTTATTTTCTGTTGGTACCTTCCGACAGCTGCCGCTCTCCCCGTGCGTACCAGACCCTGCAGGACACTTTGCTCGGGCTCTTCTGTCCCCACGCTGCTCCTTCCTCTCCTCTCCCCCAGCATCCCTGGGCGGCTCTTGTATAGGGGCTTGTTGGTGGATCTGTGCCAAAAAATCGGAGCATCTACACCAAAGAGCCTACGGATCCAGCTCGTTCTCAGCATGATGTGCTGTCCTTGCCTGTCCCTTGCCTGAAGTCTCCTGTCCTTACCCCTGACATGCCGCTATATTTTCCTCCTATCACTCACACGAGCGTGCCAGGCAGGGTTCAGGCGTGCACGGCTCTTTCCCCCCAGCCCGTCTAAAGCCACGATGCTTTGAGTTGCATCCAAATCTCCAGGCCAGTGGCTGTCCCTCCCTTGCCACCCGGTGCTGCTGGGGGACAGTGGCTGGACCCCTCGTGGCACAGAGTGGGGCTGGTGTTTTCCAACCCGCCTTGGTCCTGGCCGGGGCTGGTGCTGCCTCACACTGGGCGCTGCTCCCACCCCAGCCAGCAGGAATTTGCTTTATCTCCCTGGCAGCAGATGAAAAGCCCTGGCCACAGGATGTGTTTGTGCACATTTTGCCGGGGAAAGCGAGGGGAGGGGCAGGCGCAGAGGAGGGAGGGAGCCAAGTAACGCTCTGGATCCTGAAATTTATTTTCTACTCCCCCCCAAGAGTTAAAACTGTTTTTATTCTCCAGCGATGCCCTTGGAGTTTTATTCTGCCTTCTCCAACAATAATACGGCTGGGATCACCGCCGTGGTGCGAGGCTCAAGTGGTTGGCACGACGGCAAAGGTTGAATTGCCAAAAGCAAGTGCTCTTCAACCCCTGCGACTTGCTTCCCTCGTGAACCTGATGGCTCAATGAATTAACGCCCTCGTGTTTTCCCGGTGGGAATCTGGACGAGGGTGCAGGAGAAAATATCGTCAACAGGCTGAGTCTCATCCCTGAGCTTTTATTTCCCTTTTGCCTGGCACGGGTGCGCAGAGCTGCCCGCTCCAATGTAGCACGGCCATGGGACCGCTTGCTGCAAAGCCCACAGTGCTTCACACCATCCTGCGAGCGCTGAATATAATAAATATTACTTCAAAATACAGCTATATATAACCCCCATTTCCCTTTTGAGCAGAGCAGTATTGGATCGTAGCTTTATGCTTTTATACCTGCTGTTCAATGCTCATGCATATAAATACAGCTCGGTTTTTCTTGGCCGCTCCAGGAACGGCTTGGCTTCCTCCCTGCCTCGGGGCTTCCAGCATGGCACGTGCGAAAGGCAGCCCAGGAGCAATCCTCCTGTTTTTCTCTTGGCCAAATCACTCAAGCATCTCTGGACCTCGGGTTTTCCATTTGAAAAATGGCATTGATGGTTCGCAGGGATTAATTAATGGCTGTAGGATGTTTGGTGGTAAGAATTGCTAGGAACACCCATGCTAACGGTGCGCAGGACTGAGCAGGGTTCGTGTAGGACCTCCTGCTGCGCAGAATGCTCCCGGAGCATTTTGATTTCTTCCTATAACGAAAGCAGAGCAGCTCACTGCTGTCCAGGCTGGAAGCAGGTTGCTTTTTACTTCTCTGCACCAACTTTGAGAGATCTTTCCAAAAGCGGGTTTGCTCTCACGGAGGAACACACGCGTTGCCCCTAACTTCTTTGCTGGGGCTTTTCTGCAGGTAAAAGCCCATCAGCGTGTGCCACAGGCGTCTGAAAGCAGGGCTGGAAGACCCCAGACTGCAGGGATAGCAGCCCTGAGTGATGTTTTTTTACAGATTTCCCATTGCAACGCTTTGGGCAGTGTGTGCCGTTTGCTTTTTGTGCCTTAGCTTGCAGGCTGCCAATGTCTTATAGATGCCAGGCTGGCTGGCTGCGGCTGCCACGGCTGAAGGCGAGCAGAGGGCTCGGCAAAGCTCCGGTAGCCTGGCTGGGAACCTCCAGCTGAGCCTGACTAATTCTAAGACAGGTAAAAGCTTCTCATCTGTCCTTCTCATTTAGATCTTATCGTCCATGTTTAGTGCAGACGGTCTGTTCCTGCAGTGCTGCTTGCATCCTGCCATCATTTTGTTTAGGCCAGTATCCAAGAAAAGGCTATTTATTCCTCTGTTTAAATTTATGTACAGTATAAACCATTGTGTCCCAAGCTGTTTATGAAGCAGAGAGGCACTTCCTCTTCCCATTTCTCATTTTTAATCAATGGTTTCTGCTTACTCACCAAGAGCAAAACCACAGAGGAATCATTTCTTTTCCTTTTGTCCCTTATTAAATTCAACAGCCCTGGTGCAGGTACCAAAACCCAACCGGTTGCACAGAAAAAGCGATGATTTCCCTGCATGGCTGCCTTTGGAGGTGATCAACTGCACCATTATCGGGACAAAGTAAAATCAAACAGCAGCAGCAAGGGCTGTTGCTGGTTTCTGATGAGGTTTCTGGTGCTGGCTGACACCCGGCTGCGAGTGGGGCTGGGACTTTGCAGCCGCACCTTTGCCTCTGTTTTGCTTTGAGGTGAGCTCAGCCCAACACTGTCCTGGAAGCAAAAAGGCAAGGTTATCTTAAAATATAAGAGCCCTTTCTGCATCCAGCCAGGTGCTATTAAGTGTCCAGATTTCTTTTGACGGTGGTGTTAGGCTCATAGGTTGAAGAACCTTGTGAAAGCATTGCTCTTATTTAATGCAAAGTGCCAGCAAATAGTCAAAGCAATCGGAGTGGGGTTGATGGAAGGTGATGCAGGGGACAGAAGAGTGTGGCAGTGACTTTTTGGGCCTGGCAGGTAACTACTGTTGCTTTGCATCAAAGCTATTGCTGTCGGCGGTTTTACCTTCGTGTCCAAGAGCTCTTCTATGCACCAAGCCAGAAAGCACGGCTGACTCTAACCTTGGCGAGGCATTGGCTCAGCGTGGGTAATTAAGGTAATTTTCGCTGTACCTAATCGATATCGGGAGACATTGATTCTGCTCAGCATGGCGGGAGTCCCCAGCAGGGATGGGGAGATGTCGGCCGCTGCGGCAGCACCGCTGTCCGGTGCTCCTGCGTGGGAATCGCGACGTTTCCGTGCTTATCCTGCAGCAATAAATGCAATAAATCCTGCTGCAATAAATGCATGCAAACTGGAGTGGCCCCACTGATAATGCCAGACCGGGACCGGCCAGGGCAGAGGAGACCTCTGCACTTGAATAAATATAAATCTACAGGGAAGGTTGGTGCACAGGCCCCCCAAAAACCGGGGCTCCAGCTCCCCGTGCTGCGCTCCTGGAGGGGGGAGGCCAGGCTGCAGGGAGGTGGTGGCTGATGCATCAGCCCCTGGTTGAGGTTGGTGGTGGGGGAAGCCTGGAAGTGTTTCCCCAAGCCAGTGCCGCTCCTCCCTGCGTGTCAGCTCTTTTGGGGCCTGATGATCCTTATGGCAAGTCATCGGACCTCTCCGTTTGCCCAGTTTGTAGCACAAACCCTTAGCAACCCCCCACCTCCCTTCGGCAGCGGTCGGCTGGGGTCACTGCTTCCACGAAGAGGATACCTTTGGAAAGGATGCGGTTCTGCTGTGTTTGCTAGCAAAGTTTCCTGTCGAGTGTACTTTTTCTTCCTTTTCTCGTGCCACGAGCATCCAGAGGCTCAGCCCTTTTCCCGTCCGGCAGCTCGGGGAGGCCGGTGCCGCGCAGACGTTCCCGGCTGCCCAGCCCCTGCCAGCATCCGTGGGGGGACCTGGGGTGTCAGGATGTGTCTGGGAAACCGGTGCCGCCAGTTAGGATGGACGTCTGATTTAGTCTCTTATTTGGGTTTAATTTATAAACTCTTCGGGGATGATGGAATTGGTGTAGGATTTTCTGGTGTGGCGGTTATAAATAAGAACGTTTCCTATTTTTTCATTCCCTGTGAAGGGAGAGAAAGTGTCTGATAACAGTTGTGTGAGGAAGGCCGTACACAATAAAGACATTATGAAAAATATTACACTCATCCATATTGATTTTTGCTTTGTTTGCTAGCTGGTTCCTTTATTACCCTGGCAGAGCCATAAGCAATGTCATCCCAGGCTCAGCTAATGAGCAAACATCAGATGCTGGCAGGCTGGCTTGAAAATTCACTTCCACCGGTCATTTTAAAAATAACTATTTGAAATGTCTGTCCAGAGCTGTGACACTTTTCCAGGGGAGCTGGTCCGGCCCAGAGAAACACCGGCCCAGTTTCAGGGCTCGGTTGTGCAAGTGCGATGGCTCATGTGGCATGAGAAAAAAACTTGTGCCTTTTGCAGGAGGGTGGCTGAGCCCCGTTAAATGGGATTAAACTTCATCCTTCCCCAAGTTTTGCAAGTCATATTTATTCAGTGACCTTTTCTTAAGCGATGGACTTTGTCCCCTAGTAAGGAAATGTTTGCAAGTGCTTCATTTATTTAAAATTGACCCTAGTTCCCAGTAGCAAGGGCTGGAGTTAGCCCCAGGGTCTCTGGTGGGAAGAGATTTGGGCTGTCATAGAGAGCGATGTGCATGGCTTTTGAATACCGTTAATTAATTAGAGTTTTGCAGCCCCTTTTCCATCCCGGAGCAGCAACTCCCTTCATTAGCAAAGAGATAAACGCTACCTCCAGACAGCACAGCGCAGTCCCAGAAACCTTCCTGGCTCCTTGCTGTAGAGCACGTTCTCAGCTGGGACTAGATTTACAGTACCATCATGTATTATTCATCAGAAATAATACATATTCTAACTCTGCAATTGTGCAGGGCAAGGCAGAGTAATTTTAAGGATATCTCCAGCCTATAAATCTTAACGTTCAAAGCATTAACAGATTTTGTGTGCGTATGTGTTACACAAGTAACTGTGCCTCTTAGCAGAGAGCAAGGGATGCACCCAAAATTAAATGTTTTGCAAAGAAGCAATGCAGCATTTTGCTGCAGTGAAGCTGCTCAGGTGTTCAGTATCTCTCTCTACTTTTAGCAGGAGAAATAAGTGATTTGGGCATGTTACACCAGTTCTGGTCTGGTCTAAATGTATCTGCGGAAAAAAGTGAGAGCTTACAGTTTGAAGGTATTTCATTGGACTTGAGGTCAAAATTAAATTAGGGTTATGCCCAAGTCACAATGAATAACTAACCGGTTACTAAAGCTGCAGATTTCCTCATTTGTTAGTGGGATTATTTCTGAGTGGGGGAGCAGAGGAAGAGGAAAGAAATTAATCTTCCAAACCCCACTAGCATTTAATAAAAAAATTAAAGTATCTGTTCGGAGAGCAAGGGACTGTGGGACTTTTTAAAGGGGGTGCGTGCCAATTTATGTTCGTCTTATTAAAATACTTGATATTAAAGAAAAAAGCGGGCATTGTTTACTTGAAAGACACATTCTTATGCCATCATGAAACCTTTGTAATCCCAGTAACGTTGCACTTACCCCTAGGTGTAAATTATAGCTTGGAAGGCCCTTTTCTTTAACTGAGTAAATAAGATTTAGCTCCTGTGCGCTATCTACCTGTTTCTATGGAAACCAGATTTTAGTGCCAAGCGAGCTGCTTGGATTTGGCACCGCTCGGCTCCGGCTGCACACCGGCCTGAGCGAGAGCGGCAATAACCCACCCGAGGTCGGGGGGTCTTGCGACAGGCTCACCCCAATGCCTGGAGAAGCCAAATTAAAGAGGGTTACGGCTTGCCGGGGTGATGTTGAACTTGCTGGTGTGATGCTGAACTTGTCGGATCTCCTAAAGGCTGATAATCAGGTTAATTTTTTTGCTGAAGCGAGGCTGTTGCCTCTGCCCGGAGGGGAAGAGGAGATGCTTTGGGCTGTTACCTGCGTGCAGGGAATCTTGAGGCTCCGTTTATAACCGTGCGTGGGCTGCGGAGGGGAGGAGAGCTGGGGGAGGCTGTGCCGAGGGCCCCCGTAGCGCCGGGGGATCGTCAGTGATGCTGGAACGAGCCTTGGGTTGGGTCTTGGAGGAGACGGACAGGCTCGAGTGGTGCTTGTCTTGGGATTCCCGTTCAGGAGCAGCTTTGGAAGAATAAAGCAAGCCCAAAAGATTTCCCTTTTGTATTGAAAAAATTATTAAAGCATAATTATGTTCTTAGACTTGAATAATGAAACATCTTTCTCTGTGGGTCTTAGGGCCAAAATAGATGTATTTTTAATGTTATTTTTAACAGTGCAATTTTTTACAAGTCACAGCTCCTGTTCTCTTCTTATTCAAAGTGGAAAAAGCTGAGCAATATGATCATTGTCATTAGACTCCCCAGCCTGTCTTTGCCATGTTTGGGATTAGATAATGCAACGTGTCTAAGGGTCTGCCTTGGAGTGTGGGAGAAACCATCAGGCGGTTAAAACCAGATGGTCTGTCTGGTCACCTTTCTCTGATATCAAAGACCGTGTCGCATTGGCATTTAACATTTTAATGAAAAACTGGAGTGGAAGTTGATGTTAGCTTACTTGGTGGCTGGACATCCCATGGCGCTGGTGATGGTTATGGTCTTTCAAAGCCCATTAGATTATTTCTATAATCCTTTAAATTATTATTTTTGCTGCTTTCCAGGCATTTGTCCTCTCTCTTCTTTGCTGTGCTGGGATTTTTGTGATGGCGGAGCAGACTTAAGCCAGCTCCTCCACTGTCTGTGCCCTGTTTCAGAAATCAGAGTTATCTGCTGTGGCAACGCCGAGCAAGCTCGGTGGGTAAATAAGCAACGTATCAACTTACAGCACCTTGATCTATCTTGCACACCCAAGATCTTGATGATAATGAGGATTAATAATATGCCACAATGATAAATTTGGAGCAGACCCAATGTTTAGCGGGAAGGACTGTGGCCCAGGGAAGAATCATTCCCGGCAGCTCTTTGGTGATGAAGAGCATCAGCCACCGCTTGCTGCGAGCACGGGAACCCCCGTCCTGCCCTGCATCCGACTCTCGCAGGGAAGATGCCGCTTCCTTGCTGCTTGGTGGGACAGGGACAATTCCTGCCCTCAGCTGAGACAGGAGGTCATAGAAAGACACCAAAGATTTTTCTGCAAATTGAGGTAGCTGGAGACTTCTTCCAGGCTCTTGCATTCCTGTTTGGGGGTTTCCGCAATAAAAGGCGGCATGCCCTTCATCGGATGTGCCAGCCGGCTCTGTTAGAGGTGCACGAGGAGCAGAGAAGTTGCCGTGCTGTGGAGTCTCACTTTTTGTGTCCCTTTTTTTTTGGGGGGGG
>JANZLQ010000055.1:16156334-16186009 GCA_026212715.1 Elanus axillaris | reverse complement strand
AGCTGTTATGGGCCTTTTGTTTTGTCTGTCTGTCTGCCCCCCCCCCCCCCCCCCCCCCAAAAAACAAAAAAAAGATATTATCACTGACCTTGCACCAGGAGCTGGGAATTTCTCCTTGCTGCTCTGAACTGCTTGGAGTTAGCCTGGTTTGGTTTCGGTGCCACGGATGCAAAATTATTTTGGAACAAAAATCATGTTTTAGCTCGAGAAGGTAGAAGAGAACGGTGCATTTCTGCTTGTCTTGCTGTTGGTGCTAGAAACGTCAGCCAAGTAGCTTTTTTCAGTGAGACTTCGGCTCTCGCCCCACGTCGCAGGGCAGCCACCTCGCGTCCTCCCCGCCTTTGCTCTTCTGAACAACTCGGTTTAGTTACTGGTGGCTGCCTGTTCTTCCAGGGATCGGGAATTTAACACGGTTGTTTTCCATGTCTGCAGGGAAACCCAGAGGGTGACACTTTTGAGACATATAAGAAGCGACTGAGACGTCTGCCCGGCTAATGCTGACTGAAGGATCAGGCCAGCAGCATGTCTCTCCAGTTGAGGTGTACAAGATGGGGGAAATCAGTGGATAGAAACAGGCAGGCACACGTCTGCAAGGGATTTCTCCTTATCACCGGGTGTGGAGCATCTAAATGTTCAGCCGGAGCAGAGCATCCTGCAGCTTTGGATTTTTTTTTTTCCTGTTTCAAGAGCAGTAAATTCCTTGTGACGGGTTTAGCGTGGAACCAGACA
Source organism: Elanus axillaris (assembly GCA_026212715.1). Taxonomy (NCBI): domain Eukaryota; kingdom Metazoa; phylum Chordata; class Aves; order Accipitriformes; family Accipitridae; genus Elanus; species Elanus axillaris. Next base: position 16,185,280 of record JANZLQ010000055.1, on the reverse strand, counting down.
GCTCTGTGTTGGAAATGTCTGTGCTCGTGGTGACTTTAATTGATTCTCAATAGCCTGGAAAAATAAGGCGTTTGTTCCTGATGTGAAATTTTCTGTGCTCTCTGGACAGGAGGAGTGAGCGATGGGCACGTTCTCCCATCTACCTCTGTGAGCGGCATCCTGCATCGCTCCTTCCTTTCCTTAGAGGAACTTTGGAAAAGGGAGAGAATAGTGGCCAAAATTTGCAATACTGGAGGGCTGAAGTTCATGTGTCTTATTTTCCAGACTTGCCGGATGCTTGCAGATTCACAGAGCAGTGTAGGTACTGGGTAAACAATTCACTGTCAAGGGGTGGGGGCTTTTTCTTTAAAACAAGTCATAACCTGAATTAACGTTTCCTGAGTCTAGAAAGGGAGAAGTTTGCATCTTCGTGTCCCATGCTTGAACTGTTGCGGCATGCTCGAGGTGATCTTCTCAAAGGTTATTAGTTACGTATGAACCCAGGGCCTTGTATTTACACGTGATCCAAGATAGGAAGGCAGGAGCTCAGCAGCTCTGAGAGAGACCTCAGCTTGAAGAGCAGTTTTCAGGGTCACAGAGCAGCCCCTGGTAATGCGATGGGCTTTGGTTGTGAGTCCAAGTGTCGCCAGCGGCTGGAGAATTGGAGATGTTTAACAGGCTGTTAGTGCCGATCCCAGGCGAGGAGGCGGCTGAGACCTGGGTGGCTCTGGGGAATTTTGCTTAGCAAGCCAGCTTGAAATAATAATAATAAACCCCCAAAGTTCACAAGGTGCTCGCCTCGTCTCTGGAGTCCAGGAGAAGATTGGGGCTAATGAAATAATGCTCATGCTTGCTTTCCTGTGCTTGGCTTCCTACCGTTCTCCCTTTCTCCCAAGTGTTTCTGTTGGACGTCAGGTTGTGTTTCGAGGTGCTCAGGCAGGGGTGCGGCAGCGGAGCACCCCAGTCCTCTCCCACATGGGCACCCGGGGCTGCACCCGGCAGGTTGCGTGTTCCTGGGGCACGTGGCTCAGGGGGTCATTGGCTGGTTTTTTTCCAGCACATCAAGTTCTTCTGCAGCTTCCTTATCTTCTGGGCTTTTTTTTTCTCCCCTTTTTTTAAACTTAAAGCTGTGAAAGTGAAAATGTTTCATCCAGGTGGATGTGTGCGTGCACGGAAAGCTTGGAGCAACCCACAGATCTGTCAGCCCGAATGGGATTCTTGCTACGAGCCCCGACTCTGTGTAGCTGCAGGGAAAGCAGCTTTGGTGGGAAAGGTCCTGCATCCCTGCAAACATGCAGTTCCAGCTTTGAACAAATCAAAGCAGCAATTCCCAACCCAACTGAAAAAGGTGCCTTTTATGGTATGCTTGAAAAACTCCCAATTGCTTCCTACCTCTTCTGTGTACTTTAGTATTACAGGAATTTCTCTGAGCTTAAATGAATTTTCTACCAATTTTTAAAACACAGCTAGTCTCAAACAGCTTGTGATGGTTAAGCTGATGGTGCAGAAGGGCTTTATGAGGGGCTTTGCTTCCATGAAGCTCCCCGGAGCTGAGACTGATGCTTTGCAGGTAGCACAGGGACCCTGCCTGAGCGCAATCCCCCAGGTTGCAATTACCGTACAGCTGCAAGATGCATCTGGGGCTCAAAGCCTGAGAAATCATTGGAAAAGCTTCCACTGCCTTCAGGGGCTTGGACCACGGCAGTCTCTGAGGTGTTAACCTGCAGGTGCCTCAAACTTGAAGCAAGGTCCTGTATTTTTATTCAGTGGGACAGCAAGGCTGCAGTCTGACCCTCCGAACCAAAAACCCTCAATGGGGCACGGAGGGACAAACCATCTCGGTGGTCTGCTGGCCTGCAGATGGACTTTGGAGCTGCTCCCACGTACCCAGCTCCTGGCGTGGGGCATCTCCTGTCTGTGCTGCTGCTCTGGGGCTGGAGGGGGTGGGAGAAACACATGTCCGGATGCCATGGCCATGCCAGAAGTCAGGGGACTCTGCAAAATGCAAAGAATTGGCTTTTTAACACTTTTTGTAGTGGGTTTTTTTATATGGCTGCATTTTTTTTTCTTTAGCAGCTGGAATAAAGATGGAGGGAATAAGCCAAGGAGAATTTCAAGCCCTCTCTCTTCAGTAGGTAAATTACCATAGTGCAAGTGGATTGGTTTCATATGGATGCTTCCAATTCCTCCTGCACATGCAAAATGTTTCTAAACCTCTCTTTTTGTGCTCCATATGTTTTTCTCCGACCACCCAACTCCATTTCAGAGCAGAGCGGAAATGAGGACTTGAAGGTATGTGAAAATCTGTAATATTTTCTGCTTACATCCAAGGCCTTGATCAAAAGGGATTAAACATAATACAGACTTAAGCCAGTTTCTCGGAAGCAGGTTTGGCTATCCGTGTTTTGCATCTGACTAGCTGTTTTTTCCATCTGTTTCGACAAATCCAATCAATACTGGGGGAGGGGAGACGCTTTTGCAGGAGAACCTCTCCTTGCAGCGTGCTGCACAGAGCCGCCGTCCCTCTCCAAGGCTGCAGGAGCCCTTTGCAATCCCCTTGGGTACCTCAAGGCAGAGCTGCTTAAGGGGCTGAAACAATATCACTGCGCTACCGCGCGTCTGCACGTTTGCCTAGCTTGCAGCTTTTTAATTTGGAGTCCAGTCCAAAGCAAAACTTCAGGTCTGGGGATACCTCATGAAGACACCCCAGTTGGCAGGCTGTTGGCAGAGCCGTATGCCTGTCTCATCTTCTCCCACCATGAATTAAGGCGTGCTGCTCGTTTTGCACGCTCTTGCCTGTGCTGAGCGATGCTTGTCGTCAGGGTGCGAATAGTCCCTATAGGAACTGCCGCCTCTGACGGGAGCTTTACCCCCTGGGAAGGCTTGGGTGGCTCTTTTGGAGTCACAAGATGAGGGATTTTGCTTAGGTGCATGACTTTTGAGCATCATGAGTTACGGACCGGGGTCAGAGAAGGTTCCAGAGCCCTTAAGCGCAAGGAGGGGATGAGGTTGTGGAGTAGGTGCCCTGCAAGTTGGGGAGGAGACTTAACTAAAACTGCCTGAACTCAAATGCTGAGCAAGAAGAGCTCGTTTCTGGCCAAAATTCCGCCTGTGCCGGTGTTCCCCATTGTGTGAGACAAACACCTCTCTGCCTGGAGCTGATTTTTGTAGTGTGATGGCTTGGCCATCCTATTGTTTCTGATACTTGCATCAACGCGCTGGAGTCAGGAGTTGGCTGCGGGACCCTTTCCCCTGAATTTTCCTGATAATTACATCCATGCATAGCACATGTGATAATTATAACCACCCTGCTTAGCACAAGGTAGGCTCCGAGCCCTGAGGGCAAGACAGAGATAGATGCTTTTCTAGGATCTCCAAAGCCTGTAGAGATGCAGAGCAGCAGGGCCAGGCTTTGGACCTCCTGGAAACACAAAGGCATGATGAACGCTGCTGTCAGCTGGTGGCATTTCTCCTTCCCTTGCATGGAAGCGATTCTGCTGGTGTTTTCTTCCCCGCGCTCAAATACCTTGGCACAATGTGTCTTTGTGGCAGCTCGGTCCCACGTGACGGCGCGAGGCGATGCAAGCTGAACTCTGCCGGCAATGCTGCCTGCCCCAATTAGCCGCTGCGGTCAGGGCTTTGCAGACCGCCTGTGTAAATCTATTTACCCAGCATTTTAAGCTAATTAGTGTTTAAGGGGTTTTTTGCCTTCTTCCTCTGTTCCTGCTCCCCTTTAAGCATGAAGGGCCAAGTGCCCAGCAGGTGTAAGTCAGCACAGCTTGGTGCCTTTCAGCAGAGACTCTTACCAGTTGGCACAAGCTGAGGTCGGAGCCGTTAGCACCCACGTCCTCCTACGTGTTTCATGTCTTCCTACGCTTGAGCTAATTCCTTCAAAATTTTCCTACCTGATTGTCACTTCTCCCCAAAGAAGGCGGCAGGGCAGCAGGGAGGAAAGGCATCGATTTGGCAGCCGATGCCTCGCAAAGTGCTGTAAAGCTGCAGTACAAGCTGGACGGTGGCTGTCTGCTTTGCAGAGCAGAAGGGTGTTTTGTGGCCTCTGAGCAGCTACGCTTATGCCAGGATCATTTTTCTGGAAGAAGCAGGAAGATTTTAGAAGGGAGCAGTGAGTAAACTGTGGGAAACTACTTTCAGAACAGTGACTGCTCGAACTGGCACTTGAGGCCTGACTTGGGACTCGGTTGAGTTCCGTGGTGTTGCTTTTAGGCACAATTTTTTTTAGAATTTTAATTGCGTTTCTCCCCACTGCTTTGCAGGGGTTTCAAATCCGATGCAGGCCGGTACGGCCGTGCTTTCTGACTGTCGCTTGCTGTGTACCAACACTGGGCAGAGCTGCTGCGTTTTCTTTGGGCACCTTGTTATTGCTCAGTGATAACAGTGTGACCGTGACGTTACAGGAATGCCAGAGGAACATAATTCTACTGTCCCAAGGTCAGCCCGCACCGCGAAGAGCCACAGGGCTGTCCTAGAGTCTTAAAACGCATCAGTGGGAAGTTGTGTGTGTGTGTTGGGAATATCGGTAATGTTACATGTGTACTTGCTTACAAAAATCGAAGGGCAGATGTTCCTCGGTGTGAGAACAACCCCTGTCGTGCAGATGCGTGCGGCTCGTCCCAGCCCGAGGAGGGCTGCGAGGAAGGAGGCACGTCGGGGGCAAACGGGCTCTCTGCCATTTGGGATGCTGCTTTCGGATTAGGGAGAAGAGGGATGTCAAGGCCTTGTGTGCCCTTGTACGCCGGCAGCCGGCCGGGGAGGTTCGCTTGGAGGCTGTGCGCTTACCTGAGCGCCTGCTTCAGGGACCTGAACCGAACTCCTGCTTTAGCCACTTTGTTAGTGTTTTTTCACCCCCCTCTCGAATTCCCAGGAAAGCACAGTTCCTTGGCTTCATCAGCTTTTGCAACTATTACAAAGCTACGCAAATGAACCCTCTCCAGTTACACGCTGCGTTTTTTCTAAAGAGACAATTTTGTAATATCCTTGGTGTGGAGGAAAGCAGCCAGCCCTCAGCTCGGGCTCCCTGTGCTCAGGCGTTTCTGGGAAACCTCCTTGTCTCTGGGCATCCATCAGGAGGATGCTGAAATCCCAGCTGCAGTAAAAATGAATCTCTTGGTTTCTCCTCCCCACTGGCTTCCTTTCCCCAAATATATTCCATTATTGCTCTAAGCAAAGGCACAATTTGACTTGCTTGTGCTTTGCAGTTCAGCGAAGCCAGTGTATGCTGGGACACGTTGGGATTGCGTGAGAAACGAGGGGTCGTGGTGCTGGGCAAAGCTGGGGCTGTGATGCAGCATCCCCGGGCAGTGGTGGCACCTTGGAGCCCCGGGAGGACGTGGGGAGATACTTCCAGAGGGTGGGAGAGGAAAGGGCAGCTCTCTAGAAGGCCCTGTGAGTCACAGAGATGAGCAAGTACGCGAATAAAATTAAAATCTCAAGTTTGGCATGTGCAAAATATTGCATCCTTTTCCTCCACCTTCTGAAACCTAAGACAGGACAGTTCCTCTGTTAAAATCGGTCCGGGGTGAATCTCCTGTGGTCTGTCCCATAGGGGTCTTAGATTGCCACCTTTGACAACCAAGTAACGTGCTTTCTGCCTTTTGTACACGGAGTGCCATGGAGAGATGGAGCATCCAGCCAGCCTGGTGTTTAATCGCACGTCCCTCTGATCCTTGGTCTCAGTTTCACGTGCCGCTGCACCCCGGTGCTAAAATAGTTTAGCTTAATGTTTAATTAATGCTGTTCCATATCATGCGGAAATGTGAGATTGGCTGGTGTTACCTTAAACCCCACAGTTGTGGCACAGGCTAATGAGTCATTTCCAAATCAGCGTTCAGAGGTGCTAACAAGCTTTTCCCATAAATAGTTTGGGGATATCAAGGCTTTTCATTTTCCTTCCTTTCTTATGCTAGTGTTTAACAGTTGTCTTATTTCCCGTTATTCGCAAGTTTTGTGCAAATCGGTGGGGCCAGGCTGAGCGAGGAAAAGCAGTGGAGATGCAGGGGGGTATTTTGCAGGAGGAGGATGTGCAAGTGCCTGGCCCCTCACCCCTGCACCTTCCCCGGAGCGCTGGATTTTTTCCTGTTTAGTAGCAGTGCTGCATGTTGGAGGACTAGACGTGCACGCCAGTTCCCAGAGGTCCCGGGGACCCTCTCGTAGTCTGCTGCCACGGGCAAGGTGATTGTCTGACCCATCCGTAGCCAGGACGTTCGCAATTGCACTGGGTCTCTCTTGCTCAATCGCAGTGCTGGATGCATAAAGATGCAATTTCACTGTCTTCTGTTTTCTTCTCCTGTCTGAGAGAGATGCTTGTAGAGGCAACGTCTCTCCGAGCCCTTCTATGGGCTAAGCTCGCCCTCGCCGCGGGGCCAGCGGTCCCCAGGCAGGAGGGAAGCGTGCAGCAGCTCGCAGGCAGCTGGATGAGTTTGCAGCAGGCATGGCTCATCCATGCCCCGTGAATCCCCCCAGTTTACAGGAAAGCAGTTGTTTTGTTTCACCCAGAGCTTCCTCCGGGCCATGCCCTCGCCTTGGCTTCGTGTCTGTGCGGCCTCCGATCCCCGGGTGTCCGTCACGCAGCGTGGTGGCACCTACCCTGCTCTTGAGTTTGCCCCAAACTAGTGGCTTTGCTGAGCGTAGCCCTCGCAGTCCTTTCACCCTATGCCCTGAACTCTTACCAGCACCCATGGGTGCTGCTAAGCTCTCCCTAAGGGCTGAGCTTGCTGCTTTCGAGTATTGAGTGCTTCAGGGCTATCAAAGGAAATATCTGTTCCCGTGTTCAGCTGGAGGCGCAGCCACAGGCGCTTTCTCCGTTCGAGCCTGTTGGCTTTGGTGTTAGCTCACTTGAGAAACTGCTCGGGTTCCCCCCCGCCAGGCTTTTAAAGTCCCATCAAAGCCAGCTCCTCGCTCTAGTCATTGCCAGGCTATCAGATAGTGATAGTAAAAGTAACTGAACGAGACAGCAGCTCAGCATCCGTGTCGGAGGAGAGAGGCCATTAAGTAGCAGAGTAAGTATTTATTGCTGTTGTATTAAAGGAACTCGGCAGCATAAAGAAAGCACTGTAGTTTCAGCGCATTAATTTCTCGGCTTGGGAGTTGTGGGTGGCATGGGGAGCAGCACAGCGAGGCTGTGGTTGGGCTTGTTGGCAGCTCTTGGTGCTTTTGCGTGTTGGGTTGCTTTGCTTCCACCCTCTCCTGCCTTTGCGTCGTCTCCGTGTCCCGGGGAGGCGAGGGACCCTGCTCTGCCTCGGTCCTGGCTCGGCGTAATTGCTGTGGGATGGGGACATCCGTATCACGAAGGGGACGGAGGAGCACAGATGCTTCCTTAGACACAGACATTGGGGCTTAGGATCCCCTAAGAGATGTGTGACAATATTCCTTCCAATACTCAGCTGCTCTGTAATGGGAAAAGACAGATTGGTGTCTTAAATATGGGAGGGAGTGTGTGCATCTGGGAAGCTTATGATGGTGTGATGTGGTGCAGAGCTTTTCTACCATAGCTATAAATTCACTCGAGTTACTCTTTTCGCCTCCTTGTCAGGCAACATTGCTCATTTTGCAATGACTGCCCACTGTTGTAAGGCTACATGACAGCAGACATTATGCCGGCCCCAAAGAGCTCGGAATAAATGTATTAAAATGATACAAGTCCTGTTGCCACTGGAAATCAGCAGAGACTTTGCCGGTGACTTAATATTTGCATCCCTAACACATAATGTGGCCAAATAGTGGGTTTAATGCAAAATAACACTGGGTTTAATAACCTTGTTTTAAAAAGACCAGCCAAACACATACAGTGTAATGGCAGCATGGTTAGAGCAGCACATTACAGCTAATGGGCTTCACAGCGCAGCGGTGCTCTGGAAGCGGAGGAGCCGGCCAGAGCCCTGGGACCAGCGCGAGTTCAGAGTCTCATACAGGCAGAGTCCGGGCTGTAAATCAGAGCAGCTGACAGGAGTGGGGGTGATTCTACAGCGGCTGAGGATCAGGTCCAGAAACTCCCTTTCCTTTCTTTTCCCAGGGTCCTGTTTCTCTCCTCATTTCTAATAGAATTTATCATCCAGAATCGATCTGTAGATGGAGCTTGCGCCCTGGAGAGCTGCTAGCAGTGCCAGCGGCGTCGCGGGGAGCACAGGAACCAGGAGAACATTGTGCTTCTCCCCTTTGTTCCCTCTCTGCTCCCGTGGGGATTTTCCTCCTCCTGTTTGGGGATGAGTGTTCTGCATCAGACCAATTTTTTTTGCCCAGCTCCTCCCGCTCCCCGAGGAGCTTTGGGCTTTCATTGCACTTGCAATTATGGGAGGTGGTGCTTGCCAGTGCTAGCGGGGTGGCACTTGCCGGTGGTTTGGGTGCTCCCCCAGCCACGTTGCCCCTTTCCCCCTCTTGAAGCCTTAGGGACGGTGAGGGGCTTAAAGGCTTCGAGCTCGCTTACACCCTCATTATACAGAAGTGTAATCCAATGCTTATCAAATATGGATTTGTGAGGGTCCTCTGAGGACACGGCAGCCACAGACTGCAACTGCAAAGGGTTTCTGGGTTGGGACAGGGATGCTCCAAGCTGTCTCCTTGCTGTGTCCCCAGCCCTGCCCCGTGCTGCCGGAGGGGCCCTGGGGAGAAGAGCCGTGGGGATGGGAAAGACTTCTGGTGCCCAGACGCTGTGTGGACCGCTAGGCTGGCTGGGAATGTATTTTAGACCTTTTTAGTCAGGTCTGTAAAAAATGCTGTATGTACTCCAGCTTTGCTTTGGTAGATGCTCCTGTGAAAGCTGGCTTGCTGCGGAGTCCCTCCCTCCCCAGCTGCCTTGTAGGGAAATAACGCAAAAATTTGGTGTGTGTGTTCCTCCTGCTGTCTCAGAGGAGTTTTTGGTTTGGGTCAAGATGTTTTCACCTGGAAAGTGTATCTCTGACAGTGGGCTCTCGTTAAAGGGCTTAACCTCGCTTATCCTGAGAGGTGTAATCGCTCGTCCCTGTAACACAGCAGTAACCATAAGGCAGCCTGACACAGGTGCTCTGAACTGTGGCTAAAAGGTTGTGCTGGTTTTGGCTGGGATAGAGTTAATTTTCTTCATAGTAGCTCAGGGACAATCTGTCAGATGTTCACTATTTTAACCCTTTGCTACTTCCATGACCAGGGATCCCTTTAGAAAAGGAAGGAGCGTGTACATCCAGCCTTCCTTGCTGAATTTCAGAAGCAAAATGCAGCTTGTACCTGCTTTTCCTGTGTCCAGTGTGCAGATTGGAAGTCCAGCCCAGCAGTCCAGCCCCCGTGAGGCACGCAGTCCTAGCGTCCCTGGCCAGTTCTCCACCAAAGCACTGTCTGGGCTTTAGGGTGTTCTTTACTACTTCCCTGAGAGCAGCACTTAATGCTGCACACACATCTTTGAGGCCAAGGGAGCAGCAAACCCAGAGGGGTGCTGGAAGCTGAGCAGTTCTGTTGTTCCCCACCTGCTCTGGCAAATGGGTTTTGTTTTACATTTCTGGTTCTTCCATCTCCTGTGATTTGACAGGTGCTCTGAAGCTCATCTGCAGCTCTATAGCAATGTCACAAGTTGCTGATATTTCAATATATCAAAAGGGAGTGGCAGTCAAGGATCCCTGGAATGGGTATTTGCTGGAGGAGGGAAGAGGCTGTACCATACCTCCATCACTGAATTCCCTATCTGTTGCATGGTCCTTGTAGTGAAATACGGGGAGGGAAGCCTGCACACACCGTCACAGAAGAAATTCCTGAACTTTGATTTAAAATCCTTGTCAAGTATATATCAGCTGAAATCCGCTCAGCTGGTGCCTCTCCAAATGCTGCATGCCAGCAAACACCACGCTTCCCGGCGCATTGCCTTTCCACCTGGCACGAGTGGGAATGGGAGTGAAGCCGTGGCATCCCCGGGCAGGCGGAGAGCTGTGGGGGAAACCATTCAGGCAGGCACTGGAAAAGCTCAAGCCAGTTGTCCAAGTGGATTATTATTTAATAGCCCTCATCCTCAGCAGCCAGCTGGGTGGATGAGGTGTAGCTGAGAGGAGAGAGTCCTGGGCGTAGGAAAATCAAACTGATTTGATCCCTTAATGGGGCTCTGCCCACCTTTGGCATCCTAAGGAAAAAATGCACCGTAGCCATGTACAGCGATGCTCCTCTCAGGTACCGGGTTGTATCGGGAGATGTTGATTTACGGAATTCCCAGCAACATCTGCGGGATGCTCAGGTGGCAGCAGCCCCGCTGTACAGTGTCCTGGCAGAGCGCAGAAGGCAGCTGTAGGTTTAACGTTTGCTGTGTTCGCTGCACATGTGCTCTAAGGTCTTGCAGGTTTACACTCCGGGCAACAGCACAGAGGGAGCACAAATAATTGATCCAGAGCGAGCAGGTTGTGTTTTGTATTGGCTCTCCCGCCTGGGGCTTGGCTCTGCTGACTTTCCAGGGCTGGTCTAGCTGAGGTGGGACTCGTGCGAGAGGCATTTGCAAACGGGTTCATGGTTTTACTACTGAATGCCATTATCCAACTCAGAAATAATTTAACTAGCTTGTCTCTGAATTTGGGGTCAGGTTTCTACCCACACAGAGGCTGGGGATGTTTGGCCTCAGGGTTTCTTTTGCCCTTCATGAGTTTAGGGGCAAACCAGAGAATTACTCCAAGTAATTTCAGGCTCTGAAACCACCTCCCCCCTCAGAAGGGTATGTGAGAGGTGACAACGTTGACATCTCTGCCCAGACTTATTACCGCTGTGCAGAGCTCCTGATTTGCTTAGAAGCAAATATTCTTATTCGTTTGTTCTGGGAATGCAAGACCTTGCTGGGGCTCGGCGCGGGCTGTAACGCCTGCAGCTCGCTGGGGCTCTGCAGACACGCTCCTGGAGCACGGAGACCTGGGGAGTTCCTCGAATGCAGAGTGTTCTCCAGCCCAGCTGGGTCAGTTTGTTTTTTCAAATAAGGAGAGAGTTTATTTGAGAGTTTTCTAGATGCGCAGAGATACCATCAGCAATAAACAGTGCTGGAGGAAATAGAAGAGCAGTAAGCATAAATATTTTTTGTTGTTGTTTTGCTTTATTTTTAAATCCGTTATTCCTAAAAGAAAGCGTTGGTAGTAAGGAAGAAGAAAAGCAAGGGATTTCTTGTGGTGGTGGGGTGGCTTTGGCTTTTTGTTTTTCCTTTTCAAAAATCCCATTTCTTTGCTCAGCCAGGTGTCTTGCAAAGTGACCAGTGAATATGAGGAGTGTGAGACTTGATTATTTTTTTTTTCTTTCTTTTTCCCAGGAGGCGCAGAACTTGGTGCCTTTTTAAATCAGGGTCTCCACGAGGCCTCCGATGCTCAGCCTCTGAAATCACGTGCACGGCCCTCGTGCTCCATTGCTGGTTCTGTTGATTCACAGCAATGATCTCATCTCCTGCGGTGTGCTGGGCAAATGATCAGCTGGGTGGCTGGTTTTAACCCATGTCTAAAAATACAAGGCAAACTGGAACGTCAGGAATGTGAAGGGCATGCCTCACCTTTAACTGTGAAACCACCAGGAATTTCCCACTAACCCTTCGCAGGTCGACTCTAGAGAAATCTATCTGTACATCACCTGCACTGCATACCTGTAGAGCTCCGCTTCTGGCATCTTGCTCTCAGTGGGATGTTATATATAGCTTTTATGGTAATATTTGCGTGCTGAATGCAGATTTCTTGGAGGAAATTGCATTGAGAAATGGGTGAAGAAGTACGAATAATCTGCATAAGCCCCTGTTGCTTAAGCCCACAGTCCTCCTCCTCCCAGAAGGCAAACACACAGATAAAAGTCTAGTTTTCCCAAGCAGCGTGTTCAGATGCCTTTGCTAACCCTCTTGTCTGCCCGTGCCGAGCAGGATGCTTTCCCCAAGGACATCGCTGCCCCGGGATGGGGCCGGGAGAGCGCCCAGCGCTTCCCCAGCTGGCGTGGTGGCACGGCACTCGGCGGGATGCGGTTTGGGTCATCGTAGCCTTTTTGAGCGGGATTCAAGGGACCGGCACATTTGGAAGCTATTGCTCCCGGTGTGCTGCAGGAGCACTGCCAGGATGCAGCAGCCTCGGTCCTCCTGGATTCCCGGTTTTAAGTAGCGGGTTAGTTTTAAGAGGGGAAACCCAAAATCTGATCTTATGAAATACTAATAAGCGTAAATCTGAAGGGAAGCCATCCCCCATGGCAAGAAATGTTTTTTTGGTTATACCATCTGCCTTGGAAAACAAAGCGTCTGCATTTCCAGACTGCCATCAAAGAAAGGGGAGATATAAATAACCAGTGAACTACAATTTCACTTAGTGCCATATCTGTGTCAGTTGTATTAATATGTCCTTGTATTGTAGAAGCAACGAAAAGCCTCAGATGAGATCAGGGACCCCTTGTGCCAACTGCCGCGTGGGTGCGTAACAAGGCGGATCCTGCCTGGCCTAATGGAAGAGGATAGCCGGGAGTGGCAGGAAATATTACTGGTTTTCTCTGCAAAGAAGAAGCTGCTTTACAGGGAAAAGGAGACACAGTTTAGCAAACACTTAAGGATTGACTTACTTTTAAGAATGTTGTTTAATCCTGTTGAAATTGAGAGGATTACTTATCCTTAAATGCATGCTTAAGCACTTCCCTGGCTGGGGGCTGGCAGGCGGGAGCACAGGAGCTGTAAGAGGAGCTGGGCTTGCACTTGGCTTTTTTTGCTCTTGGCTGCTGCCTTAGCAGGAGTTGTTGATGGAAAAATACTCCCTGATATTGGGACAGTTACTGTTCAGTCTTGTTTTCAGAGATGCCAAGCTTTGTGGAGGCTCTTTGTACCTGATCCCTCAAAGTGGGTCGCTTTGCTTACATACCTGAGCATCGATTTGGGAGCCTGAGCGTAGGCAAGTGTATCTGTGCGTGCTGGCTCGTCGCTGGAACCAGGTCCCGGGCTTTGATGTGCCAGGATGTTCAGCGCTTGGGGCTTTGCATAAAAGAACAAAGCAAAAATTGTTGGCATAGAGAACAGTGCACTTTTCTCTTAAATTTCCCTGGAAGTCAAACCCTGCGGTATAACCGTCTGATTCATAAACTGATTTTTGTACTTTAGAAGTCTAATAATAGACCACAGAAGAGACTTCTTCAATCAGTCTAGGACTTCCCTTGGACTATTTTAAGCCCCGCGGAGCAGGGCTGGGGGCTGCCAGCTGCCTCTCCAGCCTCTGCACCCTGTTTGGGCTTGGCATTTGCAGGTACCGCTCGCTGGCGGTGATGCTCTGCACCAGCTCAGTCCCACCTCCTCTCCCACACTGGGGAGAATTTTAGAGGCGGGAGACTGCGGCACAGAGAGATTTAGAAACATGCCTGGAGTGGTGTTTTAAGTTGCTGACAATTTGGGGAGTAAGACTTGGTTGCTTTGACTCCTGGTTATGCTTTACCCTGTTGCTGTTCATCTCATTTCTAAAGGCAAAGCCAACCTTATGTAAAAATGCAGATTGAAATGACAGCGTGCGCTTTAGAGCGCTGGAAGGGACGTGGTTCCCGTGGAGCTCACAGTCAGGGCTGCCTTTTTCCAAGGGGGCTCAGCCCCTTTTGCTTTCTCCGGCGCAGATTTGCTCCTCGAAACGTGACGTTACCAGGAGCCACGTCTTTGCTTGACGCTCCTCAAAGCCAGAGCGAACGAGAGACCGGCCAGAGGTGGGGGTGTGAGAGGGACTTGGAGAGCCAGGCTTGCTTAACACCTCCCCGAAACGGAGGTGGGAATGTCACCGGCTGGCGCTGGGAGCTTGCAGCTCGCTGGCAGGAGAGCACGTGGCTGAAGCACCTTTTCCAGAACCGACCAGTCTTTCTCTGTGCTGCTTTTCCGTTAATTACAGTAAAATGAGGAACTTCACTGCATTTACGTTCACTAACTCTCAAGCACTACATTTCTGCCTGAGAAAGTTTACGGTTTCTCTTCTAGTTGCGCAGTAATTATGGGCTGTAATCAGTGGCTCCAGGGCAGCCCTGCAGAAGCAGGCGTGCCAGGGGTGGTGGTCTGGTAGCTATCCAGATGGGCTCTCGAGAGTCAGAAATAGGGCAAAATACGGTCATGACAGCAGTAGCTAAAGTAATGCTTTGTCTAATTAAAAAAATCCTTTATCCACGTCCTCTGCTTAGAAGGAAATGTCAGGGGCAACATCTTAAAAAACCAGACATGGAAGGACGCTTTGGTAAAACCCGCTTTTGCTAGAAGCGTTGTGCAGGGGCAGTGAAGCGTCTGAGCTGCGAGGAAGATTCCTTCTTGCTCTGGAGCTCCTTTCTGCGTTGAAGTCCCGTTAGTGACATTTTACACCAGAGAGAAACTTGGCCAAGTTTTGACATTCATAGAGGCTTGATGGCCTGGTTGAATAATTCAGCTTCGCTGTTCTCCATGTGAGAAGTCAACTGCTAAATGCCGAACTGTGGCAGCTCCTTTGTTGCTGCCTCAGCTTTGGGTCCACGCGTGGCCGACAGCTGGGCTGGAATTTGTGGCAATGGTAAAAGAAAAGAAAAATTAGGATGAAGGTTGCAGAAGCGTGGAGGAGAAGACAGGGTTTGGAGCAGGATCTGCCGCAGCAGGAGGAGCTCAGGCTTCAGGGCAGTCCGAGGAGCCGCATCCGTGCATCCCCCCAAAACGAGCCGGGTGCTTGCGTGCCTCTTGCAGCGGGAAGAATTTGCATAAGGATCCGCAGTGCAATTCTGATTGATGTTCTGGGATAATAACGTGGGAGGGAGGGAGAGAGGCGTTAAGTACCAGTGGCAGTCCCAGGAGAGAAGTCAGGCACTTACGTGGGGCACGTGCTCCGCTGGGTGACTGATCCGAAGGTGGCTCCGCAAGCCAGGGTGGCATCCTTCAGCGGGGTGGGGGGCACGTGGTCCCCAAAGACAGCAACGCTAATGGGTGCCCCATGCCTGGGTTGGGTGCAGGGCAGCTCCAGGCAGGCACAGCCCCCCGTGGTGTTCGGGTTTGTATGCCCAGAGGAGAGCTGGGGGCCCTGGGCAGCAGGGACTGCTGAAAAAGTCCTTTATCTGTGTGCTGGATGCAGGCATCTCTATTCATTCCAGTGGACAGGAAAGCAGTCCAAAAATAATAGGTTTGTTTTTGCAATCTAGCTTTGAAATGATGAATATGAGCAAAAGTAAAACATGTTTTATATCTGTAAGGGACTAAAACCATTCTCTGTTTGTCTTCATTGAAAATTCTGCATAGCGATTAAAACTTGCATCAAAAAATGGGAGTTTTCAGAAAAAGGTGGTGGCTTTACTGTTGCTGATTGCGATGCTGATGAAAATATTTTGTTGTTGAATCACTTCTGGCTGTTTACCCCCAGAAAAGGGCGATGGTCTGCACTTACCTCTGACAAACTGATGATGCATCTTTATTGAAATGCAAGAAGTCGAGACCATTCAATCTTGGCAAGTTTGCCTCGATAAGGTCATTTTGTGTGGGAAGAGACGAAAGGGATGACATACCTTTTGTAATAAATTACAAAGTAAGCGTTTTTTCGATGATTCTCAGGGTTGCATAAAACCTATTGGAGCAGGTCTGGATATACGAGTGGCAGGATGGAGTTGCCTCAGATGATGCCGTTGAATGGGTCTCTCTATAGCTGAGGGTTAAACGTCTTTGATGCACAGCGGTAAAACCAAAAGCAGTGTTTGCACCGATAGTGTCCTCCAAGCCCTGATGGTGACGTGCTGTGACACTGATGGGGGGGACTGGATGGACCACATCCATTTCAGTGGGTGTTCAGGTCCAAATAGCAGGCTGTGGGTCTTATGTTCCCACCAAACCTTCCTCTGACTTCAGTAAGCACACCAGCATTTTTTTCTCTCATTTCCAGGTGATCTCTGCAGTATCCAGACTCTCCTTCCACAGTATTGCTCAAACCAAAGGAATTAGGTAAGATCCTTTCAATGTGATGCTTCAAATAACGTTTCTCTCTCTCCCTCTCCATATTCCTAGTATTTAATCACATCAGACTCCCTAGAAGCATTAATATGGTTGGGATATATTAGGGTTAAACAGATATTAATGGTGCCTTTGGGATGTAGGCAGGGTACTTGTAAAAGAACCTTACCAGCTACTCAGGAGTACTTTACAAATAAAATAAGTGAGAATGTAATGAGTTGTGTGCAGTATGCCTGTGGGGAGGGTAGCAGGGTGGGTTTTAGAGTCTCTTGCTGGAGGTTTTGCTCAGGTCCCCTCTGCAGGGGCTGCGCAGCCGAGGACCGGGATGCCAGGAAAGCCAGCGATGCCTGTCCCTCTCGTCCTGCCCGTGGAGCTGTGGTCACCCAACTGTCCCTACCCGTCACCCTGGTCTGTGCAGAAGTGCCCAGGTGGCCTTTCAGTCACTAACAGCTGGGGAATTATCTCCTGGCTTTGACAAAGGCACATTAGTGCGGAACGGGTAATGGGGTTTAATAGGTACCGTGGCCCTGGCACCCAGGGTGGGCTGCCCTGCTGCAGGGGCTCCTCCTCCTCTGCTAATTGAAGGAGCAATGGAGAAGGAATTAAAACCAGCAGAGAACCCTCTTAAGCAGAGCTGTTATCCTGCTCTTTGTTCAATTCCCTGCAAAATTGGTTCGCAATTGGTTCTCTTGTTAGTGTGCATTTTTATTATTAATCTGCCAGCACCTTCTCATCAGGACCACAGATAGAACTGGCAGCAGTTCTCAGCCTGAAGTACCTTTCTTCCATTTTTGAGGGATTTTGTGCGTTGGGTTTGTCCCCCAGCTATAGAACACATCTGCTTTTCTCCGCAGAACGTGTTTTGCTGCTGTTCTGGTCAGGGTGTAGCGCAGCGTTGGTCTGCGGCTGCATCCCAGGCCCAGCCACAGCCAGGGTGTGGGGAGCAGCTGGATGGGCGCTGCTTTACTTCTAGTCCGTGCTCACCACCCCACCGTTTCCACTGTTTGAACTTATTTTCACTGCCTTAACTGCAGTGATATTGCTGGAGGGGAACAGCTTTTTTGCGTGTAAAACAAACCGGGAGCTTTCCCATCTGTTAAACAGGAATCTGACAGATCCCACCAGGATTGGGGGGGGAGATTCAGGGGGCAAAGGTTTATAAAGCGCGCTGAGGAATAAAAACGTGCTGTACGTTAGGGACTATTTAATATTAAGGATAGCCCTGAGTCCTGTAGAAGCCTGCAGTGGTTATTACTTTAAGGGAAAAGAACATCCAAGGTGTTCGGAGGCAGGGAGTAATGGGGGAAGCTGCAGTGCCTCTGCAAGGGCTGGGTTTCAGTGTCGGAGCATCGCTGGAAGAGGCTGCAATGGGTCACCCCGGCAAAGCCCTTCCCTTGGCAGGGCGATCCTGGTGTCAGTTCGGAGGATGAATGAGCCGGGTCGTCCTCTGGGAAGGCTTTGGCTGAATCACTGGTGTTTGTGTTGAGGTCTCCCGCTGCCAGGGATGGGCGGGCTGGGCGATAGCTGGGAGCCAGGGGCAGGGAGGCTTTGCTATTCTTGTGGATAGGTGGCTTTTCCTCATTCATTTTACAACCAGCCTTTACAGTTCCCACTTAAATCCCTTATCTTGGAAGCCTTTGGCACCATAATTACGCAAGAATAGCAGAGGGCTTATTGGGTCTTTGCTTCTAATTCTGTTTTCCTGCGTATTAACCCTGCTTCTCCTCCCCATTGCCAGCTCTGTAAGAACAGAAAATGTTGTCGCTCCCCGATAGCTGGAAAATACCCCCCCCCCGGGGGTGTCCCTTCCCATCACTGCTGTCCCCTGCAGTCAGCTCTCCCTTTGTCCATTGCTGCACATTTTTTCCTTTTCATTAGATCATTTCTTGCTCCACCATCACAAAAGCCTCAATGCCAGAAACTAATCTCAGATGAATTCATTTAATCTGAGGGAACCAGCTCTGGCTCCCCGAAGGGACTGCTCATGTCGGCCACCGCTGCCCCTCAGCTCACGGGGATCCCCACTGATGACCCCGCGCTTCCCTCCTCCAGTGAAGATGCTGCCATTGAAATAAATGGGAAAAGTCCTGTTGGCTTAGGCCCGGTGCTCAAAAACATGGTAAATACAGTGCAGTATAGGATGGTATATGGATCGTGGGGTCTTCAGCCCTGTATCATGAACGTGGCTCTGCTCCAAACCCTATTTTGGGTCTAAAACTTCAGGATCATGCAGATTAAGGCTATTACTTGTCCTTAAATAAGTTTCATGGCATGTAGGGTAGAAAAATAAAAATCAATCTTCTATGCTATTCAGTGAAAAAAAAAATAGTCTTTCTGTCTAATAATTTCTGGATACATGAACCTTGCCAGAGAAACCTTGTTTCACAGAGTAAACCAGATAGCTATCAGGATAGCTATGTTGAGATGACAGAGTGTTTCTTCCAAGAAACAAGCTACAAGCAGCAAAACATGGCAAAAAAAATGATCTTAAATGCAATGTTTTGTTTGCAGCACACTAGGCTGGGCTTAATCTGTTGCAGCTGTAGCTACAGTCCGTGCTGTGTCTCACCTCCTCCTGCTCTGTTTGGTTTTGGAAGTTGCAGGTTTTGGAAGTCCTGCAGAAAACAGCGTCACCCTCCAGCATGGTACATCACTGACTTACCTCCTGGCAGGCGATGGTCTCTAATGATTGCAGAAATAGATTTCTGTCTTGCAGGAGGCTGTGCAAACAGCACAGGTGATTAAAGAAGCCTGTAGTTGCGAGGACCATCACCACCACCGCACTGGGTTGTTTTTTGGGTAGCTCGCCGTGCATAACAAGCCCCTTGATGATAAGAGGCTTAGTGGTGCCTCCTAGAAAAAGGCACATTTTCTGCCTTTAATTTAAGGCATTCAGAGGAAAGATGGTTTTGTGGATAAAGATACCTGCTGAAGGGAAACATGTTGGGATCTTGGCTCTGCCCCAGGTGCTGTATGTGGCCCTGGGCAAATCCCTTAGCTTTGTATGTCTGATTTTCCGCTCCCAGAAATGGGGAGGTGAGAAATGCCTTTGTTCACCTGGCTTGCTGGAGACAAGACCTGCCTGCTCGGTGGGCGCAGGCAGCCTTCGGCAGCGCTGCCGCATGATCTTGTTTGGGAGCACAGGTTCTGCAGTGGCGTGGTAATACCCTTTTCCTGGGGTTTTCATCCCTGCGTCGTTTTACAGGGCTGTATGTGGAGACAAAGAAAAGATCCTCATGGTGTAGCATTGCCCCTCAGCTAAGGAGAGGGGATTTTTTTTAATTGTTACTGTTTCTCATCCTTTCCTCCATCTGTCTGGAGGACTGTCAGCAGTCACAGTGAGAGGTTACCACCGTGCTCCTTGCTCATCCGTGGCCGTCTCTGAACAAGGAACCTTCATTTTACAGCCAGGTCTCACCAGGAGTTTCCACTGCAGACCCGACTCACGGCCCGTTAAGTCCATTACCCCATTTCTCACGGTAGCTGGCACTAAATTCTTCCAAATTAGGCGAGAGGATCTTCCAGCAGACAGAAGCAGCGTGGTCAAACA
Organism: Elanus axillaris; assembly: GCA_026212715.1. Classification (NCBI taxonomy): domain Eukaryota; kingdom Metazoa; phylum Chordata; class Aves; order Accipitriformes; family Accipitridae; genus Elanus; species Elanus axillaris. Next base: position 16,165,874 of record JANZLQ010000055.1, on the reverse strand, counting down.
GGGTACTGCGCAAAGGTTCTCCTGTGCTCTGGAGGATGGTTTTCCTTTCCAAGTTTTCTCGAGCAAACTCAGCTCTCTGGAGGACAACAGGACTTCTTGTTGCAGGTCCCAATAAACCAGGATTTTATTTTTTTTTCCTTAAAGGTTTTGGTTTTTTTTCCCCTTAAGACTTTCCTGCTGCAGCCCTGGCTGTTTTCTGTTGCCCATGGTACCTCCCAGCGTCCTCTGGGCTCCGGCCATCGTCCACCTCGTGTGAGCGAGCTCCGCTGACTTGAATGTGAGCTGTGAGCGGAGGGGGCATGTGTTTTTTCATCTCCCCAAGATATATGTTTTTCCTGGAAGCAGAGTTTTGCAAGCAAAGCAGGAGGTTAAGGAATATTGGCTCATGCTGCCTGCATGCATTTTTAATGTGTGCACAGTGAAACCATCTGAAAAGGGGAAGGAGTTAGCATGTTCAAAGGCCTTTTACTGAGGCCCATAATCTAAGTAAATCCTTTATATATGAACTGAACCTCTCAATGACTTTCTTCAGAAGGCACTGCAGTTAATAAAATAGATTTCAAAACATTTGCAAATGGGGAGGAGGGGTGAATCCTGTTTGTCAAGAGGAGGTTTCCTCCTCCGCCGGGAGCAGCGGGGGTGCTTTGGCCGGGTGGCAGAGGGAAGGAGAAGGGGATGGTTGTGTTTTCCCCAACCTGGGGGCCAAGGCAGGACCCCCTTGGGTCCCTGACAGGCACAGCTCCCTGGGGACGGCTGGTCGGGGAAAAATAAGTGACATTAGTTTTACCCCCAGGCAAACACAGCCCATCACCCTAGGCAGAGGTTTACCTTGCATTTAAACAAATAAATAAACACAGGCCAAAATGCTGATTTTCTTGGCAATTAACCTCTGCACCTCGCATGCCCTGAGGTGACGGAGCAGATTTGCTCGCAGTCCAGGGCAAGCCCTTGGCTGGGAGCTGCCTGTTGCCTGCAGGGCTGGTTTGATCTGGGGGAGTGGTGATGGGGATGGCTCTTTGGATGCCTGCCAGTCCCCGAAAGTCCTGTATGTTAGGAGCTGGGATTTGCTGGTTTTTGCTGGTCAGTGGAGGAGAGAAACTCTCCTGGCTTTCCAGAGTAGGGGCTGGCATCGGTGCTGATGCTTGCCTGAGCCCCTGGCTGCCCTCCACCCCAGCAGACCCAGTGCCCAGCGGGTGTCAGGGCTGGGGTGCCCACCGGCACCCTGTTGAGTACAAACCACCCTCCAGGCCATCGTGTCTCCATTTTGCTCATCTCTACAACGCAGATGGTGAGTTGGGAGGAGAGAAGCTCCAGGTCAGAGCTGCCTTTGGTCAAGTTCAAGGTAGCTAAATGAGCTGTACCAGCATCTTCCCATCAGTGGGGATTTAACCCAGAGGAGACTTCCCTACCACCCTGTTTTGCCTGCAAACCCCATGCCTTGCTGACGAGGTTCAGTATTGCTCAGCTTTGCCCAGGTAAACTATTAAAACAGACTGACGTGCTCAAAATGAGGTTTGCAGCATTATCAACGCTGGAGTTTCTGACTTAATGGCTTGCCAATAATATCAGGATGTGTGTAGGGGTGAAAGGGAGGAGGGATGGGAAGGGAGGGTCACAAGCGTCCCGCCTGCGCCATTCACGGGGTTGTGATATTACTGTGCTGAGCGAGCAGCGTTCCGCAGTGTGGTGGTACCCTGCCTGCCTGCAGGAGAGGGGCAGAGGGGGGGCAAATGGAGCTGGACCTGCGTGGGCAGCCCTCGAGCCCCTGCCCTGCAAAATGTGCGCGTCGCTCTGCTCCCAGTGTGTGTCTTTCATCGGTCAGCTGTGTTTGATCCGGAAATTCCCCCACCCTTCATCCACCAGTTCAGAATTAAACCTAGAGTTTTGTCCAGGTTTCATGACTTTAATCCATTTCCCCGTCTGACTGAGCCCCACGGCGGTGTGGGGGTACCCTGACGTTTGCAGTGGGGGTGACCCTGTGGAGGAGACTTGGCGAACCTGCCAGCAAAACCTACTGCTTGCAAAAGATAGGATGGCACAAGCCCTAGCGTAGCTGATCAAGGAGACGTTCCCCTTGCTGTCCCGGAGAAGAAAAGGGAGATAAGGGGAAATCTTTTATGGGATTTGGAAAGATTCTCCAGCACGGTGGAGGCTTCATGCTGATCGTAATTGGTCTCTGGTCCCCCCGCCCCTGGGGATGGTAGTTCAACTCAGGAGGCGGATCCGGCCATGTGTGAAAATGGCAAGCAATTAAAGTCGCTAACAATTAAGTCCCAGAGTGTCTTCTGGTGAGGAGGTAGTTACGGGACCTCTTCTCCTGTAAGGTTGGTTTTACAAGGGCTGTTTTATTCATTGCCAGTGTGCGCTCTGTAATTGCACTCTGCCCATTAGGTTTTTTTACTGCCGTTGTGTATCCGTTGTACACTCTGTAAGCGTTGCTATAAAATGGATATAGAAGGCTGTGGAAGGAATCCGTGGCTGGAAATACGTACGGTTGCTGTGCAGCACTCTCCTCTGCTCCAGGGCGTCAGGGACTGGGACCAGTCCTGGGACTGACCACCAGTCCTGACCAGCACAAATCCGCAGCGGTTCCGCCACAGACCTCACAAGCGGGGGGTCGAGTGGAGATGGCTTCCTGTGACACGGACAGACCTTCTTTAGGAGGGACCGTAAAGCTTCTTCCTTTTGTCAATAAGCGGGATCTTTTGGCTAAAAGCAGTTCCTTTCCGGCTAAAAATGTTTTTAACGCATTTATTTTGGCAAGTATGTATCCTCACAGACTTGCTCCTAAGAGAGTCTGAAAAATATCATTGACGTGTTTTTCTGTGCGGCTGCTTTGTAGGTCTGGGAGATGCTGAGGTCACCCCGTAAGCATCTGCTAGTAAAAGCAAAGGCAGTTTCTCTCGCCCCCTCCCCACCAGCAGCTTTGCATGATGAAGATACAATTCCGACGTGCGCAGCTCTGCCTAATAGCCACACGTGGGGCTTGCTGGTTTTTGGGGTGCACCTGCCTTGTCATTGCTCATCGACTTGGCCCCTGTAGTGCTTCCCTCGGGGTCCCTCTTGTGTCACTGGCCACCCCTGGGTGCAAAGCAAGGGATAAACAGCTCGCTGTCCTGCGTGGGGTCAGTGCATAGGTTGACCATTAAAGGTGCTGGAAAGGTCTCTCTGAAATGCCGTCCGTGCCCCAAGAAAGAAAGGAGATGGAGTCCTTGCCCCAGTGGAGAAAGGCTTCAGGCTCGGCTGGTCCAAAATGGGGGACTCGGAGGTTGGGGGGGGCTCCTGGCACTGGGGGACAGGAGGGCTCAGGGCTGGAGGCACCACCGGAGAGGGAGAAGCACACGTCTTTTTATTCCTTGTGGACCACAGAAAGTGCTGCTCAGCCCAGGTGTTCTGTCGAGATCTGGTTTGCGTTGCACGGTAGGACCCTGCGTGGCTGGGATGTGCTGGAGGTGCTTTCGTGCAAACAGCCAGCAGTGCTGGCGCTGCTCTGGAAGCAGATAGAAATATATATTTAGGTAGTTATTTGTTTTTATTGGCACGCGTTTCATAGGATTGCTGCTGCTCAGGTGCAGCAGAGAAACCACTGCTCGGACCGCTAACAGATTTCCTTGTTGCTGCTTTGCTACAAGTTAAAAATTGGGAATTGCAGAGCCTTGTGGGGATGTTGTTAAATACCGTGGGGTGCGTCCCAGGTCTTTACGTCCTGGCTGTGATTTATCTTTATGCTCCCCGGGCGAGCGGTGCCATCTGCCTGGAGTGAAGGTGCCCAGAGGGAGCTTGGCTTAGTTCGCTGTCTCCCTCCATGGTGGGTGCAAAACCCCCTGCCCCGGTGATGCTGGGCAGTTTTGAGCCAGCAGATGAGCTGTAAGAGCATCCTTCCTCCTCCCCAGCCTGCTGCTCACGCATTCCCGCTGGAAGCAGGGCCGTGGGGACGTCCCACCGGGAGGGAGGGCTGCCCAGGGATTGATTTTCAGCCACGGGGTTTTCAAATCTAGTTTTCTTCTGAGTCAGAGACCTGGGCCAAATCATTTTTTGGTGATTGGTTGCGCTGTTACCCCAGAGGGTTTGGGTTTTTTTTTCCTTTTCGTTTTGAGAAAGATGTTTCTGGATTCCCCTTTTGATTTTATCCATCTGTTATCGTCAACGTGGAGCTGAAGTGAGGAGAAAATCATACGGCTTTCTCGAGCGAGGCATTGGTACATGAGAATTTTTTAAAAATGCGATAATGTGTTGAAACATAAAATTATATGAGCTGTTATTTTCTTGTCTCATAGTCTCCAGAAATACTCGGTTCAGATTTGAGCTAAAGATAAAGCAGGGCATGCAGCTAACCCTTGGGCACTTTGCAGTGCACTGTGCTAAAAGCTGTAAGTACTCTCCTGCAAAATCATCATCTTTGTGTTATCTGATGATGTAGCTTGCTGTTTCCCCACTGAATTTCTATCAGAATTAATCTTGTGAGAATTTTTGCAAGTTCCAGACCACAAATAAAAGGAAATAATGATTTTTCAGAGGACATGTCTAAACTTTGGCACAGCACGAGGTGCTTCTTTCCAGAGATGAGTAATGTAACACAATAGTATGATTTTAATTAAATTCAGCAGCTTTTGGTATGCTCCGATGTGTCTTGTTCTGCAGGGAGAGAATTGATTCCATTCTGCTTTATAAAAATGGCTCTTGAGCATTAATAGCATGGTTTTCATCCATCTCGCAGCACTTTACCAAAATCATTCCCTGACACTGTTCCCATTTCACAGATGGGAACCGAAACTCAGAGGTGCTGCCTGGGTGGAGAGCGGGGCTGCAGAAGCAGCTCCGAGTCACCTCTTTGCTCGTCCCTGGTCAGCTCACAGCCACCTCTTGGTACATCAGTAAATTAAATGCTGCTTTAATCTGCCTAATCCCACCAAAGCTGCTGATGAATGCATTTTCAGTCGTATGTAAACATCTTGCAAACCCATATGGTTTTCTCTGGACGGCTTCAGGAGTGCTCGTGAAGGCATGGCGGCGTGTCCGGGGACCCGCTACAGCTCCGGGTGCCAGAACTGATGGGGGACCCGTGGGGACGGGGTGATCCCATGCTCAGGGAGTGGCTTGGCATCCTGAAGAAAAATTTGAGTTAAAAAAAAGGGGAGAAGGTTGGAGCTATGGAAAATGACGTGCTACAAACAGCCGAGGTCTGAGCGCTTCTCCTGGAGAAACGTATTTTGGGATTGAAGCAGCATTAAACCTCAGCAGCGGGACAGATGGACTCATCGGGAAGGACGGGAGCTGAAGCCAGCTGCTAACCCCCCGCCCAAACTCGCACGGAAAGCACAGCCTGAAGCCCAAAACCTTGGTGAAATAGCAGGCTCCCGTGGGTTTTCTTTGTATTGCCATGACACTTTCTTCAAAGCGGGGTTGTCGGAGGATCTCTACACCCAGCCATGGGTTTTGTGAGCCACTGCGAGGTGTAATTATGGTCTGTAGATACCATGCTATGGAAACATTTTTCTGCCACATCCTGAGCCAGGAAGACTCAGCACTCAGCCTCATCCATCCCAGCAGAGCTGCAGAAGCTCCTTTATGCCAGCTTGAGGCTCTGGTCCTTCCATTTACGAAGAAATCCCTCTCAGAAGGGGCAGCAGATGGGAGCAGCTCAGGTTTCACGGGTGTCACATACTCCACCTGCTTTTTAAAACACTGAAGTGTGATTGCTGGACTTAGGAAAATAGGGGGGATTATCATGCTGGGGTTGGGAGGCTGGAGTCCCGCTCCCAGTAAGGGACGAGCCACCTCCTTCAGTCTCCTGTGGGTGTTTGCACAAGTCATGAAAACCTCCTTGCAGATCTGCCTGGCAGACAATCTCCACCGAGAGCAGCCTTGGATGGGAACAACTCTGTGGGACGGTGGGCAGCGAGTGGGACAATTGCACCCTGCCCACTTCTCACCAGGCTTTCTGTTCTCACGGCTGGTGTTTGACCCCAAGAAATCAGAATGGAGATCGGGAAAACAGAAAGTAAATCATGCCAGATTCTCCCTGCTCTGTCAGACGTGGATTTGAGCCTAAGATGCTACTGTACAAAATTATCAGGCTAAAGCTGACCCATCCCTGACCCTCGGTATTCTCTGTGACGGTACCATGGAGGTGAACAGCTGGCTTCAGTTGCTGGGACAAGGCACCCAGATGCTGAAATATGTTCATAAATAATTAAATCTTTCTGCTTATTGCTGTTAGAATTGCAGCCTACCTGGCTTTTCCCATTAAATAATTCAGAGGAGAGAGCAGCCAGGCAGTGCATCGAGCTGCGCCTTCTCCCCGCAGAGAGGATTACTGCAGGGGAGCGCGCGGGGGTGGCTGATGAGGATACGGCGTGGGATGGATCATGGGGTAACCCGAGTGACTGCTGAGAGCCAGGGAGGGGTTTTGCCTTAGATGCCTCCTGAAATATTAATTGATTATTCCCCTGTGTGATGTACTCTGGCTGCGGGCTGCTCCTGCCTTTCCTTGCAAGAGCTCGTTGCATTTGCAGGGTGCTGTGTGCTGTGCATGTGCAAGCTCTCCAACCCAGAAAGTAGCCTAAATGTTTTGTAAGATCAAGGGGGTGCTTTGCATCGCGTGTCGAGAACAATCATCTGCTCGAAGTCTCGTCCTCAAGAGGAGAAGCTCACTCTAAACTCCATAACAAATTACTTGGTCTTTCCTTCTCTTTTAGGCTCTAAAACAAACACATCAGATTGATCCTACTTCCCTTCTCTTCTTTGATCTCTGGAAGCGATGCTGTTGAATGCTGTGGGGTTTGTCTGTGAAGAAGTCTACTTTGGGAGGTTTATTATCTCTAAGAGCCTGTTCCAGCAGTGTTTGATGTTGCTGGGGCTTTTGCTCTTCATCTGAGCGGGATCAGGCTTGCTGCAGCCCAGGCATGGGCTGGGAGGATAAATGGCTCAGCAGGTGGTTTTTCGTGACGATGGAGTGAAAACCAAAGTCTAGGGCTTAAGTAATGATACTAAATAAGAGCCATTTTCAAATGAATTTAAATGAACTGGGATTTTTGCAAACCCGTTGGGTTTCAGTGGACTCAAAATACTTATTACTGTTGGGCATTCCCAGCTATAGCATTTGATACTGTGTATGGAGTTGCAATGCACCTGGAGATCTGTAACAATTTCCCAGGGAGTCAGTAGCTTTTAGACCCCTTGACTTCCAATGTTTCTGCTGTTTTTTAAAAAAATGATGACATACAAACTGGTCCCAAACAACGCGGTTGCTCTTGGGGAGTTCATGGCTGGAGAATGTGCAGCACCATCGTCCAGCCAGGTGGAGATGCTTCTCCCTGCATGGTTGGGGCCAAGCTGATAATCTGCATGAAGGTGACTAAATGCAAGTCCTGTGCTGAACCTGGATGTGCACAAGGGGAACCCCGGTGAGAAACTGGGTTATAAGTTCACCCAGTTGGTTTTTCGTAGACTTGCCTTGACGTGGATCTGGTGGGGCAGGAGTGAGAGCAGGGCTCTCCTCCCGCCGGCCTCTCCCCACCACATCAAATCTGTTTCTGCAACCAGCTCAAGTGGAAAATGTCACCCTGAGGTGAGCCTGGCCCGCCGTGGGGAGCCACGAAGGTGATATGATGGGAAGCGGCAAAACCAGTAACACAGGGGATAATTGATGGGACAGGGCTGGGGCGGGCAGTTCACCCCGCGGCTCCTGCCAGCACTGCCCTGACCACCCCTGGTGCCGGTGCGAGTCTAGGTAGAAAAGTGTTTAATTTGTTTTTCTATAGCTGGCTGCTGGAGGTGCATCCTCATCGGCTTGTTGCTGGGGGATTAATGTTTCCTGTGTTCAGCGGAGAAAAATAAAATGGATATATAAGGGAACTTCAACCAAAATTAGGGATATATTTTAAATAGCAGCCGTAATTAGTGAGGCTAAATGAAGTGATGTTGTTGCAGGGCTTTTGGGGAAGAGCGAGGACTGTTTGGGCAAGAGCTGCCCAAAGCCCGTGGCACGGTCCCGGCCCCGGGTGACTTGTCCTGCAGTCTGGCAGCCAGTTTTGGAGAAGGGGAGAGGAGCTGCGGGGAGACGGCATCTCTGCGCCCGCAGCAGGGACCTGGGGACACGGGGAGCCTCTCCGGAGCCGCTTGTGACACGGACAGCTGGGGGGGAGGCACGAACAAAGGGCAAACCCAAGGCTTTCTCCAAAAAGCTGTCCTTCTGCTCCACATTTTAGATGGTCCATTTAGTAATCCTCTCCTCGGTGTGACTTTCCTTCTAATTGCATTCTGTGCATCCTTATTTAGCCATTAGCTGCTCTTGCAGAGATACAGGTTATTAATTCCTCCCCTGCCCTGACTTTCACTCCGGTGCTTTACCAACAGTCAAGGTGAAGCTGGGAGGGCTGCCGGAGCTGCCGTCTCCGTGAAACTCATTAGAAAATATTCTTCTCTCTTTGCTGTCTCCTTGTCTTACATGGGGGGGTTTATCACAGGAACTGATTACACCTCAAGCCCAGATTTATGGTTGGAAATGTGTGCTTGTGATTTTAATATTCTTTATGGCTCTTTTACTTCTTTCTTTCTGGCATGGTGAGCACTGGAGAAGGAAATAGTCAGAGATTAAGAGCAGAAGGTGCATGTAAAAGAAAGGAGGTCATGTCTTGTGGTGTATTTTTTGTTGTTGTTGTTATTATTTTAACAAGCGGTGTTTAAACAGAGGTCACCTCTGATTTCTCCTCTCTTGCCGGAGCTGTGCGGGATGGTGTAGCCCTGCGGCAGCGGCTGCCGTACGCCCTCGCCTGTCGGGGCTGAAGTCCGAGACCGGTTCCCGTGATCGGCTCAGCCACGTGCGGCAGGAGCTGGTGGCTTTTTTGTCTGCACTTCACATGGCTTTTGTCTTCATCACTAACCCCCAGGCGACAGCAGGGGAGAGGAAATGCACGCAGACACGCGTGTTTTGTAAAGATCCTGGGTGCCTCCTGGCCTCTCGCTGCACCTTCATGCTTTGAAGCTTCTCTCCAAAACAGGCTTCTACCTGACATCTCGCAAACGCATGGGCAGCTGTTTGTGCCAGATGTTGGGGTGTTGGGACGATTGCCCAATGGCAACTGCTTTGCAATGAGACTATGAGAGCAAGCACAGCCCCATCTGCTCTTCCACCCATCGCTCTCGTCCCTCCCATCGCTCTCGTCCCTCCCGCGTTGCAGCTTTACACGTGGGCATGGTTAGACGTGCCAACCTTGGGTGCTCCTTGGATCCCGTGGGTTTGCATCTCATGCAGAGGCGCGGCAGCCCTGATAGCCGGTGGAGCATGAAATTGTCCCGCTCTGTGGCTGGGGTCACCGCGGCTCTTTTCCCTCCTGGGCTCACCACCTGGCCGTGGTTTTAATTGAAGTCGCTGCAGGTTTGAGCACTATTCCAAAACACTTGGTCTGAAGCTGCTCACCAAAGGAAGAGTGAAGTATAGCGGAGGAGGGAAGGCAAATTAATGTTAGAGAGAGGATCCAAAAATAGCAAATTCGGGGGCTAGCCAGGCCACGTATTAAATCATTCAGGAGGGGCAAT
>JANZLQ010000055.1:16057358-16156312 GCA_026212715.1 Elanus axillaris | reverse complement strand
GGAGGGAAGAGGAAGAAATTGCTCTTGGGGGTAGTTAAAAGTTCTCCTGCATCCAGCTTTGCTCCCTCACAGCATCAGTATCCCATCCCCTGTAGCTCTTAGCCTGGGGACCCCCGGCTGCCCTTGCTGCAGTGCCCACGGGGGACGGACGGAGCTGCCCGCTGCAGCCCACGTTCCCTGCGCTCCGGCGGGAGCAAGGCTTGCTGAGGCTGCGGGGACCCCCAGCCCGAGGCAGCCGTAGTCGCAAGGTGCATCCAGTCCCAGCAGAGCCGTAGCCCACCGTGGCCCCGTGCCAGCAATAATACATTGCGTTTAATTAAAGCAGTGTTTTTCATCTTCTTCATACATTATTTGGTTATTACTTCAGAATGAGCCAAGGAATTCTTGCTTTCCCCCCACTCTCTCTTTTAATCTGTTTTTTCCCCCCCCTTCCTTTTGCCCTTTTGGTGTCCTTTCCCTCATCCCCAGGGTTTTAACTTTTTTCAGCTATCACAAAGTTGTTAAGATGAGGAAGCCCAAGTTTTGTAAGGACTCACTCATTCTGGTTGGGATCAGCTGCTTGCAGCAGTGGGAGATGCCGATGGGATTCGACTCGGTGTGCCCCGGCCGAGCGGGGTAGGAGCTCGCAGGTAGAAAGGCTCCATCACGGGTGGAGGAGAGGGTGTTTCTCTGTCTCAATGAATCCAAAACCAGACTTGAATTAGGTTTCTATGGAGTCGTTTGTGCAGCACCAGCATGGCAGGCAGTGGCGGCTCAGACACAGGGTCTCAGAGATGCTGTTAGACGATGCAGCTCCTCCCTTTGGTGCTCAGATGGTGCCCAGCGGTGAACCAGCCTCACCACCTGGTTTCTTGTCCTGCCATGCCAGCGCTGCCCGGGGGAAGCAGCGGAGATGGTGTCCTCCTGGGAGCTAATGCCTCAGTAGGAAAAAAAAAAAGTATTTGCAATGAATGTTTTGTTCTGAAACACCCTTTGCTCAGCTGGATGCTCGGGGCTGGGCTGAGTTCAACTGGGGCTGCAGGGGATCTGCTGGGAGGGGTGAGACACCAATAACGCTGTCATTCCTCTCCTTCCCCAGGCCCTTCCCGTCGGAGGAGACCACTGAAAATGATGACGATGTATATCGGAGCTTGGAGGAGCTGGCGGAGTAAGTGGCCTCACCTTCTCACGGGGAGGGGACACGAAAAGGGAAAAGTTGCAATGTAGTTCCAGCAAAGTCAGATAAAAATTGACAGCAGGGCTCGGCGAGCCGGGCTGGCTGCTTTGATCGTCTTGCCAGGAGATTTTTGTGCTCTTACAACAGTCCATCTTTTCCCACGTAGAGCCCTGGGAGACATCGCTTTTAATCAGGCTGAGTTTACGAGTGGCTCGGTGGGAGACGAGGCGGCCAAACCCCCCCGGGAGCCCCTCTGCACGCTAAATCCCATCGTTAGCTGCAAGTCCCCGGGACGTAATTCATCCTCTGAGCCAACCGAAGCCGAGCCACTGGCTGGGACTGGGGTACCCTTTGCTAACTCAGCACCGGACCCCCACCCCGTGGTGGTTTTGGGGCTGCGTGGGTGCTGGCTCACGGGTCTGTATCCCCCCGAGAGTGATTTTTGGACACGCCAGCCGAGCCCAGGGCGGTCGCTCGCAGAGGACCCAGCCTGCCTGTCGCTGGTGGCACGGTGGGATGCAGGGTGATTGATGCTGCTGGGCTTTCTGTGTCTGTATTGCTCTGGGTCTCTGGTGTCTGTGTTTTGCTGCCCACGGTGATGATATAACGGGCTTTTAAAAGCAACCTTGAACTACAACGTATATGGTGAAACGCGGGCGCTATCGGAATTCGATGGCAGCGTTCCCGTCAGCCAGGGTTTCACTTATGAAGTGCAGTCTGTTTCATATGGAGGGAAAGTCTGTATGGGTGGATATGTGGCTTTATACAGTTAAATATTATTGTTCCACAACATAAATAATAAGGCTTCTTAATCCAATGAGTTCCTTATGGCTTCAGTTATTACAAAAGTAGATCATAAATTACTAGTCGAGGGAATGGAGTACCATGGAATCCCCCGCTCGCGGTTTGCTCCCAGCAGCTACAGTTTAATAAAATTTTAACTTATAAAGGGATCCTTTCAAGAATAACATTTCCCCCTCCCTCCCCAAAGCTCTCAAAATCCCTTTAATATTAGGTTTTAAAATTCCTGATTCTCACACATAGGCATGCTTTTAATTGGAGAAAGGTTTGTGAGAAAGGTTTGTGTGTGAACTGGCACACAAGCGCTGGGGAGGATGGCAGCCCTCTCCTCGAACCTGGGCTTTTGGTGCGGTGGTTCAGAGCTCGGAGCAGGTTATTCGGTGTAGAAGATGGGTTCCCAGCTTTAATTGCTCTGCTGCCGATGGTGCAGCTCCCGCAGGGTGGAATCTTCCCAAACTGTTCTTCGGACCTTTGCTCGTGGTTGCGAGAGGGGTTTAGAAGCCCAAGTCCTGTGCTCAGATGTCTTAGAAGTCTATTTCTTATCGATAGCCCTGTTCTGTCCCAGATTGTCTCTAGCTTTTAACTTCCCCCCTTTTTTCCCATTCTTTGCAAAATCGTCTTCTTTACCTCTTTAGTTAGGACCACTGGGGAAAGGTGCGTGTCAATCAGCATGGGGCTATTGCACAAATTCCTTCATCCAGAGCTGTGCTCCCAGTGCAGCCAGGTTGTGCACAGACACACGACCTACGAAATGGAGATGTAATTCACCCATAACTGTAAAAAACCCAGAAATGCCCCGGAGAGCCCCTTAGCATGAGTGTTGCCGCTCCCGCTGCCTGGTGACACATCAGCAATAGTCCCCTTTTCTCCCTTGGACAAGGAGCGTCTCTCCGTGCTTGACAAGGAAACTTTCATTGGAAATTTGCCGGTCACAATGGTGCATACTGGGCACCAATGCTGGGCGCTGGCAAACCGCGGGACTGCATGAGAAAGCTCTTTCTTAGCTGCTGCCGATCTCCAAAGAGCTGAACAAGGGCGTCATTCACGAGCTGGGAATGATTCAGTCCATCCAACGTCTTTGCATTTAATATTGCTGATGATCCAGCAGCCTTGGGAAGATCCGAGTGCATCCGAAATGCTTTACTGGAGGCAAGGAAATGATTTTCACAGCAACCACTACCAAACAGCACAGCCAGCCGTGGCAATCCTCCTTTTGCAGGAGGGACCCATCCATCTCTGGGTGTTTTTTCCATGTTAATTCACTACATCTGTGCAGCTGAGTGATTCTTTTTGCCCTTTGGATCATTTTGGAGGGATGCACAGTTCAGTCTGTAAAACCACTATGAAATGTGCTGCTGCGAGGGGCCAGCCTGCCATCCCCGCTGGCCTCGAAGGGCTGGGCTGCAGGTGAGGACGGACAATCCCGGAGAGCTCGGCACCCCCAAGTCACCTCCCGGGAGAGAGGAGTCTCCCAAAGGGAGTTTTCTTTGGGCCTTGTGCTGCTGGGATAAAAAGCTCAGGATAAATCTGGAACTGGTTCAAGCAAGATGTTTTGGGGGCTCGTACAAGTGGTTTTTTGGAGAATTGTCAAAATGCTTCACTTCGACCTTAAGTACTTAAACGGAGCAGTTTGGTGTCCCCCATTTAAGATGTTGGCTGAATTCCTGTTCTGCAAAGCATTCAAAATACAAACGTATTTGTGACGGAGGTGCAGATTTGGGAAGCAGAAGAAACCGGGCTTTGTCCCCGTTGTCCCTGTGATGCTCTAAAGGGCGAAGACCTTCATCCTGGTGGGCAGCAAGGTCCCTCCCGGTGCGGAGGAGCCACGGCAGCGGGGACAAAAGCCAGCGCCGGAGCTGGGAGCGGATCAATAGCAGTGCCACGAGGGCCGTTTACATGCGCTGCAGAAACAAGCTGTCTGTGTGCAAGCACGGGGTGGCCGCAGGGTGCTGGTGCGTATAAAGGATGTTCATGCCTTGATGAACCCATTGTGCTTTCACCTTTGGGGTATTGCAGGGATAATGCCGGGCTGCATGCAGCTCCCCAGTGCTGGGTCAGCCAGCCAGCAGATCAAGACAGATAATTGCCTGGAAACAGCTATTTATTTAAAAAAAAAAAAAAAAAAGCAAAACTCCAAAAAAACAAAAGAACAATTGGTGATGGAGAGGGGAGGGGGAAACTAAAAGGGTATCAGGGGAGCTAGAAAGTTCTCAAATTCCCTGTCTTCAACCCGCTGGCCCCTCGGTTTGCTTTGCCATTGGCCAGATGGCAGCCTGCAGAGAGCTGGGCAGATGGCAAGGGCTGGCCAGTTTGCAAGTGGTGCCTGATCGATACTGGGAGGAGCAGTAAAGGGACACTTGTCCTCTGCTGCATGATTTATTTCAGCGTGCCCTAATGCCAGACCCTAGAGCAGCAGCCAGTTTGGGGAGGGTTTGCCCAGGAAATGAGCAGGGCTTTGCAACGGCAACACGTGGGCCCGTTTGCTGGAGCCTGCACCCCAAAATCAAAGCGACCCTTGTCCTGATGAAGCTCCCGTGGGTCTGCAGGGGTGTGAGCTGCCGCCTTCCGCACGGCTATGGCTGCTGGGCGCTAACGGCAGTAGGCAGTTATCCACCTTACTGCTGAACATCTTCCCCGCCGACCGCTTTTCCATCTCTCCTGATGGCTGTTTCAGCTGCCCCAAACCATTCTGGTACTTCTGAAGTTGTACTTAACATTTCACCTAAATTTTCTCTGCTGCCACTTAAGTGCTCTCCAGTTATTTGGTCTCATTAAATTTATGAGAGCAATTAATCCTGGTCCTCCATACAGCACCAAAACCTTCTTTATCATGAGCCTTCTGCACTTCACGGCGCTGTCCCTCTGCGCTGGCACGAAGCCCGGCTCGGTGGATTACATGACGGGTGGGGTTTGGGTCGTTTTGTCACTATTTGAAGAATTCAGAGTCAGGCAGAAGTGCTGTGAATGATTTGACATGAAACCTTCAATTTGCATAACTTTTACCTCCTTTTTTTCCTTTAAAAGTGAATTGCTTTGAGGGGAGAAGTTGTAGTGTTGCAAAAAGGACAAAGAAAGCATTTTAAGCAAAGCCCCTCCCTGCCAAACCCTCCGCTGGAGCCGGTCTGTGCCTCCGGAGCGGCTTCGTCCCGCAGGTCAGGTCGGTGTCCCCCATCTTGTTTCGAGCCGCAGCTCACTGGGGATTTATCCCCAAGAAGAGTATTGGCAGTAGTCATGTATTTCCAAACCTTTCGTCGTAGAGAAGGGGAGTTGCAGAAGATCTGCCTGGCCTCAGTTTCTCAAGTAATGCAACTTGTTTGGGCTCAGACTCTGCCAACAACCTGGCTCCTGCCAAGAGCTACTTGCTGAGGTTTCTTCTACTTCTTTCACTGCTGTCACCAGCATTACTTCCTCATATCTTCCAAAATAGTGATGTGGTCAGCAGAATTTCTCAAGTGCATTAAAAAAAGTAATGAATAGAGAAGCCAAGGTGAGATGATAAGTTAGCTGCCACTTTTCTCATTACTTTTGCTGTGCTGGAAAAACTACGCACGCCAGCCAGTTAAATAAATGGCTTCGTGGTACAAGGCACTCGAGCCATAGCTCTGGTAAACGTGTCTTTTCTTCTTTGTCACCAGTAAAGATTTTTATATGTCCTGCTTGTGCCGTTTCTAGGATCATGTTAGTTGCTCTAACTGTGTGAGGCTCATTCCTGGGGTTATAACATTCCACTTTGAATGGGGAACATAAGACCTGAGTAAAATAGATGGCAAAAGGCTTCTCTTGCTGTTTCCAGACGCGTGTCTCCATCCAAGTGCAATGTGGCTAATTAAAACCCTGCAAGATCTCCAGTCCGACGACTGCACATCTTGCACTCCTTCACCCTGAAACCTAAGCCTGCCAGATGTGCTGCAAATATAGGACTCTGCTAGTCCTCGTCTGACGGAGACCGTGAATGAAGGGGTTGGTCGGATGAACTGACTATTTATAGCTGTAAGTGCAGAGTAAGAATGAGAAAGTGGAGGATTACTGGGGTGAAATGGAGCCTCGCAGCTGCTGGGCAGCTGTCTCGGGGACCCTGCAAATGCACTTCCAGCCTGGACCTGGCGGTGGTCTGAGGTCTTCTGGCTCTTAACCTCAGCCACAGGGCTGGAAATTTGGGGTTGTCTTTTGGTTGTCTTATTTTAGCTCCTTCTGCCTCCTCCTCCTTTCTCTTTTCCCAGTGGTTCTGGCTCTTTCATCAGTGGAGTGAAAGCAGCGCTGTGGTTTGGACAGGGTTTTGGCACGGTAGGTTTGCCCTGAGGCTCATCCTTGAATTCTTGAGGCTGGTACAAACTCATCAACTTTCTGGAGCAGCTTTTATAGATGAAGAGGTCCTTCAGCGGCCCTTGAGACCCTCAGAGCTTCCCCACTTACCTCCTCATCCATGGTGTTATTGCAAACATGGCGTGCAGCATTCCCGTAGTATAGTGGACCTGCTGCAGACTATTTATCGGGGCATCGTGCCCCCCCTGCACCCATCCCCTGGTATGGGCAGCCTAGTCCGGAGCTCGTCTTCTCCCAGAGCCCAAATGCAGCCTGTGCCTTCTGTTTTGGCCCCGTGCTGAGCTCTGGAGGACTGGTTCCCAGTGGTGGGACCAGTGGGACCGGTGCCTTCACCCAGGGCAGTGAGGTTCTTCCTCAGACTAACTCAACTTCGGCATCCTGTTGGGGGAGACGGCACCTGGAGGTGCTGGGGGTCACGGAGGGATCCTGCCTTTCCCCAGCTCGCTCCTTCCATGTCCCTGTCTGTCCCTTACTCCACGGCAGCAGCCTGGCATCGGTCCCTCTGTTCCGGGAGCTGCTCCTTGGCGTGGCTGCTCCTTGCTTGGGAGGGAGTTCGCAGAGAGCGAGCATTGCCAGGGAGGAAGAGCTCAGCCAAAAGCACTGTTTTTGCCTGAAATTGCCTTAGATATGAAAAGCTTTGTTCTTTTTGCTTTGAATGAGCTTTCCTGGCTAGGCAAGATGCTGCTAGCCCAAAGCTGGTTACATCCATCCTAATAGCAGCAATTGCAAATGCTGGCGTTAACTCTGAAGGGCTGAT
Organism: Elanus axillaris; assembly: GCA_026212715.1. Taxonomy (NCBI): domain Eukaryota; kingdom Metazoa; phylum Chordata; class Aves; order Accipitriformes; family Accipitridae; genus Elanus; species Elanus axillaris. Next base: position 16,149,275 of record JANZLQ010000055.1, on the reverse strand, counting down.
AAAATCCCTTTCCTAAACCCAGAGCTGTCAATGAATCTCCTAATCCAGGCAGTAGATTGGAGGCTCTGATACCCACGGGTAACTCGCAGACTCTGCTGCTTTTATTGAAGGAGTAAATTGCTTTTCTTTGTGAAGAACAAGGTGAGGATCTGGCCTTCCTTGCTCAAATTGTTCAGCCTATGCGTGACATGCTTGGGATGCTGGATTTATTGCCTCCCACAGCAGGGGACTGTGCTAAACATGGAAAATACCTACCCTGCTTTCCCTCCCCTTATGGCATTTAAAATTTAGTGTGTTCTTAAGTTGTCACTGGCTAAAATCATCCTGATCCCTGTTCTCGTTTTGTATGATAGGGGGTGTGCATATTTTCAACTCTGATAGACGAAATGTGGAGACCGATGAAAATCAACACGTGCAAAGCAGCGGCAGCCGCAGCCATGGGCACATCAGAAAAGCTCGGCTGCTCGCCGGCTGCTCCGGCTGAGGCCAATCTGCATGTTGTACTGCTCTCCATAAAATTGGCAACCTCTGCTGTTTCTCAGAGATGTACTAGGAATGCGTTTTAATCAATAAGGGTCTGTTGGACAGAGGTATTGTGGTTTTAATACCACCACAGCTGTCAGGTTTGAGCATCTCTAGTGCCTCTCCCCTATGGTCTGCAGCGGAGGTGTCTCTAGATGGCCCCAGGGCAAAGGAGTTGTCCCTGGTTTTTGCCTCAGGCCAGAAATTGGAGGTGGAAAGGGCTTGTGCTGGTGTTGATGGGCAGGAACGAGTGGAGCAGCGGGGGCTTGGCCTCGTGGTTAGAGCAAGGAGAGCGTCAGGGTGCTGTCAGGATGTAGCCCCCCATGATGGGTGCAGTGTCGGGTGGCTCTTGGCAGTTCTGTGGGCAAATTTGCTGTGTTGCCCCTCAGTAGGTGTTTCTGCCCCTTGCCTGGTGGCCCAGAGTTGCTCTGAGTAGGGCCAGGTCCTTGGGACACCCCTTCTTCTCCAGGCTTGGTCCAGGCAGCCCATGATTGAGCAAAACTCCTTCAGCATCCCGCGCTGCTGCCTGGGTTTCTCACAGCGATGTCCTGGTACGTGCTCGGCCGCGGTCCAGAGTTCGTGGCTCCTTGGTGGGGGTGAAAAGGAGGGTTTGTCCAGGCTGGGGATGGGCAGTGCTCGGGTCTGAGGCTTGGACGTGGTGCCTGGTTGTGCCTCTGTGCAGGAGAGCGGGTCCAGATGATGCTCAGGATGCCCATCCCAGGGACACCTCAAGATGCCGTCTTCTCCTTCTGCACGTAGCCTAGAAGAGTTGCTGAGCGCTCTCACGGCTGATGATGTGCAGCCGTCACACAAAGCCCGTTCTGCTCTGGCAGCAGCGTCACCGCCGCACTTGCCATGGTCGTATCATACCCAGCCGGGCTCGTGTTCGCGACATTAACCCAACCATACGTTTCCTAACGACCCTCGAGCCAGGGAAATGATGTATAGAGAGACAGCCAGCAATCCGAGAGGTGCGGGCAGGGAGGGAAGATTAATCAGGAACCGGGACTTACTTGCTCTGTATAAGGAGCAGAGCTGAGAATATAAATATTGGTACAGATAATAACGGTGACGGCAACGCTTGGGAAGGGGAAGATGGATCACCAGCTATTAGTGGGCATTATTACAGCAGCTGCAATGCATCACTCTGGAAGAATGGGATGGATACATCATGCCAGTGTATTTATTTAAAACCCCCAAACTTTTATTAAATAAATCTGTTTTTAAAAATAGAAAGAACTGTATTTAGAAAAGAAATAAAGCCCAGTTTTGCAAACAGATGTGCTCTGCTGTTCCATGCTGTATAATGTAGAGATGTTGAGTGTTACAGTTTGAGCACAGTTTTACACCTAAATATATTGGTGTTTAATTAATACCCATGTTGAAAGAGAGCTCGTAAAATATGTGAACACTGCTTGATATTCCAGCGTTTCACACTGTCCTGATCCCATGGGGTTGACTTCAGTGGGAGCCGTTAGCAATCAGCACCTGTACATCTAAGCACTAAAATTATTACTGTTAATTGGTATTTATTATGGGTTGAATTTTCAAAAGTGTTCTAAGACTTAGGAGGCTCTGGGGGCATTTGCAAAGGCTCAGATGACAATTAAGTACCTAACACCATCACCTTCATATACAAGTTGGGCACTATGTCTCAGTGATGCTTTTAAAGCCTGTGCTTGCAGGAGTGTCTCCTAAGTGATAGGGCCAGTTCTGAAAACATGACTTTTTTTGCTGCTTAATTTATCTCGGATGTAAATATTATTATTGGGCTCTGCTCAGCTTTGGGGTTTAATAGCGCCGAGCCGAGCGTCTGGTGAGATTGCCTTATGGCGATCAGGAGAGTCTCCCCCTCCTCTGTTAGATTAAAAATCACCCAGTTGCCCATCAGGGCAGGGATTGTGCTTTGTGGGAGTCGGTGGATCACCCAAAGAAACTGGATCCAGAGCTTTTAAACCTGGACGTGGTGCCCGTGGCTGGTCCGGGCGTTGCTGCGGGTCCCTGCGCAGCCCCGTCACGCTTCCCCCCTCGGCGAGGCTGGGATGCTTTACCTACTGCTTGGAGCCATTGGATGATTATTTAGTATCTGCTTATTACTTTGAATGGATATGGGCTCCTACGGCAGTTTGCAGACCCAATTGGGGGAAGGGAGCCTTTTTAAGTACGATGTAGTTAAAAGTCACTGACACAAGAGCTGTTCCTTGCCCTGAAGAGGCAGGAGATGAACAGGAGGCTGTGGGCATCTTCAGAGGCGGCTGGAGCTGGACCTGGTTGCCCACGGAGGCTCAGATGGTCCCGCTGGGATGCTTGGCTGGTGGGTCCGTCTCGACCCAGCCGGTTAGTGCCGAGCAAAAATTCTGCAGGGGCAGAGCTGGCAGACCGGGGTGGACTGGGCATCACAGGCACGGCTGGCGCGGGGCTCGGAGCGGCTTTTTGGCTGCAATCCCCGCTCCTGTCGAGCAGCGCTTCACCTTTTCTAGCCTCCAGCAAAAGGAAAGCAATGTGCAGCAGGTACCAATCCAGGAAAAACAGAGACACCGAATGCAAACAGAGAACGTGGCCAGGAGGATTTTCTTATTATCGTGGTTATCCTCCCTCCTTGGTGTGAGAGCAGTTACTGGTTTGCCTGACCAAGTGCCAGTGAATGTACCCTCTTTATTATCGCTAAATCGCTCTCCTTCTCATTCCAGCGAACATGATCTGGGGGAGGATATTTATGACTGCGTCCCCTGTGAAGATGAAGGCGATGATATCTATGAAGATATCATCAGAGTGGAAGTTCAGCAGCCCATGGTAACAACTTATATGCATTTTTAAAGCTACACCTGATGGGAGGGGAAGGGAGATGATTCAATTAAATAAATAATTACCCACCAATGACAGGTTACGCTGCAGGGAAGCAAATTGCTTTGCATCGCTCCTCGAAACCGAGCTGCCTCGTGAGAGGTAAAAATAAGCCAAGCTGGGATGGCACGGGCCCGGAGGGGTTTCTCCGAGGAGTTTCCCAGCCTGTCATGTCATCTGAAGGCGTTTGGGGAGGAGGAAGGGAAAGGGAGAGCTAATAAGATAAGCTAAATATAGCAAGTTGCGGCTGAGCCAAGGCAGCGTGTGCTACTTCAGCCCTTTCTGGGGAGAGGGGAGCGCAGCGGCTCTGCCTGCTCCATCAGCCAGATGTGCCGTGTCTGCCACGGGTATTTTTAGATCGGGGCAAGCGTGGACATATCTATGCGTGGAGGATCCAGCGTTCGTTTGTACCTGCTGCTGCTCCTGCTGGGGTGTCTCAGAGCAGGTAGACGTTTACAGCGGAGCTTTCTGGGCCAGCAGGGACCCGTGTGGCTTTAGGGACAAGCAGCTGACCCCACTCGTCATCTCGAAAAGTCTTGCGATGATGGGGAAACCTGGGTGTGCAGCATGCACAGCCTCATGGAGGGACTTGGATTAACTCCAAGAGCTCTGGTGTAAATATCACGCTCCGTGGATGAGCCGGGAAGGTGCCAACGGCCCTCGCATCTCCCCAGAGATGCTCACAGCCACCTTTGCTACCTGCGTCCCCAGCGCCGAGGAGATGGGCTGCCCTGGCTTCTGCTGATGCAGAGCTGGAAAGGACTTTCCCACCCGAGTGTCACCTTCCAGATTTTCTCCCGCCCTCTGATATTTGCCACCCCCAGGCTTTGTTCGACTCTAATTACTGTCTCCTAGCTGCAAACAGTATGTAACTCCCTGTAACAAAGACAGATCAATGGACAAGTTCACTGATCAATTAAATCCCTGGAGTGGGGTGTGTGGCTGTGCCAGACGAGGTGCTGGGAAGGCCGGGAATGCAGGGCTTCACCCCACGGAGCCCGGCAAATGCGCCGAGCTCTGCGGCAGCGATGCCGCACTTTGATTTCTCACCTCTCCCGGGCTTGGCTGCAAGTGGTACGAAGACCATGACGATGGTGGTTGAGGCATTTCATCCCTTCACACCTTGTCTGTGGCCTGAGGAGCTTCCTGTGCACCAAAAACCTGCCTGGATCAAGGAGTCAGGCACAAAATATTCCCACTGATCCTGCCAAAGCACTTGGAGCTCTTTACGGACGCTGGTGGCAATGCCGAAGTCAGCACAGCTCGTTGGCCACCGGTGGTTTTACCGTGTTGCCATCAGCTGCAGAAGCCATTTGGCCCAAGAACTGCCCCTGGGGAAGGTTTTGGTAGGAATTTCTTGCATAAATGGCAAAAATGGGGGAAGGCTCCCACCATGTCAGTGTCCAGCAGCTGGGTAATGCAGGATTAGGGTCAGTGGAATTGGCAATTTTTCACTGTTCCCTCCACAATGTTTTATGTTTTCTTGGACATCGCTGGGCAGCGATGGAGTCGATGGCTCTGACTCCCATTCCTCCCCTTCCTTGAGCAAAAGAGTCTATTTTTAATACAAGCACCCAGGTATCTGTCTAAACTTTGGATTTTTTTTAAAGATTTGTTGCAATAGCAAGTGTGTAATGCTAATTGGTTTCTTATATTTCTGCATGCTTCAGATTAGATACATGCAGGTAAGACATGTTGATTAAAATACTGTTTTCCATCCAGCTGATAGGGATGAGCTGTGAGTTATGATGAGCTGTGAGTTATAAGGGGGTGTACAGAGGGTGTCCGTTCCTGTGCATGATCATTAAAACCCACTGATCACCATCACCTCCCAAGTTCAGAGATTGCATGGACAAGTGCAGCACCTCCCAACACATGTTTTCAGCTCCACTTTACAGATGTAAAAGCAAGAGAAGGGCCTTCAGGAGTTGGGACTTCAAGAAAAACATGTATTTTCAGATTTGACCTGAAATCATGAGAACTGGCAACCATGGCAGGGGATTTGTATAAGTCTAACGTATTATTTATGACCCATTTAGTCTCTGTTGTGAGTTTCATCTTTAGCAAAAAAAATGGGGAAACCCAGCATTTATCTCTTATTTATTCTTTAGCTGATAGTCTTTGGTGATGTGACTATAATAAATGCAAAAAATGCAATGCTTGCCATGTTGAAACATATTGAAAAGTACAGCCAGGGTTCCTTCCTAATTTTGGGGGATAAAAATAGTTTCCTTTAACATAAACTGGTAACAGTACTCCCCTGATTTTCCAGACTTGTGCTTGTTCTGAGTTTGCTGTCAGCGAAGGCTGAACTGGAGCTCTGCTCCACATGAGCAGGTTGCTGGACCACTCTTAAGAGTATCTGACCATGTGTCATTTTTCCTTTTTCTAGAAAATGGGAATGACAGAAGATGACAAAAGAAATTGCTGTTTGCTAGAAATCCAAGAAACTGAGGCTAAATACTACAAAACACTTGAAGATATAGAAAAGGTAAGAACTGAGCCATCTTTTCTATACTGTCGCCTTCCGCATCATCACTTGATCTTGCATTAATCTCGCTGTATTAGTTCGCGCTGCGAGAGCTGGCAGATGTGATGAGACAGGATTGATGCATTCACATGTAAAATTAAAGAGAAGGGGGATCCAGAAAACCCATACTGACAAGCACAAATGTGCAGCCTGTGACTGTAGAAGCCAAACAGCATATTTTTCCTGATCGCTGTGTACTGGAAATAGGCTGAAAACCGTCCTGCTGTGTCCCCCCAACCCCAGCATAAGAGACTCCCGCTCCTCGCTCAGCTAGGCCAGTCTCACAGATAAGAGCTGCATTTGCAGATAGCTTATCACTTTGATTGCTACGGAATAATTTCTTTATTCTGGGTGTTTTTCAAAAGTACTGAAGCTGTGCTGACTTGTCATTGAAACTAATTGGATTAAAAGTAATGTTTTGCTGCTTAAATTCATGGGTTTAAATTAGTTTTGAGAAATTATTGTTGTGCCTTTCTTTTAAATAAAAATAAAACCGAACACCTCAGCGAGGCAGCAGAGTCGTGGATGTGGCTGGAGCCTGGAGGTGGTTTCTGCTCCGAGGAAAGCAGCAGGAATGAAGAACAATAGTGAAAATGAAGCTGCCATTTCTAATCAGCCTAGCGCTTTCGTTTCCTCCCCTTTTGCAATTATTTGCCTCTGTCTGCCGAAAGTTCTCACGAAGAAGCTGTGAGCGAAACCGGCACGATGGAACATTTCCCGTTTTCCATGAAAATGTCCCGATGTACATGTCATTTATGTAAATAACCCTTCTTCCTTGGAAACAGCCACAGCCCTTCTGGTTCAGTGTAAAGGAAGAGTTAAATTATCGCTTTGACATCCATTAAAAAAGCTTGCGAAGGCTTAGTAGGTTCTGACAGCGTGTTATGGGTAGAGAGGGTCCTGTCTTTGGTGCGTTGCATCGGGGCTTTTTTTGTAGTTACAAGTCATGTAGACGTTTATATTAATATTTATTTGTTCAGAAATGCATTTCCAGTGTAATCACATCATCGGCGCTTTTTCAAGGGCAAAATTCTAGCGAGATAATCCAAGTGCTGAAAAGATGTTTCCGAGCGCTTCCCAACTGCAGCCAAGAGCTGCAGCGAGGTGAAGAAACTGTGTGCATTTCAATTCCTCGCCCCGGGGGTTTGGCAGGAGGGGGGGGGCTGCACCCACCCACGGGTGGGGGTCCTCCACCTTCCCGTGCCTGGAAGTGCCGGGGGGGGGCCAAGGGGAGCTCAGGGGGAAGATGCACCCACGGGGGGTCCTGGCTCCCGCTTGGGTCCCCTGGCACAGCCCCGTCTTGACAAACGCGTTGTCATTCAGCTGCCTTTGCAAGTGCTTAAATTCGTGTGAAGCAGGGAAAAATATCTCGCTTGCACAGAACGAAACTTGTTCACTCCTCTCCGGTATTTCAATTCCTTTCCCATTTACCTCTTGCAGAACTATATGAACCCACTGAGGCTGGTGCTGACTCCCCAAGACATGGAAGCTATTTTTATCAATTTGGAGGTAACGGCGTAGACATTGTGGCTTAAATCTTTGTTCTTTTCACAGCAGCTCAGCCCTCTTCCTGCTTAAGAGCCGGCTTTCAGATTTCACGTTAGATTTGTGCATTCAGCTGTGCAGAGGTTCAGTCCTTCATGTGCTGTGGAGCTTGAACAGGTTTAGGAGATATTTTTTAACACTCAATTTTAGAGTTGGGGATTATATGAACTCTAGGTAAGAAAACATTTTTATACAGAGGATGTTCCAGGGCTGGGGCTGTGTATTTTAGCTGTACTTAGAGATGGTTTGGGCACACTGTGATGAAGGGATTTATTTCTACGCTGGCTTGCATGAGGTCTGGGTCAGAGCCTCCTCATCTCCTCCGCTCCCTCCGGACCTGCAAAAGGGACTTTAATACACATGGAATCCTGGGGCATTTATCACTGTATAACCTCCTGGTGGAATTACACCCTTGCACTCCTGGCCCTGTAGGGCTGCATCTCACTCGAGCGACTTATTTTAAAAACAGCTAAAAAGAGGGAAAAAAAGAAGAGAAAATGACTGCCTGATTAAGTAGTGAATGTGCATTTCTTTAGGCTCTGTTTGCCCACTCACTTCAGATCTGTTTAAAGTATTGATTGTTTCTTCGTTTTAGGACCTAATTAAAGTGCACTTCAGTTTCCTGAGAGCCATCGACGTCTCTATGATGTCTGGAGGAAGCAGCCTGGCAAAAGTGTTTCTGGAATTCAAAGAGAGGTAAAGGAAACCCAGTCTTTAGGCAGCTCCAGTTTGAATAGACATGGGTTAATATTTGCAGGGCCCATTTCAGAGTTTGGAATAGAAATGCCTGTCACAGCAGACAAGTTTTTTCGACCTCTGCAGCTAGATGCTCTCAGGCAGATGAAACATCACTTGGTGCCGACACTTAAGCAACCGAATCCAGCCACAACCGTGTCTGGTCACCCCGGGGCAGGGGCTGGGACATCTCTCTGACCGACCTGGCTAAAGCGATGCAGCTCCCGTGGATGCTTGTTCATGCACGGCCTGTCTGCAGCTGAATTTTGCTGGGCTACAGCATCCCATATGAGACCGGCTGCTTTGCAGGCTGAACGTACGATGCGTTTACAGGGATGTATCAGAGGGGCTAAAGAAGGGAATGCTGCGATTACGGGGAGTCGGAAGAGAGTAAAAGCTCACTCGCCTTCAGGGGTTTAGTGTAGTCTTCTGCAAGCAGCAGCGGGGTTTGAGGGCCTGTGATGTGGTAGGATGACTCCTTCGCAGGGAAGACTTTGCTCTGGTTAGATCAAAGTGATGGCTCACTCTAAAAAATCCCATATTTGGCACTGCTCTTGTCCCGCACCTATTGCATGATGAATAAATGTAAAAGTTGCTTTTGCAAACATAATAGATTCTGTGTTTTGGCAGCTGCAAGCAGGAGTACACCAGAACACAAAGATAAGGTTAATAAAAGCCTTTAATATCCTTAATACTAATCAAAGGCCTGATTCATGTGGAATCGTGCCAGGGTGTTATTTCACTGTGATTAAACCCGTGTCTAGACACAGAAATGCCATTCAGAAGTCAATAACTCCAGAAATACCATCTGCATTAATAATACACCGTAAGGTCACATATTCCATCACTCACAGCGCCTCTTTTTAGAAAGGGAATGTTTTCTGGATTATATAAAAGAAAGTTTTCAAAGAAGAATGCAAATACTTTCAAAATACTCATAAAACTCAGGTGATTTTGATCTCCTAATGCCCGGCTCGGCTGCGTGCATGCTGGTGCTGTCCCTGCACCGTGATGCCCAGCCGAGCCGCTGCCGACTCCAATCGGGACAGAGCTGTGCAGGCAGGGAGCAGGGATGGGACACAGGCAGGAGTCGTGGCATTACTCCCCAGGGAGATCTGTATGGCTACGTGGGAGCATGAGGCTTATTTTTGGGCTGAGCGCCTTTAAGTAAGTGTTTGCTTCTGTTAATTTGCTGGTGGGAGCTCAGCAGAGCCCTTGTAGCTGATGGGTTTGATGCAGGTGGGTGAACAAACCAACCCAGTTCCTAATGGAGTTTGCAAGCGGCTTTTTAAGGGACCTAAAAGCCTTCCCGAGAGGCGAATGAAGGAGCCAGACCGACGGCTGGCGAGGTGGCAATGGTGGCTCCGAAGCTGGGTCTCGGGGACCTCAGCACTGTGGGAACCCACTGTTCTTGGGGAGTTTTGGCTTGGAGAAGACCCCAAAACCAGGCTTTCGGGGAGGAAGAGTTTGGAGCAACCTGATGTAAATAGGCAGGGTCCTGTCCCACGTCAGGAAAGATGATGAGACCACATTTTACAGCAAGGAAATGGGGATGCAGGAGGAGAAAGTGAGCTCAGCTGGGGAGATGGTTTTGTCCCACCAAGAAGGGAACGTGGACCTCCAGAGTCCCCACTTGGTCCCTGTATGTAAGACCTTCCTCCATCAAATGTATTCGTGACAAATAGCTCTTGCTTCCCTACGCATCAGAGACATCCCAGCCAAATGATGTATTGCTCCTCTGCTTTGCAGCTTTGGGGTGGGGGGAGGTTGGAAGGAAATATTTTGTAAATCCCTTTTTCTGAAAGCCAGAGGTTTGAATTTATGCTCCTGAAGCCTCTTTGAAACTCTCCAAGTGCTGGCAAGGTAGATATTATTGTGCATGTTCAGAAGTTGTCAAGGGGAAAAGGCGGAAGAATAATCTGTATTGGCTGCTGCTTCGCCAGGGACTGCGGCTCCCATAAATCTCTCTATTCAGTTCCCTGCTGGGGTCTGAGAGTCCCGTGTTTACGGAGCGGCTCTGGGTCAGGTGCTCCGAGATCGTCTCCGTCGAGAGACGAGGCCCCAAAATAATGGATGAGTTGCAGTGTGTGATGGAAAGTGTGTCTTATCAGCAGCAATACAGTTAATGGGAAGGAAGGGGGGGGGGGAACCCAAACCTGTCGCACAGGATTAATGACTGCACTGGAGGAAAAAAGGGGGAATCCACAGCAAACTGCTCTGTTTGTGTCAGGTGTTTAAATTTATAGCCCAGTGTGTCCGTACAGAGCTTCTCTGTGTTTCCAAAGGCTCTGACAAACTTCTTTTCCCAAATTTCCCAGTCTCTTGATCTTTAGGTCCCTGTGGCCCATCCTGCAGGGAGCAACAAGCTTTCTAAAATGTGTCCTTGGGTTTTAAGGGAATTTGAAGCCTCTCATTCTCTGATGAGGTGCAAGTTATCAACACCCACATCCATTCTGGGCATGTCTCAAGAATCAAGAGTTTCTTGCCTTCTTCCTTACTTAGTGAAATACCTGGAAACCCCCCAAGAGAGGGGCACACGTCAGCCACGGTGGTGGCAATCATCCTTTGGGCTGCGAGCAGCTGTGACTCGGGAAATGAAGGCTTTTGGGGAGATGAATACCTGGGCTTGAGCAAGCTGCATTCAGAAATGCTCTAAGGAAATGGATTTTTGTTGTCGTTTAGTCTCGGCGCGCATCCTTGCCCTGCCTTCACAAGCCCTGGTGCTATTATGGCACAGCTGGAAAACTGGCACGTGGCCATCGGGGCGGCACGGCGCCTATCGAGACATCAGGGGGATTATGGCAATGATGGAGTCATGAGAAAAAGCTGACCGGCAGCCGAGGAGCCGCGGGGCTGGATTGCCAAGGGTTCAGCGCTCACCCTCTCCTCGTGTTTTAGTTAATCCGCAGACCCTCGCGGGGGTCGGAGCTGCTCCCCGGGAAAAGTGAGCACCAGCGGTGACCGGTGGCTTGGGCAGGGATGGGGGCCCAGGTCTTTGCTGTTTCTTTTCATATTTGGGCTGTCATACCTGGGATGCAGGTACCTCTTGTAGAGCTACTTTGTAACCTGGTCTAGGAAAGGTCTTTCACTGTGGAGCTGTGTTTCCCTTTATTATCGTGGTGCTCCAAAAGCACAGCTCTTGGGAAACAGTGGTTAAATATATCCCACTCGGGAGTGGAGGGATGAGCCATCGTACCTCTGAAAAGGGGCTCCTCTGGCCACTCGGCCCCTTCGGCTCATCGTGAGCTGAATCACCCCCATGGGCTCCAGCTCTGGAAACTTCAAAAGATTTAAATGTTAAAAAGCCGTGCAGTAAAAGAGTGTTAATACTTTGCTAAGCAGTTATATGGGGGAATAGCTGTTTGCCTTGTCCTTTCACTGTATATAAGTATATATATCTTTTATAACAAGTTATAACTGCCAGCAAGTGTTTCCGATTAAATTTGTGATTTCCCCCTCTACAGGCTGCTGATTTACGGCAAGTACTGCAGCCACATGGAGTATGCCCAAAACACGCTCAACCACCTCCTCGCCAACAGGGAGGACGTCAGGCAGAAGGTGGAGGTGAGCGGGCAGGGGACATGGGGGCCAAGTGCTGCCCACCCGCCTCGTCGCGGGTTTTGGAAGGACTTGCCGGAGCTAAGAACGCTGTGCTGGGCATGTTTGGTTTAGCAAGAGAGGGGAGGGATGTGGGGGTGAGTCTGTGCTGCCCAGAGAGGGAGCAAAGCTGGCTGTTATCTTGTCCTGATCCCCTGCTTTCCCCTTCGTCTCCTCCCGAGACGTGCTCTCTGTCCGAGTTTATCCAGGTTAAAACAAGCCAGGTGACTTTATTAGAGTGGGACAAATTCCTCTCTGAGTCATGCAGGGAGACCCAAAGGCACCGAGCACCCCTGAGCCGGGAGCCGCATGGCTTTCCGAGGTCCCACGCAGCATCAGGGACAGTCAGAGGCAACCCCAAGGCTCCAGGTACTGCCCTGTCCTCCTTCCCCAGCGTAAAGGCTTAGTGTAGACAGGGGCTGATCCAGATGTTAAGTAAATCAAAGGAGCCCCAGAAGGGATGCATTGTCTGAGCTGCTGTTTTTACCCAGCTTTAATTCCTGCTTTGGTCTTGATGCTAATCTGAATTTGCTGGGCTGTCTGCGCACGTTACCTCATTTTCTGCAAACGCTCTTTGATTTTCCGTGCAAAACTAGCAACCCAATTCAGGGATAAAACTACATTTAATAATTCTTTCAAACAAGTTCTCTGGATCTTGCATCGAGCCAGTGGCTGTAGCGTCCAGTTGCTCCCATGCTTTTCCTTTCTCTCCCTCCCTCGTGGCAGCTCCGCTCATCTCCCCGGGGGGGCACGCAGGGGGTCTCAGCCAGTGCAGCAGAGTCACCTATCTAAATGGGTCTGGGCGAAGGTAACAGTCGCAAAACTTCCTGCGATCCCATTAGCTCATCTTAATGACATAATGCTTATCAGCAAAGCCACAGCAACGGTCTGCGTGCCCGCTCCCGGCCCCTCACAAATAAAATGCATTAGTTCAAACCATCCAGGAGGTGAGTTAAGCTAATGCGTTTCATTTGACATTTCCTGAGGTCTGAGAGCATTTTCGTGCTCCCCTAATGAGCAGTATCTCATTAAGCTGGAGTAGCTCAGTTGCATGAGAATGTCTGTATTTTCGGGTCCAGCCCCTGTGGTGTTTTATTCCTCGAGAACGTCCGCGGTGGGAGCCCTGGCACCGGCTGGCTGCGTGCAGGGACCACGAGCCGTTTGTCATCAGAACTGTGTCCGCGGAAGGAAAAACGTAACAGCCGTGGGACTCGGGAGGCTTTTTCTGTGGGGCAGCCATTGTTTTCCCCCAGCTGCTTCACTGCTGATTTATTGATTTCTTTAACAGGAATGCACACTAAAGGTTCAGGACGGGAAATTTAAATTGCAAGATCTGCTGGTGGTGCCAATGCAAAGAGTTTTGAAATACCATCTCCTTTTAAAAGTAAGTGTTTCAGCATTGGCACTTCTCTCCAGCTGCCATCCTTGCTGTAGCACCTTTTGGCTTTTACAGTGGAGAGTGAATCATTCCCAAATGCAGAGGGTGGGTTTTTTTTTTCTCCTCTTCAAATGAAATAATTACTAGAGCTACTTAACACGACATAATATTTGTGCTGTCTCTTAAAGTATGGTGACCTAGGGTAATTCTGCACTTGTTAGCCACGAGAGGCAGTTAATGAATATAAAATAAGCTTGCATATAATCTGATTATGTGTGAAATTCCTCCCGTCAACTCCGTGTAACAGATCTCTCGAGCACCAGCTACTTGGCGCGTTCCCCGTCCTACGGCTGCAGCCGCTGCCCGTGGGTCACAGCCTGCCCGGCGCAGGCAGGGTGTGGGCAGCTTTCTGAGCACACCCACACTCTTTTTTTTTTTTAATTATTTTTTCCAGGAGCTGCTCAGCCATTCGTCAGACCGACCAGAGAAGCAACAGCTGAAGGAGGCTTTGGAGGCGATGCAGGTACGGGAGGATGAGAGTCGCAGCGGGGCTGCGTGGGCTTGGGGTGCAACAGAGCACGGGGCCCTCTGCTTCTGTAAAACAGAAAACTTAGATGGAAAAACCATCCAACAGCCCGAGGGAAGGCAGCGTCTCCTCCTTTTGGACATGCTTGTGTATATTGATTGCCATTTGATGGGATTGCTTTGCAGCAGATCGGTAGTCATCGCTGTTATCTCCCTCTTTAAGCAGCTGAGGAAGCGGGTATTTGTTGACAAACTACTACTTTTCACTAATTACTATTGTGTGTATAGAGGCTGTGCCAGATTCGGCTCTTGTTTTTTGCTGGGAGGGATCTGGAGGAGCTCCAGCCATATCAGCAAGTTGGGGAGTATTGCAGAAATGGGAGCCCGTGCCCGTGTCTGTGCGGAGCGTTGCCTGCGTGCTGTTATCCAGGCGCTGCTTGGGAATCCTTTTATCCAAGTATGTTTTGTTGTTAAGGGGCAAATTCTCTTTCCACAAATGAAGGCTTCTGGTGTCAAAATTTTGCTTTGCTTAAAGTTTTTTTGAGCTTTCAGCTGAAACTCCCAAGATCTTGGGAAAACGATCAGCAGCAAAAAGTAAAGTCATCCAAATGTTTTCTGACGTGGATACGTCTACCCACACACACTCACAGTGCAGGATCATCGTCAGCAGAATCTGACTTGAGGATGATCATTAAATCCAGGTTTTCTCCCTGGAGAGCATTGCAGGATTCATCCCTGGGCTTGCTCCTGCGTTCTCAGGTCGCTTTGTTTTCTACCTCTGAGCTGCAGCTTTTGTAACGACACTGCATTTCCCAGCACTTACATAAGTTGGGTGACCTTTTCAGCCATTCTCCCTGCCAGCCCGCGGATCCAGAGCCGATATATAGGTCGCTTTAAAGTTAAGGTTGTTTGAAGGACGTTGTATTCGCAGCCCGCTGCTGCACAACACAGGGCCGTGGCCTCAAATGAACACTAAACCTGGTGACAGTTGTTACACTCTGCTTATGCCTCATAATAGGGCACCCACCGATACCACTGCTAATAAATAAATGTATATTCACTCCGGCTGCACTGCAACCTCAGCATTTTTTGCAGGAAGCTGCCCATAGCCATCAGTGAGGTTTCTCTGTTCCGTCGCCCCATTCCCAGGAATGCGCAGGTGCAGTTCAGACCGCACCGGGCTCCGCAGGGCCATAGGAAGCTGTGCAGTTTGGTTTTAATTGATTTGTAAACCAAGGCTTAACTTACAAGTAATGTTGTTCATCACAAATCCAGCCTTTCTGTCTGCGGCGGTGGCAGGCGGCAGACGTTGCTGCTGTCTGGGGCAAGAGCCGTGCAGGGGCGAATAGAGCTACGTTTGTTTCCCAAAGGGATTCACCTCCCTTTTATTTTGCATAGGTGGTTGTTTGCACAAAGCAGGGGCAGGATTTGCACCAAAAAATGGCACGTGGGGGTATTTGGTGCAGGTACCGACCCTCCATCTGAGTGCACAGAACTGAGCCCCCGGGCGATGGTGGGAGCGAAGCAAGTTCCCAGTTAAATCCCGCAGCCCCAGTTTGCGCGTTGCTGTCGCTGTTTCAAGTCATGGTCGACCCGGGGATTGTGTTTCCCCTTTGCATGGGAGAGGGTCTGTTCAGCAGGAGGGAGCAAAAGCCCAAGCATGATGGAGGATGCCGCTTCATAAGGCTTTTGGTTTTATCATTGTTCGTAACCATCCCTGTCACCGGCCCGGTGGGGTATTTTGTGATGTTATAAGTATTGTCACGTAGATTTGTGATTATCATCTGTGATTAACCCTTCTTGTGTTGGGAAGCTGAGGAAGGTCTGACCCGGAGGGGATGTCTTCAAAAATCCCGTGTTCAGATTTAATCCAAGTTGACAAGAGCTATTGTTGAGGACAAGGAGGAAGGGAGCAGACAAGAAGCAGACACAGAAAATACGCTCCAAAGGGTGTAAGAAGTTGTTTGAGTGGAAGGGATAGGGTTCTTTCTCTTTGATGGGTCAAAATTTGGGTAAGCAAGAAATTTTTCAGGGCGGAATAAGCTCCATCGAGTGTCTCCTTATTTTACAACATAGCCTTTGTGTGGTGGGAGATGCTGGAGGCCCAGAGGTGTCGGAGATGGGGATGCTCTCGCGGGGTGTCCCGGGAAGGACGGAGCGTGAGCATCCCAGCGCTCTCGCCAGTTCGGGTGCAATCCGGAGCAGCCGAGGGAGGCCAGCTGGAAGCAGCTGAGGCAGAGCCAGGTCAAACACTGTTCACAGCTAACGTGCAGCCAGGTGTCCAAAGCAGTTATTTTATGGACGTGGGTGTGTTGACAGCAGAGACTGGCTCGCAGCTTTTATATCCGGGGGGGGATGAAGGGAATTACGGTGATGAAAGCCGGGAGGGAAGGATGCTGGCGGGCGAAGGTGCAAAGGCAGGGGATGCTGGCATGGGTCGGGTTTGCTGTGCTGCTGCACTGGATTCATGCATTGCCCTCTTCTGGGAAATGATAAAAATTGCAGCACTTGCCTGGTTCAGCAGTGCAAGCACAAAAAACCTGTGGGCTCCCAGTGTCCCGGAGCTGCTGCTTGAATCCTGGTCTGACTCCTGAGGGTGGAGGAGAGTGCAGCTTCAGGGAGCCGGCATCGTGTTTTCTGCTTTGGTAAGGTACTAGTTTCATCTGGAAAATAAATATCAATATTCACTTTTCTTCTAAGGACTTGGCCATGTACATAAATGAAGTAAAGAGGGACAAAGAGACTTTAAAGAAAATAAGTGAATTTCAGAGCTCTATAGAAAATCTGGTAAGTTGGAAAATCCTCTTGCACCCAACTTGAATTTGATTTGCTTTTTCTGTGCAACTACTACTGAATCTGATGTGCTACCCAAGAAAGATCCCCGTGTGTTTGCACACTCCGTCATTGACAGTGTTTTTGCTGATGGTCCAGAAGTGGTTGCTGTATTACAAAACTGATTTGGAGGGTGACTTCTCCTGGTGGTGTTACACTGAAAACGTTTCTCCAAGTTTTTCTCATGTTATTAGTGTAGGGAGGACCCAAGAATTCCCCAAATCATCTCTCTGTCTGCTATTTAAAGTGGGTTTTATTTTGCTCTTAAGAGGACAGAGGTTAACTGAAAGTGTACCAAGGCCCATTTAGAGGAGAAGGGCACGTATAAAAACACACCTAATCCCCAAAATCTCAACCAGATATTTTAAGAAGAATCTCACCCACCAAACTCCAGAGATATCAATTGGTCCCATTACTGTGCACCAGCCCACCCTGTGCAACCCATTACTTTAGCCCTGAACAAGCCCATTAATTTAATATTCAGTGGCAGAGCTTCAAGCTAACAAGCTTTCTCCCCAGTTTGGGGGGAAGGGCTGGGCAGCTGTGGGTGCAGCTGCTCCACCGTCATGCTTTACACCGAGGTAATGCAATTTGGGGACTGACACCTGAGATGCTTCAGAAGGGCGGATGGAGGGAGATGCCGGGGGCTGCCCACCCTGCGGGCTTCCCGGAGGGGTCCTGGCTTTGGGGGACTTTAAGCCTTGGCTTCATTTGAAAACAAGGAACTTTTAATGGATGGTTATTTAACAGACAGAAACAAAAAACCTTCATTTTCCAGAGAAATCTGCAAAAATTCTGCAGTGGGATATGGGCTGTTGTGGCTCACAGGTTTTGATTGAAGCAGTCATGATAGTCCTGATGGGTGTGAATAATCAGACATCATGCTCAATGTAAATGGGGGCATGAAACAGCCACTTCGCTTCCTTGCAGCAGTCAGAGAGCAGGTTTGACATGCGGGAGATGAGATGTTAGTGAAGCAGTCACTTCTATCTGCAGGTCAATCCCACACGCATTCTGCTTGGGGTTTCGTTGTGGAGCGATTGGTGTTATGTATACAGAGCCCACATGAAATAACTACAGACTATACACACAGCTGTGTGAAATATTTATTTTCCTGACCAGTGGTGATGCTTCACGATATTTTTTTTCCTGTAAGAGCTGTGCAAGGGGACTGATTTCCATGGCTCGGTGGCTGGGCTGTACCGAGCAACGTTTGCAAGGGCTTTTGAGCTGAAAAACAAACTGACCAAACCCTGGGTTAGGCTCCAGCTTCCCCAGAACCTCTAGTCTTGGTGCAGGATGGGAATCAAAACTACCAGAGCCCTGGTTCTGGTTTTGGAGAAACTCCTGGAAAATAGCTTATTTTGTGGGAGTTTTGCTTTCTGGATCCCAAACGCTGCAAAAATGCTTTGACTGCTGAGCCTTGCCCTGGGATGCTGGTGCTCCAGGGATCTCCCGTCGTCCCATTCCCGATGCCAGGGCCGTGCTCGTGCGCAGGCTCCCCTTGGCGAGGGTGATGCTGCTCCCGGGAGCTTCGGCAGCTCGAGGCGGGGCTGGTGGGGATTCCCCCAGCATGTCGTGGGATCCAGGCAGGTTTGGGGTTTCCACCTTTCCAAAGCATCATCCCAGCCCTGGCTGTGGATCTCAGCCCTGCTTTGCTTTCTGCAGCAAGTGAAGCTGGAGGAGTTCGGGAGGCCAAAGATCGATGGCGAGCTGAAGGTCCGCTCCATAGTCAATCACACCAAGCAGGACAGGTGAGTGAGCAACGGCGCTCAGAAGTTTCCCCAAACTAAATGTGCCTTCACTTGGCGATTCCCTTTGTGCTCATTTATTCAGTTATTGCCTAGAGTTGCACTGACAGAAACTGCCATCGATGTGGAATTACAGCACGGTTAAAGCATTGAGCTGCGCTGGCTGGGAAGCACTGCAGAACTTTCCAAATAGTTCCCCTTGAATGGGGACTTTTAATGAGATGTTTGACTGGGTTGCTTGTTTATTTGCTTGCTTTGGGCAGGTATTTATTTTTGTTTGATAAAGTGGTGATCGTCTGCAAAAGGAAAGGATACAACTATGAGCTGAAAGAAATTATTGAGCTCCTCTTCCACAAGATGACTGATGATCCTATGAATAACAAGGACATTAAGAAGGTAGGTGGACCAGGGATTAGCTCTGCTGGAGAGCATTTTGGAGCTGTTTCAGCCAGTCCTTGGGTAGTACATTCCCATTAGCCTTTTAAAATAGAAACAGAGCTTGCAAAAAAGCTGGAAAATAAATGCTCAGCTTTCAGGGCAGCCTTACAGAGTGTTGAGAAAAGTTTATTGATGTGGGGCTGGGCTTGATCCTTGACCTCCATCCTTGCAAAACAGCCCTGAAGAGGCTGGGATAATTGGAGTTAGGAGAGAGGAAGCTGCTCCCTGCTTTCTGGCCCGCCGGCAGCGAGGGACCTGCAGGGAGCAAACGTCAGACAGAACAGAGAGGAGAGCCGGGAGGGAAGGTCCATCCGGATGCTCTCGCTCCCAGGAGTCACGAGGTGGAGGAGAATGGAAAGGCAGCGTGAGCGTTGCTGTCCAGCCTGCCAAAATCAGCACTTGGAGCACGGTTGCCACTGAAGGAACATTTTGCAGGTGGTTTGAGGCTTAGTCTGCAGCTGAGAAGGAAAGCCTCCCAGCTATGGGTTTAGCAGAGACCCCTTAGCTTAATCCACTTACACGCAATGGGAAGAGGTATTGTACAGATGGGATAAGTGATATTTGAGTAAGAATAGCCAATTTTGCCACTTGGATGCTGAAGAAATGCTGCTAGCTTTATGTTTTAATGAAATATATTTCACTTTGCTCTCCTATGCTTTCCTAGTCTCATGGAAAAATGGTAAGCAAAGCACACAATTTTCTCTCGTGTTTTTCTGTGCAGTGTTGTAATGAGACAGGTAGAGCATATGTGCAGTGGGCAGGTCAGATATTCCTCCTGGGCTGTCAGTTGCTGTCAGGGAGAGATATAATGGCTGGGGAGGATCCACTGGAGCAGAAAAATCTGGGTTCTCTCATCTGCCACCATAAAATCCTCTTTGGCCCTAGTGCACAGTGCCAAGCTGATTCAGGCATCATTAGTTGTGATGTGTTAGAGAAACACAGAGCTCTTCTCTTCCTCCTTCCCTGCTGTTACCTTTGCAGAGGCTCAGCAGTCCTTCAGAAGAAGGGACAGGGGCAGGCACTGAGAGCAGTTATTAAGATGCCTGAATAAAAGTGCGGTGAATTTTGCTGCTCGGGTGTTGGGAGCGTAGCGGTCTGATCAGCTCTCTGGTTTTCTCTTGCAGTGGTCATACGGCTTCTACCTAATTCACCTTCAGGGGAAGCAGGGCTTCCAGTTCTTCTGCAAGACAGAGGAAATGAAGAGGAAGTGGATGGAGCAGTTTGAAATGGCAATGTGAGCATGAGTGGTTGCTCTCGCCCTGGCGTGCAGTTGCCCAGCACGGGCGAACAGCGTCTCGGACCAGCGGGTCACTGGAGACCAGCTCCCATAGCAAAGCCCGTGACGGGGAAGCTCGCGTGGGCTTGCTGGATGGGTCCCTCTGCAAAGGGAGCTTGGGTCCGGCCTGAAATCATCCACCCTGAGCGTCTGCACCAAAGCACGGGTGGTACATCTCTGAAATGACACCTTGCCGTGGTGCCGGGCCCCGCGTGGAGCCCTGAGGTGGGGCAGGAGGGGGCTGGTGCTGCCGGCACCGCTCCGGGGCAGAGCAGGGCTTGGCCCCGCGCTGGCGGGTCTGGGCTGCTGATTGACTCGGGCAAGGGCCAGATCCGTGAACGTTGTCCCACGGGAAGGTTGAAGGGCAAAATCCTCTCTCTGCACGGTCAAACCCCGAGTCTGCTTTCACACTTGATTTCCTACCTGTCCTTACGGTTTCCAAACTTTGACCGAAGTGCAAACAGGAGCTGCTGTGACAGGTCGCGAGTGCAGCGTGACTCACAGGGACAGGTTGATAACCCTCCCGCTGCTGTTCCTTAGGTCCAACATAAAGCCAGAGAAAGCCAATGCAAATCACCATAACTTTCAGATGTACACATTTGAAAAGACTACCAACTGCAAAGCCTGCAGGATGTTCCTAAGGTGAGAAACATCCTTCCAGCTTTTCTGCATCTGCATTAAAACACGGAAAGAAAATCTCAAAGCTGAGGCTGAATTAGGACTTTCTGACTTCTTTTTCTGTACAGAGGAACCTTCTACCAGGGCTATCTTTGCCCCAAATGTGGAGCGGGTGCCCATAAGGAGTGCTTGGAGATCATTCCTCCCTGCAAGATCGGTGAGTTATTTCACATCATTGGCAGCTTGTGCCAAGGAGGTGCATGTACATGATCTGAAAGGTTCGCTCTATGAAGCACTAATGTTTGTTAACGCATAACAAAATCTACGTACCCTGCCACCCACCTCCCAGGACTGTAATTCACATTGGCTGGTGGTTTGAAAAACAAACAAGTCAACCAAAAGCCTCAAAACCAAAGAGCTGAATCCCACGTACGTCAGAGGACCGCAGCAGGTCTGTGTACTGGGGTGCACCCAGCCCTCGTCCTGGGAGGGCATTTAAGAGAGATGATGAGTTCTTCATCAGAAGACATGGGTTAGTGAAAGCGGGACGGTCCGTGTCAGGGATCACCTTCCCAGTGAGGAGAGATCTCATCTCTGGATCCCCGAAGCCCCATAGTGTGGCAAAAATTTGAATCCTTGATCTAAATCAGGCAAACCCATCACTCACCTCTGCTCTCCCAGGTCAGAGCCCTGGGACTGCTCAGTGCCGGGGACTGTCATGGGGTGGCTTCAGGGAGGTTTTGGGTGAGGAGTGGATGGAGGAGGAAACAAAATCGCAGAACTTTGCACAAGTGAGAAAATGTCGTTTTCTGGCTCCAGTCCCTCCCTGGGTCTTGCCCGCCCCGTGCAGAGTGATGACTGAAGTGACCCCAGCCTCTGCTTTGTGCTTCCTCCGTCAAGTCCAAGCACTGATGCGAGTTTATTGATACTCACAGCATCAAGAGAAACAGAAAATGGGGGTTACCTCTTAAATTAACCACTTATTGCATCGTTTCTCTTGCAGGTTCTTCAGCAGACCAGGTATGTTTTCTGATGGCCCTTTTCCCGCATCCCCTTCTGCCTTGGGCAGAGCCTGTATCCTTGCCCGGTCCAGGTGCGGGCAGCTCATGGGAAGAGCCAGCATCAGCCTCAGGGGGGTCCCAGCAACCTGGGGGCAGGACTGGAGACCGATGGCCTCTTCCCCAGCCTAAAACTGGCCTGGTTTGTGCAGCACCACAGCCCTCAGGAGGTGCCAGCACCCAGCAAGGGCGAGCACCACGGGCTGGGAGGTAGCAGGGAGGTTTTGGGATGGGGTTTCTCATCGCGGTGGCTTTGGGTGGGTGCTCATGGAGACAGCTGAGATCGCTGTGTCCTCATGGAGACTTTTTTTCCTCTCTCTTTGCAGGATTCACTGAGTGCTGGACCTGGTAAGGGCATGAATGTATTGCAGGAGAGCAAGCAGAGACAGTGTCTTGATTGTGGCTGCAGGTGTCCCTAACGCTGAGCATGTAGGAGGGGGAAGCTCCTTCCAAAACCAAAAAGGAGCATTAGTAGCTGCAGAAGGGTCCTGTGCCACCCTCACGGCAAGCGATGGGGTGCCGAGGTCTCTCCTGTAGCTGCTCCCCGAAGCAGCGGGTCGGGTCTCCCGCAGAACGACCCGGCTCCAGCCTGGGCTCAGCCCTCACCCACTGCAGCCGCCAGCCCCGCGTCTTTTCTTGGGGTGCATTCGTGCCCCTCGCCTGCTCTGCCCTGCGAGTAAAGCTTCTGCACCCCACACCAGTAATTGAGCAGAGCCTGGCGAATTTCCTCGAGCCAGATCGTCCTTCAAAGCAGAGCAAACGCGTCCTGGCAGGGAGGCTTATTGCTGGTGGGGAGCATCTTCCTGCCGGCGTGTGCCCGGTGTGCCGCAGGGATGTGCGGCTCCAGGCGCTGCCCTCTGATGGGGCCGTGAGTTGTGATGGTCACTGCAATTTTTTTTTATTTTCCTTTGCTTAAAGCTAGCCTAGTCAGAGTGCTGGACCTGCCCTGCCCATGCTCTGGCTCGAAGCAGAGGGAACAATTTGTTTTTGTGCTTTTTCTGATGAAAGGGAAGCCAAGCCTGGCAAAAAGAAACCTGAATCAAATTGGTGGTTAAAAAAAAAAAAGCAAGCACAGAGTGCTCTCGCTGGGCGGGGAGAGGCAGAGGTGGGGAAGCATTCTGAAGATAAACACTGTGGTTTTGCTGCAGTTGGAGAAGCTTATTTAATGTGCAGTTATTGGCAAGACAACTGGACTTTGACAGCGAGCTTCAGGGGCATTTGGGTCCCAGGTCTGGCTGAAGTTCAGTGGAAGCCAAGTGTTTGCTGGTCCCTTTTGCAATCACGGGTGTCACCAATGAATCCGGCAGGGTTTGGTGCTGGCCGGGCATCACCTAACGAGAGCCAGTCTGCCACGGCGAGGTTCAAGTCCAGGTGCAGGGCTGGGAGTCGGAGCTTCGGCTTGGCTCCGTCCTTCTTGGGTTTATTTTTGCTCAGGGAACTCAATCATCCATGTAACTGCAGGAGCCAAGAGTGTTGGCTGTGGGCACTGTTCCTTTCTGCTTTCATGCTTTCTGCCCCAAAATGCTGCCTGCTGGTGCCGCTAGATTTGTGGTTCGCAGGATAAGGAGCAGCAGGCTTCGGGAGGGGTATTTTTGTTTTGTTTTTTCTAACAGGGACTAGGTGATGAAACTGTTTTGCTTCTCTCCCAGGTCCTAAAATGGTGGTGGTTCAGAATTACCATGGAAACCCAGCCCCCCCCGGGAAGCCAGTGCTGACATTTCAAATTGGGGACGTGGTTGAGCTGCTGAGGGGGGACCCCGACTCGCCATGGTGGGAGGTGAGAACGATTCCTCTTGGGAAATTCCCCGGAAAATTTTAAACCAGTAACTTCTGCATTGTCCCTTTTATTTGTGGGCTTTTCTGGAGCACAGGGATGTGCCGGGGAGTTCGAAGGTGGGTTTGGGGGGGGGCTGTGAGGCAGTTTGGAGCCTGTCCCCATCCCTGCACGACAAAAACCCTGCTGCCCCATGCACGTCCCAGTCTGATACCCGGCCTGGCTTTGCAGGGGCGGTTGCTGCAGACGAAGAAGTCGGGTTATTTTCCCAGCTCGTCAGTAAAGCCCTGCCCCGTTGATGCGAGGGTAAGTGCCGAAGAGGAGATGGAGCCGGGAGTGCCGGGGTGGGAGCCGGGGGCTGTCACCGGAGGTGCTGCTCCCGTCGTGCCTGTCGCTCTTCTCAGCCTTTTTCTGCCTGAGACCCTTGGTCCTTCCAGTAAGCCCCTGGACCTTGAATGTGGCCTTTTACTGTGGCCAAATTAGCGAGGGAGTGGATTCGTCATCCCATGGTTGCAAATGTCTGGCCAAGTTGGTCTCAGCCCCGTTCCCAAGGTTGGGGTTGGTGTGGCCAGGCTCAGGCTCCATTCCTCCTCTGCGGAGCTGACTCGGGAGCAGAGTACTCGAGATCAGTCACAGTACAGGAAAACTGCACATTATTTCTTTGTTTTTTCTGTGGTTTTTTTTTTTTTACTGTGTTTTGTAATGCTATCAGCTGCTTCCCAATTAAAAAATGCTCAGGTAAATGAAGAAACGCTGCATGCTCATCACAGCTGGGAGCCTGAGAGAAGCGCTCAGCTGCAACACTGCCCTCCGCTGCCGAAGCCAATAATTCAAAAAAGGCTTGGCAGATGAAAACCCTCCCGTGAAGAGAAGCGTCTCGCATGCGATCTAGAGCCTGATGAGACGCTGGCTCGTCAGTAATAAGCAATGCTCTCTTTGCAGCCTCCCAACAGCCGGCCACCCTCGCGGGAGATAGACTACACAGCGTACCCGTGGTGAGTCCCTTCCTCTAGCCATAAAGTTATATCGACTTTGCCTTTTAATTGTTACTTTGTCAGGAATCCCCCCTAACAATGAATTATGAACGCAGGATCGCAATGCTTTGCGTCCCACCTCCCCTGTGGCCGTCCGGCAGCCGCTGCAGTGGCGTTTGGGTGTTGAAACCTGGTGCAGCCCTTGCAGCATCAGTGGGGGTTTCTTCACTGATGGAGAGGGTCAGAGGCAAAAGGAGAGATGCTGGTTTCTCTTTTCATTTTCTGTGCCCGGAAAACTGTTTTGGGAGGAAGGAAGCAATTCCTGCCTTGGTGGGAGGGGCTGCACTTGGCTGGCCTCCTGCTCCTTCCCTTCAGCTCCAGCCAGGTTTGCAAATTCATGAGTCTAAATTATCCCCACTCCCCAGCTCTCACTGAAGCTTTTTTTACTTGGGGACCGATTCCCAGTTAGTGGGATTTTCTAGGTGTAAGGTACTTCAAAGGGAAGAGGTTGCACACTGCATCGCTCACCCTCTGTTCAGTGGCTGAGCAGCAGCGTCTTGTGTATCTCGGGGCACTTTCCTTTCTGCTCGTGAAGTTTTGGATGAGACCTGTTTCGCTACTTGCCTTCTCAAACTTCATGCCTTTAAAGAAAGATGTATCTTTTTGTCTAAAACACGCCTATTTTAAAGATATGCATTAATTAATTCTCAGTGAATTAATTTAATTAATTAACCTCTGGGCTCAGGTTCGCAGGGAACATGGAGCGGCAGCAGACGGACAACCTGCTCAAGTCTCACGTCAGCGGCACCTATCTGATCCGGGAGCGGCCGGCCGAGGCCGAGCGCTTTGCCATCAGTATTAAGTGAGTAATACTTCATTCAGTAATTTAGTATTGCTCACTCGTGGAGGGTCAGACGGGGCTGGAGCACGCAGCTACGTTTTCTTGAGTGCCTTTGCTACCCTTCGCAGGTTCAACGAGGAGGTGAAGCACATCAAGGTGGTGGAGAAGGACAACTGGATTCACATCACGGAAGCCAAGAAGTTTGAAAGCTTACTGGTAGGTTTTTGTAGCCCCTTTTGAGCATGTGCACCATCCCTGCAAGACATGCAGGGGATGGTGGAGACGCCTGGGTGCCTCTCCATCCTTCCCAGGAGCTGGTCGAGTACTACCAGAGCCACTCGCTGAAGGAGAGCTTCAAGCAGCTGGACACAACGCTGAAATACCCCTATAAATCTCGGGAGCGCTCTACCTCCAGGACATTCACCCGCTCTCCAGGTAAAACCCAGCTCAGCCGCGCGAGCGGGCGCCGTTAAACTCGTGATGGGAAATCTCACCCTTTCGGTGAGGTGTCGGAGCATCGTCTGGACAAAGGGGTTTCTAGCTTTGCTATAGGGCTTGAGCCTCCCAGTTTGCAAATGAGTGTCCTGCTTGGCTGGTGGCATTTTGAGGATGGGTCTCGCAGGAGGTGGTGGGGTTGGGGGGGTTCAGCCGCGCTGGAGCTGCCTGGTACTGCTCCTCCGAGCTTGCGCGGCTCTGCGGAGCGGGTGCAGCCTCCCGGGGAGAGCTTTTGCTGGAGGAGGCTGGTTTCCCTCCCGTGGTTTTGCAGCCTGTGCTCAGGGGTGGTTTGCCACCCCCTGGTCCTGCTGAGAGAGGAGCTGCGGCTGCAGGGGCAGCCCATCCACCTGTGGGTAGCGAGCGGAGATGTGATACTCTGTTAGTGGGATAGATTGTGTCTCACCTGCCCACGTGAGTTGTTGTGCGTGTGTTTTAATGGATCTGGTTCCAGTGTGACTTGTGATGGTTTGAATCCCAGTGGGACTCCTTTAATGGAGATGATGGGAGAAATGGTTAAGTCTGTGCCTAAACTAAGAAAAGAAAAAAAAAAGGAAAAAAAAAAATCAAAACAAATGGAAAGCAAAATGTGCATTAGTGCAAAACGTTCCATTTTGTCTAAAAGCCTGCGTGCAGAAATAACTGCTTTGTGGGGGAAAATGCATTTTTAAAAACTTTTCCCGTGGTATATTTTAAAAAGAATACCAAAGGAAGATGTTTTTTAAAAATATCCTTTTACATGAAATACAACCCTAGGATGACTTTTGAGCCCCCACACTGGCTGTGGGGCTGCGGCCTGACCTGCTGCCGGCTGTCCCAGCTCCGAGCCCCTGCGCAAGACCATCCGCATGCTTTGCCCTTTATTTCTCCGTCGGCTTTTAAAGTGTTGTGCATTATAATTTTTTTTTTTTAATTTCCTTTTTAATGCGTGTTCTGCCTCTTTCTGTTTCTCTCTAACCTCTTTGCAGCCTCCTGCGCTTCCTACAACTTTTCTTTTCTCAGTCCTCAGGGCCTCAACTTTTCTTCTCAGAGCTCCTCCAGTCCCTTCTGGTCAGGTACCAGTGCCTCTCCCCGCCGGAGAGACCTGCCGCCTTCCCCAGGCTGCAGCATCCCCAGCTTGAAAGCCATCACCAGCGGGACCTGTGGGGTCCCCGCTGTCCCTCCATCACTCGCAGGCAGTTCAGGGGGTCCCCAGTGCTGCCCGGGGGCACAGCCTGGAAATAAGTTAATTAACCAAGGCTTGGTGGAAGCAAAACACACTCCCCTGTCTCCCCAAATGAAGGCAGGGAGAAGATGGAGTTGTCACTATTTGAGAAAGGGGGCTAAAATTAACAAAAAAAATGAATCTAGCGCATTGGGATCTCATGATGTACTTCAAGCTCGACCTGCTTATCCTGTGTGTTTCACCGAACGAGCATTGGCATCACACCGTCTTCCAGAGCATTTCTCCTTGCCGTACAAGGAGAACATCTTGGTGTCCAGCAGTTTTTGAGCTCTGGTATCTGAGGCTGCTCAGGAGCCCCTTGCTGAGGAGGTGGGGGGGGGGACGGACGACCTGGGCTGTCAAATGCGGTTTGGGGCTCAGACTCCCTGCAGAGAGTGCACTGCTGCTCCGGCCTTTGAACCCCATTGATTAAATGTGTTACAGACCGGTGTCTTCCTCCCTGTTTGGCAGGGATCAGAGCAAAATCATGCCAGTTTGTTTCTTCCCATTTAAGCTTTTCCCTTTCAGTATTTTCTTTAGGCTGGACAGGGAAAATCATTGGCAAAGCCACATGTGCTTTCCTTGGTGCTGTGTTTGGGGAGAACACTTAACGTTTCAAGGTATTAGAACATAAATCTGGGAATTTGGGATCCTTTAACTGCATAGAAGTATTGAAGAAAGTAATTTGTGCACCAATGGGCTCTGAGCAAGCTCCTGATGAAAGAGTTCAAAGCTTTCATGCGATTCTCGCTCCGTTCTCCAGCCTGGCTGTGTGGCAAGGACGGACGAGCCTTCCAGTGATTGCACGTTGTGTGTCTGGACCGTCTCCATCACCATCCTCATCTCCTTCCATCCCGAGAGCTGAAAACCTGGGCAAAGCTTTTCCTCAAACTTAGTTCAACCTTGGTTTGCAAACTTTTAGAATTGAAATTAATCCTTGAAAGTCCTGGGACAAAAAAAGGGTGGCTTCACCAAAACACGACATCCCTCCAGGGTGGGGTTTTTTTTGCAAACTTCAGAGGATGTGCATTCTTCTCCTCCTCTGCCCATCCCATCCCTCCCACCTTTGCTCTCCAGCCCTCCTTCTCCCTGCCCAAACTATGGGGCAGGGAAGCTGAGCATTGCCCCTGCCTTACCCCCGCACTGCTGCTCCTCCTTGTACCTCCCCGACCATCCCCTGCCTGAAGCGATGGAGATCCGCAGTACTGGGGCCGTGCTGGTGGAGGTCGGGTCCCGGGATGGCTCGTGGGGCTACGCTTCTTATGACAAGCTGTTGGGTTTGCAGGGTGCTTTTGCACTTTTTAGTTTGCTACAGAACCAAGTTTCCAAGGGCCCTGGCTGCTCCCTGGCAGGGACAGGAGCAAGGAGGACAGTGGGTTTGCAGCTTGTTCCTCCTCATGTCAAAACATGTGGGTTTTGCTCAGCATCTCCAGGAGAATCCAATCCCAGTAACTCAGTTTTATGAAGTAGTTTAAATACAAGCTGTTTGTCAAATCTCCTTCTCACAGGGTGGACCCATCAGGTGCTGGGAGCTGTGTGGCAGCCAGACCTGACATTAATGGTGGAACAGGATTTTTCCATGATTTCACTGTTAACGATCATGTATTCCTATGAAATCTTTTCTTTCACCACCTCCTTCCCTTCTCACAAAAGTGCCCCTCACCCCAGCGATCCCCACCAAGGGGTCACAGCCCCTCCTGGACTCTCCTGGTCAGCAGAGAGGGACTTCCCAAGCCCTCCAAGCTGTTTAAAGCCCAGCAGGAATCCAGTTTAACCCCGACCACCCTAGTCCGTGTGGAGCTGAGCGGTTCGGATGAGGCCAGCCCCACCATCCGAGCTGCTCCGGGTCGTGGCGTTGCAATGGGAGCCAGTGCTGCTGTGGAAAACCCAGGTTGAACCTCACCAAGCTTTCCCCAGGCTTCGGCCGGTCCCGTGCGATGGGACGGTTCCCGACTCCTTCTGCTTTGTCCCCTCGCAGTGTTCACCCCACGGGTCATAGGGACGGCGGTGGCACGATACAACTTTGCAGCGCGGGACATGCGGGAGCTCTCGCTGCGAGAGGGTGACGTGGTGAAGATCTACAGCAGGATTGGCGGGGACCAGGGATGGTGGAAGGGGGAAACCAACGGAAGAGTGAGTGCAGCCGGATCATGTCCCATCCCGTTTCTGCGGCACGCGGTGCTTCCCGCTCTCAACGTGCCCAGCCGGAGCAGAATCTGCTGTCAGGATAGAAACGGGCAGGGGCACACGTCCCACCCCCTCTTGCTCTTTTCTGGCTTGTGGGTGGGCTTTCTTCTCACGAGAACCACCGCAGCGTGGCCGGTTGGTGCTGTGGGACAGTGACGTGCGATGCCCAGTGCGTGCAGGCAGATGGAGCGTGCGGTGGGCAGGCGGGCACACCAGCTCGGGCGATGTCCGAGTCTGCTCTTCCTTAAACCTGCACGTGGGGGATTTCTGCAGGAGTGGCTCTGCAGTTGAAAGGCTCAGCATCCTGGGGAAAAGCAGCGGGCTGGTGGTTTGAGCTGCTGTCCCGCAGAGTTTGTAGCACTGGGGACAGATTCTTCATGCCCTGATCCCTTATGCGTTGCAGACAAACCCGTGTGGCTGAGGCAATGTATAGTTGCTATCTCCGTCCCAAATTAGGGTGACGGCTGCAATGCCGTCCACACCGTGCGTCGGGATGTGTGCGCATCCAGCGCCGTACAAATGGCTCACCGGGAACAGCGTGTGGTGGAGGGGGAACGGTCCCGGTGATGGGACAGGAGGTCCCTTGAGCTCCCCAGTCTCCAACTCACCTCTCCACTTCCCCAACAGGTTGGCTGGTTTCCCTCGACGTACGTGGAAGAAGAGGGGGTGCAATGACTGCGGGGATGGCTGATGGAAAGTCACCGAGCGCCCAGAGCGAGCCGCTGCAGACCATGCACACTTGTCCCGATGCCCGCAGCTCCCCGTGAGACGTGGCCGGACACCTCCCAGGACTGCTCTCGCAGACTCTTTAGCAATCCGTTCCTCTGTACAGTGTGTGTGCGCGTGCGTCGGGGCCGCTGCCGGCCTCGCTCCTCTTACGTGTATAGAAGATTGATGGTCTGTCGGATAACGTTCGTGTAGCAGCTGCAGAAGAGTCCCGGGAAAGCCGCGCTCCCCTGCATGGACAGAGCTGAGAGACTCTGTGCGGTGCCCACCAGAGGATGGGGTCCTCCAAACCTCTTTTACTCAAGGTCTTTTAAAAGGCACTGTGGTGATGGTGGTGGGAGGGTGAGGCTGAAGGTTTGCGCCCGGGCGGGTGCCCGGGGAATTTAGGGGGTTTCTAAGGGGAGGGAGAGACTCGGCCCCAAGAAGGTGGTGCGGTTCCCCTGCCACGCTGCTCGGGTGGGCTCTCCAGGTCAGGATTTTGGCAGTCTCCCTGGTAGCCATGCGGCAGCGCCTGGCAGCACCGTGCTGCGGCTGGGACGAGGGAGCAGAGAGGGGACACCCGACCCGGGAGGAGGAAAGGGCTGTTGCTCATCTCTGGAGGATGCCAGCTGCGAAACCAGGAGCGCGTTTCGACCATCAGACATAGGCTGGAAGTGGACCTCCAGGTCAGACAGGACGGGAAAGAGCCGCTTTGGCTTCCCAAGCCCGTTTGCTTTACAGCCACCTTTGGTCCCACCAGCCTTGCAGCGGGTGGAGGGGGCAGCCCAGGGTGCAGGCTGGTCCCACTGGTGAGCAGGAGGTCTCGGCACGTTGCGGGACCAGAGATGCACTTTGCCACACAAGGGTTTTGGAGGCCACCAAGGCACCGGGTACATGCAGAGGAGTGGACAGGAGCGTTCGTCCGTGGGTCTGTCCTGCCCTTGCTCCCAACTTGGTCCTGCTGCGGGCAGGACCCCCCTCTCCGAGCCAGGCTGATTTTTCTTGCAGCCATGACACATCCCACCTCGCTGAGTTCAGGGGGGCAAACCCACCTGAGGAAGGGCTGCTGTATCAACTCCTGATTCCTCTTGCTAAGTTGTGAAAACGTCTCTTCCTCCCCAGCTGTGTGCACTTTTGGGGACTGTGAGCATTGCCCCCTCTTCCTCCCGCAGGCCGTTACTGCTGCTGCTGTCAAGTAAAGGTCCGTCTGTCTTGGCATTGCCGCTGTGTCCTGAGCACCGTCCGTCCGAGTCTGTTCTTTCCAAAGTGCAGTCCTCATGGTCGGTAGGCAGAGCTACAGGTGGAAATCCCAGCCACCATCTTCTGCCGGGCACCAGCTTTGCTCTCCAGCTCCAGAATTTCCTTCCAAAGCGCAAATACGAACAAACACACATGTGGGTGTGTGACAGGGAACAGCTTTCCTCTCTCCAGTATCTGAGGCCGAGGAGATGCCCTCCAGGCTCTCCGAATAAGTGGCATTTTGAGCTGGTGCTTGCGTGCCCTGATGTTCCCCTGGGACTCGTGCTGGTCCTGCCGTGGGACACTGTGTTCCCGATGCGGGCTCTTGGCGTCGCGCTGGCGCGGGTCTGGGAGATGCCGGTGTCGGGTGGGCGAGCGGTGCTGATGCTCTCGGTCCCTGGCACGGAGGTACCACGGCTGCATCCAAAGCCTTGCCGCAAACGGAGCAGCAGTGCCCCGCTTGGGATAGTAAATGGAAGAATTTGGGGCTCCTAAGGAAAAGGGAAAGATTTTAACTCGGAAATTAAATGTCGCTCGGTGACAAGCCTGGAGCTGCCCCTCTTTGCTGCCCGTTCCTCCTGGAGCCTGGCGAGTGCCGCAGGGGGAGCGGGGTGGGCAGACGCACACGGGGGGGGTTGCTCTCCCAGGGGACGGGGACATGGAGGGGGCTCGGGGCTTTCCCAAGGTACTGTTTGGTGCTAACCTCTGCCGGCCAGACCCCCGGAGCTCAGCTCGGGGTACGCTGGAGGGCGAGCAGCCAGCGGGGAGCTGGCAATGCCCTGCTCCTCCTGGGCAAAGCAAAGGGCTTTGCTCCGTGTCTGGAGCTGTGCTGGAGCTGAGGGTGTATTTAGGGTGGATGAGATGCACGCACACACACCCCCGAGACAAACTCACGATGGCTCGTGTTATGCCTCAGATCCTAAAGCCTTAGACAACCCTCCTGTTTAACGTGGCTGATTTTGTAAGGCGGTGAGGGCATCCCTCTGGAAGAGCACGTACTCTTGTCACGGGGACCGTGGCACCGTCTCTCCTTCTTACGCCCCAAAGGGATCCCCGACCTCCGCCGCTGCCTGCGCTCCCCTCCTGGCCCTGCCAAATCCCCCTTCCCTCCAGAGAGCTCTCCCTCTCGTGTTTACTGGTGTAAGAAACTTGTTAAAAATATTGTTTTGTTTGTAAGTAATTATTCAGCCATTTGCCACAATATATATCTGTGAATAAGAAAGGGAAAAGTTTTTTTATGATGGTGAGAAAATTGTATATATATTTTAGTTCATCGCAGATCATTCAAAATCGCAATGGAATACGTTGGAAAATAATATGTAAATTCCTTGGGTTTTTCCTTTGCACTGCACTAACTGGGGTAGAGTGGAGGGGGTTAAAAGATAAAACTGTTTATGGAATAGTTTATAGCTGGGAATTTGGAAATCATTTGGAATAGCTTGTAATGCTGGAATAGAAACTTTAGCTGCTAATTAGAAACCCTTTTGCATGTGGTTTTTCCAGACCCTTTTAAGTTACAATACATCAAAGTAAATTCCACAACAAAAAAATAAAGTGTAATTTTGCTGATAGGTTTTTTTTCCAGCCATGGTTTTTACTGCGGCTCAGGCTTGTGTCGGGCTTCTTGTCCCTAAAGCCTCCTCGGCCAGGCTGGGGCCGGAGGGGTGACTTGGTCAGTCCAGGGGAGACACGTGCTCGTGGGGACGGATCCTTTCCAATTCCTGCCGTGAACCATAAGTGTTCGTACCCCTTCCAAAACTCAGTAAACCCTTCCTGCAGTGCCAGGCTGGGATCTTTGCGGCGAGGCACTGCTGAAGCCAATTGCTCGCCCGTCAAGTTCCTTCTCCTTGTTTCTGGAGCAGCTGCTTCTCGTGCAGTTGTCCCGCGCTCCTGCCGGGCGGCTTTCCTGGGGCTTCTCTCCCTGCCCGAGCTGAACCACTGCGGGGTGAGAGAAGGAGCATGATTTTCCACGGCTTTTAGTCACTCCCGAGTATCATATTCCAGAATCCCACTCGGCCCTGCAGGCAGCAGCTATTTCCAGAGCAATGAAAGAAATTGCACAGCTGCTTAAAAAATACCTGAGGTGTTGCTGGAGGTTTCACCCCAGAGCAGCGACATGAGGTGCCCCTGTGAGCTGCCATGTCATTTAATTAATAATTTTTTTTTTTTCTGCTCTTGGAGTCCCCAGTGCTTTCTCCTTCTCGCTTCAACTTTCATAGGGTCAGCTGAAATGGGCTGTAGCAATGAGCAGAGGTGTTCTACTCAGAGAAGCAGGGCATGAGCTGGGCAGTAACTTTTGGATGCTGATTTGGAAAGATGCTGCTCAGCCTTGGCCGAGGTGATGACCCCTGCCCGGAGTAAATCCGTTCCCTGTTGTTGCTGTTCAGTTTAAGGGAAGCTCTCCAGCATGCACCGTGTATGAAATACCAGGTTTTGGTACCTGGGTGCTTTCCTGCAGGTGATGAGCATCGGCCCAGCCCTGGGTGGGTCGGGCATCGCCGTCAGACACCCGTGGCAGGGCTGGGCTGCAAAAATGCAGCACTAGAGCCTGGAACCGACTGATGGCTGCAAGAGGAGGTAAATGCAAAAATCTGCTTCATTGCAAGGTCCTGCCTCTGGGGACATCCCTGCCACCCCAGGGGCTGGCTCCTCCGTGGCAGCTGGTGACATTTAACCCTGGGGATGGTTGGAGCGGGCAGCGCTGCAGCCTCGACAGCCGGCTCTGCTCAGCTCCATGTCCAAAACCCCTCCTGGGGTTTGCACCGATGTGAGGTCTGATGCCTCAGGGACAAATGGGGCTTTTATTGGCCATGCCCAGCCACAGCCAGGCACCGTAACCAGACCAGGAGTAGCATTCCCAGGGGCATTAACAGGAGAATAAATCTTCAGCCATGGCCAGCACAGCTGGCTCCAGCCCTGCACAGACCCCAGCCTGCCCCAGGAGGGGCAATGCACCAGACACGGGTTTTCTTTTTATTTATCACTATTTTTTTCTCCAGCAATAGCAGCTGCTGACATAGTCTCTCCCACATTAGCCGGGCTCACCAGGGCACTGCCTCTGCTCTGAGCAAACACGGCGCTGAGGGTGGTTGCTTTTGCTGGCTGCCCTCTGCAAACGGCAGGTCCCGATCCCTGCCACGGAGTGTGACGGCCACGCTGCAATGTCCCTGCGGCCGGGCCTTGAGCACGCCCCGTGGCCCCGGTGGCCTGTGGCCGGCCAGCACGTGGCCACCTCCCTCTGCCACCTCAGCTGGTCCATGCTGTGAGCGGGCACGTCAGCTGGGTGCAAGCTCCAGTGCTGCCCAGCTCGGTGAACCCCAAAACAAGGGTCCAAACCGCTTTGCAGTCAGGATGGGGAAACTGAGGCAGGGGGGTCACCAAGAGCAGAGCTCAGAAAAAGCTCTGCCCAGCAGGACTGTGCGGGATCGAGCCTGCTTTTGGTTTGGGGTCCTGCACCAGTAGTGCTTTCTGATGACCGAATTCAGACTGCGGTGCAGGGGAGAGTGATGGGAGGGCTCCGGTGGCGATGGGGATGGTGATGGAACACGCAGCCTGATGCACGCGACGATGAGCCGTGGGTCTGCAGCACGCCTGGCTAGTTCATTCCTGCATTAGCCATAATGTTTTCTGTGACCTAGAAAACTCCAGCTGGCGCACACAAACCGCTATGCTCCTTTATTTTATAATTAATCTAAGAATTATAGGGAAAAGATTGAACTGGCTTAGGCTCCTTCTGCATTGGACTGGCCATCCAAAAAAATAACCGCCCTCATTCTTGCTCTGGAGCTGCATCAGGGTCTTGGAGGGACTGAAGTCACTGTTGCTTTCTCTGCTGTCCCTCCTCAGCTTGGTGAACGGCTCGGGCTGCTGAATGTATGCTTGGGTTTGTATTGTTTTAGGTCTGGTCTAACCCAAAGGTCGTATTTATAATTAGCACACGCTGATGAAATGGTTCTGGCCTGTCAAACAGAAACAGCCCACTGCAAACAGGAGTTTAAACTTGTTTGCATCTCTGTGGTTATTTTGAGCAATTAGTCCATGGAGAAGTCTGGAGGAATTGGGGCTCTTTCTTGAAAACTTAGAAACTGATTTTATCTTTGGGAGAAATGCTGCCTGACACAGGGGGCTAATGCTGGAACAAGCAAACCCCTCCACTTCTAGCCAAACCCTTCCCAAACTGAGGGAATTTGGATGCAGGCTGGGTACCACGGTGTGTTCAGCATGCAAGAGCAGAGGCACAGGGCAACGGGGAGCAGCGGGGGGCACTTCCCAGGGTCATGCTGCCATTGAATGCTTAAAAGCCCCCCAAAACACCGTCCCTGGGCTGCTCGGGGCTCCATGGGGCCGTGGGCGGGCGATGCGGCTCGGGGAACACTGCAAGGACGACGGTGCTGCTGAGACCCTGACCACGGCCAAAGCCTGGCTCTGCCTCGACCTCTGCTTCTCTCCGATATCTCAATCAGGCCCTTCAGAGCTACCTTTAAAAAACGTGCACCACCTGCCTATCCTGCCCAAACAGGCCCTAATTTCAGGGGTAAATCCTGGGCAGGAGGAGCAATAAACCTTCGAGGTGGGAGATCTAAATCAAATGTTTCTTCTCCTACCCCCTCTAAATTAAATTTTTTGGTGTTCCCACCTTCGCTTTGAGCTCTTGGGAAAAGTGTAAATTTATTTTAATTCTGCTCTTAAAATCTAACTGCTGGGAACTCCGGCAGGAGGGTCAGATGGTGCTTTTCCTCGCCGTGTTTGCTTTCTGGCATCCAGCTGACAGCTCCAGCCAGCTCCGAGCAAGCCCGGGAGGCTGCGAGTCCCCGCTGGCCCCAGCTGGGCTGTTTGTTCTCTTCTGGGCACCGAGCTCGGGAGAAAAGCAGCATTTTCCTCCCTATTTTGAATTTCTCCGCTCTGCCTGACTTTTCTTCTTCGTCAGGCAGGAGCATTGCCACAAGAAGGGGTAAGAGGGAGGTAAGCCCCTATTTCCCAGCCGCCTGGGCTGGCTCGGCTCGCCTCCGGCACTGGTTAATGTTTTTTTGCAGCAGGGGCCGAAGGGACGGCGGTGTACGGAAGAGGAGGAGGAGGAGAAGAGCATCGGAGGAAGGCAGGGGCCCCACGGCCATCGCAGCTGGGAAAGCCAGCCCGGAGCGAGCCTCACCGGTGAGTGGAACCCAGTCTTGGCTGCGGGCAGTGGGAACCTGCCGTGGGCTGTCCGAGAAACTCTTGCGGGTGTTGCGGGATTTCCCGAGCGGGAGTTTGCAGCTTTGCTGGACTGCGGGGGGACAGTGGGGGGTCTGAAGGCCACGTGGCAGTGACCAGGGGGGTTTCGGTGGGGTGAGCTCCAGGGCTGTCCACAGCCATGACCCGTGGTTTGTGTGGGAAGGGGTGGTGCTGGCCTGGGAGACCCCGCTGCACCCCTGCTTGTGCACCCAAAAACATGGGTCCGGAGCAGCCCCCGAGCCATGTCCCTGGCCGGGAGCCCAGGGTGCAGGGGCTGGGATGTCCACAGGCAGGATCCGTCCCCGTCCCACACCAGCAGCCATTGCACTGCCCTCTTTTGATAAGGAGCAAACCTTGTGCCTTCATTGTGGCCAAACAGTTCCTGAATAAAAGGGGGGGGGGAAAAAAGTGGTTTCTGCAAGCGTGAGCAAGCGCAGGCGTTGCCCTGTGCATTTCCAAGCCCCTTTTTGAAGCGGGGCCCCTCCGAAGGGTGTTCAGGAGTGCACACGCATGCAACGGCGATCCCGTTTCCCTGCTGGAAGGGGGTCCCAGCAGCCCACTCAGGGACGTGTCCCGGGGCTCGCTCCAGCACCCACAAGCTGCTCAGCCCCTTGCACAGCACCCTGAGACGTGGTGAGACCGAAACGGTGGGGAGCCGCTGGGCTGGCTGGGGGTCCTTTACCCACGCCAGCAAAGTGGTTTTGGGATTTGCAGGTAGAGATGTCCTACGTGAGCTGTGCCTTGCGGGTGGCCGCCCCCCGCCGCCTGCCACCCCCCTGGAGAATCCCCCGGCTCTTCGGCAGCGCGACGGGTCCCACGGCGAAGAAGAGCGTCCCGTACCAGAAGACGCTGAAGGAGGAAGGCTCCGGGAGTGGGGAGCCCAGCCGGCCCCCACCACCCTCGGCCGAGGTGGTGGTGGTCGGAGGGGGTAGCCTGGGCTGCCAGACCACCTACCATCTGGCCAAACAGGGTGTCACCAGCGTGGTGCTGCTGGAGAGGGACCGGCTCACCTCGGGCACTACCTGGCACACGGCCGGTGAGGCGGTGGGCACAGCGCGGGCGATCCCTGGGGTAGGGGTGGTGGGCACTGGGATGGCCACGGTTTGAGAGGTGCCGTCGTCCATGGAGCGGATCTGTTGCGCAGGCTGGCTCTGGGTGTGTCCGAGAGTTTTGGCTTTAAATGTGGAGAATTTCAGGGGTTCTGTTTTTCCTTTTGGCATAGCTTTTTGTTAAGAAAACGTCCCCAAAATTTTCTTTTTTTTTTTTTAAGTTCTATACAATCGTGGGAAAACTAAACAGTTTATTTCCACACCTAAACAGTTTATTTCCACACCTTCTTTTTATCCTTCTTTAAGCCAATTTTCTTTGACAGAGAGAGAAGCTAGAAGATGTTAATTCAATAAGCTTTTGGGGGGTAATCTGCTCCAGAAACTCTTTTCTTCCCATTCATTTAATGCCCAAGGAAACTAGAAATCGATGATTTGTAGGGCTCCCACATCTCCACGAGATGGAGCAAGAACCCTGGCAGGGTGACCCAGGCCACCCGTGGGATGGTGGGGGCCCTCTCTGCATCCTTCAATGGGAGGGAGTGGAATCCCCTGTCCCACCCGTGGGCTCTGTCTTGTGTGCGTGTCCTCCACCCCAGGTCTGCTGTGGCAGCTTCGTCCCAGCGACGTGGAAGTGGAACTGCTGGCCCACACGCGGGACGTGGTCAGCCGGGAGCTGCCGGCGGAGACGGGGCTGCACACGGGCTGGGTGGAGAACGGAGGGCTCTTCATCGCTTCCAACAAGCAGCGTCTCGATGAGTACAAGAGGCTCATGTCGGTAGGGTGAAGCCCCTCGGTGTGTCCCCTGGCCGGGTGGGCTGTAGGAGGTGGGGGTTTATCTCCTGCCCACGGGAGAAGGGCTGGGGGGTCCCAGGGTTGCGGAGACCCTGGGGGTCCGAATGGCCTCCCTTGCCTTCCCACCCGGAGAGCTGCGAGGGGCGTGGGGTGGGCTTCCAGGGCAGCCTTCTGGCTTCTGTAAGGCTGCTGAAAGCGGGCAAAATGCTGGCAAAGTAGGCAAGGTTAAATCTAGCCATGGATTTTTGCCCTTTCAGATAGCGGTGGCATCCTTTTTCCAGCTGCACGGGCAGCTTGCATGGGAATACGGGACCACATTCCCTGAAATCTGTGCAGACCATCCCACCCCACACTGGATTTAGGGCTTGCCTTGAGGCAGCAGTTGCCTCAGCTGGGAGATAAATGTGTCCTGGGGGTCTCCTCCTCCTCCTCCAGCACAAGTGGTGAGCAAAGCTTTTGTTACCTGCTTGAGCTCCGGGTTTTCTGGTCCGGTTGGCAGCTGGGGAAGGTGTACGGCGTGGAGTCCTACGTCCTGACCCCGTCGCAGACCAAGGACCTGTACCCGCTGATGAACATCGATGACCTGTACGGCACGCTGTACGTCCCCAAGGATGGCACCATGGATCCAGCTGGTACCTGCTCAACTCTTGCCAGAGCAGCAACTGCCAGAGGCGCTACGGTAGTTCCTAATTAGTAATTACTAATTAATGCCTGTTGACTCTGGGAGATTTCATCCTCTGCCTTCCCCAGCTCCTTTTTTCCCACCGGAGCAGAGCTGGTCCTGCAGCATCGTGTCTTTGCCCAAGAAGGGTGTTGTCCTGTTCAGCTTTGATAGCTGGTTGGGTCGCAGCAGCAAAGCTGTCAGGAACCATGAGATCCAGGGAACATATAGGATGAACAAAAAAGACCTTTAGGAGCAAGATGAAGCAGCGTCCAAGGCAGGTTCCTTGGGAGAGCAGAGGTTTTGGGGGTCAAGTAACACAATCCACTCCTCAAGGCAGGGACTACCAGCCCATCCTTGGTGCGTTGCTTAGCTCAAGTGCGTGTAAATAATAAACACCCTCTGCAGCTGTGGGTGCAGAGGGCAGCGGGTTAAGTCTGCAGCTAAGGAGGGGTATGTTGTTATCAGCAGTAACAGTAATAGCTGTGAAAGGGACATGGCCAGTGCCAGACCGCTGCTTAGATTCACTTTTCCCAGATTTGGTAGGTAGATGTCAGGTGAGCCAGGTCATCCCACTGCCCTTGCGACCTTGCGTGACTCTGCCGCCCTTCCTCTGTCACCAGATCATCGAGAACTGCCCGGTCACTGGCATCCAGGTCAGAGCTGATGATTTTGGGGTAAAGAGGGTGTATGCGGTAGAGACTGCCCACGGGACCATCCAGACCCCCTGCGTGGTGAACTGCGCAGGTACGGGGCACAACACGGCAGGGAAGGTGAGGGACCGGGGCTGTGGCCGCAGGGCAGGGGATGGCTTTGCATCCCGTGAGCCGGAGGGTCTACATCAATCCTCGTTCCCTCCATCTGGCTGTCACCCCCAGACCCCCGCAGGTCTCCGGGGGATGGAGAGGGGCTCAGCGTGGGGCTGCTTTCTCCGCAGGCGTGTGGGCGCGAGCCCTGGGCCGGCTGGCCGGCGTGCACGTGCCGCTGGTGGGGATGCATCACGCCTACGTGGTGACGGAGCGCATCGAGGGCATTCAGGTCAGTCCTGCGCGGCTGCAGATCGGTTCCTGCCTCCTGCCCCCCTGCACGCTGCAGGGTGAGATGGAAAAGACCCCCCAGGACCCCCGGACCTGCGAGACCCCCCCCATTCCTGCCTTCAGTGCAAGTCTGAGCTGCTAGGTCAGGCTCTGCACCCCGGGGAAGTGCCCACCCAGCAGCTTCTCTTCCTAGCAGGACTGGCAAACTTATCTTTAACAGAGTCGTATTTAATATTTAACAATGTTGTGACTAGCAGAATAATTTTCTTTTTTTTTTTTTTTTTTTTTTTTTGTCTTGGTAGAATTATTACAGGGTCTCTGATGTGTTTGGTGTCTGATAGCAGCATTAATGAAGATGCCAAACGCTTTCTGAACAAGCCCCACTCCCCAGCAAGCAGAGGTGTAGCCCTCCAAGCATTTCTAACTCTCCCAAGAAATCTGTTTCTGCCATCCGGCTACAGAGAGTTGTTCAGAAGTCGAGGGAGACTTCAGGCACTCAGGTGCCAGGGCTTTGAGCATGACACATTATTTAGTTTCCATCCTGCTGACACAGTCTTCATCTGATTTTTCAGTCTGAGGTGCCTCATTTTAGAAAATGCTGCTGTCAGTGATGACAGTAATTCTGCTGTGGCATACAAACACAGTGAGAAAGAGACTTTTCAGAGAAGAGTCTGCGGCTTGCAGACCCCTGTGCCTCCCATTCAATCCACTTAATTCCATCCGTCAACATGAAATGCAGTAGGCCCTACACCAATACTTCCACGCTATCTAAATGTTTCTCTATCCATTATTCACAAGAACAAATCCCTCATTCTTTGCGCACTGCTGCCCGCGTGTCGTGCCGTTGCATCCTCCTGCAGAGGTGGGTGGCAGAGGAGTGATGCTTTCCAAGCTGGGATCAACCGCAGTGGCTGCTCCCGCTCCCCCGAGCATCCTCGGTGCTGCCCGTGCCGCGGAGGAGCAGCCGGAGAGCTGGGATGCTGCTGCCCTCGCGCCTGTGCAAATGCACCCGCAGCAACGGCTCCTGGAGTTCGCCAGCTGCTAATTAGGCAAGATTTTTGCCAGGCTTGGCTTCCAGCTTGGGTGCCTGGGCTTGGGCCCGGTGAACAGGCGCGCTGCCCGCAGCATCGCTGCCCGCGTAAGCCGCTTTGCCCACGGTTTGGCCAGGTTTGCTGGAGCTGACCTGGGTGCCTTCCTCTTGGGGCACGCGGGCACCCAAATTTCAGGGCTGAGGGAACATCCACGGAGCCATCGCTGCTCCTGTCCTCAGTGGGTCATGGCTGCAGGTGCCAACCCTGTGTCCCAGACCCTCAGCTCATCCCGCTCAGCCTCGCCGGAGCAGCGTCGGGGTCTTCCCGCAGCTCTCATCCCTCTCTCACCCCTCCGCTCCCCCTCCCCATTTTGCAGAACATGCCGAACGTTCGGGATCACGATGCCTCGGTGTATCTCCGTCTCCAAGGCGATGCCCTTTCCGTGGGTGGATATGAGTCAAATCCCATCTTCTGGGAGGAGGTGAGCGGTGCCAGGAGGTTTTCCAGGGGAACGAGGCAGGTTTCCAGAGAACCCACCTCGGAGGGGTGGGCGCAGGCATGAGTGCCTCAGCCCCCGGCTCTTGCGGGTACCAACCTCCGCACGGCTGGTGGGGAAAGCACAGGAAAGCATCTTCCCTTTGGGTCTGTGGCATAGATACAAGATGCAGAGGCAACAGCAATGAGATGAAGAGACTGGGCTGCGGG
Organism: Elanus axillaris; assembly: GCA_026212715.1. Classification (NCBI taxonomy): domain Eukaryota; kingdom Metazoa; phylum Chordata; class Aves; order Accipitriformes; family Accipitridae; genus Elanus; species Elanus axillaris. The sequence continues at coordinate 16,107,724 of JANZLQ010000055.1, read as the reverse complement.
GATTTAGAGGTCACCGTGCAGTCCCTGCCCTGCTGCATCATCCCTTTATCCAGGTGCGGGTGTCTTAATTCAGACTCTGCCCCAGACCTTTGGTTTGGCTGGGCTGTTCATGAAAACCCAAAGTTAACCAGAGTCTGCAAAGCAGCATCTGTTTTCTACAGTCTCCAAGGCTGCTGGAACTGAGAAGTACTGAGAAGCTGTACTCTATTTTGTGTCCTGATTCCCTTTTCCCACCTTTAGGTATCTGAAAAATTTGCTTTTGGCCTCTTTGATCTGGACTGGGATGTTTTCATGCAACACATTGAAGGTGCCATCAACAGAGTACCGGTGCTGGAGAAAACAGGCATTAAATCCACCGTCTGTGGGCCAGGTAATGTGGCTGCAGTGGTACCGTGACGGCTGTGTTCCTCCAAGGATCTTGCTGGAGGCAAGGGGAAACTTCATGTCCTGGGGAGAAGAAAAACCTCTCTGAATGCAGAGAAAGTATCTGTGGTCTGGCTGCAATGGTGTCATCTTCCAAGGGGTGGCATCCCAGGCTTAGCCTAGGTGGAGAAATAGCTGGGGAGCTTACTGTCCTGGTCCAAACTGGGGATGGCTAGTGCAGATTTACCGCCGATGTTGTGGCCACTGGACTGGGGAATTAAGGGGCAGATTTCTTCCAAGCAGTGGCCATTGCTTCACCAAATGTTATCTTATGTTATTATTTTTACTACCTACTTCTGTGCCGATGACATTAGTTTTACATCCCAGGCTGTCTTGGTGTGGAGTTAAAGGCAATAGCATTCATTGTAGCAGCAGATGGAAGTGATGCCAGCCATCAAACCTGAACCCTGTGCATTTGGTTTGGCCTTGAAATCCACTGCATGCTAAAAAAAAAAAATTTAAAAATGCCTTTTTGCTGTAGCACTTAAAGGGAAACCCTCTTGAGGAGAGAGCAGTGCTGCTGTACAAGGGGAAAGTAGGGCACATCTCCTGCCCCGCAGCAGATAAAACATGACATGTACAAGGTGGAGGCCTTGGTCCTGGGTACGGCGGGTTTGATTAAACCGTGGTGTAAGCAGAGCTGGTGGCCTCTGGTGGGGAGCTGACTTCTTAAAGATAAGTGTCTAGTCTTTGTAGTACAGTAATTTAATTTCCAAAGGGTCAGCGCTCCTCTTTTTCTACCTCTTGATTTAAACCAGCAGCTGGTTTGCTTGCGACAGCTGAGTCACGCTGGGCCAAGGCAAATAGCAAACACTTGTCCTCTCTGCTGTGCGGTAAATATTTCACCACCAGAACAGTTACCGCGCTGTGCTTCAGGCACAGGAGATGAAAGCAGAGCAAATCAGGGGGGTTTAAGCTGTTTCTCCTCCAGCTGCTAATCCAACCCTGCAGCCAAGCGGGCCAAGGTCCCGTGTGAGCACTCAGCATCCGTCCCAGCGCAAAGGCAGCAGGGCTGGCGTGCACCGCTGGTGAAGGGCAGGTACTTTGGGTGTTGTTCCATTAATTCAGTGAATTTGTAGCCTGGTGTATCAATATGGGGATCTTGGCATGTGAGAAGCTGCTCTGGTGAAAAGTAGAAATACTTTTCTGGCTCTGCTCTTGGGAAACAAGCTGGGTGTTGTTGGGTGGGGGAAGGACCAGACCGAACTCTTTATCTTCTCTCTCTCCTTTCACACGGATGGATGAACCAGCATAAACCAGGGAGGAGGATCGCACACCTCTGTCAGGGTTGTTTTGCTCTGTCCTCCCTAGCAGGGATTTGCACAGGAGCCGTGGTTGATAGCCCTGTGGGGAGCAGGAGCCGGCAGCATGAGACAGCCTTAGCACAGGAGCCTTGGGCAACATCAGCAGCAATCCCTCAGCAGAATAAAGTAGTTGAAATTCATGAAATTCCCCAGCAGAAATTGATGAAGGTGAACTATAGTCGTCATAATGAAATACGGCCAGGTGTTGAAGAGGCAACGAACAGTCAGCGCAGTCCCCTTGGCTGGGGGATTGAGAGAAAGCAAGAGACTGCTTCAGCCACCACAGCACCTCATGCACCTTCTGGTTGGGACTTCATTCTGCTTCACAAATTTTCAGTCTAAACCCTAACACTGAGGTCCTCCCCGCGCAGTTCGGGTGTGCAGCAAGCGCTGCTGAGCTGCCCGGGGCTGCAGAGGACACAGTTACCCCGAGCCCTGGGTTTTGATGGTACAGGACAGACGGTGCAGCGCGCAGATCTGCAGAGGAGCTGCCTGGTGCCACCGGCGCCATGGGCATCTGTATGTGTGCGTCTGCATACGTGTGTACTCGTGCGAGCTTCTGGAGCCAATATATGTATATGTATGTATGTATATTTGCTTCAAGAGCCTGCACAAGTCACCTGAGTGGTGCTGGGCATGCCAGTACCAGGGCAGCCGTCCCTTTGGCCTCTGCTGCCTGGGTGCTGTTGGAGAGGCGCAGGTGGGGGATGCCCGAGCTGAGATGCTGGGAAGTACTTGGTGTTGGTCCAATTCTGGCCCCATCGACCTCTCTGGGAGCAGGAGCAGGCCAAGGCCAGCACGGGAAGCTGTAGGAACCCTGCTCTTAAAGTCTGTGATGTGTCCCCAAAATGCCTATGCTGGCCTCGCTGGCACATCCCTCCCTCTGTCTTGCAGAGTCGTTCACAGCCGACCACAAGCCGCTCATGGGGGAAGCCCCAGAGGTCCGAGGCTTCTTCCTCGGCTGTGGCTTCAACAGCGCTGGTAAGAGAGACCTGAAGGGATCACCCCTCCTCGGGCATCCCAATGCAGGCATCGTATCCCAGGCAGAGCCCGGCACCCACAGCCGTGCTTGGCCTCCTGGTCTCATCTGGGTTCTCGCCTCTTCCCCCAGGGATGATGCTGGGAGGCGGCTGCGGGAGGGAGCTGGCTCACTGGATCATCCACGGGCGGCCGGAGAAGGACATGTACGGCTACGACATCAGGCAAGTCATCCTGGCTGCCCCAGGTCCCCGCGGGCTGTGGGCTCCTTCGCTGATACCCCTCGTCCTTGGGTGCTCCTTGGGGACGGGGGCCGAGGCAGGGATGGGTGCTGGCGTCGGGAGTGGGTGTCTGGGCAGCATCTGTGCCGCAGCCTGTGTCCCTCTGAGGAGCTGAAATCAATTAAGCTCAATGGCTTTAATGAATTTACACGTGGGGTTTATCTCATTTGCCTCATCCCACTTCTACGCAAACAGCTTCCATCAGACACGAGGAGATTGCAGCGATGGGAAAGGACAGGGTAATTACATTTGGGTTTTGTTGTTGTTCAATTAGTGCCGTGCCTAATCCTCTAAGTTAATAATCGGGGGTGATGATTTCAACAGAAGAAAGATTAGCTTTCCCACTCCTCTGCCGCACAACATGGGCCGGGAGTTTTGACTGTGCAGATGTTGGCTCTATAATTGCTTTTGACTTGCTTGATTATATTTGATTGGGTTTGGGCTTTCTTACAGGACTGCTAGCGACAGCAACCACCTTGTCAGGGACAAAGCTTTTAAGATCATGTCGCTTTAGTGGCAAAGCTGGTGAGCACCCCATTGCCTCGGGCCGGGAGGAGAGGGGATTCGGTGCTGGTGCCTGCAGAACTCAGCAGGAGATGCCTCCAGCAGCCGTGCCGCCAGGCCAGCGATGGGCCAAGCCCGGGAAGGAGACATCCCGGGGCTGGACAGGCACCGCTGCACCGTCAGACAGGCGGATTGGCACAACCGCAGCCATTGTGGATCTGACCTGTGCCGCGGGACCCCAGCCCCGCTCAGACAGCGGCCGGTGGCTTTCCAGCCCTCGCATCTGGATTACCCGAGCATGCCCCGTATCCCGTCTGCCCCGTCGTCAGGCTGGTGTCAGTCACTTTTTTTTTTCTTTTGCTGACGATTACTAAGCTCCTCTTTAAATAACTCCCTTTTCCACACATTTAAGTATTTATCCTCTCAAAACACTCGCTTGTAAATATTTCATCTGGCAGCTGTTGCTCCTCTTGCCGCTGTCAAAAATCCAGCACGTCGGTGGAGGGGCTGGGACTGACGGGGCAGAGCGACGTGTCAAGTGTCACCTACTGCCTGTCCCATGCCGGCAAAAGAGGCAGCTGCCCTCACAGCGAGCCCACGGCTGGTTTTGGGGAGCATCGCTTGCTTTGCTTGTGCTGCTGCAAGGCTCAGCCCCGGTGCCCTGCCTCTCCCCTGCACCCAAGCAGCGGGAGGGAAGCTTAAAGTATTGTTTTAAAAGAGCCTATAGATGATGTTTTGTCTTGCCGTTCACTGGCTGCCTGCCTCCAGACCTGGGGGCTTTGGGCTGGAGAGGAGCTGGTGGTAATTCGGAGAGCCGTGCTCCCCTGCCTGCCGAAGCCAGAGGACGGGAAAGGTGCCACCGGCGCCCAGGGCTGCTCTCCGTGAGTTATTGGTCTCTGGTAATAATAACCTGAGTGTGTGCTGAGCTGGCACATTCCTTCAAGGAGCTTTTCGGTTTGAAAGATGAAAATACGTCAAAGAAATTTCACATGCTTCAGGTTTTATTTGTCTTTCAGCCTAGAGAGAATTGGATGAAAAAAACGTAGGGAATGTCCAGGGCTCTTTGCTTCATCAGGGCTGCATTTAAACCCAGGCAGTGCGCGAGGCATGTTCTGAGGCCGGCCCCACGCTGAAGCAAAGCAAAATTAATTCTCAATTCTCCTTTTTTCCTATTTTCCACCCTCCCCCAGGAGGGCTGTGTCCTGCTCCCAATTGCTCTGGGGTACATGTGCCTGGAGCAGGGCTGGGGAGCTCAGTGGGGGCTGCGGCGAGCACCTGGCTCCGATGGGCAGCACCGTGGCATGGCCAGCACCAAGCTCCGCTTGGTTCCTCTGCTCTCCTGCCCATGAAACTGGTGCAGGAATAGCAATTTTACACCACAGCAGCTGCATCCACATCTGGGTCTGGCCGAGAGTGCCATGCCTGGGGGAGGAGGCACCCGGTGAGCTGGTGGTCTTATCTGGACGCTGCCTTCTCCCTGCCTTCCAGGAGGTTTCACCACTCCCTCACAGACAACAACCGCTGGATTCGGGAACGGAGCCACGAGTCCTACGCCAAGAACTACTCTGTCGTCTTCCCCCACGACGAGCCGCTGGCGGGACGCAACGTGAGGAAGGACCCTCTGCACGAGGTGAGCGTGTGCACCCCGACCCGGGCTGCCGTGCGAGGAGCGATGGGAGACCCTCGCAGTATCCTTGCAGCAAAAAAAGAGGTGGCAAGGGGTGGCTGCAGCCGCATCGCTCCCCAAAGCAGTGTGCTGCTCGCCGGGTGCATGCTCTGAGGGTGCTGGGGCCATGGACAGTTTAATGGTAGAGGTGCCAAGCATTCCCCTGGTATTTTACTTAGCAGATATGGCTGAAGAGCCCGGTGATGGTCACTAGGCAGGGGACAAGCGGAGAGAAGGGCTCAGAGGCTTATTTCATTCACTGCCAGTCAGGCTCAGGGGCAGTCGCAAGGGCTGTGGAGTGCCGGCTGCTCGCAGGGATCTCCTGCCTCCTGCTCGTGGCGTCTCGCTCGCAGCTCAGCAGCAGCTTCTCCTCCCCAAAACGGCGTCTCGCGATGCAGAGCGAGACCAGGGCACGAGGAGGGATGTGGGAAGAGTGGGGAGCAGCTGTTCCTCCACAGAGAAGGTTTTGCTGGCACCCACTAAGTTCCTGCTGGTTTTGCTCCCTGGAGCCGCCAGCCAGGACTCCTCCCGGCTTCCACCTTTGCCAGCTCCTTCCTTGCACAGATCTCCGTAGGTGAACATTTTCAAGATGCAGCCCTTGAGGAAAAAAAAAAACAACAGTTTCCAGCAGTTTGCTGCATCAGCAGCATTGCAGCAACTGCAGCTCAGAGCTCCCAAAATCACCCACCGCTTCCAAGACGCTCGGGGTGACCTGGGGCTGGTGCCTCGTCCCACCCCATCCCTGCCAGCCCCAGTCCCAGCCCCAGCAAGGAGCAGCCACATTTCTCGAGCCCATTTCTGCTCATCGCTAATTCATATCACGCTATTCCTCTTCCGATGGAGAGCAAAGGCTTAAGCAGTAAAACAGACATCCCTCCCCACCGTCCCCCGGTGTTTGGTTGACAGCTTAGTTGTTTTCTGTCACCGAGGATGCAATTTATTTTTTAATAGCATGTCTAATAAACGATGCCCATTTGACTGACAGCCTGGTATTTATACATGCAGCTCCAGAACATTTGCTGTGTTTTATAAATAGGCACTGAATCATTTCTGAAATGTTCAACAAAATCTATTCTTTTCTGAACAAAGGCACCAAACAAAAATATCTTAATGGATCCCTAATTAATTGTGTGCAGAGAGATATTCCTGAGAGCACAGAGGAGGAATGAGAAGGTCGCTATATAAATCTTAAACATCATTATATAATTACTCTTGTAAACATCGGGGGGGAATGTCGCTCTCTGGATTTAGCATCTCTCGGTCAGTAATTTGTGCACCCTCGCGCAGCTTTGGTAAGGTGCACAGCTGGGCTGCCGGACTCCTGCCTGTCAGCTGCAATTCAGGCAAATAACTTTCTTGGGGGGACAAAAATATCAGGCAATTTGCAGGCAGCTGGGGTTTGCCACTGTTTTAAAAGACAAACTGCAGAGCTGATTTTGGCTACTGATAGCCAAAGCCAAGGGGTCACAAGTCGGGTCTTGAGCATGCACTGGAGGAGGGCAGCCTGGGTGCTTCTCAAAAAGCAAAGAAAAGGCTTTTTTTAACCATTTGTTCCCATTTCTCTGGCTTCGCTTGCATAGGAGCTTCTGCGACAGGGCTGCGTCTTCCAGGAGCGGCATGGCTGGGAGAGACCCGGCTGGTTCAGCCCCAGGGGAGCAGCCCCGGTAAGCACGGCACGCGTTTCGGGGGGCATTCAACCCGGAGGGTACCAGCTGTGTCCAGCACATGTAGGATGCATCCTGCATGTGCAGGATGTCCGATCTGCTGCAAAATGTTGCATCTCCCCAAAATGGGTCCATAAAAGCTGTTGGGTTTTAATTCCCTATGACAGCGGTAAGAGGGAGATCTGTGTGTGCTGTTGTGTATTGTCTGTCTGTCTGTCCCTCTGCAACAGGCAGCGTCTGCCTGCAATGCCCCAAAATGACAGGCGCTGATCTCATTTCTATATGCAGCGGGTAGGGATGCTGGGGTCGGACCCATCACCATGGGCCGGGATGCCAGGGTAGGGACCCCTCACCACAGCCAGGTCCTTCATGGACCCAATCCTCTCCTGGCATGGGGTAAAAAGCAGCCCCTTGGCTTCAGCCTCACATCATCTTCCTCACTGCCCCCCATCCTCCTGCTTCCACCAGGTCCTGGATTACGACTACTATGGTGCGTACGGCCAGGAGCGCCACAGGGACTACACCTACAACCAGCTGCTGGGGGACGAGTACACCTTCGACTTCCCCCCCCACCATGACGTCGTGAGTGCAGGGGTGCAGCCCTCCCTTGGGCCAAAACAGCTGGGCACATCTGGAGCTGGGGCGGGGGGGTTAGAGGCAGCAGAGCCCGTGCCACAGTGCTGCTTTGGGTGGAGGTAGTGGGGCTCAGAGGGAGGGGAAGCAGTGAGCTTTGGCCAAAACTGGGGAAAATGTTCCAAAAAGATTAAGAGAAATGCATGGCTCGTGCTCGGAAACCTCAGTGGAGAGGTGACAGGGATTTTACTGCTGCTTTCCCAAATGGAAGAGTTGAGACCAGCTTGGGGCAAATACCCAATTTCATAAAATTTAACTATTATTATTGATAAGTATCACTGTGTTAGTGACATTAAGAATGGGACTGAGTACACAGGAAGGCCTGTCAGACTTGCTACATTAAATACCTGATTTTTCAGAAGTGTTTGAAGCCTTGAAGTCTTTAAAGTCACTAGGCAAGTGTCCTGATAGTGTTTCCCATTACATAAATGGCCTTAATGTGTGTCTCCCTGTGCGGAGTGAGAATATGGCTCAACTTCAGCCGTGTTTTTGCTTTAATTGCAGATCAAGAATGAATGCTTAATGTGCAGAAATGCCCTGGCTCTCTTCGACATGTCTTATTTTGGGAAATTCTACCTGGTTGGGCCTGAAGCAACAAAAGCGGCGAACTGGCTGTTTACTGCCGACGTGAGCAAAGCGCCAGGTACCGTTTCAGCTCCCTTGGCTTTGGCTGCCTCTGCTGAGCGCTGCCCTGGGAAATCACATCTTACACCAAAACAAAGCAGTGGGGACCCAAACTGGCTTATTCTTTTAAATGCTGCTTTTGCAGAGGGTATGGGAAGTGTGTGAGAGCAACTGCTTTCCCTGTTCTCGCTGGACGCTGGCTTCTGCTCTCATTTACGCAGGGGCAAATGTGCTCTGAGCTGGGGGGGGGCGGTCTGGCCCTCTGGCTCCAGCTGTGGCTCACAGCTGGAGACGTGATGGGTACAGGAGTAAATCAAGCACAACCCTCGCCAGCCGCGGTTTGAAAGGGGAAAAGCTGCCTCCTTCTCTGGGGCTGGGAGACAGCTTATGGCATCTCCAAGGATGCAGCTTCAGCTCCTTACACAGATCTCGAGGGGAAAAAGCATTGCTCCTCTCCCTCTTCTGGTGCTGGGAAATCCAGGGTCCGTCAGGGTATACCCAGGCAGTGGCAGCTGATGTAACGATGAGGGCAAATTTTCCTGCTCCCTCTGCCAGGGCCGGGGCTTTGTGCCAGGGCTGGCTGATGGGCAGCGGTGCCCATCTCCTTTCCCCAGGCTCGACCGTATACACCTGCATGCTGAACAAGCGGGGCGGCGTGGAGAGTGACCTGACTGTAAGCCGGATCAGCCCCGGGGACCCAGCCTCCCCCCTGGCCCCTGCCTTCGAAGGTAAAAGCCCTGAGCATGGGGATGCTGGAGTCAGACACATTTCTGTAGCCACCATGGGGCTGGGGGGGGAATCACTGGGTGGGTTTACCCTCCTACAGTTCAGCTCCCAGTCTCTCTCGCTGCCTTTTTCAGCTGCGACATTGCACACACAGACCTTTCCCAACCCAGGGAAGCCGTGGAAGCAGTTTCTGTCATTCGCCAGCATCTCCTCCATCCCCGCCACGCTCAGGGTGCTGCAGGCACAGGGGTGATTGCATTTACCTAATGGCAGCCACCTGGCTTTTTCCACCTCCGCCCCTCGGTCCCAGTAACCCAATTATCCCCCTTTTCCCCCCGGGGGCCTGCACTGCTCATTCACATTATTGGGTTTGTCCAGCCCCGGCTGGCAGCTCTGACCTCTCCCCAAGTCCTTATCAGCTGCAATAAAGAGGAAATGAAAGGCAGCAGAGCAGTCAGCCCAGAGGGCAGAAATGGCATTAGGCAGTAGCAGAGGAGGAGGAGGAGGAAGATGACGATGACCCTGAGCTAGTCTCCAGCAGCGCTGCCAAACGCCATGCCCGGTAGCACCGGAGCAGCCACCAAGAAGATGGTTTGCAGTCGTGTGTCCAGTGCCCATGGAGCCTTGTCCCCACTCAGCGTCACCCTCAGGATGGCTGGTGGGAAGGGACCAGCCCTGCGGCGGCCCAGGGGGGTGGGCACGGCGGGGGTGATCTCGCCGCCTTTGCCCTGGCATGATCGGGTGCCAGCGAGTTGTTCCTTCCCCGTGGGAGAATCCTGCATCCCTCTTGTCCGGGGCGTTTGTGGCGGGCAGAAGGGTGACAGGAAACGGATGGGAGAGCTGCAGGGTTTGTCGGGCGATGGAGGAGTTTAATCGCAGCAAAGTCTATTTTTCCAATTACAGTAGGTGGCTGCACTTATTATCGTTATGACAGATTATCAGAGAGCAATTTTGTAGTGGCAGAAAAGACAGAGGAGAGACTGATTACATATTAATCAGCTCTCAAACCCCATCCCTGGGGATTTTTCCACCCAGGATTACTGACAAGATGAAATTCCTCCTCATATACAGTGCGGTCCCTGCACTGGTTATGGCTGCATTGCTGCAGCCCTCCCTGCTCCCACCTATAGTTCCCAGCTCCCTTGGCACTTTGGCATCCGCTCTGTACTGGGACAAAAAAACAGATGCTTTTGCTGTCGGTCTCAAGGGATAAAGAGGTTTTTTCTCTTCCTGTGATGCTTACAGGCACCTGCAGGGCTTGAACGGCTTTTTTTACTTGTTTCAGGTTTTAATGGTCATTTGGTTTTCACTGTGCTGAGCCCCACAAAAGGCAGCATGGATGTTAACAGAGTCCCAAAGCCCTCCCTTGCCCCAACACTATTTAACCCCCCGGCTTCCTTGGCAACCCCCTGGGATATGCAAGCTGGAGAGGCTCAGGGCTGCGGCTGAGTCTCTGGAGAGCAAAACCAGCCCCGACCTGAGCTGGGCATCACCCCCAGCCCAACACTCTCAAGCCTGAAGGGCTGCCGGCCGGCTGTCTTCCAGGGGATGGCTACTACCTGGCTATCGGCGGGGCCGTGGCTCAGCACAACTGGTCGCACATCACCGCTGTGCTGCAGGACATGAAGCTCCAGTGCAAACTCCTTGACTGCTCGGAGGAGCTGGGCATGATGAGCATCCAGGGTCCCCTGAGGTGAGTGTGGGGAGAGCATCGCGGTCCCTTCCTTGCGCCCTGACGGTGGAGGGATGGAGGGATGCCTCAGACGCAGGCCAGGTCCCTGTGTCGGGCAGGGGTAGGTGTGAGCACCAGGCGATGGTCTGGCTGGAGCAACACTCCCTTTGCTGGGGAATTGGAATTTCTTTTGGGGCTCTCGCAGCGTGGCATATCACCCACATCAGCTCCCCTTTGGATGGAGAAATCTTCCTTGCCAACAAGACGAGAAAGCAAGTTTTAGTGATAACCCTCAGAGCAGGCTGGCGAGCTACGTCCTTTCACCGCGGCCGCTTTGCTGTTTCCCCACAGCCGCGTCGTCCTCCAAGAAGTGCTCGACACTGACCTCAGCAACGAAGCTTTCCCCTTCTCCACCCACAAACTCGCCACGGCCGCAGGATGCACGGTAGGACGGGGCCAGCCCTCCCATGTCCCGGGGAGGTCTGTTCACTGGGGCGACCAGCCGCCAGCCTGCACAGCCGAGCATCCTCTGCTAGGATGCTGAGCATCCTCCGCCTGCCTCCACATTGCTGCACTGGGCAGCTGGGAGGTTTTTTTTACGCTGGAAGAGGCCAAAACCTGGGCTGTTTTCCTCCCTGTTTGCTTGCTAAGTGCCAACCTGCTCTCCCAGCCCGCCTGGCAGTGTCGTAGCCCGGACTGAGCTTGGGGAAGGGACATGGTGGCTTATGGCTTTGCAGCGCTGATGGAGGAACAAGAGACACCTCCCACAGATTAGGGGTGAGCACTGGTGATAGATATAGCTGACGCTCTAGATCCCCTCCTTTTTCCCCTACTCATAGGGGCAATTTAATGTAAAGAGTGTCAAGTACTGGTGGTAAGGGCTGGGCAGCCTCTGGATCACAGGAGAAGTTTGACAACCTTAAGCTATCTGTTCTAGCACAGATCATCCTGCATTTGCCCAGACTTCAGGGCTCGCATCAGCGGTTCTGCAAGAAAAGCACAGAAATGGCAATGCTCTGTGCTAATGCCTCGGGCTAAGCCCCTCGGTGTTGGAGCGAGGGGACGAGAAGCCCTTTGGGGTGATGGTGGCAAGCAGCGCCGCTGCCTGCCTTGGGTGCCTGCTGGGGAGTCATGAGGGGGGGTTGCTGGCCGGTTCTTGCCCCCCACGATGCATGGCCTGGGGAGGCAGTGCCGGTGTTTTGCAGACAGAGGTGAGCTCGCTTTCCCTGCGCTGCCTGCCTGCGGAGCACGGGGAAGGCATGTGCCTGCCGTCCTGAGCGCGACAGTCCTCAGCAAGCCACGGGAGATGCACCTTGCCCAGCTTTGGCAGCCTGGCACCTCTGCCGGGACCCGCAGCGATGGCTTTAACATGTTGTGTGGCATCGCTCGGAGGTGTCGAGGGAGGAGGGCTCAGCCTAAAGCATTTTGGTGTCATTGGCTGCGTTGCAAAGAAGTGGATCAGACCCCGGGGTTTGCTGTGAGGTTTCACGGTGCTGTCTGCTTAGTTGGACTCCTCCGTCTCACCTGGTGCAGGGCAGTGAGAAGAGAACCTTAAATCTCTCCCCCGCCTCGCCCAGCGGAGATGAACATGGTATGAAGTTATCCCTGGGGGAAGGGGGTGATGGCAGTTCTTTGGGGATTTTTGTCATGTGTGAAGCTGCTGATTTAGCCTGCTTGAAACATCCTAAATAGAAGAGTTGGTGACCCTGAAGTGTCGTTTTGTCAAAAGAGAAACGTTCTGTGAAAACCTGCTGCTGGCAAGTTTTGGTATCGGGGAATAGTTTTTGCAAGGTTTGCCCGAGAAGCTCTGCCTTGGTTTCCTGTTGATATTTACCCCGTATGAAATATTCCTTCCATTGCAACAACACCCCTTTGGAAGAGAAGGTTGAGTTTGTACCTCGTCCTTCCCATGGGAAATCTGAGCAGGCAGCGGTCCCAGGGCATTCCTCTCCCTCCCGGAGGAGCCGGCTGGCAGGAGGGACCATGCCGAACGTTTGCTCTGGTTCTCAGGCCGGTGTCTGATGGGAGACAAAGGGAGTGAAACTGCAGCAGTAAATCTTGTAAAAGGCAGCAGGAAACAGGGAGCTGGAGGCAGGCTGGATATTAGTGAAATTGGGTTAAGCCGTGCGCAGCCACTTTTCATTCAGAATTAAAGTGGCTTTAATTCGAATGCAGCTGGCTGCTGAAGGGATTGCTGCTAAATCAAATTAAGGCTTCTTGATTTGTGAGCAAGAGCCTAGACAGGGTTTAGGGTGGTTTAACTCAGCCACAGATTTTGCCCAACTCGGATTAATCCTCCAAGCCGTCAGTATCAGTGCACCCTGTGCTCCAGGTGCCGAAAACCCAGTGTGTCCAGTGTCCCTTGCTGGGGAAACAGCAGCACGGGGGACCCAAAAGCCAATCCATTGTTGCAGGTTGTCCAACACATCGCATTTTAGTCCCCACTTGTGAGTTAAACCCTCCTCAGTCCTCCCCTGTCAGCTTGTGGCAAGGTGATAACATCTCATAAAATCTACTCATCCCCTGGGAAAGGTGTGTAAATGTTCCCGTCTTCAAGAGCGTGATTAGTTTATTTGCATTTCACTTCAAGTTTATAAAAAATAACTGGGTCCTGTGTGGAAGAAATAGCTGGCAGAAATTTTGTGGCTTCTTTTGAGTGCAAATGCCCCGACTGCCAGAAGAAAGCTTCCCTGCCCGAGGGGTGGGCGAGGGCTCTGGGCTGGGGGGAGCACCAGCCCTCAGGGATGTCTCCATCAGGCTCCCACTGCACGATGAGCACGGGGGACTCCATCCCACGCTGAAATTAGAGTAGGAGGGTTTTTCAGGACAGCAGGCTGAAGCCTTCGCTGATATTATCACCTTCCAGGGGAATTAAACTGAACCCAACATCTTTAAAAAGTTATCGCTGAGATTTTCGTGCATTAACGCAGTAGTTGAACAAAATCAGCTAGAGTGAAAGGAGAGTTCCAGCTGAGTTAATGACTCTGGAAATTACCGATTGGTTTGTGAGTTTATATATAGCGTCTCTCATTGTATTGAACAGCAGAGAAAGGTCCCCCTTTGAATTTCACCTGCTGGATACAGGGTAAAGTTCAGGTTTTCATTTTCTAGAATACTTTAAATGCTTTTGAATTGCTGCTCAAAGACCCAGGAATTGATGTTATTTCATAGCTCCAGTTGAAATCTAACAGGAAAACCTGTTCCTAGGGGAATTCAGCAGAAAGCCGGCAGGAGCAGCTGAGCCCACCCCTTGACATCCCCCTCGGCCTCCGTGGTGGCATGTGCACCCCTGCCTGGGGTACGCACGCGTGGGTGCAACCCCAACCCCTGCCTGTGCAAAGCTAATGACTGGCACCCCAATTTTCCCCAGGATACCTGTTTTCTGTGGTGCACTGCTCTGCCTCACCACTCTTGCTGGGATGCTTGTTCCCCCAGAGCAGGGGTAGTTTGAGGGGAAGTTTCTCCCAGGAGTAACTTGCTCCTGAAAGTAAAGTGCACTCTAGCTGCAGCGCTGACTGCTGAGTCGCAGGCAGGGTTAATGAGCCGGGAAGTTGCCTGTCAATCCCCAGAGCATCTCCTGCCGTGAGGAAGATGGTAGCTGGCTGCAGCAGCTTGATCTCTGGCTGTTCCCTAATTAGACGACACCTTTGTGTGGAGCAAAAAGCTTCTCTGCACCCCTTGTGTCTGTGCACCTTAAAAAGCCTTTGTGCTTCGCTGCGGGGCTGTGGCAGGGACCAAAAGAAGGATGGCTCCCCAGCACAGCTTCTTGTGAGGAGGCTCAAAATAAATTACCAATACCTATGGCGTTCCTTCCTCCTCTCCACTTCTATTGTAAAGGTTAAGGCATCTTAAAAGCTGCCTTAAACTCTGCTTGAGGATATTATTTTTTGCAGTGCCAGTAGAGCATGGGAGTGCGGGAGGAGGCAAGGATGGGTTGGGGTTCTCAGCCATCGCCCGCTGGCCGTCCTTGCAGACGAGAGCCCGGGCACCCCTTTGGTACTTCTCCTGCCTGTTACTGCCTGTTTTGGGCAGCGGCTGCTGTTGTCTGTTGTTGTTTATACCCGGGATTAGAGAGCACAGCTGAGGCCGGCTCCCGGTTGTAGTAAGAGCTCAGCAAATGGCAAGATGCGGCTTCTGCCCCAACGACCTCCAGAGCCAGCATGGGCAAGCCAGCCTGAAAGCTGTGGAGCATGCCTGGCCAACAGAACCAGCCTGGAAGTCTCTTCCTAGCTGAAAACTGCTTTATTAAGACTGCAGATCATGATCTGGTGTGAAGTTAATCTCTCTCCCAAAGCGAGGCGTGCATTTGCGGTTGATGGGCATCCGAAGGGATGAACTGGAGCGGGTTTTGTGGGCGAGGAAGCAGAGAAATCCAAAGGGATGAAGCAGAGGGAAATACCCTTTGAGTCTGAGCTGCATCTCCAGGGAAGGTGCCTGAGCTGGGGTGGCCCCAACTGGCCTGGAAAGCTTTGGGGATACAGACTGTTTCAGGAGGGACAGCAGGAGGATGCAGGCAGGCCTGCCTGGGCAAGAAGCAGGGGGGGAGACCCGGGCAGGGCAATCCCAGCATGGCTGGGGGGTCTGTGCCCCCCGGAGCGCAGGCAGGCACATCGCTGAGGATGAGGCTTCCCCCGAGAAGCACCGAGTCCTCTCTGCAGATCTTCTCGTTCCTCTCTGGAGCTTGATGCATTCGGTGCGGAGCTGATTTGGCAGCAGAGAGTAACACTTTGGGGCACAACCTGTGCCGGGGGAAACCTGAGCATCCCCTCGGGGTGAGCAGGGTGTGGGTTGGGACACCCGGCTCAGCCCCTGCCCGGGAGCGTAGGGCCTTTGGGTGCCTCTGCCATGGCAGCACCATCCCAAGCGGGAGACATCCCGAGGAACAGCAGCCACAAAGTCCCCTGAAGCAGGACAGTCCTGCTGGGGACCAGCTTCCCCATCTGATGGGCTGATCTGGGGAGATGCAGGGCTGAGGGTGCCCACAGGCTTTCTTCAGGCATCGAGGGATCAGCAGAGGGAGACAAAAGCCCGGCTGGAGCCGGAGCATCACGACTAACCCCAGCCCGGTTGGTGGGACAGCCATGGATCGGTGGCCGGAGGATGCTTGACGCAGCCCCCTCGGCTCGCTGGCCATCTCTCCTGGGCGCTGCTGATAGCTGTGGATGGAGGGGCTGTGGGTTTGAGGTGCCAAGCTTGGGCTGGCCAGAAACAAGAAATTCAGTCTGACCCTGGCTTCGTGCACTGGGAAGAGCAAAGAAATGCCTTCCACCAGAGCAGGGCGTCCACACAAGGTTCCCGGGTGAGCTGGCTTTCCTCCTGCCGTGGCGACGGGTGGCTCCGTGGCCTCTCTCGTACTGCATAGCCCAGCTCCATCTGCAGGGGTGTTTGGCCTCTTACGTTTCGCAGGTCCGTGCCATGAGATTGTCGTTCGTCGGCGAGATGGGCTGGGAGCTGCACGTACCCAAGGCGGACTGCGTGAAGGTTTACCAGGCGGTGATGCAGGCGGGTGCCCGGCACGGCATTACCAATGCTGGCTACAGAGCCATCGACAGCCTCAGCATCGAGAAAGGTTTCTTGCTTTCCTTACAGCAGCGCTCATTGCTTTGCCTCCGGCCAGGGGGCCAGGGCAAATGAGTTTTTCCCAGCTTGGAGGGTGGGTTAGTGTGACTGGAGGTCTGGCAGCTACTGGCAGAGATGCTACCAGCCCCAGTGCTCCTTGCTGAGATTTCCCTAATATGGGCTTCTCTTGGGGGTGCTTTGTCCAGAGCCAGGTGAATTGAGGGCAACAGGGGTGTCCAAGAGGCAGGGGTGACATCTTGGTCTCCTGATGCTGCTCACCCTGGGCTCGCTGCCACAGCAGGGAGAAGCTGGGTGACCCGTGTTTGCTCTCTGCAGGGTACAGGCACTGGCACGCAGACCTGCGCCCCGACGATACCCCGCTAGAAGCAGGCTTGGCCTTCACCTGCAAGCTCAAGTCTGGCATTCCCTTCTTGGGCCGGGAGGCTGTGGAGGCTCAGAAAGCCAAGGGCATCTTCCGCCGCCTCGTCTGCTTCACCACCGAGGAGTGAGTACCAGCGCTGGGCTCTGCTCAGCACCGCGCAGCACCCAACACCAGGCACCTTCAGCCATCCCCATCCACCCCTGCGCCTGGGGAACGCACGTGGAGCTCAGTTGCAAGCCGGTTCAGCTGTTTTCTGTGCTCTAATTCCATCTCTAATTTAAATCCCACCGTAAATTCCCTGCTGGATGTTTAATGGGAGCTGGAAATGCTGTGACAGGGAGTGGATTTATCTTGTTTCACCCAGAACAGCGGGAGGTTTTGCAAGTCGGGCTGGAAGGGCTTTGCCAGCACCTGGGATCAGCGCGGGGAGCTTAATGAACCTGCAGGCAGTGGGAGCCCCGGCACGTGGGCTGCCCTCGGGCAGAGCCGGGGTCCGGTTCCCGCAAGCCCCTCTGCCCCGTGGGGTCCTGATATGGGGCTTTGCTGGTGGCGGCAGCTCTGCCTTTGCCTTGCAGGAAGGTGCCGATGTTTGGCCTGGAGGCGGTCTGGCGGGACGGCAAGGTGGTCGGCCACATCCGTAGGGCAGACTTCGGATTTGCCATCGACAAAACCATCGCCTACGGCTACATCCGTGATCCCACGGGGGGGCCGGTGAGTACAGACCCCCTGCCACCGCCAGCCCCCCAGGGATGGCTGCACCTCCATCCCCACAGCGGGGGCTTGCTTGGAGGGGAGCAGAGTGCTTGTTTGGTTTTGAAGCCGCACGCACAAGGCCATTGCAAACCCGCTGTTGTCTGGGGAGCACGATGGGGCAGCCCCCCCGTGCTTCGCCCGTAGTGGAGGCTGGAGGGTGAGGGATGCCGCGGCTTGGCAGCAAGGCCAGTCTCACCGGCTGTTGCTCTGCGGTGCTCTCCGGCTTAAGCACTGCCTCTGATGTTAATTGCAACTGAGTATTTAATTGCAGCAGTGAAATAACGTATGTTATAGGGAGCAATGGCCAATAGGAGCACAGCAGGCTCTTAATTAACCCTGGGAGACTCCTGGATAGTAAATCAGATGCCCTCATTAAGCAGCGTGCTGTAGGCAGATGCCAGGGACCCCAGGTGGGGACAGAGGGCTGTGGATGACATCCCCCGGGACCCTCTCTGTTGCAAACCAAGAGCAGTACATATGCTTGTGCTTTCATCCTCTTGCTTGCCTCGGCTTTTAATCCTGCATCAGTGCAAGGCTCCCAAGTCAAGTGGCTTTGTGTTCCAGTTGCCTGCTCAGCCCCCGTATACCACCTTTTCTCCCCATGGTAAATGTTCCCCCCTAGACCTTCTTTTCCTTTCCCCTTTTCCCATTCTTCCTCTCTCCTCCCTGTTACATCTCGCTCTCCCGACCGCCCCCGCCTGCCCCAGGCAGCGTGACGGAGGCAGCGGGATGGAGGTGGCGGGGAGGGGTGGACAATCCCCTCCTGCCTCCAGCGAGGCACCGATGCGGCAAAGTGGCACTGAGTGCATCCCCACCGGGTGCATCCATCGTGCCGCTCTTCCCCGCTCGCACACCCGCTGCAGGGAAAGCTCTGCCACGGCAGCATGCAGCAGGGCTGGCAGCAGGCAGCTGCCTGCTGGGCTTTGCGGGGGCCGAAATGGCAATGGTGGAGATAGGCACCGTGTACGGGTGGTCACGCCGTGGGGTCCCCAGCTCTGCCAGCTCCTTTGCGTGGCCGCTCCGGCTGGCTGCAGTCAGGAAGCAGCACTTGTTAAGCAGATGTTAATGTGCAGCCCTCATCTCGTCGTCGCTCCCTGGGATAATTCCCAATTGGTTTGGGCACTAATTGCAGAAGGAGGCGGGAGCTTTGCTGTGCAGGGAGGGAAGGTGGCTCGGGGGACCTGCACTGGGATCCTGCCCCATACCATCCCCATCAGGGCTTTGGTGCTGGATCCAGACCCCACACCAACCCCGAGACCTTGGAGGAGGGCACACAGAGACCCCCACTTTGCTGTTCCCTGGCAAGGGGGTGCCCAGCACGGCTGCTCAGGGCCTTGCTGAGTTGCATGTGGCCCTTTAGTTTCCATCCCTTGGATATGGCCCTTCAGTGATGGGGTGTGATGCTCCCCATGCTGGGAAGAGGGGTCCAGGCTAGGGATGTCTCTGCAGCATCAGGGCAAGGGAGTCAGAGGAGCAGAAGAGGTACAGGGGGTGAGGCGGAGAGCAGAGAAACAAAAATTTGGTTTGTTGCTGAATCACTGACCACTTCCCACAGCCCTTCCCCGTGTTGGGGTGTCTCAGCTGCCAGCACTGCCTGGCTCTGGGTGAGCCCCGTGGGCAGAGGGGACAGCTCATGTTCCTCACAGCAAGCAGTGACGTCCTGGCTGCCAGCGTGGTCCCCTCCTGCAGCCAGGGCTGACCCCATTCGGCTGTGCCATCCAGCCTGGTTGCTCTGGCCCCTCTGGCAATGAGCTCCCTCAGCCTGGCTGTTAAGTGCACCTTCCACTGAAAAAATCCACAGAAAAAAAGAAAAACGCATACTCCAACATAAATAAATACTGCATTCTTTTTATTATTTTTTTTTTTTAGCTGAGCGCTTTTAAAAATCTGGTTTCCTCCTCTCTGTGCATCCTTCTGGGATAGCAAAGCTGGGTTTTCTGCAGAAAGCAGATCTGCGGGGTGGTGTGGGAGCTTGCCCGGTGATGGAGCTGGGATGCTGGCAGGGAGCTGGTGCCTCACCGGTGCCTCGCAGCTCGTGGCACCTAACGGGGGTTTCACCCGCCTCGCAGGTCTCACTGGATTTCGTGAAGAGCGGCAGCTACCAGCTGGAGCGGATGGGAGTGACCTACCCTGCCCAAGCACACACCAAGTCCCCGTTCGACCCGGACAACAAGCGAGTGAAAGGATTTTACTGAGAGTGCAGCAGCGCGGGGCCGGCGAGCGGGTGCTGTGGACGCCGGGATGAGGAGAGGGAAGATGCCATTAGGAGCTGCTGGCTGAATTCCTGGCCCCGGGTGCCCCAGCTGGCTCCAGGGCCTGCTGGGAGAGCCGGGCAAATGTCTGCAGTGAACTCATCAAACAAATTTAGGTCAAATTAGAGGGGAAGAGGAGGAAGAGATTCCAAAAAGTCCAAAGATTTTGTTGCTCTGTTTTCTAAATGAAGCAATACCACTACAGCAATAATTCTTTTCCATGGGTTAATTGGCCTGAAAACAGTGTTTTGCTTGACTGCAAATGAAGTGGTTTCAATTTTTGACTTTGCTGGAAACTCTTTTCCCCAAAAGGTAGTTTCACGCTGCCTGGAAATGAATTTTTTAAACTAACTCTGCTGTTAATACAGCTGTAACCTCCAAACCTGCTGTCTCTCCGGTCCCTTGCTGCATCTGTCCCTGTTCTGATGGGTGTCACCTTGTCCTGGCTGTGCCCTGGGGACCTGGTGCTGGGGTGGGAGCACTGGTGGGGGCCATGGAGGGAAGGGGCAGGGGGCCCAGGGCCATTGCCTGGCCTGACACCGCGGATGCTCTGCCTACTGCAAGGTTCTTCTGCACCGCGATTTCATCGGCTTTACCCAGGGGGTTTCCAGGTTATGTTCTTCCCATCTCTGCAAGCACAGGTTCAGCCCTCCTTCCCATCTTACCCCAGTCACAACCGGAGCTTCAGGTCCCACTTGGACAAAATGTTTCCCTGTGGCTCCAAAGTTCAGAGGGAGTTTAAGCACCAACTTCTGTTGCTTTCAGTGGTAACTGGCACCTGGGGCCCTTTAAAAAGTCAACCCTGGGGTGCAAAACATTCAGTGCCTGCTTCAGTTTTGTTCGTGGTGCTCAAGCGCTGCTTCAGTGTGCGATGGCTGTGCGGAAGGCAGGGAGGGTCGATCCTCCCCAGACCTGAACGATGGCCTTTTCCATTTGTGGGAGGGTGAGAGTAAAGGCAAATCCCAGTTTTTGGCCGTGGCAGTGGGAGCGTGTTGGTGCCCAAGGAGTGCTGCCCGCCTGCACCAGTCCCTGGGTTTGAAATGAGGAAAACATGGTAGTGTCATGCAGCCCCTTGATGCTAATGGGAGAGAAATTCTCACATTGCACCCCAGAGATTAAAAGAAACTCCCAAAGGCAAGTGGCCATTGGAATCTGGCTCCTTGCTGCGTGCCTGCGTGTAGCCTCTGAATCTGTAGGAGAAGGAAGAGTTTGATGGACGTGTTTCGGCCCACAGCTGCTTTGCCAATACTGTTTGTGTCTGTGTGTCCTCTGGGCCGCTCCCTGTACAGGCAGGACCAGCTCAGCGCTGTGATGTAAGCTCGCCAGCCGAGGCACCGACACCAGGGCTGCCCTTGGCCCCCAGCCGCCGGCGGCTCCACGGTCCTGTCTGCTCTGCTGGCATCTTCCCGAAGGTCACCTTGGAGGTGGCTCCTTTTAGCATCCCGACGGAGAAGGGGATGCACGCAGGGGCTGAGCTGCATGCTGCCAGCCCCGCAGCCTCCAGCAGCGCAGAGCCGGGCTCGGAGGTGTCAGGGAAGGTTTTTCATCACGTACAGGTTCCGACCCCCCCCGCTGCTGGAGGGAAAGGGGCAGCTGCTCCCAGCCTGTCCCCGTAACCGTCCCTTGCTCTGGTCCCCTTGCTGGGCTCCTTCAGTGGTGCAGCAAGGGCCTGATCTCTGCTGAGGTTTTCACCCACCTGAAGAAATAATCACACTGCATGCTTCTCCCTTTATTTCCCTTGACTAGGTTTGCTTGGTGTATGCCCTCTTTAGAGCCAATTTCAATTCCATAGCCTCATGCAAAAGCACCACAGGCAAGAGTTTGAACTCTGAAATGCTTTGGTTTTACTGGAAACATTAAAAACCAAGATTAGGATGATTTTTTTTCTCCAAATAGGAGGTGATTGCACTCCCTGATTCTGACCAGGCAGAGGAGGGGGTGGTCACGGTCCTGTCCGTTTCTCCTGGGGATACATGAGGGACCGAGCACGCTGCCTCCCCACCGAGCCAGGGATCCACAGCGTGCCTGCAAAGATCATGTTTTGCTTCAAAAAGGCCTTTCTGATCCACAGTGCTCTGACCTGAGGTTTTTCCTTAAAACCAAAGTGGCCGGGAGGGCAGGTTTTGGCTGCTGCCCTGCCCTGGATCCCACCCACCCCAGGGCAGCCGGAGCAGGCGCCCGGCTGGGATGCACAGGCTCTCCTGCAGCACTGCCAGCCTTTCCTCCACTCCTCCCGAGTATTTTCCCTTTAGACCTCAACAGCAAAAAGCAATTATTTTTTTTTTTTTATATTTAGGTATTTAATGGAGTCATTTTTCCTGCCAAAAGGTTTGTCTTTTCCCCCATGTCCCTCTCCCCATCCGTCCCCCTTTCTAAACCCCATCACAGAGGTATCACTTGTTCCCGGCCATTGGCATCTGGTAGCATCAAGGCAAGTAATTCCCAGCACGGGGGTGTGGGAGGAGGAGAGCGGCGGGGAACCGCAGTCCCTGCAGCGGGGAGACGAGTGCTGGGTGGGCGTCGCGGCATCCCTTCCTCCCTCCCTCTGTCCCTGCTGTGGGTGCCGGCATAGGAGAGCACCCGTGGAGCTGCCCCAAGCTGGCCGGGACCATGGGGCACTGGGAAGGCTTGTATGCTGCTCCCACACAGGTCTTTGCTCCATGCCTCAGTTTCCCTGCGGGAAAACACGCTTCTCCCCCCCCTCCCCGGGGCTGCACTGTGTTCGGCACAATAGCAAACCTCCACGTTATTATTCTGGGGGCGGAAAGCAGTATTACTCAGAGCCAGGATTGCTAATAACACACTAAATATAGCGCTTTCCATCTCCAGAGCACTTTCTGAACTCTAGCTCGTAAGCCCTAACCCCCTCCGGAGGCTGGGGCCAGGGCACCGGCTGGCATCGCTGCGTGGGCAGGGATGCCAGGAGAGCGACGGGACGACGTTCCCTGCGGATGCTCCTGCCTGGAGGTGCTTCCCATTGTGGCAGAGGGAGCCGAGCATCGGGTCAGTCCCTCCTGAGCTCGCCCAGGTTGAGGGGGACGGGGGCTGCAGGCCGAGGCCCCGGGGCGGGCGGGCAGCGAGGGACGGGCTCCCGCAGCCTCTCGGTGATGGTGGGAAGCAGCTGCTTCTCCCACTCGCCCTGCAAGAGAGATCGGCACCATGAGATCAAGTCGGGGTTTCAGGTACTTGGAAACTCTGTGTTTCTCCCTACTCTTAAAAATGGAATGGTCTTTAATATTTGAAGTGTTTTTAGCCTAAATCAGGATGTTTTCTTAGGAGACATTACTAATTATTTGTATTGCAGAAGCACCTACGCATCCCCTTAGCGGCGCGGACGTCTGCGGTGCACCACGTTGCACAAACCCACCACAGTTAGGGAGTTTCCGCCCCAAAAAGTGTTACCCACCAAATCAGACAGAGACAACTCAAACCAGGGAGTCCCACCAGCCCACCGTGCTCTCAGCCCAGCCCTGAAAAATGCTCTTTACCAGGTATTGGCAGGAAGGGTTGGTTGGAGGCGACATTTGCAGTGTGCCAGCATGGATGTCCATGTGCGGCTGCTGTGAAACAGGAGGGATGCAGCAGCCTGGGTGAGATGCCACGGGGCAGAGCTGGGGAAATGCTGTCACAGCCATCGGGGCTCAAGGTGACCACGGCCAGGATAAAACCCCCAGCTCCGTGCATGCATGGGGGCACCTTGTCTTGGGGCTGCTCCCTGCAAGGAGCAATCTGCCAGGTTCAGACAGTGCCGAGGGCTGAGCCCGCCAGGCAGGATCTAGCTCAAATGTGAAGTGTTGGTCTGGGTTAGTGGCCGGTTGAGACACAGGCAGAGGCTGGGAGGGCGAAGGGGGGCTCAGACTGGGCTGAGCTCTGGTTCAGTGATGCTACGGTTTGGCTGCCGGCTGCGCGCTCATGTGGAAATGTCGGCACAGCGTGAGCAGGAGGAGGGAGGTCTGGAGAGGAGAGGTAGAGCCGTGAGTCATCAGCAAGAAGATGAAAGTTGAATTTCTGTTTTCAGATGAAATTCCTTGTAGTATGTCACGTGAAATGGGCCAGAGCCTGCACAATTACCGGGAAAACTCCCTGGGAAAGGTGCAGGAGGATGGAGAGACCCTCCCAAAGCACACAGGGAGCGATGGGAGAGGGGAGAGCATCACAGAGAAGTACCAACTGGAGAAACGACTATTTTCCTGTAACCTTATGGCTTAAGAGAGCAGTTAACGTGTTTGGGATGTGCCCGCTCCAGGGCTCAGCCCCAGCCTTGAGCCCATCTGCTGTGGCATTCTGCCCTGACAACACGTCCCAGACCCTGTACTAGCACCTCGCCAGCACCCTGCTCTTGGATCAAAGGCATTTGGAGTGTCTCGATAGTTGTTTGCAGCGCTTTTGAGTGGAAATCTGAATGTAGAGATTATAGAGAGTTCACTGTAACTCCCTCCAGGTGCGGGGGTCTCAGGGACAGTGACGTCCCTGCAGTCACTCACAGGCGTTACCTTGAGATTTTGCTCAATAATTAACAGTACTGAGTCCTTCCAGAAATCTTGTCAGCTTTGGGATCGCTGAACTGCAAAAACACGAGCTTAATTAGAAGCTGGTGCTTTTCTCTTGGCAGAACAGTGTGGAATAAATGAGATGTCTTAAAGTCGGGCTTGCTCTGAAAAGCTCCTTCGCCCTTGCTGCGATGCTGGTGACCCACTTTGTGCCAGCATTAGATCTGCTCCACTCAAGTCTCTTCTTCGGCTGCTCCCCAGACCTCTCTGAAAACAGGAGAGTTGCCTGGGCCGTAATTAAGAGGCTTAATTTACAGTTCTGCTGCTGCACAAAACTTCTGTGCCACTTCTGTCCCTGCAGCGGGCCTCTGCGTGGCCGAGAGGTGCTGGGTCTCCAGCCCCAGAGAACTGGAAGTGTTTCTGCCCCTCCAGAGCAGACTTTGCTGAAGTGGATTTACCAGGAGAGAAAGCTGATGGTCTTACCTGCAATCAGCTCGGCATTCTCCAGTGCTGCAGTGGGTAACGTATTGTCTTAAGTTTATTACACTGATAAACAGTGCTGGGAACTGGTGGTGGTGATAGGGACCATCAGAGGTTTTAAATCTTCATCACCATCACCATCATGACCATCATGGCTGGGCCTGGTTTTTCTTTAAAGTTCTCATGGCCCTTTATCCTTCACATTTTTCTGGATCGTTGCTTTTGGAGACTGCACAGATGCTGTGCGTAATGAGCTCGCTCTGCTGGGACCTGATGTAATTTGCCAAAATCCTAAAAACCACCTCACATTTCTCCTTGGTTCTGGAGCTAGCCCTGCTTTAACACTCAGTGAAAGCAACCTCAAAATCATTTTATGCAAATGCATCTCCTAATTGAATCTGGCAGAGCACTTCCAGGGCGGGCTCGTGCCATATCGTCTTAAACGCCAGGGCTGGGCTGGGCTCAGTGTCCTGCTGATGCCGGGGTTCCCCAGGCAGCTCCGAGCAGCCGTGTCCTGAGCACCAGAGACCTGATCCGTCTCATTGGGATCACCCTGTGGCACAGCTCTGCCCAGCTGGTTTTTACCTACGGCTGGGAGTTTTGCTGTGAAGCTTTGGTTGTGAAGCTATACGTACCGGGAACCGCACGGCTGAGGATTTGTTGCAATGCATCGAGATCGGAGCAAAGCCGTAGAGGGATTTCAGCACATCTCTGTTGAATGTGTTCCAGGGGACGGAGAAAAACTGCTGTGGGACGGAGACCTGTGGGCACGTGCAAACCTCCTCGTCGTTAAACCTGGGGCAGGAGAAATGCCAGACTGAAACGCAGCAGCGCTGTCCCCTTCCAGCTGGATGTGTCTAATGCTTCCCTGCCTGAAGCTTGGCCTGGAATAGCTCTGAAGTCGGTGCTGGGAGCAGGGAGAGCCTCACACAGCCAGCACCCACGAGGGAAGATTTGGGCCCAGCCGCATGGCCTGTGAATGGGACGCCCTGTGCAAGGTCAGCATCTCGCCCCTCTCATCGGGGGTCTGCTTCTCTGGCAGGGATGCTTGGCATCTGCCTTGGGTGATAAGAAGTATTTTGCACATAAGCACTTGGCCACGCACTGACTCTTGCTGGGAAGTCCATCCCTGGGAATGCTCTCTCTTCCCGGTGGTTCTCACTACACAGCCATCCTTAAAGCCCTGGGTTTGGCTGCCAGCTCAGGGGGCAGGGGAGGGCAGGACTGTGCTCCAGCATGCAGCCACGGCTCCCCAAATCCACACTGCCTGAGTGCCTTCGCACACCTACTGCACAGCCAGCACCTCAAACCCTGCTTTTTAAACTTTTTTCCCAGTGGTCCTGGCAAAAGGCTCTGCAATGGTCCCTCTCCCCTCAGCACCACCACGCAGGGGCTCTGTACCTGTTCACGAGGTTGAAGTATCGATGCAGGTAGCCCGGATCCACAGCGCTTTTGCACAGCTCCAGCTGTGTCTGGGGGTAGTAGTGCACGTAGTTCACGCACATCTCCTCCAGGATGCCAAATCCACCCTGCGGCACAGACACAAACACGCTGGCACCGGGGTTCGATTCTGCCCTGCCGGGGCTGCACAGGCAGCGGGGAGGGCAGAGGGGCTGCAAAGGCACAAAGCTCACACCTGTATGCGCACACACGCATAGACACACACACACACACATATATATATATGCACCCCTTCAGGTGCATGGGATGGGCAGCACTCTGCTCAACTGCCCATCCACCCTTTATGCAAGGACAGACTTCCAGGCTAGATCGTGTGGTTTACATTAAAATGCAAATTTCCTATAATCCTTCTGCTATATTTAGCTTTGTCCCTGTTGATGGTACCTCTGACAGGCTCCTTTTTTGCTGCCTATGTAAGAAAATAACATGCACTGTCAAAAAATGGCACTTCTCTTTAATTACAATTAATCCACAGTGGAACAGTTTGTGATGGGAATTAGAGTGACACATGCTACTTCTCAATTAGCACCTTAACATCCCTGCTGCAGGCAGCAGAGCCTTGCGGGCTCATTTCTTTACCGCTCTCCCTCTGGTTTCTGGCTGTGATTCAGCCCGGGTTCGTGCAGGTGCTTACTTTGCGGGTGCCCCCAACCCTGGGGTGCAAACACACGCCAGCCCCACAGACACAGGTGAACTCGCCCCCGCGCTCACCACCGTGGCTTGGCTCCGGTCCTCCGTGTTGTACGTGCAGGTCGTGATGAGTTCGTCACCCTGGGGGGAGGTTGGAACACAGACATGTGGAGGTGTGAGTGCAGAGCTTCCCCTCGCCGATCAGCAAATTTGGGGATCGGGGAGTTTGTAATATGGCAGATCTCTGCTCCCTGTAGCGCTGCCAGCCTGTGGGCAGCCTGTTTCCCCGCCAGCACTGGCCAAGCGCTTGCTAAACTTGCATCCCCTGGGGAGATTCCCTAGGGCCATATCCCAGGGATGGTGTTTCTTGCTTTCCTCACTTTCTAAGAATTTCTGCAGGGCTGAAGCACCTAAAAAAAAAATGCGCTTGGGCAACATTTTGAACTGCCAAACCTCTACCCAACTTGATGACACAACTGCCTCCCTGCCACGGTCGGTGCCGGAGCCCACAGGGACACCCCGGAGCACAGCCCTGGGTACAGTTTCAATGGGCACTGAGTCTTTTGAGCAGCCTCTTGGGGCACAACAGCTCCCGTGGGTGCCCCCCACTTTGCAGCCAGGTCCTTCCTCACCCGTACAGCCCAGGGGCACGCTCAGCCTCTATTTTACCACCTGCTCCCCTGATGTTTGCTGCTGAATCTCTTCCTCTCCTTCTACCAAGCAAGGAGGGAGGGGGCACCTCCAGTGTGTGCGTGGTTCACCCTCACCCCCCGAGGAGTCTCACTTTGCTAGAGGAAGCCCAGCTAAATTAGGTGCTTAATTTAGCAGCTGGCACAGTTCGGGTGCCCACACACCGGTTTTGTACGGTATGAGATGGGCCCCGGTGTCCCCAGGGCATCCGCACAGGAGTGGCAGATACGACCTGGGGACCACAGGGAGCGTGTCCTCCTGCAGCCCCCCCGGGAGGTCCCAGGTGGCAGCGGGTGCCTGTGCATGGGCAGGGGCTGCCGGCGGTGGAGGGCATGAGGTGATGTAGAGGAGGCAGGGGGCTCAGGGCAAGGTCTTGTGCCATTCGGAAGCCACCACGGTTTTTGGAGCCACTCACTGGAAAAACTGCAACCACCTCCTTCAGCATGCGGATCTCCTGGGAGGGAAGGAAAGGGGATGCATCAGAGCAATGGGGTGGCTCTGTGCCCAGGGCAGCCCCATGGGTGACATTCAGCCAGGACCCCCCCCCCCCGCCACTGCCCCTGCAGACCCCTCTACCTGGAAATGAGGGCTGTAGTGACCATCAGCGTTCACAACCTGCCGCTCTCTCCCATCCCGGGACAGCACCGTCACCACTTTTCTTCCTGCCAGGTGAGTGTGGAGCTGGGAGGCGAAGATGCGGATGCCGGCAGCAGGCAAAGCCTGGGAGAAGGATGGCTCAAGCCCCTGTGCCTGACCCCATCCCTCTCCCCTCACATGCATCCCCTTGCTGTGTGCTGGAGACCGGCCGTCCCTGTGCTGGTTCCCACATGGGGTTTTAGGGGATTGCTCTACCCCTGGAGCAGCGTAGAAGGGAGCTCCCTGCAGAGGGACAGATGCTCGATCCGCTGCCAAATCCATTGTACGTGCTGCCGTGCCCTAAGTCAGCAGGAGCAGCTGAGCCAGACGCTGCTTGCTTCCCTATGTTCGTTAGTAGTGGCACAAATGATTCCTTTTGGATAGGCCCTACAAAAACATCCACTAAAACTTCCCTGAGATCAAGGTGGGCATTCTGAAACCGTCTTTGAGAGAGCTCTTGGCAAGCTCCTTGGCAGCAGAGGCTGATCTTCCCATCTCTGTGAGGAAAGCACCGCTGGGGCACGGCCCATTCGGCAATAAGTTTTATGGGAGTGGTATCCTGGGGAGCCAGAGCAGATGGCTCCCCAGGAGAGCTGCTTTGAGGGGGATTCAGCACATCCCAACCAGCTGCTCGCTGTTTGTTTTACACGGCAGATTTTTCTTTCCAGCGCAACCTCATGGTAAGGGGCTCGGGGAGTTTAAAACTGGGAATTGGGAGCCTGGAGCTCAGTGCCATATCGCTGCTGCCTGGGACCTGGGAAAAGCCATTTGCAACCTCTCTTCTCCAAGGTGAAGCCAGGTGGAGAGGACAGGCACTCACCAGCTGGGTACATTTGTCGGTGCAATAGCCCGTGAGGATGAAGGCATCCTCACCCGGGGGAATGGCCATCACTGGCGTGTAGACCAAGCCCAACTCCATGATGCCGGCATCGTAGCGTCGCAGGGTGGCCGTGTAGTAGAGGCGGATCCCCGAGGAGTCGTGGCGACCTGGAGGGCAAGAGGACAAGGCTGCAAGTCACCGTGGGAGAAGCGACGGCTGCCGGGACAAGGTCAGGCATGAAAAATGATGCTGTGCTGCAGTGGGGAGAGACGCGTCAGCCTCTCGCTCGCAGCCTTCTTTGTGTGTGTAGTTCTTACTGGTTTTAAATCCTAGATATTTTCATGCAAGGCTTTACCGAGTGGCCCCAGACATGTGCCTGGTTCCCTAGAGAGGTCACCAACCTGAGGTTGAATTGCTCCCAAGAGAGTGAGGTAAGGAATGGCTTTGGAGAGCCCAAAGCAGAAGGACAGATCATGGAGTGCTTTGGAGAACTCCCTCAGAAATATGGCTCATTGCCTCTTCTTTAACTGATACATCCAAAAAGCTGAGGCCATGCTGTTACTGGGGGCCTGGCAGGAGGAGACGTGCCTATGGAGCAAGTACTCCTTGCATTTGGAAAGTTTCTGGTCTCTCTTGCATTTGAGATTGCTCCATTTAACCTCCCCTCAGGAGCTGGAGAAGACCCTGTGCCTATGATGTGCCCTGCAGATGCTGCCCATGGGGCAGGCAGAGGCAGCAGCCAGCTCTGCTGAGATGCAAAAGCGAGCTCTGGCTGCTGTTTGCCACCCAGCTTTGCGAACAAAAGGAAAGGGCAGGTTCGGTGGGTCAGGAGGGGTTCAGGCTGGCTTTGAACTCCCTGTCTCTGGGCTGGAGCCCACCCAGGGATGAGAAGAATGGGGGAGACACTATTGGTTAACAAGCAAAACCAGATAAATTATGAAAGACATGAGCTCCATATTTATAGACGTGTTTCTTCTCGAGTTGCCGAATGTGCTATGATTGATCTACAGTACATATGCTCTGGTCTTCTAAAAATATACTTGGTTAGTCAAGAAGCTACTTGTTTTTATGTTAATGAAGAAACCGGGTTGTTTGGAATCTTTTTTTTCAAATGTGTCTCCTGACAATGTTATCGAAGCAGGAGTACCAATAAAACAACATCTAAATTCCCCCATCCCCAGCCAGGCTGGTGCTGTGTCTCTGGTGACTTCGGCACCGCTGTTGCTCTTTGCTCTGAGCTCAGACCCACCACCACCACTTTGCGCAGAAATTGGAGGGACACCCTGTGACAGCCCAGCTAAATATCAGTGTTGCCTTGGATCATGCCCCTGCAGGAATGATGTGTAGGTGCAGTTTTCTGCCTGCAGGCTCAGCCAGGCTCCCTTCCCCGAGCATCCCTCCCCACTGCTGGGCATGCATGAGGCTGGGGTCCAGCCTCCGGTGAGGATGACTTTGCTGAGACCAGCAAGGCGGCAGCATGGTGGGATGTATTTAATGTATTCCTCCCGCTAGGACAGATCTGGGCCATCAGGTCTCCAGAAAGTTGTCAACAGGACTATGATTTTGGCCGAGATTTCTTCTGTATGAAATATGAAGCCCTCCCCAGCAGGGTGGCAGTCCCTGGCATTTACCCAGCTCTCCTGCCAGTGCCTCACTGGGGAGGCACTGGGCATCACCGTGCGCCCACTCACCTTCGAACACCAGGGGATTGTGGTAATGAATCTCGAGGCGCAAATATCTGGAGGATCCTGGGCCACCAAAGGCAAGACCTGCTTCTTCGGGGTAGTAGAAAGCCTGGAAGCAGAGGGGGGGTGTTAGGGGAGCGGTGGGGTGGTTTTTCTGGGGACAAGGCTGAAATGTCCGGGCATAATCCTGACCCTTGCCGTGGGCTGAGGAACATGACTTGTGCTTTTGATTGTGCTTGGTGAGCTGGTCTTGCTTGCAAAGGCTTCTCGCATGCCAGCATGCATGTGCAATGGCATAATCACCGAGTAGGAGCATCACACTGATTTATGGCACCGAGGAGGTGGGCTGGGGTGAGGTGGAAACTCAGACACATCCAGGGGAAGGAAGGGGGGGGAGTCAGACAGGGCTGAACCCAAATCCCAGTAGAGAATGGGGTTGGGGCAGCCCACATGGGGCGATCCCAAGATGGGATTGGGAAGGGTTGGGAGGCAGCAGGAAAGCACCCAGGAGCAAAGTTTTCACCCAGGGCAGCGGGTCCCATCTCGCACCCACCTGCGCTCCCATGGCCCACGCCGCAAGCACGTGCCTGCAGTAGTTGAGCCGGTCTGGTTTCATCTTGGAGTCGCAGGGCCCATTGTAATGGGGGAAGCTGTCGAACTTGGCAGCGCACTGGAAGACTTCCATGTGGTGGACCAGGGCCTCGTTGCCTGCTGTGATCACTGGCTCATACTGCAAAGCAGCATCCAAGAAGGAGGACACATTAAGACCATTTGCTGAGAGCCCATTCCTGGGGGTTGCTGTCTGTGCAGGCTCCACAAGAAACCCAAGGCAGGTATGTCCACTATCTGTTTCTGAGTGGGAGACAGTTTCTGCTGCATGATGGGGAGAGAAGGTTGCTTTGGGCATGGGGCACCAAGGGCCAAGAGCTCTTGGTTGGCTTTGGGACCAGCCCAGAGTCCAGCAGAATCTATAGAGAAACATCTCGTCCCTTCTCCAGCGACAGATGTACCTGATCAACAGAAGATCTTGGGCTGCTTTGTGATGACTGAGTCCTTTCCCAGTTTTGCAGGGCTGAGGTGACCCTGGGGGCATTGCTTTTTCCTAAAGGGGGTCCTGGCCATGTTGCAGTAGCTCTGCCTGCAGCTATTTGGTTTCATTTCTTGCCAACAGCTGCTCAGGGCACAGGGAGGGGGATTTGGGGTAGAAAGAGTGACTTCAAACAAGCCTGAGGAACAGCTCTGGCTAAAAGCGCCAGCTGTAGAAATGATCTGCAGCAGCGGGAAGGTATCAGGAGTTACGCACTTTTTACTTACACACAGATGATTCATTTCACACCATCTGTTGGAGAGAAAATCCTCCTTCTGAGTTTTCCTTTGCAATGTCGTCTCTCCCCTGTAAATCACTAAGCACTGGCTTCAGCTCGTGTGGCAGGTTTTCCCTCTCCCCGTTGTGTGGTTTTGATTCTGGGTGTGCCAGGTCATCTGCCGAGCCACCTCCGCGCCTGCCGGGGCGATGCTCTCCCAGCAGCTCGTGATGGGCGCTCAGACTGGCATTACCCTGCCGTTCCCCAGCACTGGGCTGTCTGCAGGTTTTAGCCTCTCCTTTGAGGGAGGTGACCCAAACATATGCAACATGTCTGGGCAATGCACACAAGTTAGATTAACCCCCTTTTTTTTTTTTTTTTTTTTTTTTGGAGTATGCCTAATCTTTTAGAAGCCAGTTCATATCCTGGCTTGCTCTGCCCTGCTCTTACCAGCCCTGTTCCTTTGTTTCCCATGCTTATATATTCCTCATGGCTCACTGTGTGCCATAATCCTGCCACAGATCTAACCATGATGGCTACAGCTCTGCCTTCTGCAGGGGCTCATCTCTGTGAGGGAGCTGCTCTGAGCCTGCCCTGGTACCTGCTCAATGTGCTGGGTGGAAAGTCGCCAACCTGCTGCCTTCTGCTGAGAAACTTCTGATTTTGGGTTCTCTGGGAGACAGGAGGATGCTACTGGCTGGTGGCCTGGCTCTGGGAGATGTTTTGGTACCATGTTGGGGAAGACATATGGATCTGAAAGCCTCCCTGTGAAAGGGCAGGGTAGAGGTGGACTTTCCAGAATGGCTAAATGTGAACACAATTGCTGCTCTGCACCAGGGAAAGCAGCCCTCTTCTCCTGCCTCTTACCATGATAATGTGATGTTTGGGGAAGCCTTCTGGGAGCTCTGCCATGTAACACCAGTAGGTTGTCTCCTGGCTGGGAATGACAACATCAGGGGCTGTTATCTCCATCGTCTTCATGTCACTGGGCAGCTCAGGGACGGTGATGTTGGGCTTTAGCAGCTGCACCCTCTGCAGTCCCCTGTGGATGGCAGAGATGTTGATGGCTTGGAGGGAATGGACCGGTTTGTCCAGGATCCCGTAGATAAGGTGCACAGTGCCATCCTGAAGCAAGAACAAAGTGTATCAGGTAGTTTTTCATGCAGGAATGAGAACTGCATGGACTGTTAGCACCAGTATTGGTGGCATGAATCCAGGAATGGGTCTTTTGACCCGTGCCCAGATGGGAAGCCACCCTGACTTCACCAGTAGCTGACTTTGCTCTGCTGTCCCAGGAATACTGTAGATTTCGGGGCATTTCTTTGGCTGACATGATCACAGAGGGTTCCCTACCAGTTGGAAGAGTCTGAAAAGTTTTCCCTAGATGGCATCAGTTCTTTAAGGGGAACATCTCCTCTCTGCTCTTTCAGAGCCCCTCATCCCTTCTGAGCTCCAGGCTGAGACAACTAAATCGGTTCAGGGCTCATCCCGCCCTGCAGTCCAGCCCCAGCAATGGCCACAGGCAGCAGCCGGGGGTGGAACAGCAGAAACAAAACTTCTCCCTGAAATCCTCCCTTTATCCAGCTTCTGTTGGTGGGGGTTACCACAAGAAGCTCTGCTGAAAGTCTACTGCAAGCAAGGAAGGTGCTGCTGAACCCAGTGAGCTCTGGACAGCAGATAAGGAAGAAAGGAAAAAGAGAATTTTTTTTTTTCTTAAAGGATCAGAGAATAAAGACCTGCAAGTCTTTTCCCAGTTCACACACAGAATTTTTTCTCCAGAGCTGTCTGTGTTTTGGCAG
The DNA here is from genome assembly GCA_026212715.1 of Elanus axillaris. Taxonomy (NCBI): domain Eukaryota; kingdom Metazoa; phylum Chordata; class Aves; order Accipitriformes; family Accipitridae; genus Elanus; species Elanus axillaris. Next base: position 16,074,308 of record JANZLQ010000055.1, on the reverse strand, counting down.
ACAGTAGACGTTTCTCACCACAAGACAGGCTTTCGAAAACCAGCAACAAAAACTCAAGGATGCTTTGTGCCCACGTTGGCTTTAGAAAATCCTGCCCACCAAAGGCTTTCATCTGAAGTGAGCCTTGCACCAATTCCTGCCCACACCCAGGGTCCATGGCTGATGCCCTGAAGCTCTTTGACATCTGCACTGGGAAGGTTTCCCTCAAATTCCATCTCACGGGGGAGCGGTGAACGCAGACCCAGGGAGACTTCACCGAACCACACACAGGCACACCGCAGCGGCTCTATTTGCCGTCCCTTTGCTCTGGCTCCTGCCACAACCCTGCTCTTTGCCTCTCGTTGAACAACACCAACACCTCTTTGTAACACTCCAAACAGTTGGCTCCAGACTGCAAACCAGAGTGATGCAGGAGGGTATTTATATAGACCTAACACATGCTTAACAGGAGTGGATGATGCAAACGAGCTAAAATCTACACTTTATAGAGGTTTATAAGGGGTTGTAAATAGATTGTGCCAAACATTACTCATGTCCCAGGACTGACATCTGTAGCACACTTCCTTTCTGCCTTAGACAGCACAGATGCCTGATGCTCTCCCCAAAAATAACCACTGGTAAGATATAACGGTGCAGGTTGGGGTTTGGAGCTCTGCCCCAGGGCTGGGCTGGGGCTTGCTGGTGCTATAGCAGGGCAAGGGCGATGCCGTACCTCTATAAGGTAGTCCTTGGGGTCACAGGTGCTGAAGGGTCTTCTGAAGAGGAGGTAGAGACCCTCAGGAGCCCTCTGAGCCCTGAGGAGCTGGTAGTCCTGCTGCGAATCCATGTGGAGCTGCCTCTTGCCATCGCTCCAGGCATCCTGCGGGAGGAAGAGCACCCCGCTAAGCCGGGAGCTTCCACTGGCCCCCGAGGAGCCCATGGTGGTGACCTCCAGCGGTACCATGGGTCATGAGGTCCTTCTGTTCACCCTTCAGTTTGTTCACCCTCTGCATCCCAAAGGTGGAGGGACCCCGTGTTTTGGTTGCCCCATGCCCCCCCTCCAGCAGCCCACAGGCAGAGCCGTGCCGGCATGGCCCCTGCCATGAGACCTTTGGTGCTCGGCACAGGCAGACCTGTGAAATACGTGATCCAGAATTAATAGTCTGCAGAAAGACCTTTACAAGTTGAGATGTGACTGGGGGAAAGGACGCAGGGAGAGGAAAGCCTGCGGGGATGCATGAAGGTGTTGCATCGGTCTGGGCTGCGTTTTGGGTGTATTTGGCTGGGGGTCACTTTCTGGGGTGGGTGGGTCGTGATGCGGTGATGTGGTCTCCAGGACCCTTGCCACAAACCAGCTGCTCTCAAGTTAAGATCAGCTCCTTGCTGAGCTGTAGTGTCAGCCCTAGAAATCACTACCCCTCTTCAAAATCCTTAATTTGTTGTGGCCAGATTGTTTCGGCAGCCTAGCAAAGCCTCCCAAAATCTGCTCGTTGTTGACAATGGTGACAAAGACACTCCGAGAAGCAAAGCAGTAGGTTACTCCCGTGCTTAAGGATTTGGAGGTTTGGAGCATATAATATTCTGCAATAATTTGGACCTGAACAGTGTTGTTGCCTTGATCTTTTGCATCTCCCACTGATATCTTTTATTTACTGAGACAAGGCACCTAAGAAGTACCTCGCTGTACGTACTAAAAGTGGCATCAGTTCTCTTATCTTGGGGGTAAAAACAGAAGAAAAAGAATAAAGCATCTTGGCATCATTTCAGCCAGAAGTATAGAGTGATATTTCGAGAACATATTGTCCTTAGAGCGGGAGAGTAGAATCAGCCACATGAAGCTAGCATGACATTTGTTTTCATAGGAATATGGTGTGCAAATTAATCTCATAGTACATGGGGGGTTAAGCAAATTTGGATCTTTTTAACAGCTGATATACTTATCCAGAAGAAAGGCTTCTGGGAGAGAGAAAACCAGGACTGGAGAGATTTATAGAAATCTCCTTGCAAGAGGCTGTTCAGCACCAACTGAAAGAGAAAGCCCAAATGCTGCCTGGTGTTTAATTCAGTGCTGTTTGTCTTTCGGTGAGCACATGAAGGCAGATTAGAGATGATCCTTTATGTTTTTTTAACATGATGCTGTGAAATACTGTAGCATTCAGGCCACGACACATCCTGAATGGCTGGCAATTAGCAGCAAAACAGTACAGATAATAAGCTCTTCTTTTCATCCTTTCATTACACTGCAGATCACATTGCGGCTGATTGTGAAAGAATGTATTTTATGGTTAATTTGAAGTAAGCAGAGAGGTAAGATTTAACTTACTGGAAAGCATCACACGGGGAAAAGTGTGAATTGCTTTCTGCAGCCAAGCGCAATTGCAATAAGCCTAACGTGGTGGTGTGGGGTTAGGTAGCTGCTGGAGAGCACCCGGGGAGTTACTGTAACTGCAGCCCCGGTGGAAAGACAAACCAAACAAGAACCTGGACAAACGGACTGTGTCAGAAAGCACAGTGGTTGGCAATAGCAATATCAAACTGTAAAATTAGAAATGAGTTTCCCCCCCCATCTGCTACCACCAGCTGTTTACATACCGCCCAAATACATTTGCATGTTTAATTTCTGATAACACCGCGCCGCTGGCAGGCAGCCGTCAGGTTGTGTTTTCCTGTGTCCTGTTGATCTGTGCGATAGCGTCGAACGCGACTCGCAGCTGGGTTATTGGTGCTGGCAGGAGCAGCTTTTCTGGCTGATAACTTTTGCTCTGTCTCAAAGTCATTAATGGGAGCTGTGGTTAATTTTTAATGTGACTGACAGCAGCACACGAGGGAACCAAGGTATCGGTGCATCCTGCGTGTGTGCGTGCGTGTGAGTGTGAGCTGGACTGTACAACCATCCATTGGAGTTCTTTGCAGCTAAGCACAGCAGGGACATCCAGGTTCTGGTTCTGCTCAGCCTTGCCGATGTGCTGCTGTGTTTATTTATTCTTTTCTCTTTGGATTTAAGATTCTATGCCAAACCCATAGTGTAGACCTGATCTGTGGGTCCCTCTGGGATAGAAACCTCCAGGCCCTTTTGGACCCCTTCCACCTGAGCCGCGGGAGCGGTCCGGCGTGCACCGTGCCCTGGACCAGCCCCACTCTTTCAAACCATGAGCCAGATTCACCCATGGGAACGCAACCCCAAAAGCAGCCATGCAAACACACAAGCAACTCACCCCAAAATAGGAATTGTGCCCGTCACTCCAGAGCACGGCCAGGTCCGCGTTCTCAAACTCGCCCCTGTCCGACATCCCAAAGAGGAGCCCAAACTGCAGGTCCCTGATGAGGAGCTGGAAATGCACAACTTGCTCCGGATAGCTGACATTCCAGGAGAGCTCGAGCAGCCCCTGGGGATCGAGGGGTACCTTGTAGGGAAAATCACTCCCACGGGGCACTGAGCCCTGCAGGGCCACCACCAGGATGACCAGGAACACCGCAATCATGGTGAAGTACATGGATGCCACTTCCCGCAGCTTGAAGCTGGGGCAGGGGCAGGGCTTGCTCCGAGAGGACTGCATGCTGGGCAGGACAGCACCCGCGTGCCTGGCTTTGCCCATTTATGCGCTGGCCCTCCTGGGCAAGCCGGGTAAGTGATAGTCTTTAATTGCATTTGGTTGTTGGGAAATTGGTTTGTTGTATTGACCCCCCCCACCTCCTGGCCAAACACTTGTCATTCCCTGCCTTAATTGGCTCTAATTGCACATGGACATTATCAATAGCAATTGAATTCGACTGGGCTGATGTTATTCGCTCTTAAATCTTCCTTAGTGGCTGGAAAGGGCTGTTTACTTGCAAGCTGCTTTTGCTGAGCCCTATGCGGACGTGCTCTGCCCTGCTTGCGGTGCCTTCCGCCCAGCTCTGCAGCCAGCCCTGCTTGCCCTCTGCAGCACAAAAGCTCTGGGATAGCCCCAGGAGCAATCCCAGCCACAGATCCCCATGTCCCCCAGCCTGGGACCACTTATCACCCAAAAGGTGGCCAGACTGGGGAGGGGGGGAATCAAAGCCCGGGGTCAGCTGCCAGACACAGAGTCCCGCTCCCTGCCCACGGTCTGCTGTGTGCAGGTCAGGGTATCACTGTGCGCATCCCCATTTTCTTTCTGCTCCTCTGAGTAATCATGCAGGTTCATGGCTTGCAGGTCGGCTGGCCCATGCGCACCCCAGGGACCCCTCGGCTCCCCCCAGCCCTGTGCTGCTCAGGCTGTGCCAAGGTCTGGGCTGCACCGCGGGGGCCCGTCCGGCTGCACATTCCCTCCCCGAGGCCCCGCCAATGGCACGAAGCCCGGGAAGCCATTTCTGTGTTTATTTATTTTCGGCCTCCCTAGGGACACGTTTGCATGAGATGCTGCTGAAAGCTGAGCCGAGTCAAGCAACCAAGAGCCCCGCGGTCCTTTAGGCGCTGCGGGGTTTAACATGAACCTCTCTGAGCCAACTGCGGTGTTGTTTGCTGGAGATCTTGGAGGTGTCAGAGCAGGTCCAGAGGGAGGGTCCCAGGAGAAGATGTGTCCTTTTTGGATAGTGGTAATGGTGTCTTCTGCTCCAGCAAGCCAGCTCGACAGCTCAGCCAGAGACAGTGTAGGAGATGGCCGTTCTCCTCCCATCTCAGTCTCCATCCATGCTTTAACCTGTCAATAATAGTTTTACTTGTAATTGTGATCACATCTCCAAGAAAATGTCGCAAGAGTTTCTTTTAGCAGGGTAGAACCAGCCTAGCAGTGCTGAGTCGGGGTCCTGGCATCTTACAGGGTCTTTCCTGCACACCCCAGCGTTGGAGACAGCCCCACAAGCTCCCAGCAGTCGGGGACAGAAAGGGTACAAACCAGAGCAGAGTTGCCCCAGCTTGTTAATGCTCAAAGAAATCAGAGAAGAAAATCAGAATGAATGGCACGTTATTATCAGCGTGCTGTACCGTGCATCCGAATGCCTCAGAGGATGCAGGGAACAGGAACAGACTCAGCCACGATGGTTGGAGCAGGCAGCCGATGGGGACTGCAGCAAGGAAGTGTACTTACTGCTGGGGATTATGAATCCCTTCTCCTATCCTCCTCCAAAATACCCCACAGGGATATATTGCCTGTGAAGGGCACCTCAGGGACTCAATTTACTTTTCCAGGTGGAAAATTACATTTTTGTTTAATAACAGTCATGGGAAAAGAACTCAGCCCTTCTCAGGCTCCTGCCCCGGCAGCTCCAGGCTGCTTTTCCCCACGCAGAAGTGCCGGGGAATGGGCACCTCATCCCGGCAGCCCCGGGGGCTTTGCAGTGCTGGCATTGCCCAGATTTCACCCCTGAGAGCACTCGGGAGAAACAAAAGTCCAGAAGTACTGCCCTGGGTCTCTGGTCCCGTGGCTGCTGAGGACTTGGTGACCCAAGTGTGGGTCAATGTCCCTGTCTGCGTTTTCCTCCCGGGAGTTTCTCGTCGGTGCAGTACAGAGTTTAGCACCGGGCAGCCAGCACCTGGGATGTGCTGCTTCTTTCAGACGGGATCACTCTGGGATGGGACAAGGAGAGAATATCCACCCTGCACTGATTATTTAGATAATCATCCCATGATATTGAGTATCTGAGGAATAGGAAGGCAAATGGGAGATGCGGCAGGCTTTGAGATTTGCTCTTCTGCTCTCTAACGATGCAGTTAGCACCAAGGCGCCCTGACCGCGAGCAGGGCCTTGTCTGAGCTCCCAGGCATTAAGTAATATTGACAGTGTTTGAAATATTTTCCCTGCAAAGCTAAATGCCAGAGAAAACACTGATTTCACCCAAACAGCCAGAAATTAAACCCCTCTCTCTTCGCTTCGCTTCACTTTTTGCCTTTGTGTGAATTATTTCTGGCCCTTCCAAACCCAGCACAGCATTTAAGCAAAAATAAGGATCCCCATGCAAAGCCCAGCTCCTCTCCAACCCTGATGTGGCTCCCATCGAAGGTTCTACCTGCCTGGACTTTTGGAGATGTTAAATATTTGTTATTTCTTTGCTTTTGTAGCAGCTGGGATTTTGGCTCCAGTTTAAAGATACCTTTTGTCTCTCCCCCTCCCCCTTCTCATTTGTTTAAAGTCTGATGTATTTTCTTTTGGTTATTAACTTTTCTACGTTAATTGGAATTATAATGAACTGCCTCAAGCTCTTTGATACACACACACTGCCTTCCTTTAGTCTCGGAGCTTGTGGTCTTGTTTTATTAATGCCGGCTCACATGACAAGCGATTCTCTTGGATGCCTTCGGAGTGGAGTCCCCTCCGGTCCCTTTTGGATCTTGGGTTTCACTCATGGTCCTTGCAGCAATGTCACAGTGGCAGATCCATGTTTCCCAGCCCTGTGTAATGAGAGGAAATAGATTCAGCTTGCCCGGGTGTTTTAATGAATCATCAATGTGTGCATCTCTAGGTTAAATTCAATTTGGTTTTACTGTTCTAAGACACAACCGTTACTCAGGAATGTGGCAATTGATCTGGAGTGTCTCTCCTTGTCAGGTGACCTGCTGGTTAGAGGTTTCGGTCTCTCATTCAGCTTTAGCAGGCAAAAGGCCAAAGCAGAGAGAAAGCTGGAAAGCTGTGCTCTCCCAGACGAGTGCATCCCTCCTCCCTGTCCCACACCCCACGGGAACCGTGACTCCGGTGCACAGCCCAGCCCCACACCAGCCCTCCCGCTGCTGCCGGTGTCAGCTTTAAAAGCACATGTCGGGCTAGCGGAACATGCAGGAGGAGGCCATTAGAGCCACTTGGGAAGGCTTCCACCATGGCAGCTCTTGGGGCCATACTCGCTGGAGGGGCGAACCGAACCCCCGCGGTGCCCTGGGCTCCCTGCCTGCGGAGCCGGGTCTGCACCTCAGCCGATCCGGGGCTCCGCTCATCTTCCTGAAGGAGAAGGCAGCATCCCCCCCCCTTTGCCTGAAGCTCCTGGGCTCATTCCTGGATGCATTGTGCTCCGAGATCCTTGTATAAAAGCATCAGATGGATGTCCCCCGTCCTCCAGCCCTGGCTGCTTGGGTAGATGTCTGGCTGAGTTACAAAAGCCCCTGAGAACAGATTTTTTGCCTTGCCCCATTTCTGACCTCCTCCAAGCACAGATTCACCCACTTCTCTTCTCTTGGCTTTGTTTCCTCATTGTAAAGGGAAAGAAGCTGAGCTGCCAGCATGCCAGGAAGGCAAATGATCCTCACCCGGGGGTGGGAGGGGGTCCTTATCTAACGAGTTCTGCCTCTGTCTATTAGAGATGAAACCCCAGGTTGCTGGCGTGCACAAGTGGAGCTCCTGAGCTTTCCTGTACAGAAGGAATTTGCAGTGGAGCAGCATAACATGGGCAGGTCAGCTTGAAAACAGCTGAACTTTGCAGATAAGCAGTGAGAATTTATTTAAAGAGAAAAAAAATTATGTATATCCCTCTCTCTCCCTGCTTCACTTTCTCCCTAGTCATTGCTCATAAATACAGGCAAGGAGTGAGGATCCAGCTTTCCATTCATTGCTCTGGGTGTTTATTTTAAGACTTCAGTCAGGTGTAGAAATGCCAGTTTCCTGACTCCAAAACTCTGACCGCTCGGGGCTGACGCAGAGTGGCTTCCCACGGGCCGGCTGCTGGGAGGAACACTGGGAGGGCTGTGGGATGGGAGCCGTGGGTTCAGCCCCTTTCCTCAAAGGCAGAGCAGCGGCAGTGGCTTTCGACCCACCTGTGAGCTCTTGCCGGACCTAATGCCGGCACGATTGCGCTGGTGCTAGCGCGGGAGCATGTCCTGTGCTGGAGATAAGACCAGGCATCCCTGCACATCCCCCTGCCCTGCTCCAGGCAAACCCTGCCAACTCCACCCCCCCAGTAGAAAAGAGCTAAGAGTGCAGTAATGCACAGGGAATACCTGGGGCATGCTGTGAGCCCCAGAGAAGGACTATCGTTAATGGACAGTGCTCAGATGTGTCCCCCAGGCCCCAGCTCCGCTGTGCTGGATGCTGTACGAACCCGGGCAGCAGCATTAATCGCCCACCGGGTGTTGCTGGCCCCATCTTTTGCAAAGCCCCATGTTGAAACCCTCCTGGCGATGTGCTACGGCCCTTCATTGCCACTAATGACCCTGGATGATGCAAAGCCAGCCCTAAAGGGCGGTAAGCTGAGGTTTCCAGAACCCTGAAAGCAGCAGTGCCCGACACTTGTGGTGCGGACCTCGGGGAAGCAGCTGCCTCCATCGGCAGGAGGCGAGGGCTGCCTGCCTGGAACAGAGACAGACCTACAGGTAAGTAGGTTTAAATACAATTGATGCACCAAATTAGGGATTGAAGCAGGCAGCACTCCTCCGAGCTATAATCCATTGCCTCGCTAACATAAATGGAAATTCAATTTGGGCAAGGGCAGGGAGGGAAGGGAAGCTCGCTGTCTGCTCCCGTATGGCCGGCGCAGCTCTCCGTGCCCGGGGGGCTCTACCGTCCGCAGCCCCTGTCAGTGGCCAGCCAGTGCCAGGATCGAATTTGCCTTGGTGCTGATGAGGTTAGGCAGTGCCTGGCTCAGGCTGGACCTGACACGGTACGAGAAGGAGGAAGAGAGGGCTGGCATGTAGGGGAGCTGCTCACGTGGACGGGCAATCGTGCAGGGTGCCAGGGACCCACGTCCTGATTGACGCTGTGTGCGGTTTCTCTGGCCAGATCTACCTCTCACCCTTCATGCCAGAGCTATAGAGTCTGGACCAGTCCTGTGGCTCACAGAAACTATTTGATATGCATCCCAGGGTCGGGAGAATTGTTTATCCTTTTAAAAGGGTCACTCTGCTCAGCCCTGTTCCCATAACAAACCAGAAGGGAGCTGTAGGCTGCTCGTTGGCTTTGTCGTGCACTGAGAGGGTGCTGGGGCTGCAAATCTGAGTTTGCATTTGCCCAACGGAGGCACAGGCGAGTGTTTAATGTCTCTATGTCATCTGGGCCTTGCTGGGCCATGGTGCGAATGATTCGGGGTGATTATCTCTGAGCTGCTTTGTTTTCCATGGGACTGCATGGGAATCTCCACAAGTGACTGCAGCAGTTGCTATTTAACCTGCAAACGCCCTGGGTGCCAACCGAAACGGGACACTTGGAGGAGACCGTGACCCAGCAACGGTGGGTGGGAAGAGCCATTCCCTCCTCCTTGCACATGAGTTTGTGCCTTCCAGCACGAGAGCAACAACTGCTGTAACATCTCCCTTGCTAAGCCTCCGCTTGTTCCAACTTCTTGCTTTCTTCTAACATGTTTCTCTTTTTTGCCTTCCTCAGGGCCAAATTTTCTCTCTCTTACACCAGGTGATGTCCCCTGCCTCATCCCCACCGAGGACTGCATCCGAAGGGGACCCAATCCCAACCGTGCAGTTGGACGTCCCCACTGCCACCGGAGGAGTCTCCCCAAATCGGAGACAGAATTGGACCTCAGCTGCTCTTTACGGCTGGGTCCCGCTCCTCCTGCTCCGGCAGCAGAGGCGAGAACTGCCATGCATGGAGGAGGCTGAGCAGCTCCCAGCTCTTCTGCCTCTCTCCTCCTGGTCCAGCCATGCACCCACGGCTCTTCTGCAGAGTTAAAGGCAGGCGGATAGGCTGTGCCTAGCACCGTACCACGGCGAGCTGGTGATGGGAGAGCAGGAGAAAGGCCAAAGTTAGCGAAAGGCGAGTATCATTTGCTCTTTGGGAGGTGCTGCCTCGCCAGGCGCTTGAGGCCGGGTGGGCAGCTGGACCCCTTCCCACCAGGCTGCTCGCGCAGCTCAGCAGCCCAGAGAAATTCCCTCCCTTGGTGCTGCCGCAGCTGAGCCACCTAATGAAATCTAGTTGCCTGTGCATGCTATATTAGGGTTACCATGGATATGGTGCCACAAACATTGGGCTGTGGCTTTGTTATATAAACAGGAGAGATTGCTACAAACACCCAAAATATCTGAAAAGGACAGGAAGAGACAAAAGTGTTCTTTGGGTTTGTTTATAATGGGTTGCATGATCCAGTGGATAATGCCAGTGGGAAGTGGGAGAAATTTGTGTTAGCTTTGAGAAGCGGAGCATAACTGAGCGGTGGTCTCAGACTCGGTAGCTCTGGGGACTCCCTCTGGTCTTCGACACGATCTTTCTAAAATGATCAAAAAAAGCGCTGCTGGCTAGGCTGCTTACTGACCCTACTCGTGCCCGAGAGCTGGGCTCCTTGCAGATCATGGTGTGAAGTGCATCATTTTTCATGCTCAAGTTCATTGTAGCTGAGCTTCACACTGATCTTGGCCCTACCCGATTTCTGCCATATGCAAAGAGATCCTGCTGCCTGCAGCTGGTGGGGACCAGGACTGGTGATGGTGGTAGAGACGCACAGTCCTCAGCTCTTCCAGAACTGCCCACACCTAACCGTGCTCAACAAGACCATCCAGCTAATCCTGTACCATCTCAGGTACAGAAAGTCCCTTGTTCAGTTTGAGAAATCATGTAATTTAAAGAAAAAAACTGCTCTAGAAATGGAGGTGGGATGTAAGGGAGATGGAGACATCAGAGTGGCTAAAATTGTATTGCACTCCCACTCCCCTGCCAATAAAAACACCATAAATAAAGTGGCTTTGCAATAACCATCTCCACGCATTGTAACACAGATTCATGTGTCCCTGCAAAAGATGCTCCAAGCAGGATAAACTCTGCTCTAGCCTTGTTCTGCAAGAGAGGTATGACAAGCTTGCTCCAGTCCTATCACGGTGATGGCTCTTCTCTTCCCAGCAGGTGCTACCCCCGAGCTCCCAGTTTCCACCAGTGGCTTTCTCTTCCCATCTTCCCTGCTCACCTGTGGGTGATGTGGCCAGCCCACGGCTGTTTCAGCTCCCTCCTGGCCTTCCAGATGCCCTTCACCATGGGATGACCATCCATCCACTTGTTTTCTCTCCTATCACTCCCCTGTGAGCCATCTTTCCGTGCTTCATTATCTGACATGTGGTGGGGAATACCAAACTCAGTAAGGAAAGATCTGCTTTATCATTTAAAAACACACCAAATCCAGTTTTTGCTCTTCAGGTGTAGGGCACCCTGCATTGCCCTCACGCATTACCTGCCATCCCTGATTTTGCAGGACCCATCTTAATTTTCATGAAGTGACCTCTCGCATCTCTAGAGCAGTGGGGAAGAGTTCTTCAATTTGGTAGGAAAAAGCAGCAGAAGGAGCTGGAATCTGCTGTGGATATGTGTCCAGGGGAAGGGCTGTCTGCCATGTGAGTTTTCGGTGTGGTGGGGCTCTGCTCTTTGATGCCGGCCTTTCGTGTTGCTTTTCCTCTAGCCACTGCTTTCTGGCACTAAGCTGCTTCCTGAAGATTACACAGCAAGTGAGGATCAGCGTCAAGAGGAGCCAATCCAGGAGAGGACATGGGGCCAAAAGAGCCTGAGGAGTTTGAAGATGCAGCTTTATCAGCTGTTGTGGTTTAACCCCAGCCAGCAACTAAGCCGCTCGCTCGCTCCCCCCGCACCCAGTGGGATGGGGAGAGAATCAGGAAAAAAGTAAAACTTGTGGGTTGAGATAAAGGCAGTTTAATAGGACAGAAAGGAAGAAAATAATAATGATAATGATGACGATGATAATAATAACAATAACAGTAATAATAGTACAATAATAATACCAAAAGAGTTAGAATATACAAAACAAGCGATGCATAATGGAATTGCTCGCTACTCACTAACCAATGACCAGTTAGTTCCCGAGCAGTGCTCCAGCTGCCCCCAGTTTATATACTGGGCATGACATCCCATGGTATGGAATACCCCTTTGGCCAGTTTGGGTCAGCTGCCCTGGCTGTGTCCCCTCCCAACTTCTTGTGCCCCCTCCAGCCTTCTTGCTGGCTGGGCATGAGAAGCTGAAAAATCCTTGACTTAGTATAAACATCACTTAGTAACAACTGAAAACATCAGTGTGTTATCAACATTCTCATACTAAATCCAAAACATAACACTCTTCCAGCTACTAGAAAGAAAACTAGCTCTATCCCAGCCGAAACCAGGACATCAACTTAGCAAAAGTGTTGGTGCACTGCACGACGAAAGCTGGAGGCCCTGCATGCTTGAGGTTCATTAGACAAGTTAGCAGGAGGTCTAATAAAGGGTAGAAATAGTGGATAATTATTTTTTCCTCCAGAAAACTCAACATGGCTTCTGTATAGGAAGTGCTTGTCCCTACAAACCTCTTGATAACATTAAAGGGGTCAATAAGCTTGATGGGAAGGTGTTTCCAGGAGATACGGTCTCTTTGGCTTTCCAAAGCTGTGACAGAAGGCTCCGCGCTATTCCCACCATGGCCTAGAAGGATTCCACCATGGAAGGATTATTCCCCCAGCTCCTTCTGTGCCCCTTCAGGCCAGCAGACCCCTGGTATTCACGCCTCTGGGATGAGGACTGCCCTGTGTAAAGGGGCATGAAGGAATCCATGGTGAGCATCCTTAAACTCCCCCCCCTTGCCTCTCTAAGACCTTTCTTTCACCGGCACTTCCATCGGAAGAAGCGGCTGCACAGGATCACATTCCAGCAAGTCTGGCACGTCATGTCGGGTGCAGAGGCAGGAGCTGATGGGCACGATGCGACATGATGTGCCAGGCAAGCCCTACCACGGAGCAGTCTTCAAGCACACGTTCCCTCAGAGCACCTCTGACCCATGTTGCTGTGGCTGAGGTTGATGTAACCTTGCCGTGAGCCTTGTCGTACGGTGTCGGTCACGGGCTGGGGATGTTTAACACAGCGAGCGTGGAGCACGCTGGCTTGTGGCACCGGGTAATTCAGCTGTTCAGGTTAAAACTACTTATTTAAGAAGTAGGGTCTCTCTGTTGTTGCTTTGTTAATTCTTTTAAGCAGATGCATCCCGTGGCATGCTGAGGTCGTCACCTTCAAGGACAGAAACCTCCCAGAGCCACATGTGGCAAGCCTGGCCCTGGGCATCTTCAACTCCATTACCTGCCTGAATCAGTGCTGCAAGCCACGGCGGCAGGGAGCAGCAGGTGCAAGAGGGGCACCAAGCAAGGTCCCTGTTATGGGCAGGTGTTAGGGCTGTGTTTATAAGCCAGGTGGTTCCTATATCGTGGGTGATCAAAGCAGGGAGGAGAAGGGCTGCTATGGAAGAGGATAAACTTGGGGATTAGGCTGCTGTTTTCACCTAAATGCAAGGTTTGCCTTTAAATCCAGCAAAGGTGACTGAGGTGCTGTAAGGATATACTCGTATCCCAGCGAGAGGATGAGGATGATGATGATGCAGTGGAGACCTTTCAGGCTGCCATCATGAATATTTGGGATCAGCTTGGAGACTGTCCAAGAGAAGGCACCTCCATAATTGTTGGGAAGAGGCAGAGTGAAGTGCCCAGCACGTTCATGAGGACCAGAGAGCAGCTGTCACTAAGAGAAGGTAAGCTTCCTCCTGCAAAGCTGCACACACAGGGTCCTATTTACTGCTGGGGAGCTTAAAGCAAAAACAAATGCCAAAGAGCAGCAAAGGAAAAGGCCCTGCCCTTAGGAATAGAAAAAGACGGTATTTGGCAGGTGATGATGAGGTTGTGTTGTCACTGTCCCTGGCTGCTGCCTCTAAACCCCCTCCCAGGGTCTGCATAGGCAGAAGGCACGTGGCATGTGCCTGCAAAACGCGTGGGGCTGGTTTATTAGAGCCCTAACGCTGTGTTGGAGCAAAGCACTGGCTGAAGCAGTGTGATCCTTTACCGATATTAAGTGCCCCCTCTGCTACCCTGTTTCAGGTGTTTGGGGTTTTTTTGCATTTCTGAGAGGCCACACACTTGATTTGTGTCGTGCCCACCAAACTGCGGTTGCTAAAAGAGGCTTGAGCCTCAGAACGGCACCGCTATCCCCCAGGCTGGCGGAGCAAGGAGGTGACGAACGGAAAGCTGGGCAGCGATTCCGCAGCCCATTGCTCCAGCAATACCCACGTTTGGTTGTGGTTTGGGGTCACGTAGCCCTTTGTGCTGGTTTTGGCTGGGGTAGAGTTAATTTTCTTCATAGCAGCTAGTATGGGCTGTGTTCTGGATTTGTGCTGAAAACAGCATTGATGACACAGAGGGATGTTTTAGTGACTGCTGAGCAGTGCTCACACTGAGTCAAGGCCTTTTCTGCTTCTCACCCCACCAGCGAGCAGGCGGGGGGGGGGGCACAAGAAGTTGGGAGAGGACACAGATGAACCCAACTGGCCAGAGGGATATTCCAGACCATATGACATCATGCTCAGCATATAAAGCTGGGAAAAGGAGAAGGAAGAGGGGGGATGTTCAGAGTTAACGGTGTTTGTTATCCCAAGTCACTGTTACGCGTGATGCTGCCCGGCTTTCCTGGAGATGGCTGAACACCTGCCTGCCATTGGGAAGCGGTGAATGGATTCCTTGTTTTGCTTTGCTTGTGTGCACAGCTTTTGCTTTACCTGTTAAATTGTCTTTATCTCAGCCCACGAGTTTTCTCACTTTCAGTCTTCCGACTCTCTCCCCCATCCCACCGTGGGGGGGGTGTGAGCGAGCGGCTGCGTGGGGCTTAGTGGCCGGCTGGGGTTAAACCACGACTCCCTGGGTGCAGGGCAGTCTCGGATGGAAGATGTCTCCAGGGTCATGACAGCCAGGTGGGAACATGCCCTTCCCTGATGGCAGCACGTCAGGAGTTGCTCCCTGGGGATGGAGCAAGCTGGAGGTGGGGAAAAAAGGCCTAGAGAGTGGCCTTGAATGCTGAGAGAGGGGAAGGTCGTACGATATTCCTGGGCAGTTTGATCCCAAGTCCTGAGTCAAGCGAGAGGAAACCAAGAATCCTTGGGTGCAGGAGTGTGAATACATGAACTCACCGAAGGATTTACGCTGAGAATAACCCATTGGCGGTGGTGGAGGAAAGCAGGTGATTATAACCTGAATGCTGTACTCAAAACCTACAAATGATTTGGCTCCTGGCTGCTGCTGGTCTATTTATCCCACAGACTTGGCAGGCACAGGACACTTCCCAAATGCCAAGAGGGGTTGATAAAAGTTGTGGCTGGCCAGCTGCCAGCTCTCCAGGCTATCGGCTGGCGCTCAAACCGCAGATACTAATTAGCACTTTCATTCTGTAAGAATTTAGGTTGCAAAGTCTAGGGGATCTGGCTCTTTGCAGCCTGTGTTTGTACAGCCCCTAGCACGACGGGGCCATGCTCACAACAGAGGTCTTGCACGCCGTTGCAATACAGAAATATATTATAAAAACCTTTGTCTCCTTCACAGGTAACTAATCTTCACAGAACTGCTCTTAAAGTAAGCAGACCTTGTGTTAGTCCAGAAAACGACCTCTAAACTTACTCCAGGCAGCTCAAGTGTTTGCTAAGTCCTTGTCAGAACATTGTTTTTCCTTGCTTCTATCCTGGGCTCAGATCAGTGGAGAATTGCTTTGACACATTCATTCTGGAGCAAGGAGGCTGTTTATTGCAGTACAGGAGTCCAGGCATAGAAACCGAAACGATTGGCCCAAGCAAAGAACCTCCATCGCTCATATTTCTGAACAAAGATACAATGATAAATTGCTAGACAATGACATTTGACCCATAAAAGTAATAAAAAGCTAAAATTGTTTTCTTGGTTTGGTTTTGTTTTTTTTTTTCCTGGCAGAGCTTTTCAATATCTTTTGCACATAGTCCAAGCAACCTTGAAGCAAAACTGACAGCAACCATGACATAGACAGTTTAGTACTAACCGATTCAGTCTATAGTAATTAAACAGTAATACACTTAAGTAGACTCTCTAAAGATAAACTATATTTTGCCCCTTGCTTTCATTTCTTGTCATTAGACTGGGTGGCTTGCCTTTCAGATCTCTGCACAGGTGTTTGAACTGCGTGCAAAGTGTGCTGAAATTACTGGCAGTAATTAGTTTATATAGGGAGCAATTAATTAAATGCAACTGTTTCCTTCTCTATAGATTAAAAGAGTGCTATAAGCGATACCATCTTAAAAAGAGCAGATGTGCTATAAAAGGACCAGAGACTAATTATTCTCATCAGTCAACAAGGACAGAACAAGTATCGATGGGCTAAAACTGCCAAAGAGAAAAATTAAGTTAGCCCTTAGGAATAACTTGGGGACTGCGGACGCAAGTCAGGCCAGGGAAACGAACGCTGCGGGACAGAAGTCACGCGTCCCGACAGACAGAGACACTCCAGGCTGAACACGCTCGTCTTCCCAGCTTCGTTGCCGGGAGGCTGGAAGAGGCAGTGGCCCGCAGAAGGGTCCCTGCTGCCTGAGGAGTTTGACAGCTTGCAGACAACGTGGGTGACAGCAGCTGAGGCTGATGGCAGGGTCTGCAATTATTAGGCAGGGCTGGCAGGGCCTCCCGAGACATGCCGAGCATCCTCAGTGCCCAGGGAGAGAGAGCCCGGGGACGAGCGGCTGCCAAGCCCAGAGGATGCACTGGGAGAGCTGGGGCAGTTTTTGCTTCCCTGCCACACCAGTTTGGGGATGGGGACAACCTCCGTGCGTGGCTGTGACGGTGCTTTTCGTGCCAGTGCCTCGGCAGGTTGCCCACCTGCTAGAGGGGTAACGGCAGCTTGAATCGCCAGGTTTTGTCCCAGGTTTTGCTATTAGCAAACACCGCTCTTTCCAGCTCTGGGACGCGGTGACACTCTGACACTAAGGAATTCTTGTGTCTCACCACTGCTAGTGCCAAAGGAGCCCTGTACAGCGTTGATGTCTTTGGAGAAAGCTATGGAGGAGGATTTCTGGGTTAGCTGAGGTTGTGCTGGAACAGACATGGATTTGGGAAGAGGAGAGAGGCTCCCCTCCCCAGGGGTGGCTGCCACCGACAGCAAAAACCTCAGTGCAGCTCCTGATTAAACGGTGCCCGGGACAAAGTCACCTCAGCTGTAAAGTGCCCCGGGACCCTCGTGGGGCTGAACGGGGGACGTTGCGGGGTTTGTCTTGGTTTTCTCCCCTTGCAACCCCTGGGGGGGTGGTGGGGGTGGTGGTGTGTGCTTTCCTTGCACCAGCACTGGTGCT
>JANZLQ010000055.1:16000790-16023774 GCA_026212715.1 Elanus axillaris | reverse complement strand
GGAGGGGGGAAAAAAAAAGGAGATAGAGGGGGAAAGTGGAAGGGGGGGATGGAAAAGGAGCTGGCCACAGGTCTGTCGAAGCTGGGAGCTGCCAAGGACGATGAATTCAATCCCCAAACTCCCAGCACCGCAGACACCAACAAGCCTGCAAGCGGGGCCAGCTGCAACAGGCCATGGCGGCCGCTCGGCCGGCCAGCCCGATCAGAACTCACCGGTCCCCAGTCGGAGACGGTCCACTGCCGGTCGCAGGGTGGCCCTGTGCAGTTCTTCTCAGCCAGGGGCCGGGCGCTGGCATCGCAAAGCTTCTCGTCTTCCGAGCAGCGGATGTCCCGGGTCACCACGCTCCGCTCTCCGCACCGGGCTGAGCACTGCCAGGAGGGATGGGGAGCACGGTGTCAGCAGGGGCTCCCACTACGATAAGAACTGCTTTCTGGAGGGGGTCAGGGGTGTTTTGGTTTGGTTTCTTGGGGTTTTTTTTACGTTTTTAACATGAAACTCTAAAGACACACATTGACAATGCATAGGTGACCGTACAACTATCCATAGCAAAGCTGTCCCTCTTCCCCAGAACTACACAACAGCTTCAGCAGTCAGGTTCAGGTGCAGGAGGGCTGTATCCTGCCCGGCTGCTGTGCAAGCTCTCCACCGGGTGATGCCAGAGGGTGAAAACCCAAGGCACCAAAAATGCCTGATCAGAGCTGAAAAGTTTTAGCTGTCACCTAGACACTGGGTGAGATCTCCCTCGCCTCCTTCCCAGGAACAGCCAGCTCCTTTCCACCTCTTTGGAGAACGTTTTCCCCAAACCGCAAAACTGAGATTTTTATGCTGTGGATAAATTTGGCACCGTGCAACCCAGTGACATTATTTAGAACTGGATTTGAGTTACTACAGTCTCACATACACACATTTGCTCCATGCATAACGTAAAGCAGGGAAAAGTGTCAACAGCACAGCACTCAGACACACCACGCTGATATGTTAATCCTCAGATCCCAGAAATGTGCTTTTTTTTTTTAATGCCTATTTCCCCAGCCAACTTGGCACCCTACTTCAGATGGGATCCAAATGAGATTAGCTTTGCTGCTGGCTAAGAACAAACTACTCCAGGACTGTCTCAAGCAATCTGTCCCTGACACATGCTGGAGGAGAATACGGATTTCTGCAAAATAAGCCACTCCGGTTTGCTACACCGGTCAAAATAACGCGCCAGCACGTGCGCAGGGAGCTCCTCTCTACCCAGCTGGGAAAGTGAAAACATCCTGCAATACCAGGGAACGCACCAGCCCCTCCATCAGCTCGAGGGAAATGACGCACCCCAGCTTGCAGAGGAAAGGAGACATTTAAATTATGACCAAGAAAAGTTTTAGTAGCCTCCTGGGAGGAAGAGTCCAATCCCTCGTGGTGTAAACCATGGGGCAGATTTTCACCCATGGACAGCTTGGCTCGGAGCTCAGTCTGCTCTGGCTTAGAAGGGGGTCTGGGCTCGATTTGGGAGCCAGAATGACATTTGCTCCTTTGCAGAGAGTCAATGAGCGTGTGGGCTGCAGGGCACAAGTGCCACGCTCTGCGCGTGGCTGTCACCATCACGGGGGGCTGGTGGGGGCACTGTGGGCGAGCTCGGAGGCACAGACCCGAAATCTCACTCTCCTCATGCACACCCACTTCCAAAGGCCACTGAAGAGCCAGGGCTATTCCGAGCAATGCAGGGGGACATAGTTATACCCCCTGTGCATTTTACACATTCCCTGGGACCCCTACCCGAGCTTGGAGATGGGCTCTGGCTCCCCAGGGAAGTGGGACTGGTTTGGTCACTTCCATGGTTTTATGTCTGCAAGTGACAGGCTGGAGCCCTGGCCGTGCCTGGACATGAATTCAGGGGCACACACCTTTTCACACGTTTTCCCGAGCAAACCAACAATCTAAAGCCAAGCGCAGCACTGCATCACCCCAAACCGTCTTCCAACTGCTTTGGGGATCTGCTTAAGGCATAGCTAGGAAAAGGTTTAGCTCTCCAGGTGGTACAGGGAATTGGAGGTGAGGAAAGGAAGTTTTGGGGAATATAATTCACGTGTGAGGTGGGATCTTCTCCCTGGCACCTTGCGGGTTGAAGAGGCTGCCAAGCAAGTAATGGTGGGAGGATCTCAGCTGCAAGCTCCTGCCCCATCTCAGAGGGCAATGCCAGCACCTTATGTGCGGTCAAAGACTCTGTGGTTGACTGATGGTGGTGGCCTCCGCATCCTGGAGGTGAACCAGGGCTTCATTTTAGGGAAAAAAAAATTACTGGTAGGTGTTTGCCCAAATGCAACAACTGCAGCCGGTGTCCTAGAAGGCAGAGTCTCTGATGGCCACAGATGTGCTTCAGTTGGGAAAGGAATGGAGAAGTGCAGGCACGCGTGCTTGCCCTCAGCGCTGCCAGGACGGCAGTCCCCAGGGACTTACCTCGGACCACTCCGACATCTCCCACTGGGGCCCGCAGGCTGGGTTCTTGCAGACCTTGCGCTCATCTGGGCGGGTGATGTCAGCAGACTCACAGAGGTCGCTGTAGACGGAGCTGTCGAATCCCGGAGAGATCATCTTCCAGCAGCGGACGATGCGGAACTGGTAGCCCTCCCCACAGGTGCGGGAGCACTCGCTCCAGCTGCTTGTTTCCCACCTGTGGAGGCAAAAAGAGGCCATCGTGCCAGGCATGGCTGGACTGGGGCCGAAGCATCCCATGGGAAAACCCTGCCTGCTCTCGGCTGGATGGAGATGGCTGCAATAGGAACGAGCTGTAGTCAGGCTGCCAGCGTGCGAGAGCTTTCCCCATGAGATGGGATGTATTAACGGATGGTGGTTCCATGCAGCAGACCTGAGCTCGTGCCCGCAGCGGCGGATGCTAAAACCAGATTGCCGAGAGGAAGGAGGCACCGGACGGTGAGGCACGGACCAGTGCCCTCTGCCCAGCCTGTCACCCGCAGGCTGCATGCTCCCCAGCTGAGACTCCGCGTGTGCCAGCACTTTTCTCTGCCGTGCTTTTCACCCGTGTTTGACCTCTCTTGTTTGCCTGATCAGCTAAAGTATGGAGAGGACACAGCCATACATCACCCTGCAAATCCCAGCAATAATGTCACACAAAGCTGTCTGAGCCCTGGCAGGACATTCGTGTACCACCATCAGTCTAACTCTGCTAACGTCATGCGATGGGCTGGGAGAGCTGGGATCTGCTCCAAGGCATTGCCTGCCCCTTACTGTGCCCCACCGCTACTGTCCTGACGTTACAGGAGGGGAGCAGCTTGAGGGAAGACATTAAAAGTCCAGATTTTTACTGTACGTTAACATTATAGCACTCGTGAATTAAATAATAAAGCTTAAAATGTGAAAATCTAAACGGATCAGCATTCACAGGCACCCCGCAGCTGCCACTCTGAGCAGGAGAGGCACATCCCGCGGCTGCATGCCGGCCTCGCACCCCGCATGGGGCTCCAGGCACAACAAGCAGCCGTAGGGAGATGTCACACGTTTAGAGGTGCCACCTAAATTCAGACGGGAGATGAAACCAAGGTCTTTCCCATCCAGATCAGGCAACATTCTCTTAGTGCTTTCTGTTGGAAAAGTGTTGCCAGCCCAAGCAGTATCCCATCTGCCTAAGTGCTAGCGAATGTGCTCGGCTGCTGCGTTTGAGTTCCCGGCAGCTCCTTGGTTTACCCACTGCTGAGCTGCAATCACTGGTAAATCACAGAGCAGCTCTTCTCTCTTACAGTGCAAGCCCCTGGAGCCAGAACAGAACAACTATAAGGAGAGGTGGCTTTATAAAAGACCAGTGGGATAATCTAAGCATGAAAAAAGCCCCAGTGCTTGTGCTAAAAAATTACAAAGTTAATGCAAATAGATTAATGTCCCCACGGTGTCCACAGGGCAGGTACGTTCCCAGCAGTAGCACCATCCACCTCCCCACACTTTTCTTGCCTCAGCTGCAGCCTGCCCTGGCTTTCAGCCTTAACACACAAGGTTCAACGAGATCTTCTACTGCAAAGAGCACGTCCTTTCCGCCCCCGTCCTCCTTCACAATTACCCGAGGCGAAAGCAAGCACCCTCCAGGGACCAGGTGCCATACTGGGTCCCTGGCATCACTCTACTCTTGCTTTGCACTGTTCACAAGGGACACCAATCCAGGGCGTGCACCAGACAGATTTACTTCTCCCTTTGCCCTGTCCCTAGTCTGACACCATCACAGTCCTCCTTCCCTTTGACAGACAGCCGTCTGTCCTGCCCATAACTGCTCTAACTTGCAAACCTTCCAACAAGCACGCCCCATGTTACAAACCAGCAGCCGGGGTGCCCCGAGCCGCACAGCCTGGCTCTGGACTGCAGTCACGCTGTTCGGATAAAGAGCCGCATCAGAAGGAAAACCTTCGGAAGGATTTCCGGCACGGGTTCCCCTCTGCACCAAGCTCTTGCCTCAATACAAGCAAACCTCAGTGATGTTTGGGATGCTGAAGGGACCCGAGGGCTGGATCCGTGGCACTGTTTGCAATCCCGGCCCCTCCACCCAATTCACACACACTCCTCCACGTGCCGGCCAGGGCAGGATACTGCCGGCGGTGTTAAGACTTGATGGGAGCGCCAGGTGCAAACTCTGCCAGGATTTACAGAAGTTTTAACCTGGCATCTTGAGCTAAAGCACTCAGGAGGAAAGTCTTGCTGCAGCCCAAGGAGATGCAACTAGGGAGAAGGGACAGGGGTTCTGTGGGCCATCCCTGCTGCCCCCCCAACAAATCCATGCCGACCCCCTCCCGCATCCACATCCACAGCGGAGAAAGCGTGGAGCCCCCCAGGAGCGCCCTGTCGAGGTGGTACCTTGGCTGGCACTCTCTCCCAGCACAGAACTCATGGATGGGCTCAGGACGGGTCATGGCATCACAGTACGTATCATCCACTTCGATCCCATCATAGCGAACACACATAGCATATGTGGACATCACTCCTAGTTTCAAAGAGAATACATACACACAACAGAGGACGCTTGGTGATTTTGACATCCAAACTCTTTTTCTTTTTTTTTTTTAGCTGCATTTTCCAAAACTTCCTCCCCATGGAAAGCAGCAAGCTGGACTTTCTGGCCCACGGGATGGATGCTGCCGGGAGGGGAGGACCACGGTGGCCACCCAGCCAACATGGGCAGCACGGTTGAGTTCAGCCAGCTCCGAAGGCGGGCACGGCCACCCTTGCCAGGGCTCGCCACCAAGATCAATATATGACTAACACATTTTTATAGGAAACGCTCAGGGCGATGAGTCTGCTCGGCAGCTCCCTCCACCTCGCAGCCATCAGCTCCCACCCTGCTGGCCTCATGGGTGGAAGCGACAGAAAACGGTCCCCAACCCACTCCATCCACCCCCTCTCTCTCTCTATGCATTACACCCTGTTTGGGCCTGGGTGCCCCTCAGTTGCACCCAGCATTCCGGGCCAAGGAAGGGCTCCCAGGGGCTTTGCAAGGAGGCACCTGCCCCTCCTGCTCCCCTGCCGAAAGCACAGGCAGCCAGTGTCGGCAGACCGAGACCTTTTCCCCCCCGCAGCCTGCCATGCCAAAGTAAATGTTGTGAAGTCCATTCTGGGACCTGGCTGGGGACCAGGAGGCTGCTCTGGCTACAGGTAACAAGAATTGCAGCTCTCGGGAACATATGGTTTACATGAAACTAAAAAAAGATCTACAGCTCTTGACATGGTATTGCTTCTCTGCGATATGTCATTAAGAAAAAGCAATGAGAAAGGAGAAATTTAAGTAAAACCTCTCTCTGCTAGCTGCAAACTGGGGTAGAGCAGCCCAGCCCAGTCAAGGAGGAAATTTGTTCAGAGGGGATCAAAGAAGTCAAAAATGGCCCAGAACACGTGGCTGATGAGATGCTGGGGAAAGGGACGGCTTGCAAAGCTCCTGCTGCAGGCATGTGTCTGCTGGACAAGAACAAATGCTTAAAAAAAAATCCTTGCATTTGCTCTTTTAAGAGATGTCCCTTAGATTGCAATCTCCTCTCTCCTCCTTTTTTCCTTCTTTCTAATTCCAGAAGCGCTGCAGGATCTGGATTATTTCAGGGACAGCGGTGTCGGGGAGCGGTGCAGGTGACTGCACAACCCACACACATGCTTCATCACAAGTGATGGGCTCGCAGAGGCCAGGACTCCCTAACCAAGGAGTAAAGGAGGAGAGACATCGGGTGGCTTGAAGCTTTTTGGGGGGCAAAAAGGGGGAATTTATGCAAAAAAAAAATACAGGCTGTTTTGATATCCCTGGCACCTATGTTGCTGTTCCAGATTTATACCCTCACAGCCGAGATCAGGCTCCAGGGTAGAAGGAGTGGGAGGAAGAAAACAAAATCAAAAAGCCAAATGCTATTTTGTTTCCTGCCAGAGCTGAACAGTCTTCAAAATTTCACTCTGTGGGGAAGGAGCTGAGCTTTTCAAAGCCCTCTGAATGGTCAAAAAGGGGAGGAAGGAAGAAAAAACAAAACAAACAAAAAAAAAAAGGAGGTAATTTGCTGAGACTCAGCACAGGTTTGGGGATTCCACTGAGCCCCAGGGCATCCTCACTGGACTGGGAAGCAAAGGTGATGTTCAGAGCTCCCTGAAGGGAGCATGTTTTGCGGGACGATGGACATGCCAGGCACCAACACCTGGCCCCCTGACATCGATGGGATTTGCATGCTCTCAGTCCCTGGCTCCTCTCCCCGCCTTTGCACCCAGGTGGAACAGGTTTGGGGTCATGCTAAACCAGCTCCAGAGATGGCGAGATCCCCTACACATCACCAGGTTCTTCCCATCCCTAACAGACATAAAAGTGACTCACACACCAGGTGATTTCAGCGGTTGTGCAGAATTTGGCTGCTTCTTATAACTACCTGTGGTACATGTAGAGCTGCAGGGTTCATGGGAGGAAAGCTTCCACCTGTACATGTCAGCAGCACTCACACCTTGGCCCTTTCTTAACAACTTCAATCTGTTTCTAGCAATAAGCAAACAAAACAAAAAAAAAAAACAAACAAAAAAAAACAAAACAAAAAAAGGCATTTACAAGGCGAGCGTTGATAGGCCACGTCAGAGACACACATCTGCCAGCAGGCTGCAGTTCGGTTGGGTTCGGGTTTGGGAGGGGATTTGCTTTGTTTGGCGGTTGGGTTTGTTTTTTCTGGTTTTTGGGGGTTTGTTTGTTTGTTTTAATTGGTTTGTTTTGTTTTACAACATACCTGTCCTGAGCCCCAAGTAGAATCCCCAGCCCGGTTAGAGGCAGAGCTTCCACTGTCTAGAAATAGAGAGAATGGGATAAAAATACCCACAAGTAGAAACAGTTCAGAATTTAACAAAGTTTGCATTTTCTGCTCAAGTACACCTGGCCCTTGGCATACAGTGACTAAAGGTGCAGTATCTCCTCCCCTGTGCCTCCAGGGCCGGGCACGCCGACTCGTGCTGCTCAACACAGCAGAGCTTTCGGCTGCTCAAATCTCAGCAGCTCACTCCTGAAAGCCAACATGTGGCACAGGAGTTCATAAGCTTGCTTCTCGAAGCACACTTTGCTTTTAAACACCAAGGCATGCCATTTGCCTACCCGCTGCTTTTGCCACTCTTGTTTTGGTTTGGTTTATTTTGTTTTATTTTAGGTAGGTAATTTGCATCTCTCATATCCACGCTGCGCTCAAACACGTAATGCCATCGGGAGAGGAGTAACGGAGTCAGCCTGGTGTACGAAAAAGCATTTGTCAAACCAAGAATAACAGCTTCTCCCAGTTCAGTGCATCCTACGTGCTGTGAGGTTATAACACATCAGGGATACTGCACCTTTACAACAAAAGGCTTCAATTCCGTTCTCATACCTTTGTTCAAACCCTTGAAACAGCTACACTGAAATAGTGTACAAGGTTGTATCCTGACATCCAGTTGTCTCTGGCCTGGCGAGATATGCAGCTTGTATGATTTCTAGGCAGCAGAAGCTCTGAAATTGCCTTATTTAGTTGTTCGTAAGAAAAAGTTCAGGTTCAGTCTATCAAATCAACCTCTAAAAGGACACTGTTGAGAATCCAGCCATTTCCTTTCAGACCCACCCTCCTTCCACCGCCAGCACTGAGCCTCCAGAAGGATTAAAAACAACAATCTCATTTTCCCTGTTGATTTTGCCTCTGTCAGTTTGGCAAATGGTCACTTCCTGCACTTGAAATGGAACCGAAATGAATGTGACTATTTTTTGCGGAAAAATAACAACCTCAGCTCACTATAAATAGTGCTTTATCTTGCCAAAACAGCTCTGCCTGGGGACCCGCATCGGCCTCCGAACCCAGCTCAGCCCCAGCTGCCATCGGTGTGCTGCCTGCTGCCACCCTGCCAGGAGAGGGCTCACAAGATGACAGTTTTCAGTAAGAGCCATTAAAACATAGTCAACATCTGCTTTTTGTACTTTAACTTGCCTGGAAAACAGGGTATTACCTAGATCCTCCAGGCTATACCCTGCTCTCCGAGTCACCAAAGTAAACACCAAGTTACCCTGTGACTGGGACTCCCTCTCCCTTAGAAGGAGAAAATAATCTTCAAAATAAGCTTTATATCACATCTGAGGACAGAAAAATCTTTCAACAGTGTCCCTTTCATGTATGTGATCCTAAATAAAGAGCTGCTTCTATGCTTAAGGTCAGAGGGACAAGTTCTTTCCAGATAAATCGGACATTTGGTCATAGGGCAGCGTTTAGCTCTCTTACCATTTCAAACAGACAAAACTGTCATTTTGTTCTCCTCTAAACGCAAACAGCAGCACATTGTCCCACAAAGCTGGTGGGATTTTCTCTTTTCTTTTTCCTCTTTAGTATGAGCTTTATTATGAAGTCACATATTTTCTTCCCTGCCCGCACTTTGCTTCTGCTTTTCAAGCAAGAAACAGCACCAAAAATTAGCACCAGCCCCTCACTTATAGCTGAGGTCTGGGGTGCCCATCTTCCCGAAACAGTCCCCGTAGTAGAAGAATAATCCTAACAAGCGCACGCAAACGTCACAGATCAACGTCCAGAGTCCCTGGGCTCACATTTCTGTGTTTTGTTTCAGCTATTATTTTTAAGCAAAGGGGAGAAACCCATGGCTCCTGTTGCAGGATCAGCCCTGGCCACACACTGCAGCATGGGCATAGGATGGAGGACGAAGGGTGCCTGGATCTGCCCTGGCATGCCACGGAAAGGTTTTAACTGCTCCAGGAGAAAAAAAGCAGCACCGCATCCCTACCAAGGCACAAGAGCCACCCACCCGTCCCCATCCCAGCGGGGCTTCTTCCCAGAGAGGAAATGTAACGCACCATGCTGGTACAAGGTGCTCCTATAACTGGACAACTGCATCCACACTAAGAACTACAACAGTTTAGAAAGAAATAAAATGCCCCACCTCTAACCAACGCCGTCCCACGTGTACAGACTGGCTGGTTACAGTCTACAAAGAGATGATCTTCCCTTGCTTGTTCATTGACAGGGAATGAAAATGAGCAAAGAGCCACTGCCCATCCCAAACTGAGCCTGGGAAGGGTTTGGGAGGTCTCCTGCCCAGAACTAGGCTGGCCCCAGTAAGAGTCTGGGTCCCACAGGGCCTCGCACAGTCCAGTTTTGCCCATCTCCAAGGACGGAGGTTCCCGAAACCCAGGGCAAAAGGTTTTCCCTTGTGCCCCATCACCATTCCCTGCAATGCAGATTCTGGCTGTCCCCTCCACCTCCCTTCCTCCTGGAGGCACAAGTCCAATCCCCAGTGCTGTCCACACGCCTCGTGCTCCAGCACCTTGCCCGTGACACGCCAAACCCAAAACCGCATCCCGCTGTCAGCATGGGCTTTATCCTGCTGTGTTAGGTGCCAGCGGGACCTTTAACCGTGGCCTCAGTGAGCTGAGCTGGGGCTCCTCATCTGTCATTCCCACCCAGGGGATACAGATACCGCAATTAGCGTTACGATTGCAACCGGGCTTGAAGTAATAAATAAAAAGTTGGGGGAAGCGATAAAGGCAGGCTGTCCCGACACAGTCCCTTCTCTCCCATCCCCCAGAAGTGAGGATTGCCCATCTCTGCAGCGGTAGCAGAGCAGCCGGTCCCTGAGCCTGCAAACATGCCCATCTCTCCCTCCTCCACACGTGCCCACACTTGCAGATGCTCTAGTTGTCGATGACATTATGGGCCTTTCTGAACTGCCGAGGAGGAGAGCAATGCCTCTATGCAGTGCGTGAAGCCTCTTGAAAGGAGGTGCAAGTGGGCTTGTTGCCTTTTTTTTTTCCTTCCCCCTCTATTTTTTTTATAATATGACATGCCTCCAAACAGCATGTTTCCTGCACCCCAGCTGCCCCACATCGGCCTCCACTGGCCTTTCAAACCCCCACCATGGCCCTATGGCAAGGGACGGAGCCAGCGAGGAGCTGAGCATCTCTCAGCCCAGGCTATAGCTCCAGCTGGGCCTGGGTACAGCCTTTTGGCTAGTGCAAAACTTTTTTTGGATATTAATATTTAGATCTGAAAAGTTCATGTTTTATTCCAGAGAGTGGAGGGGGGAAGAGGGAACACTGTAGAATAAAACCAAGGGAAGAATGAGGGGGGCGGGGAATGGCAATGCTGGGTATCCTTCCTGAAGGGCTTAAATCCCTGCCCTGTGTCTTTAATAGATGGACATCCAGGGACAGTGCAAGGAGCTTTTTAGCACCACAGAAGTCTGCACTGGAGCCACTGACAGTCTTTTGTGATCGTCCTGTAACAGCCAAGCTGTTCTGAAGGGTAAAGGACGTAGAGGTCCCTGTATTCCCAGGAGGCAGGGAAGCGCTAGCCCCGTTTAACAGCTTCTAGGAGAGAGGTTTGGGGTACAGGGTGCCAGCTGAGGCCACCCAGGGTTCGGGGAGCCCCATAGGCAGGGCAGCCCCCTTCCTCGCCCCCGCGGCACGGTAAGGCAGGGGAGCTGACGGCACTGCCCTCGCCTGTCAGACTGCTAAGGAAATGCTTGCTTTGGCAGCTGAAGGCAAAATTTCCAAGCCAAGCCACGAGAAGAGATGATAGACTCGAGCCCTTGGCAACGTTTTAATGTTCTTATCATTAAGAAGTTTGTTGATACATTTGGCTGCACGGACATTTTCTTTAGCATAAGGTTTTTTAGCATAAGCTCGTATAAGTTCTGGGTAAATACAGCTAACTAACCAGAGAGCTTCTGCTCGGTGCTTTACATCTTCTAAAGCTCAGCATCATAACCCGTGTTTTACTGGTGGTGAAGACCAGGAGGCAGAAGAGTCAAAGCAGCAGAGCCAGGAGGAGACCCAGAGGGGAGCTTTGGGTGCCGTGGGTCCCCAACAAGCCATGGGGGTGCACAGCGGGACCCAAATCCCCAGCTGTGGGTCTGGCACCTGGATAACTCCCAAGGCCTTGGTTTCAGCTCAAGCTCTCTGGGGAGTGCTCTAATGTGTGGCTACGCACCAAGGAGGGCTAATTGCTGCTCTGCAGCGATGGTCCCGTCTCAGTCCCTGTGTGCCCACCCTAGGAATGAGCTCCCACGGGCTGCTGGCAGTAAAGGCTGCTCCCCAAACAGCCCCGGGGCTCCTCAAAAGGCCCTAGTCTCAGACTTGCGGACAAGCACTGGCCTGAGACTCCCTTTCACCCAGCCCATCCTTGCCTGGACAAACTCTGCTGCTAAAGATAGATTAAGCCTTTTTTTTACCTTCCCACTGCATTTTATAACACTACCACTCCAAACCAGCCATCAAAAGGAATCCTGAAGTGACAGTCCTAATATCAATCAATGAGCTGCCACTGGAAAGCTTTTGATATTCTTGTCAAAGCAGTGACTAATTGCACTGCTTCCGCATCTCCCAAGGCGGCAAACCCAGGCTATTTCTGCAGGCCCTACAGAGGAGCTCCTGTTG
Organism: Elanus axillaris; assembly: GCA_026212715.1. Lineage (NCBI taxonomy): Eukaryota > Metazoa > Chordata > Aves > Accipitriformes > Accipitridae > Elanus > Elanus axillaris. The sequence goes on along the minus strand of JANZLQ010000055.1, from coordinate 16,011,893 downwards.
TCCTGCTCTGCCTCTCCAGCAGTAGGTTAAGCAGGCTGGGCCATGCCTGGGAGCTGCTGGAAGCGTGTTCCTGCCAACACAAGTGAGAAGGATCATGGGTGGCAGTCAACAGGGTGGGTAAAAAGGGGCCAGGACCAACTTCTGCTGCATCAAAACTTGGAGGAAGGGGCCTGGGGAATTAGAGTAGGATGTCAAGAGAAGGGAAAAGGAAGAGGCTTCTTTATGGCCACGGCTGTGATAAACAAGCAATGCTCAACCTGACAGCCATCAGCATGGACTTGCCAACATCCCCACTAAGGAGGGCAGACGAGTTTTCCTCTTGCTTAAATGCTCTCTTGACTTTCTGCTCCCAAACCTCTGGCCCTTCCTTCCAAATTAACCCCCAACAGAAAGCTTTCATGTAAATCATCCTACCCCCACTTACCTTCTGAGCTCCAAAGCAGACAGAAGCCATGCAATGGGGTCTGAATTAAGTACAGGGCTATTATGAATCAAGAATAGCAATAAATAGGATTTACTATAACTAAAGACGTGTCTCCTACCTTGCTTTGTGGGTTCTGTTCCCTTGAGGGCTGGTCATGGTGATAGTGGCATTTGAAAATGGTGTCTCTGCAGATGCATTGATGGCTTTGCTCAGCTCCATGTAAGTGCTATTAATGGTGTAGGTCACAACGCCATCAGTGTCCTCATAGTCAACATAGAGGCTGTCGATGTGTGACCCCACAGAGTTGATTGGGTCTGCCTGGGCAAAGATGCTGTTCATGGTCATGTTGAGCACCAGCTCCTTGGAGTCCGAGGTCTTGTCCAGCAGCTTGTCCGTGATGGCATTCTCCAAAAGAAATTCCCTGGAGGCGAACCTGGGGTCGAAGTCTCTGTCGTCATGGTCTGTCTGGTAAGTAGACCTGGTTACGTTTGAATCTAGATTGGAGCCAACAGGGGGAAACAACAATGACAACCACAAAATGCATTCAGGCTGGGAGGCGAAAGCAGCCCGGAGCAGCAGGGGCACGCCGGAGCCTGAGCAGCCGCCGGCGAGGCTAGAGGCAGGAGTTGGGGTCTTGGGGAAGGGGTATCTCATGGGGTTGTACCCCTTTGGGAAGGGTTTGCAGCTCAGTGGGTCTCATCCTGCTGTCGCGTGGCCAGAGGAGAGCTCAGCACCTGCCAGCACTGCCCCAAGCAATAGCAGAGGTCAGAAAGGAAGATGCCCTCCTGGCCCCAGAGCCCATGCAGCCATGCTGGGAAAGCGCTCAAGGCAGTTTGGTGGTGGGATGCCCAAGGGACTGGAGTGGGAAGGAGGTTGCTGGGGGCTGTGGAGAGGTGGGAGGTGATGGAAGATGTTGTGACGGGAAGCTTTGTGCACCCAGGGCTCCCTCCTGTCCTTGGCATGAGGCAAAGCACGGCAGGGCACCAGCGGTGAGACCTTACCCATGGCCACCCCCCACCCACCGGAAACCAGAACCTGAAGGGCAAAGAGGATTTATGAGCAGAGACGTTTTAAAGAACTTTCCAAGGTTTCCAAAAAACAAACCAGCAGAATCACCAGAGGTAGAAACAGAGCGTTTCTCAACAAGAGCTCTGAGAAGCAAAACAGTGAGGCCCAAGTCTCCTCCTTACCTTGGGGTTGTTTGCCCTTCAGTTTTGGCTCACAGTCAATTGTTTCTGCTCTTTCATAGACCTCATTGGTTTCCTGACCTTTGCTCAAGTTTAAATCTTCCTCCGTGTCCTGCCTTCCAAACACCTGGTTCTCCAAGTCTATCCTTTCCCTGGAGATTTTCCCAAAGTAGGTTGCATTGTGCTGGATAAAACCCAATGGCACGTCTCCATCAAACTCTCTGCTTTCTTCGCTATCTGACTCGGAGAAGGTGTAGTAGATGGGCTGCAGATTTTTTGAGTGTGGCTTCCTCAGGAGGGTGTATTCAAACGTGATGGATGGATTCTTGCCATTTTGATTCCAGACCTAGCAAACAAATTAAATTATTAGCGGATGCAGTGAATATATGGCACGCAAAGCTTGTGATTCATCTTGCACTTGACAGTTGGTGAGCATCTACTTTGCTATTTCCAATCTGCTTTCCATCACATTGCCAACTTCTTACAACTGGAGCCCCGCACAATATTCCAAGGGTTATTTGGCAGCACCGCCCTGGGGATTAGCCCCAGCTCAGGGACTGGGAACCACAGGTCACGCTTCCTCCTCTGCCGCTGAGCAACCAGAGACTTGGGAGAGCCACTTCAGAAGTTACTGACCATCACTTAAGCCACAAAAAACGGGTTTGCAAGGAGCATGCACGCACACCTTCAGCTACTACATCCCCACTGAGGATGGGGACTCAGCTGATGCACGACAACCTCTTACTGGTCTAATGCTTTATAAGCACCCAAGCAACCATCCCTTCTCCTTCCAGAGGAGCTCAGGACTGCATGGAAGATGGCAGAAGTTGAGGTCTGGCTGGCTGCCCAGAAGAAAATTAAATGACTTTTCTTCATACGCCCGGTTTTAGATTGTTTGCTTTCAAGAAAGAGTTAGGGTTTAAGTTTCGTGCACTTGTATAAGCTATCTGGCCCAATTTCTTATTTTTACTTTTCCTGCCAGGTAACTCAGATAAAAGTGCCAAGGAGTAGAAAAGAAATCCCCCCCGCAGTGCCTGAGGCATCTTCTCCCTGCAGAGAGAGGGGTTACCAAGCCCACGTTCGTTATTCACAGCCCTGCCTGCATCTGAGCACGCTGACGCAAATAAAATAGGTTCGTGCAAGGAACTGGGCACAGTCACTGCTCCCACTGCCCTCCTCAAGCTGCCCAAGAAAGCTGGGAAACCATGGCAGGACTCTGCTCCCATGCCTACCCCTTCCTCAATCCAACATAGATTCTTCCCTTCCCCATCACACCCAGCCTTGCAAACTTGAAAAGTCAAAGCTCACCATTATGTTCAACCCTTGATTTGTTGGTCCTTGTGCAACAATATACTCTATGCCAGTCTCATAAACATCCATGGGCCTGCGGTACTTGAACACCGTGCCTGCAATGTTGAAGTTCTTTGGACTGTCAACTTTGTAGTTCCCATTGAAGAAATAGTACCCGGCTTCATCAGCCACAGCTTCAAACGAGAGAGGAAAAAAATCAGTGTCATCACATGTAAGAGCAGAGGTATGCAATATTGCCACTTGTTCATTCAGGAGATAAAATTATTAGAGTGTCACAGTAATAAAAACAAGTGTTTCTCCTACATTACAATGCATTTGTCACTTATTTCCAACACCTAGCATGCGAGTATGTGCCCAGAGTTCTTGGCCACACGTCCCTCTATGTTGCAAGCTCCCGGGTATGCAGCTTACGCTAGTCCATGGCTCCTCTCACCATTCAGGCACTTGCACAGCATGAACATTTAATAATCACAGCTCTGCAGGCAATAAGCAGACTGTCAGATGGCCAACAGCAGGAGCTGCCTCCTTGGGAGCACTGAGCTGATGCCACCTGACCCAGCAGTGGCCCAAAAGAGGTCATCCAGAGGTAGCCCAGGAACTGTACTAAACCAAGGTTCTTTCATTCAAGCCCTTCCTACACATGGCCACGAGCCTCTGAGGCAGCAGAGCACGATGGTGGCAAATGTGCTTCTCTTGGGCAAGTCCAGATTTTTCCCAAGTTCTTCCTGAGCAGCTCTGCCACCTCCACCCGTGAGATGGATGATGTGGCCACAGACACTTCAGCGAGGCAACACGTAGGTCACGTCTCCTGGGTGCTGTTGTCATGTGGCCGTTGCACATTCCCCAAGCGGGAGAAGATCAAGAGGATCACAAGAGATGTGAAGGCACTTGGCTATCTGTGACCTGGCACCAGCGCGTTTGTCATGCCACAGTGAAGTAGCAATAACGTTGACCAACAATTTCTGCATTAAAGCAATCGAAGTGTTGATCTATACAGCCCAGGCGCTCAGACTGCAGAGAGGAGCAATGCACTGGCTTAGACAACGCGGTCATGGCTTACACTGACTATGGATTTAGCTCGTGTCTGCAGTAAAACTACATTCGGCTTTGCATTGGAAAAAGCACTAGCTAGTACAGGCATGCATTCTAGGGAAGTACCGAGAGGTTATACACACCCAGAACATCTGCAGATTTTTTCCGTTCCACTATCTGGATATCCCTTGCTCCAGCAGGAATGTGGGTTACCAGAGAATAGCCTATGGGAAACTACAGATTAATAAAAGGAACTTTGTAACAAATAATCTGAATGAAACACTCTGTAATCAATACTGCAACATATCAAGCAAACTGGCCTTGATCCAAAATTATTTTTAAGGAGTTACGGATTAAAGAAAAAAAACCACTAATGTTGGTAACTCTGAGGCTGTGAACAGGACTTCTAGATAACAGAAAAGAAAAACGTGTGAACTATGCATCCTGGTTTAAGGTGGAAAACCACAGCCAGGCGAGGAAGAGGATACAATCCTTACGTGAACAAATATCATGTTTATCTAAACTGATGTACGCAAAGATATCTGAAGACTGCTTTGTTAGCTGTACTGTGGTTCAGTATTGAACCCTGTGCTAGCCAGTCTTCCCAAAACCCCAGCAAAAGATTACAACTTGTTTCTCTGACTCTCCTACTCTCCCTCACTTAGCACTGGGTAAGTGATGGGACAAGTCCCCCTAAAGCCACAGAAGTTCCTGCAGCTTGTTCCATCTTAAAACTGATCCACAGAGAGCATTAATCATTATTCCCGAGTTAGACTGCTATATTTAGGACAAGTAGGTTCTGTTGCTTTACATCACTAATTTTGGAAATCCTGGTCTGTCAAAATATCCTCGCTTCCTGTTATTACAAATCATTTATTTCTAGTCTTACTGGGTCATGAGAAAAAAGACTAAAATAGATGCCAGTCTCTTGCATAACTCTTTTGCACCATTCAGCACCAGAGACCTCAGGCTTCTGACAAGCAGCATGCAAAGTTACTGGTTTTCTTTAAAAGAAGGGTTTCCCCGCCCAGATTTACAAGTGGCATTAAGACACAGAACACGCTGGAAAAACTGAAGCAGGGCAGTTGGTAAGAGCAGAAAGCAATTTACCACACACAAAAAAAAAAAGTACATTAAAAAAAATAGCCTTCTGATACAAATAAAGCAAAAGGTCCCCCAAAGCCTTACCAAGATGAGAATTTCCTTTCCGGTAACTGCCAGTCACGTGAGTGCAGCTGCTCCCATCTCCTTGGCAAACTCCACATTTATCCAAGGTGTGGGTGGAAAAGAGAATGCCATCGCATCCAATCGGCTAAAAAATGCACAAATAGAGCATTGAGGGTCAGGCAAATGTTGCACCCATTGTAATTTTCTGAATGCTACTAACAATATTTTTGCTATAATGTTTAACAACCTCACATTTTCCAGACACGCAAACCCCTCGGAAATCAGTGTATTTGCAGGATGTTCCATCCCGAGCCTGAACCATTAACTGTCTCTGACCATCCACAGTGGTGCAATGGAGGTCACAGGGCTTGCTAGAAATGTGAACATAGTCATCTAAGGGGAAAGGATATAAAGATATATTCAAAACAGCAGAAACACAATAACTTTCATCCTACCAATGTCAATGAATCTCTGCCAAGCTAAACAACAGCAGCAACAGCACAATTGCACAGCAGCCAGCAGTTCAGAAGCTACCATCTCTTGTGCTTCAGGCTAGACAGGAGATCGTACTTCTGACAGCGTGACAGCCCACTGCTGCAAACCTTTGCACAGCCAGGCAGTCCTCTCTGCTGCCAGGAATAGATGCACCTAGTGCTGCTAGTGGTACCGCTGCCATCAGCCCAGGGGATGCACCGAAGCAGTAACAGCCGCTGTTCTGTGCAAGGACTTGCAGTAGTGACACGTGTACACATTACACACCAAAAAAAAATATGTATGTTCACATATCAACACTTAATACATGAGTTAAATTAACATAGATATATTGTTATAAATACGTATACAAGTTAAGACTATATCCAAAACCACAGCAGCTTAAAACACAAGAACTTTTCCGTAACCATTCACCCAAGTTGGACTCAATTCACCCTTTGCTTTCTGCAGGCAACTGGCTGGCTGCATCCACTGGCACAGTAGTCCCACATTTTTACAACATCCACAGGAAACAAATGACAAATTCACATTTGCATCAGAAACCCAATGCTAAGTGTTGAACTCCGCCAACTAGTGAGTGGTCATATACCCACTGGCCTGCGTGCCCAAGCAAGACAGCATCAATGTCAAAACATTACTCTGCAAATCCCCCAGGAGCCACGTGAATGCCTGCTAAAAAACAAAACAATTCACTGTAACTATTCTGGTGAATCATCTTGAAGAGCAAATACGTTTAAAGAAGTTGTCACCTTGCCATAGGAAAGGGACAAAAGCAGCCAAGTAGCTATAGCTAACCAGCCTGCCACGGGCCAAGCTCTACCACGCTGACCCTGCCAGGGCGGCTGGCGAGACAGGGGCTTGTTTCACGTAAAAGGAGGCAACAAGTAATTTCTTGAAGCACAATTGTTCTTAGGCATGTACAGAGACCCCTAAAATAAGAAAGTTGCATTAGATCCCATCTCTATTTTTAGAGACCCAAATAGCACTCTGAATGTGAAGAACCAGCACGCAGGAGCCACCTTCTCCTCAGGGGAAGGGTCCCGGGTTCCCAACAGCTCTAAAAACTGGCCACAATTTTTGTTTAATGCTTAATTTTGATGGGAGTCAGGTGCCTAAATTAAATACAACCCCAGTCTCTGACTCCTAAGTTATTTCTGCAGTTCTGCGTCGCTCACCCTGGATGACCAAACCGACCGACTGCATCTCGCTGACGTTTGACAGAGCACATAAAGGCTGTGGGAGCGAGCAAATGTCACCGAAACGCAACGCAGCCAGTAATGGCCACAGCTCAAAGGACGCTTATTCGGGTGAGCTGGGCTCTCCCTGCCAGCACAGTCCATCACCCCATGCTCTCGCATCCTCCTCTAGCCTTTCAGCTCTCTGCTCCTCGGGAGCTGTGACCAACAACACAGGCTACAGCCATAAATTCATGTTGTTGTTTTATTTTTAAGCTACCCTGCAGCTGCAAAACATGCCTTTGAATTTGGGAGACAGCTGATTGTGTCTCTGAAAAATCACTTTAAAACAGCAGAGGAGGAGCCTTCCTGCAGGCTATAGCATCATAACTATCAAAATATTTTGGCTAAGCATTATGAAACACACAAAGAATGTCTTGTTACCAGGATATAAAGGTTTCCATTGATACGTTCTGCCGTTATACACATGGGAGTTAAATGATGAACACTGCTCCTCTCGAAAGCTCCTTCCGTTCGCAGGACACTCCTAGAATGGGATACATTAATATCCTGATGAAAACAAAATGCGGGAAAGGTTTCTGGCACATCTCAACCAGCTGCAAGGAGCATTTCCATCGCCTGCCCCATCCAAAGCCACATCCTCCTCCTCCTCCCACTGCAGGGACAGCCAGAGGAAGCCCCCCGGGAGATGGTGCAAGAACCACCCGCTGGGTTTTATGGCCCCCAGCGGAGGCAAAAGGCCCAAAGCCCCGACACGATGGTGATGGGCACCAAAGACGGGAACTCCCGTTGCTTGGGGGGGCAACGGGGTGACAGCTACAGGACAAATGGTGTCCCCTTTCTGAGGGGCCCAGAAGTGCCACCGCACGAAGCAAGCATGACTTTCCACATTTTGTATCAAGTGTTCCCGATGAGAAAAAGGACATCCTTACTTGTACTTTGCAGAGCTGGTATCTTTTGGATGTTCCAGTGCAAGTTTTATTAGCCAGCCCACTCACTGACTTTCTTCTGAATAAAGAAATGATGGTTAGACAGGAGTCAGAAACTCTTCTTTTCCCTTTTTTAAAATAAATTTGTCCCCTGCTTCTGTACAATTGGTCTCCGTGTCGCAGAGCCACACAGAGATCTATCACGGCCTCACTGGAGTTGAGAGCAAAGGTCTCTCCGGCTTTGTTACCTGCAGCATTAACTATTCTTATTATGGCATCCTAGGAGGTATGGTGGGGACGAGGTTTGCAATGTGCCTTCTGGCAACCGCACAGCCCAGAGAGGGCAGAGCCATACACGGAGCAGCCGGGATCAGTGGGTTCCCAACCAACCCTGCACCACAGCATCCTCGCTGCCGTGCCGAGAAGCCTTGAGAAGGGGCTTACACCATATCTGCTGCCCATCTGCACTAATCCCCACAGGAGAAACCTCAGGGCCAGCACAGAAATAGCTCGGCTGGTCTTCCAGGCAGGGATGCCCAGGACACAGCATCCTCACGGCAGCGTGCTCAGGGACATACTTACCTTCTGCACAAGCAGGGCTTGCCAGACAACACCTTTTCACCACTGCTTATCTACTGAGCGATGATACCTTCTGGATCGAGTCTACCTCCAGCAAGCTAGAGCTGCCCACACCTCGGCAGGCGGGTGCCGTACCTCTGCCGCAGGCAGTGCCTCTCCTGGGACTTGACGCCTCCCCCGCAGGTCCTGGTACACGCCGTCCACTTGGTCCACTCGCCCCACCAGTACGCGGTGACGTCTGCCCCTTCCTCCAGGCTGTTGGAGGTCTGCGTCAGGTCCTGCTTGAAGCATCAGGCGGGTCGGGGAAGAGAAGCAGCAGTCGGCATCCACACGGCAGAGCCTGCGCGGGTGGATGGAGGGCACCCCCCCCGCCCAGCCTGCCCCGAGCTAACAGGGCATTTCCTTCTCCATCGGAGGAGAAGTCTGAGATTTCCATCTTGCAAGAAACCCTGCATTTTTCCAATTGTGTTTTCATTACAAATTGGAATAAAATGGCAATATTTGGGATTCCTCAGGAAAGGAAGCGTTCATTGTTTCACTCAGTTGGCAAAACCGAGCTCCCAAACAACCCTAAACCCTCCAAGCCTTTTGGAGCTCTCCGACTCTTGCTTTGCTCCACATTGAACTCCGGGAGCTGAAGAGCCATTTGCAGCCAAAAACTTCGCTGAAAACTTAAGCAAACCCTTGCAAAACCACTCTGCAGGGGGGAGAGCACGCCAGTGGATGCTAGCAGGCTGGAGGAGCCCGTGTGCTCTCTTTGCAATACAGGTTTGTCACTTCAGGAGGGTCCTCGACACCCCCACCCCTCGGCCACTGCAGGCAGCGGTGTGACCATCCATCAGAGGGCAAGGGAGCTGCTCCACCGGCAGCATCACCACCACACGCCTGTGCTCGGCAAGGCATTCGCATCCCTTCGCAAGGGGCACAGAACCTCCTGGGGGTCCCAGCTATGGCTCGTTGCAGGGGGAGAGATGTATTTTCCCATCCAGAACCACCTGCTGGTTAGGCGAGTTCTATTAATTCTGTGTTTACTGGGAAAGGGATAATACTCCATGCAAAGTAACTGAAAGCTCCAACTGCTGCAGGGGCCGAGGAAGCGGTGCTCACCCAAGAGCAGGGTATGGCCTTTCAGAGCCCTGGAAGTGATCTGTGATCTGTGCATGCTCTTAGCCACAGAAGGTACAACTTCGGTTAAGCCAAGCCTAAAGAGCTAAGCCAAGTCATACATCCTGACGCTTGCTGCAAGACCTGATGCATGCACAGACCAGTCCTGCAAGTCCCAGGGGTTACCAAACACAGACACCGCACCATTTTAAAGCCCAGAGACCCCCCCAGCAAGGCAAGACGCTTACCTGAGCTATCACAAAGACAACATTGCCCACGAGGAGAAGGGCCAGGGTGCCTTTCAGCTGGGATCGCGCACTGATGGAGATGCTGCTCCACCTCCACTTAGGTACCTTCATCCTAGAAAGCAACCAAACACCATGCTAAGCCAAACTTATCCCCGCTGCCCTTTGAGAGCAGGGGCTGCTTTGCAGCCTGGGTTACACAGCACGTGTCTTCTTCAGCATTCCTGGTCAGCTGAGTGACACCAACCACCAGTGACTGCAAGGGCTTGATCCTGAAGTTACATTTAATTAGTGGAATCATTAGCATGGTACAGGTTCGCATCCCATCTCTCTTGCTATCTTCCAAACCAGAAGTTTGCACTGGTTCCCAGTGGTTGCACCTGATACCACCAGTGTGAGCTGGGGCTCCGAGCCTGCCTTGGAAGAGAGCATGGCTTACACTGAAGCAAGGGCTGCCCAAGAGGCAGCAAGTAGAAGTGTCCCTGGATCTATGAAAACAGTGCGTTCAATATCCCCATTTACAGAACTGCTCCTAGAAGAATGAGATGAAAGGCTTCATAAACAACAAAAAAATGCAGTTAACAGCTGTTAGTTTTCCTTTTTTTTCATTTGTTCCACTCTAATTCCCACCGATTCCCAGGGAAGAAGCCTGTTATAGAAAAGAAACCACCCACAATTAAAGAGCAGAAATGAAGTATCCCAAGTGTCAGCCTTTCATCTCTTCTCCATCTGCCTCATGAAAGGGAGTAACCCAGAATGGCATTTTCTTAAGTAAAACCCAGCTCAAAACCACAATACGTTTTATTGTGAACCTCACTGCAAGAGCCAGAAAGGAGCAGGTTTCAGGAAATCATGCTTCCAGGCAATCAAAGCAGCTCATGTCTGTAAGAAAAAGAAAAAAAAAATATTCTCCCCTAAGCTAATTTCCCTTGAAAAGTAACTACAGAGTATCTGTGGGAAGTAGGGAGGTGGGAGAGGTGCTGCTCCTGGGGAGAAGAGGCAGGACTGCAGACCTGCAACGTAAAGAGCTTCTCTCCTACCCCTTTTTCTTCTTGCAAGGGCTTTTGCAGCGGTTTTGGAAAGGCAGAATTGCCAGCAATGCCAGCACGGCTTTGGTAATCTGGCTTAGAGAAATTACCGGAGGGCTTCCAGGTCCCCAACTCCGCTTTGCGATCGCCCCAGGGTAGAGGTCCAGCATGCAAAAGACACTTTCCAAGAGGCAGATCCATTGATTAATGGAAGCCCAGAGCGCTTGGCTGGGGATCCCGGGGACAGGTGGCTGAGACTTGCCTTACACTTGGTTTTCATTAAGGCTTCCAGACACTTCTGACTCAAAGCCAGTAACAGAGCTCGCTCAGAGTTTATCCTAGAGTCGGTCAGAGCTGCATGTTTAAATAGAAGAAAAGCAAGTAGGTTGTGTGTGTTTTTTGTTTTCTA
>JANZLQ010000055.1:15975248-15997913 GCA_026212715.1 Elanus axillaris | reverse complement strand
CTGGGGCCAGTGCTACCCCCAAAATCCTGGGGCCACGGGAGCTGCTGCCGAGGCTGCCGGCAGGTACAGCATTAATCATCGACGGCTGGGCTCAGACGACAGCGGTTTTTATCTCCCAGTTTTTGGCATAAGCGTTAGAAATGATTTGCAGATGTTATTTACTGCTTTTGGGCTTGGAGTAAATTGAGACAAGATGCACCTGCATGGACAGTGAGAGGCTTTCCCACCCAGGGACGGTCGCTGAGGGCTTGTATTGGACTTTCCCAGGGAAATTTAGGATTTGGGCGAGGGTCCCCGAGCCAGCCCTGCTGCCGTGCATCCCACAATTGGGTGAGGCAGCCCGGTGGTCCCGGCGCTGCACATTCACCTTCCAGCACCCCACAAGGTGGGCTCTTACCCCAACAGCCACCCCAAGGGAATCGCGGCAGCCATCCGGCAGGCAGCTGCCAGGCTTTCCATCCCAAACCGGTGCCGTGCATAATTCAGAGTGCAAATAAAAGGAACGACAGACACTCCAAAATAACCTCCTCCAGCCGGGGGAGAGTCGCCGGCGACTGGCTGCTGGTTTGGCTAGAGAAGTGCCTGCAGAGGAAAGGAGTTTCCTTGGCTGAAATGAGTTCAACAAAGTGCTGGGCTGGGCACTGTCACTGCTCAGCAGGAGCTGGGGCTGCTCAGCCGAGCAGAGGCACTGCGTTTCGCAGGATCAGGCCCTCTCTCACCCAGGGAGGGGTGGGGGGATCCCTTTCCCCGGTAGCCTTTGCTGCAGTAGAAGGACCTCCATCCTTGACCTGGAGCAGAGAGCGACGGCAAGCTCCAGTCCAGGCACAAGACGTTGACCGTCTTGCTGTGCTCCCCGTCACGAGACACGCTCCCATCCTGACCCAAGCAGCAGTGCCGGAGCTGATGACCAGCACCACCGATCCCCAAGCACTTCCCTGGAGCAGGTCCTCCGTGAACGATATACCACAGGACCTGCTCTCGGCGAACCAGAGCCATGGCCCTGCCATGGGCCGTGGCATTCCAGCACAGCTTTCCCCGCAAAATTAGCTCTTTTCTCGTGCAGCCCTTGTGCCAGCACAGCAGACAGAATGGCTTTGTCATAGCCAGCCCCACCAAAACGCTGGCTCGGGTCCAGGAGAGCCAGGCTGGAGGAAGAGCAGGAGTGTGGTCTGGAGTCTGTTGGCCCAGGACGCCCCAGCAGCTTCATCTTGGCCTGGGGGAGAGGCAACTAACTGCTTTTCTTCTTTTTTAAGACTGCCTACAGAACTGACCTGTTTGTTCAACACTTCTGCACAGCTACACGTTATTTCCAGGCGAGTCTGGAGCAGTGTGGGCAGATCTAAGGCATCCACAGAGCATTGCCAGGGGGACCAAAATGTGGCGAAGCCCCAAGAAAAGGCCCTGGCAGCCAGCCCTACCTTCTTCTCAAGAGCTGTGGCTATGGCCTACCACTGGGTAACTAAAACAAGCAAGAGGAGATGAAAAAAAGTGTCCTTTAGAGACAGTCCCGGTCCCATGCAGAGTGACCTACGGCACAGTGTTGAGCAAGGCACTTCATCTCTGCATGCCTCCATGCAATGTGGATAGCAATGATTTATATCATGTTAGCGTGAGGGTTTCATCCATGGAGATTTGCAAAATGTTGAGTCAAACTGAACAAGCCAAAGCCACCAAGCTGCTCTCACCATCAGATTCCTATTAAAAAATACCTCTGGGCAGTTTGAAAGCCACACGCGACCACAGTGACCCCAGGTACAGTTGTGGCCATACGGTTTCAGCAGCTTTAAAAGCCTCTTTTTTCTCTGCAGATTTCTTTAACTTTAATTTTACCTGTCCGCAAAGAGTACGTGTCCCTGCAAGAACCTGGGGGAACTTCCAGACAAGTCATGCTCAGTTCAAAATTTTAGCTATGCAAAGATTAAAAAAAAAAAAAAGTACAAAGCCTTTTCTTTTAGTGGAATGAATCTCGCATGGAAGTTGTGCAGTATTGTGCTGAGGGACATCAGCTATGCAGCATTGCCAACCACAGGCATTCAAAACTCATGAGTCAGACTCCCCAAAACCCTAAGACTAGTTTCATTCCCTTCTGGATTTTGAGCCTTGAAGCACCACAACTTCAAGCTTTTCTCTTCCGAAAATGACATTTTTGACCAACGGGCTGAGAGCTGAGACCCTCACATCATCACTGGGCTGCAGGGGTCGTGACTGTAAAAAAACCCCAACATTAAACACCCTGAAACGAGCAATAAACCCCTGCACTACCCCCCCAAATTTGGCAGCAGGACAGCCACCCCGAGCAGCTGGGACACCCAGAAGGGTACGAGCAATGGAAACCTGGTGACAAGAAAAGAGATGTCTTTACCATTAACAGTGACATGTTTGTAATGGGCAGGGTAGAGAAGGGAAGAGTGAAAAAAACCCTAAGGGAAAAAGAAGGGGATACCTGCAAGGAATAAGCGTAATAGGCTTATTCAACAGGGAGACGGGAAGGGGAAATTTTTTAAGGGCAAGCATTCAGCTAAAGCTGCCTAAAATGGAGCCAGGCCTTACAGAGAATGGATATTTTAAGTGGCAATTTATTCCACTAATAAAAAAAGAAGGATGCAGGTGCTTTGGCAGGGCTGCGGACGGGAGCGGGCGAGCGCTGCGGTTGATCAGAGCCGGGTCTGCAGCGCCGGCCGTGCGAGGGGCTCAGGCACAGCTGGTGGCTCTGCCTTTATTGGGCTCCTTTTCCCTGGTGCCAGGGCCCATGTATGGATTTCAGCTATCCAGAAAGCACTACCCGCACCAGCACCTCCTGCAACAGCTCTGATCACAGGCTGCGGTAGGTAATGAGAGCTATTTTATCCAGATGCTACAGCCGTCCCTTCTCCAGCTGGGCAGGGAAGGGCTTGTGCCCATGGGCTGCTCCATGCTTGCAGCTTTCACACCAGGAGGTTTCTTGATCAAATTCCCGAGGCAGAGTAGCAAAAAGACATGAAATCTTTGCAAGCTGGATGGTGCCGTGCTCGTCAAATTGCTCAGGGCTCCTTAGGGCTGACAGTGCTGCTCCAGAGCCACAGCTCTTGCACATCATTCTGCTGAAACCGGTCAACACTCAGCTTTTCACCTTCATCCCTAAGTCCAGAGTGCACGAGTCAAAGTGATGTGGAGATGAAAAATTAGCCTCTGAAGTAATGGAAGTGGTAAATAACACCTTGCAGCAAGCGCTAAACTGGCACAGGCATCCATCCATGCCTACCTGCCCACAGCGACGGTCATATTGCAGCACTGCAAACCGTAAGCCCATAAAGAAGCTGCAACCTTGACTCTCCATTTTAGTGTCGTTTACCACCATTATTTCAAACCTGGCAGTAACTGGGGTCCCTAAGCAGGTTTCAATTCTGATACAGTCTACACCATATACAGATGAAAGATCATCCTATAGTTATCCCAAGGAGAATATACTCTCAATACTCTCAACTGGCCCAGAACCCTCATCCTCTATTCTAACACATTCTACTTTTAAACTATCGCTCTCATACTAAAAATAAAACTATCTATGTCTCTCTCCTTCACTGCGATGTCTGACTTGAAAGGGTAGAAGTGCTTACTGAAAGTCATGGTTAATGTTACCCTGGAAGGATCTAGGACGGCATACCAGAACCTGGTTTTGGCATCTGGGAACCAGTTTTCAGCCATATATATCACCGTTCCTGCGTGCACTCTGGTGCACACAAAATTAGCCCTGAGGAATGCAGATTTAAAATTTGCTTTCCAGAAGTACTTAAATGCAGGAGCTAAACTTCGCTCTTTCAACATTTCCTACCTGTTTAGAAGAGAAGGAGCAAAGTCCTGGCCCTTTGTTATTTGGGTCCCTTCCCAGGAAGGTTTGCAAAGCCCACGTCTAGCGCTGCCGTTTGTTTGCAGCCCGAACAAAGACCTTTTAAGCAGCAGCTCCCGACAGGAGCTCACCACCTGCCTGCCCCTTGCCTTGCAGTTTACTTTGGGGTCTCTTTTTCAATAATAGCTGGAACACGTGTGCAAACCGGTGTGGGGTTTTTTTCCTCTATGCCTACAGCGCTGGCTGCAAACCAAACGCCAGCCCAGGGTGTGCAGCTGGGAAAGAAAAAAAAAAAGAAAAGAAAAAAAAAAGAAAAAACCCAACAACCTGTGGAATGTTTCCTTGCTCCTGAGAGCTCCAACAATTCCCTGCTTGGGGGAGCGCTCGCCATGGCTGGCACTTGCTGCATCCAGCAACCAACGGGGTTTCCTTTTCAGTGGACTCCAGCTAGATTTTGGGCAAAGGATGAGGGCGAGGGGGGATGCATTTAACAACTGCTTGATCATCTTTTTCAACTGATGCCATTTGGCTTGTTGCACAAGCACCACCCTTGCACGTCCTTGCAAATGGTGGCTTGTTGCACAACTGCCGGGTCCTCGAAATGGTCCCACGAGGGTGAGGAGAGCTGCTTTGTACCCAGATGTGGAAGTTTGTCCTCACCAACAGGTTTTGAGCTGTGTTTTCACCTCTCTGATACCAACCTCATGGCCGCAAAAGCAGGGTGGACGTGATTTTCTTACCCAGGAATCCAGAGCGGTTTATGCAACCAGCTACCCCAACCCCTCTCAAAATCCTCCCGGAGACAAGCCCTGCCTGCAGCACGCAGCGGCCCTGAGCACCTTCCTCGGTCCAAGCAGCTCATGCAAGAATAACATGGAATAACGGATACGCCTGAGGACATGGCACAGAAAAGGAACAGGGTACTTCAGGGCGTGCTGGCGCTCGGCTCCGCTTCCCACTCAGGGCTGGACGCCTGGGGAGAAAGCACAGAGTATTTACGTGCTGGCTTGGAGGGATTAATTTTCATGGTAAATAGGGACACCAGAGGTTTTCACTATTTATTGGTAGAGATTCAATTTTGCAGGGGTTTGTGGTAAGTTTATGGCTTGTCCAGGCAGGAGGGCGGCTGGAGACGTGGTGTGGGCAGCTTGGAGCCCCCGCGCTCTGCGGAGGGATGCTGCCTGCAGCCAGCCAGGGAATGTGGATAGTTCCTACAATATCAGCTAAGAACAGGAGCCCTACGCAGCTTATCTGAGCCGTGCCGGAGGAAGGCTCTCAGCACAGCCCTCTCGGGTCAGTGCTTCAACACTATTGTGCCATTCTCTCTGCTGTGCCATTCTGTGCTTCCCCTCCCAGAGCCCTTTCCAACCTGGCTGGAGTGGTTTAAAAAGCTTTTTTTTTTTTTCCTCCGTGCATGCCTGCCTTTCCACCGGAGCCCTTCCCGGGGGACTGGCGAGCCCGTCCTGTCAGCCTCAGAAATAGACGGTGGCTCATATCGCAGCTCACAGCCTCCTCCCCAAACCCACAGCCACAAAGGCGGTTGCTCAAGCGTAGCATTCCTGCTCCCTGCGTCCCGGGAACAGCTGTACCAAAAAGATGCCGAGAATCCCTGCGAGGCTCCAAGGAAAAGATATTAACCCAGGAGGGGAGCAGCAGTGATATAATAAAAAGTCATAATAAAAGAGAGAAGCCACTGAGTGGATTAGCAGCCCAAACGCTGCTTGGCTTTTGGTCTCCTTTCCTCCAGCTTTTCTGTGCCGCATGGTCATCTGCTCAAATTCCTCTACCCTAGAGACGCTCAGCTCCTGAATTTCAGACAGATCTCCTGGAGGTGTCTACGCTGCAAAGCCTGAGGGCATGGCCCAGAAACTTAACTGCACTTAACTCCACCCGAGTGCACAGGAGGACACACAGGCACCGTAGCGGGCGTTAGATGCTGCATCACACGAGCTCTGCTAGAGCAGGGCCACCCGCTCCAGGTCTGCCCTCGCAGGGAAATAAAAGGCAGATTTGGAGCTTGGTGTGTATTTCTCAGCTACAGCAAAGGTAGCGGGATACATCCCTCTGTTTTAAAAACCCCCAGTACCTGCCATACGCCAGTTCTTCCCTACTTTGAGCCAGTGCGGAGCAGCGGATGGTTTTTCCCTGCCAGGCTGTTCCGGCAGCGCTGACCCAGGCTCAGTGCCGGGGTGGGATGCAGAGGTGGGGTGTCCCCATGGTGAGCAAGCAAACCTGTAGCCCTCACCCACATGGCACCCAGATCCAACACCCAGCACAAGGCGTGCAAGGACAACGTTCCCCTTCGCTCCTTTAGAAACACCCAGGGTGATATCAGGGGCACGGAGCATCTGTTGCCGGCAGCCACTGGCTGCATCAAGAATTTTGCTCTTGGGGAGAGACAGGAGCAAAGGGGGCGGCTGCGGCGGCAGCAGCTGTTCCCTGCCCGCAGCCCTCCCGGCCACGCAGGGCATTTAAATTTTAAAGCACGCTTGCCACGGCTGTTTTCTCCACCGTCTCCGTCCAGCTCGCAGAGACCCTGTCCTCGGGAGCTGCCGGCCCGTGAGGCACCCATGGGTTCGCTGGTGGCCAAGCTCCTTCTGCCCACCATCAGCACCTTGGTCTTCCTCCCCACCATCAGCATCGCGGCCAAGCGGCGCTTCCACATGGAAGCCATGGTTTACTTCTTCACCATGTTCTTCGTGGCGGTAAGATGTCCCTGTACCTCCCCCGGGTGTTTCATC
Organism: Elanus axillaris; assembly: GCA_026212715.1. Taxonomy (NCBI): domain Eukaryota; kingdom Metazoa; phylum Chordata; class Aves; order Accipitriformes; family Accipitridae; genus Elanus; species Elanus axillaris. The sequence continues at coordinate 15,991,349 of JANZLQ010000055.1, read as the reverse complement.
CCCCCCGCACCGGGACTCCACCGGGAAGCGTAGCTGGATCTCACCCGAGAGCAGCGAGTGCGACCCCCAGAATACCCATTTTCAGTTATTTCCCACCCTGTGCAGCGCTGAGTGGCTGATTCTTCAGTTTAGGAGGTCCTAAGAGGTGGCCTTACATAGACTTAATGCTGTTTTCTGTTTGTGAGTTTAGGGAGAGGGTCTGGGTGCAAAGTGACTTGATTGATTCGCAATGTTTTGGAGCTGTTTTTTCTCTTTGTTTTACAGCTGGTAAGTGGCCATGCTGAATTTGGGGTTTAAATTGTATCCAGAGTCTCTCGCTATGCTTCTGTCATTTTATCCAAAAGCACGTAGTCGAATTATTGATTTTGCAATTGCTGAGTGGTGATGGGAGCCATGCTCAATTCGGGGGAGTTTCTGCACTGGGAAAAGAAAGACTAAAACATGCTGCTGAGCTATCAAGAAAAATAAATATTAACCCTGCACCCTGGCAGAGTGGTTTGAAAATGTGTGTTTCACCAGGCTCAGACTCGCCCTGCCTTCCCTCGCATGGGAATAACGGGAAGAGAAAGTCAGTTGTCTGTACATATACAAAATAATTCATATTCCTGCTCCCAGCAGTAAGCTTCCCAGGGCTTTGTATTGCCGCTAAGTGCCTCTGAACACACACAGGTTGAGCCCCTAAAGCAGTGTTCCCACTGGAAACAGTCTCCTACTTAACCCCATAGCAATGCTCTGCTAAAGGATATGAAGGAAATAGCCCAGCAATCCAACCAATATTGCATTTACCGCTTCTTCCCACCCATCTCAAGGCATCTCATGAGGGTTGTCTCATCCCTTGCACAGAGACAGAGAAACCGAGGCAGGGAGTAGATAAAGGTGTGAAAAGCTCTTCCACAGCAACAGAGCTCTGAACCAGGCGAGTCGCTTATTCCTAAGGATCCACCATTTAAGTCTCCAAGTTAAGCACAATGCAGGGGGAGAAACTCTGCCAGTTCCATAAAAACTACAGGACTAGTTAATAAAAACGTCCCAACCGAGCCCCCCCGCCCCAGCTCCCCAGGGAAGCCAGACATCTACGATTTCATTTTGCACCGGTTTTGTGTCTGCTCCACCTCCCCGAGAAGTCAATAGGAAAATTGGCATGTGTTTCGACGGGAGGTGGAACAGGTCCTTGCCGAAGAGATTGAAGAGGCAAAATATCTGTGCGTGGGGAAGGGAAGGAAGGGAAGGCAGCTGCCAGCATGGTCGGGGGGGTAGGAAGGGCAGCAGCTGCTGCTGTTGCCTTTCTCGTAGCATCCCACTCCTCCTCCCCCAGGAGACCTCATCAGAGCAGTGAAAGCATATGTCCATCGCAGACAAGTGCTGCGAAGCCGGCCAGAAACACGCTCTTTGTCTTCCACCCTCTCTTCCCCCTGTCTCCAGACTCCCCGAACCCAATCTCAAACAGAGAAAAGAATTACAGCCGTGGTGCAATCTTTTCTAGAAACTGCAGCAAGCCAAAGGACTTGCAGCAATTCCCATTATAAATAATATCAGCATCCCCGCTGGGCCATGACAGCGAGGATTGTTCCAAGGGCGTCCTGCCAAGCAGTGAAGGGACTTCTTCAGAATCAGTGAAGCACGCTGGTGCTACCACTAGAAAACTTGCAGGGCTGAGTGCTCGGAGGAAAAGGCGAGCGCCAGGCAAACGCTGGGAGCATTCCTCTGATTGCACTGGAAAATTTCTCTTGGCTGGGTTCGCATTTATCTTGCATGACAATGGGGGTTTTTTGCAAATAATCTAATCAATGAGCTAATGAGCAGGAACCAGCGGCTTTTAAGGGAATGCACTAATGAGTGAATTCCCCAGTATTCAGACTCTGGCCATATAAACCCTATTTAGCCTGGACAGTGACCTGGCATCTATACATGTTTCATCAGGACACTCATTTTGAATTGCTTTACAAGAGTCTTTCACAATTAGAACCATAACCCCAGAGTCTTTCTTCTGCTGGAGAGGACGTCCCTGCACTGCCTGCAGCTCGGCTCCAAGCAGCTTGGTCATCAGATTGCAAATGCTGGCACAGACCAAGAGGCAGACTAAAGCTCGTCCCCAAATAATTTGTACTAAGAGAGAGGAATGCTGATTCTCAGGCAATTTGCAATTGAGAATGGTGACACGATCTCTCAAATATATTCATTACTGCATATCAGTGACCCTGGCGTATTTGAGACTGTTCTGTTCTGGCTGGCCATCCTCTCAACAGCCACGCAAAGGCTGTTTCAAACCAGTTGATAAGAGCCTTTACCTTACCGGTCTGCGGGTAAGGAACTAGTTTTCTAATGCTTTTTTCTTTTTTCTTTTTTTTTAATAGATTTACCATGCGTGTGATGGCCCCGGTTTATCAGTGCTGTGCTTCATGCGCTATGATATCCTGGAGTACTTCAGCATCTACGGAACAGCTCTGTCCATCTGGGTGTCCCTGATGGGTGAGCACTGGTCTCTCATGGTTCCTCCCGAGCACCAGCATTTGCAGGTCGGGCAGGCTCTGTCGGCATCGCTGGTGGGACGGTTACTGGGTACAGTCCCAAGAAATGCTGTTGCCTTTGAGCTCCCATCTGCAAGACATAGCTCTGAGACTGCCCTTTATGGAAGTCAGCCCGTGCTATGGTTTAAGCCATTTTTATATCATTAATGCCTTGGAAAGCCATTGCACTCGGTGGGGTCCAGACACACGTGAAAACTGCCCTGAGCGGTGGCTGGGGAAGTTTTGCTCTTGGAGATAAACAGAGCTCTGGTGCCGGGTGTTTGCGTTATTCGGGTGTTCCTCCACCTTCACCAGCTTTTATGCGTGTCCTTACAGCAGCAGAATTATTTATTTCAAATTGGTGATCAGCACGTCCAGCCTTGTGCTTTAGTTCAAGGCAGGACAGTACTATGCGATGACTTAGTTGGAAACCTCCCATGTCAGGGAATCCCCCATTTCTCCTCATTTTCCCCATACAGAGCCCCATCGGCTTTTCCTGTCCTGACCTGGGGGCATTAAGAAATGCAGAATCTGCCACTTCCCTTGGTAGCATGCAAATCAAAGTGGTTTAGACAAAACAAATATATCTTCCTAGTTTATCAAAAGCCTGGTTTGGGCTGATGGGAAATACTATATCTGCTTAGAAAAAGCAGAAATGATTTAACTTCCTTTTCATTAAAAATCCTGACCCTTGCTCTATTACTCAATTTTCCTTTTCTTACATTCCCTTCACTCTCTTTTTTTCTCTTTTTGTTCCTCATTTGCCACTGAAACAAGGTATAGTAGAAATGAAAAAAAAAAAAAAAGAACTAAAGAAGGATAAAAATGTCAAACCTGTTATTTTCCCATTTTGTCAACACGCTTTTTGGAAGGACACGAGTATTTCTGACAGGATAATAGAGTAGGGTAAGGGAAGAGAGATGAAGGGACGGTCACTTTCCAACAGCAAAAGCTTTGCTCAACAGATTCGGACTATCCCCAGCAGCTGCACACCCAGTCCCCATTGCAGCCAGGCAGGGTCCCCAGCCCTTCCAGTGCTCATCTGGGGTCACCCCACTGATGTACAGCCCCAAAACACCCACGGGACTTTCCCCTCTGCCCCTCGGGGTTCCAGGGTTGGTGCAGGACCTCTGGCTGGGATGGGGGAGCTCCTGCAGCCCCTGAGCCCAGCACGAGCCATGGGGCAGCATCCCCTCCACCGGGCACGGATCCATCCCTCCTCCCTTCACTGCCGAGCAGTGCAGGCAGCAGCAGCCCCTTTCTAGGGCATGCGACAGGATAAATCTTCCATGCAGGGAAAAATGAGTGGGGAAAATATTAAGCTTAGAAATGGCTCTGTTGCCCCAAGGTGCGAGTCCCGAGGTGGGCTCCCACACTGTCTGTGGCACTTTAGTGCTCTCTCTGCTTGGCTAGAAAGGCAATGAGACAAATCATCTCCAAAGGGCACTTTCAGTAGATAACAGCAGTGTCAGGGTAGGTCAGAGCCGATCCAGACACTTTGGCTCCTTGCAGCAAAATTCAACTTGATTGCTTCATTACTGCATTCAAAAACCTTGCAAAAAAATACAAATCCCGGACTACGATGTTTAAAATATTGACCCGCAGGGAAACAACAGAGATTAAAATGCGGACATTATCCCTTAGCCAAACTCCCTATAAAACCACGATCCAAGGACATGGAAGGTGTGGTGACTGAAGCCCAGGGAAGCCTCTCGCTGTGGCTTGTAAAGCCCGAGCGCACATGTGCGGACGCAGACCCTCGGGCACGCTTCCCGGAATGCAAATCCAGGACAGCCATAACACAGCTGTGCGAGCTGGAATAGCATGGAGCCCACTGGGATCCATAACTTTTATCAGTTATTACCCCATTCTGTGCTAAACAAAAGCCTCTAATAATTTACTCGCACTGGCGACTTCCAGCTTGCAAACCTCAGGCAGGTGCTGGCACGGCCAGGCAGCCCAGTCCCCATCGCACCGGCAAGCACGGTCCTACTGGAGCAGGGTGAGCTGGCAAGTTTGGGAGGTTTGGAAATGTAGGATGAACCCAAGAGCCAATGGCGGGCTCACCGGGTGCAAGTGTCTTTGCAATCGCCTCTGACTTCTGGGTCAAGGCAGTAAAGGAAAATACGGGTGGGAAATCTCCTTTAGCTTCCACACGCAGCACTGAACATAAGACCCTTAAAATCAGCTCCTAGACTCACCACCCAGATGCCTCAGGGTGGTTCGCTTTGCCCCCGTGTGCCTCAGTTTCCCCAGCTGTGAGGCATAAGGGCAAACCAGAAGTGGATGGGATGCTGGGGGTCCCCAGGGCAGGTGGGACAGACCCCAGTAAGGCTTTAGGGGAGCAGCCGAGGAAGGGGGTGGGTGAGCTGACGCTCCCTGTGCTCGGTGCCGTGCAGCCCTGGCAGAGTTTGACGAGCCGAAGAGATCGACCTTCGTCATGTTCGGCGTCCTCACCATCGCCGTGAGGATCTACCACGACCGCTGGGGCTACGGTGTCTACTCGGGACCCATCGGGACGGCCGTCCTGGTGATAACCGTGAAATGGGTACGTAGGGAAGGGCACCGCGCCGGCACTTTGCAGGATGTTCGTGGCGGGGAAGGGGCTGAGCCTTGCACGGAGGGGTCTGACGTGTGCCAGCGCTTTCCTCCTCAAGGTCCAGCTCTCGCGGCACAGGCCATCACGGTGATTAAACAGCACTTCTCCTTCAACCCAAGCAGAAAGCAAGCAGACAGCAAGCAGCCTTTGTGATAAATGCCAGATTCGATCGGTCTGAGCAATCTACCACATCTCCTGTCCCTGCATTTCTAATCAGGAAGAATGCATCGATGGAGTTTTTACAGCTACTCAGAGGCAGAGGGGTCTGGTAAACTGCCCCGGAGCCAGTGGAAGATGTGCATAAAATGCAGTGATAAAGTGGGAAGGAATCTGCCTGTAGTCTGCCTGAATGTGGCCGGGATAGTCGGGCACCACGCTGCAGGCTGTGCCCCACGCACAGCGGATGCTGTCGACCCGGCTGGCAGCACAGTGGCAGAGCCATTGGCAGAAGCCAGCGCGGCCATAGAAGGGAAAGGCGAAGGAATCAGTGATGGGATAAAAATTGCAGGAAGGCACTGCTGAGCATCGTGGAAATACAGTGATGCACGTCCCAGCTACATGCTGTCGTTAAGCCCCGTCTACTGCCTGGCCGGCAACTAAAAGCAAGTGGCCACAATGGGGAGGGGATGAGCAAGGAGGGGACCAAGGTACAAGAGCACCCTGTGTCCCCCAGCCTGCAGCGTGAGATCCGCTCTCCCAGAGACCGGGTTTGTGAGGGCACACACTTCCTGAGCTGGGTTTGGGGCTGAATATTAAGAAAACAGCATTATGATCAGGAACGAAGCAGGAGGACCCATTGCAGCACGCAGGCGCAGGTGCTTCCCACCTGCAGGCAGACCCTGCAGCCTGGGGGAGCCGTGGGCTTTGGGTGGTTTTATTTCAGCAATTTATTTTATTTATTTTATTTTATTTATTCATGGGATCTTTCGGACATGGAACAACCAGCTAAATCTGGGTGAAATTGTTTGGTGTGTTCTCTCTTTCCTTCCAGCTACAAAAGATGAAAGAGAAGAAAGGGCTCTATCCAGACAAAAGCGTCTACACCCAACAGATCGGTCCTGGCTTCTGTTTCGGGGCGTTAGCACTGATGCTGAGGTTCTTCTTCGAGGTACCTGTTTGCACAGTCAATCACCCTGACTTTACAAGGTGTAAAGGACATTACCAAGATAGGAGACCTCCCCCTTCGCACCGCTGGGCTGCATCCAGCCTTGGACAAAACCCAGCTCAGGTGCAGGTCTCTGGGGTTGGCGTGCCGGGGTCTGGCGGCAGGGACGAGGGTCCCCTCCTGCTTGTCCCCATCCCAGCCCCTGGGAGAGATGTGACCGCAAGCGACACACAGAGTGATGCTCGCTCTCTTTTTTCCCCCGTTAAGTGAGTCACAAGGTCACGGGCCATGCTTTCTTCAGCCATATGTGATCCTCGAAATGGCCTTGTCAAATGTGACCGAGGTTTTTTGGAAACTGGGCATGGGTGACTTAAGGACACCTCGCAGAGCCACAGCAGGGACTGGATATGACCCAGGCATGGCCAGATCCAAAGCTGGCTCACGCCAAAGAAAAGACTCTCAGTTGACTCCCAGGGGCACTCGATCCCATGTTTATAACCTTTTGCTCTCGCCGCTGGCCAGTTCGCCCATCCGGCACAAAAGGGTCCGTCTGTCCCATGCGGGGAAGGCGATAACCCCCCGACACAGCTGTCGGTCACGCCTGCACTCAGCCCCACCGTTACGGCTGCTCTGTGCATTGGGAGCTGCTAGATACAACCTCACAGTCATCCCCAAGGATTATTTTTCAAAGCATTTAGTAATTGCAAATTCTAGCAGAACATAAAAATGTCACTTAGCAGAAACCGCCTCCCCCCGCGCCCCGGCCTCGCCGCCGCGTCCTTTGCGGGGTAATGAAACACTTCATTCAAGAATTGGGAAATGTGCAAATTGGAATGTGTTAAATCCACTTTGCCTTTTTTTTTAAAGCTGGAAATCCTTTCTTCTTTGACAGCAAAAAGAGGCAGAAGGCTCAGGAATTTTTTTTCTATTCCTTTCCTTTTGGCTACTTGCAGAAACCTAATGTTTTGCACCTAACGCAGAGCCCCCCCGGCACCGCTGCTCCCGTGGCCCCGGCAGGTCTTGCTAACGCTCTTCCCGCTTGCAGGAGTGGGATTACACCTACGTGCACAGCTTCTATCACTGCGCCTTGGCCATGGCCTTTGTGCTGCTGCTGCCCAAGGAGAACAAGAAGGCCGGGAGCGCCGGGACCCCCGCCAGGCTTGACTGCTCCACGCTCTGCTGCTGCGTCTGAGCCGCCCGGGCGAGCAGGGCACTTGCTTTTCTGCTCCTGGGGCAATGCAACCAAAAGCAAAATGCCTGCCCACTGCATTTTCCTGTGGAACATCAGCATCTTCTCCCACCAGCTCTGTGCACGCCCCAGGCTTTTCTTCCCTGGAAAGTCTTCACCTTTCCACCATCAGCCTTAGCAGAGGTTGCGTTTCCAGTTTGTTACATACCCCTCCTTCTCCCTGGAGAAGCACTTGTCTGGGCTGCAACCTTTGGGAGAGCCTTGCACTCTCAGGCCATGTCCCCTGCACTGGCCCTGGAGGACCCGAGTTGTCCCCTCCGTGCAGGTTTGCCCAGCCTGAGCACACGGGGCTTCGTTTGCAATGCCCAATTAACAGAACCTGTATTTTTGTGAGATATTTACTATTTTATTTATGCATTCTCTTGATGTAAATAATACATACCAACAAAGACTTTGCAAGTGTGCAATGCTAGCCTTTCTTAAGCGCTGCAAGAAACTTTCCAGCTCAGCTCCACTCAGTTGAGGGCAGATGCCAACCCCAAAGCAGAGCTCTGGGCACGGCCACCCCCTCCCCTGCCCACAGCCCCCCCGGACCCGCAACATTGGGCACTTTGTCCTTGCAGACCTGCCCCAGGTGGTGCAGGCAGCAGGTGCGCTTGCGGCGAGCCTCATTAGTATGGAAAGTACATGGAAAATTAAGAGGCAGAGAAAAGAAGCTCCTAGAGGGAGGGGGAGGACTGTAAACCTATAACATCTCCTCTAACAGACTATTTACTATAGCAGAAGTGTATGATTTATTTAGACTGTCTGGGAAAAACGCCAAGACTATATGTCATGGACAATTAGAGCAGTATTGATATACAGTGATGTCCACAGAAAGCCCACATTAAGCCTGGGTTCCTCTGGAAGAGAAATCCACCCCAGTCATTCATCAGAGCAACTTCCTGCAATGGGGCAACAACCAAAACTGAATGAGCTTCCAACAAAAATATAAATGAATTATGAACCCCCAAGCATCCAAGAGTCCCTGGCAAGCGGTGGCACAGCTGATGCAGCTGCACGCAGAGGCAGCGCTAGCAAAGAGTTTCCAAAGGGTTCACCAGCACCTAAACCAACACAGCACATCAGGTCTTTCTGAGAATCCAGCCCCTGGGATGTTCTGCAAGATGCTCTGAGGGTTTGCGTGGGACACTTTCCCCATTGCTTGCATGCTACTGGAGTACTTTGCCACTCAAGGACTGCTCAGGCTACCCCCAAAAAACAGTCCCAAGTGCTTTGACTCCTCATTCAGAGCTGAGTACAAGCAGCATCTTGCCACTATATGCAAGAGCAGGCTCCAAGGGTGCACAGCCACTTCCCGAGGGGTCACCCACATGGGTCTCCCACAACCAGGGCCACGCTGGCTCTCGCTGAGCCACCCTGAGCACGTCTCTGGGTGTGCATTACCCCACGTACAAATACTCAATGCTGACCCTCCCCAGGAGCCTGACCAGCAGTGCTAGCAGCCTCCATCCTTCCACACACCCTTTGCTGCTTGCTGCAGCCACTGGCCAGGGGCACCCTGACCCTCCCGGCTCATTTTGTGAGTGTTCAGCCCCTCCTGGACTGCGGTGACACGCGTAGCCCTGCAGCAAGCCCCAGCGGTTCATGGGCAGCGTGGGCATGGGGAGAGCCTTGTGCGGGTAAAGCACTGGGAGGAGAGGCACTGGGTAACTGCAACGTCTTACTGTGGCTGAGCAGGAGGGAAAAAAGTTTGGCAAACCCCATGCAAGCAAGGAGGGCACGTTAGCTAAGACCCAGCTGAGTAAATGAAAGCTCCAGCTCCCACCTGCCATGTGTTCAGGTGTTACACCAAAAAAACCCAAGAAGTGTATTGCATACAATAAAATCCCAGGCAAGGTTTCCTTTTTCCCCTTTCCCTGCTGATGCCTCAGGGCACTGCTCTGACTGTGCAAACTGGCCCACCCTTTGCACCCCCAGGCAGGACCAGCACCCAGCACCCTTGGGGCCGAAACACAGCTGGGCACCTCCGCAGGGTCCCTGCCGCAGCATCAACCCCACGCCGGCGGCAGCACCCGCTGCGGCTGCACCGGGCACCGCGACACCTGGGAGGAAGGTGCATGGGCTGAATTCACTATCACCCAGGCAGGATATCCCCTGCAATACAAATGCAGGGAAATATTATAAACATTTACAGCAACGTAGACAAAACAGTCTCTTGTAACCTTTTAGCGCTGCCGAGAGCTTTGCCTGTAAGAGCTCTTGAGCCCCTGCCAAAAATTCTTGCTGTTTTCATAAGAGTAGGTGTTTTCGTCTAAGGTGCAGTCTGAGTGCTGTGACCTTTGTCATGTCTGCTACTGAAATTTCCTGCTTCTCTGTTATTCTCTTCTTTGGTAAGACGATATGAAACCCAAAACTTTTATTGCCCCTTTTAAAGCGTCTTTATAGCTCCCCGTCTACTTCATATACTGTCTTATTCTTGAATGCTGGGATATTACTTATGGGATCCGGGCTTGATGCTGCAAAAGGCATTTGGGTTTCATGAAGCCTAAACTGCCTGGGTTTTTTTTTTTAAGATCAGCTGAGGGGGGGGAGAAAAAAAGAAAGAAAAAAGGAAAAAAAGGAATGAGGGAGGAGGGACCTGGCTTTCCACTCCGGAGGCATCGGCATCTGCTACCAGCGCAGCGGCAGAGAGCAGCGACAAGGGCAGGAGGGAGCCCGCCAGCCTCCCTCCTGCTCTGCAATACCTCCCCAGGCACAAAATCCCATTGCTTTGTGTCTGGGCCAGTGTGGGGTGCCTGCCAACCCCGTGGGGACAGCATCCCACAGCCTGTCTTCCCACGCCTCCATCCCCTGCCCACTCTGCCCCAGAACCAGCAGCTCGGATGTGGCCAGACAGCGCAGCCGGTGCCGAATCCGGTGTGGAGCGGCTGGAACAGATCTGCCCCAGAGCTGGCACTGGTAGAGGCCAGCCCTGCTCCGGGGGGTCCCGCACACCCCCTTTTCCTGCTCGGTTTCAGCATCAGGACAGACCACATGAAGGACGTGTGTCGCCAGGCAAGGGCTGATGCAAAGCCACAAGGGCCAGGAGCCGGTGCCGAGGCTTCGTGCCCCTATCCCACCCCTTGGGCTGTGGAGCATCGCCTCCACCGCGCGTAGGGAACAAGGCGGCAGGGATCCCCCAGGATCTCGCTCACTTCTGCATGCTCCCCAGCATCCCCGGCATGGGAGGAGCGGGGACCCGGCATGCCAGGGAGGAGAGGGCTGGCTGGCCTCGGGCTGCAGCCCCACAGCAGAGAATCTTGCAGCAGGCACAGGGGCCATTGGGCAGCTTGAGCTTCAGGGTGGCATGGTCAAACCCTCCCTTCCAGGAGACACGCATTCCGCTGCGCTCGCCTACGGCAGGGCTGGGATGAGAGGGGAATTAGGACCTACTCCTGCTCAAAGGGAGGCTTCCAGAGATGTCTAGTCAGGCTCGGTGCCAGCTAATCTTCCAGGCAAACTTTATCCAGATCCCTTTGGCTGCAGAAAGTGAAAAACTAGCCAGACCAAAACATAAAAGCCTGGTTCTGCTGCCAGCTGTATGGGGCACTCCAGAAAACACCTTATCACCATGTGATTTTGAAAGACCGCTTCAGGTTTTTTTCCACATGCTGCTCTTCCCTCCTCACCCTCAGACCGCCGTTCCTCTGCGCACGTTCAAGTTGTGAGCCAGCCCGGCCTTCCCTGCCAGGTTAACTCACAGACCTGGGGGCCAAGGTTTTCCTTCTAACCATTTTTATGCCCTTTAGGCCACAGTGATGCTACCCTGCTTCAGAAAGTGCTGGTGCTCCATCCGGAGGCAGATGCAACTCATCAGGAGCGGTGATGGACAGCCCAAGGAGATGCATCCACCAGGACTACCAGAGAAATCCTGCCTCCTCCCTGGGAGGGCCCAAGAAACCTGATTCCTCTGGAAATTCAAGAGTGGTGACTTCTTGTGGAAGCAGGGGCAGGAGCTCTGTGGGGAGCCCTAGGAAGAGGGCTTACCCTGGGCTCCTCCATCACCCTCCGGTTCTGACGTGCAGGTGTCTGTGCCCTGTAAAAAGGATAAAACAGGGCTGCAGGGGCAAAGGGGAGTCACCACCAGTGCCCTGCACAGACCCAGGGCTCCATGGCCCTGGGACATGGTATGAGAAAGCAGCCCCCTCCTTCAGCCTGGGAAAAAGGGGGGGATGGAGCAACTGAAGCACCTATCTGGGACCACCTGGTATCTCTCAGCTTCACTGCAGCTATCCCAGCCCCGATGCATATCTTTTTCAGGTGCACAAAGAAGGTCTCCTATGCTTCAGAGGAGTTGGGGGGCACCCAGGACGACCAGGGTGGGATTTGCCATGGCTGGTGCTGCTCTGCAGAAACAACACCTTTCTGCAGCAGCGCAGGATGGAGTTGGAGCAGATGCAACCATGGGGGTCAGTAAAGTGGTACCTCCTGCGTGGGTGCAAAGCAGCCTAACCCAGCACCAAGAGAAAAAAACATTCAAGCGTCAGGGTTTTGCTTAAAACAAAGCCATGCAATGTCCCAGCAGGTTTCTCTTCTCCTCCTTTTTCCTCTCGTCCTTTCAGCAAGATTTCCAACCAAACTTTCCACCCCAGTTGACGTGGGCAAGGCAGCCCCATCCCGGCACCGCTCGGCAGCAATGGGGTATTTTCAGGGCACGGAGGAGCTCGGCTGCGGTGCTGCAGACAGGCTGAGCCGCTGGCCTCCCCGGGGGGGTCGGGCAGGGAGCCCCCCGCACACTCGCAGGTGTCTGCTCCCCCCCCGGCAGCACCGGAGATGGATGCGGATGGTGGACTCGACCCAAGCGACCAAACCCCAGCGCCGAGTCCCTGACCCGGGGAAGGGCAGACGCAAAGCAGCCGGGCTCGCTCGGCTCTTGTAGGGATGCTTTCACAGCTGCAAAAACCTGCTCCAGGTCCAGGTTCGGTGTCTCCAGCCTCCCTGCTCCTCCGGTGGAGCGGTCCCAGGGAGCAGCGGTCCAAGGTTTTTGGTTTAGGCCAATCTCCCAGAAATTCTGTCATCATGCAGTGCATCACGCACACTCCCGGATCCGCATTACACAGAGGATGGCCCCGGTCCAGCGCCTCTTAAAGTCAGTGGAAAAACCCTCCCTCGCTACGATGGGAGCTGGCTCGGGCCATATACGATCTGACAGATACCATGGAGCAAGAGAGGTTGTTTTAATCTGGGAATATCTTGTGGCCCCCAAAGCTTCTCCTGGAGACGGACAGGGCAGCGTGTCTACAGAGCGGGTGCTGCTAAGAAAAGTTCCCAACCTTGCAACAGCCTTTCAATGAGCATTTAATGAACCATCGTTATCTGATCCATGTGCTCCGAATGCAAGGGAACCGCTCAGGTTTCCAACTGCACACATCATCTGATGCTCATAAAATGAGCTGATGTGTCTGGGAAGCCCCAGACCCAAAGAAACATTATTTCAATGGGGAAAAAAAGTCAATAATGCTTTAAAAAGCACCCACATGGACTGACAGGGACAGTGGCTGCTCTCTCCTGCTTACCTGTGGTTTTCCAGCAAAGCAAATGTTCACTGGTAAAACTCACAATCTCCTTATAAAGGCAGGATCTGTTTTGCCTGTAAAAGGGAAGGTTTGGGGCAAGTTTTACATGTGTCTCTCCTCTCTTTCTATGTCTTTATTTGCATTTTCATTTTCACAGTAGTTGAGCTAATCTGAATGGAGCAGGAGTGAGGGTCCAGGTTATAACCAAAGTATCGGGTAGCACCTTCACATCTGGAAGGGATTTTGACACAAGTTCTCCCAGACTGTTACAGACAGTTTAAAAGCAAAATCTGATAAATAGCAAATGTTTAACAAGTCAATAGGAAGCTGCATTCGCAAGAACATGTGGCTCTAACTGGTCTAGCACCGCCTCATTGCCAAGGCCCTTCAAACCCATACGCGCACATACCTGCAGCACGCGGCGAGAGTTTGCCGTGGCTCTGCCTGGTCCTGGTCTCAGTTACAGAGGGAAGGATTAAAGACAGATGTGTCTTTGTATGTCCAGACATGTCCAACAGCCTGCTTCAAAGCCTGAGAAGGTCCTGAGCCTCCCTGCTTTGGTGGTAAGGGGCTGGCTTTTCCTTCCCAGCCGAAACTGAGTCCCCTTCATTTTCTGTATGCCCCCAGCCTCATGTTTAAGGAGGGAAGAGGGAAAGATTGCTGAATAGCTCAGAGAAGCACCGCAGAGCCCGTCCCCGCAAGCCTGCCAGCACACCGGGCACCGCTGCCCCAGCACGGGAATTTTGGGGGATGCACTGGCTGGTGAGGCCTGGCTTGGGTCACTGCACAGTGTGTAAGAAGCACACAAGGTCTCACCCCAATTTTGCACAGATTGGGGTCCGTCAGAGCCCCAACCCACAAGGCAGAAGCATTTGCACCTTTGAAAATCCTTTGCCATCCCTTGAGAGCCGCAGCCTCCTCGGGGCCGAGGCCCCCGGCTGCCGGGGCAATGCCCTCCCAAGGAAAAGCAACGCTGCCAGCAAAACATCCCGACACAAAAGCTCTCGCAGTGTTGCAATGCTGCCTGGTTTGGGGAGACTTCATACCAATAAACAAATGACTACCCAAAATGTGGAAAGAGGCATTAAAATAGAGAGAATTATGCAAGGAGTGGGGAGCGGATGGGGAGACTGAGGAATAAGAAGTGACCAGGAAAACCACCAGAAACCCTCCAGGATGCCTGCCTATATTTAAAGATAATGTGGTCAGCCGTCTTGCCAAGTCCCACTCATTTGGAGCTGGGCTCATGTTTTGGATTAATTTTAAGGCAGTTCCTAAAGCATCTCATTCGCGCAAGGAAGAATTTTTGCCTCCTTGGCCAAGGTGACCTTTTAAAAAATCTCACTCACTATTTTTCAACCTCTCACTCATTTAAAATTGTCATCGCCCAGGAGCTGCGGGGCATTCAGTGCAGACAATTCATTTTCTGGCGCTCACCAGTCCCACAGCCCCGGAGCATCCTGGCGTGGGGCTGGGTGTGAGGATGGGGGTGTTGGGGGGGGCATTTCTCTGCAATTCAGGACCATTCCCCTCTCCTGTGAGCATCCCTCGACCATGCACTGAGAGCAGAAATCACCCCTCCTGAATACCTGAGCCTCTCCAGGCACCCCACCATGGGCTGGTTGAAAGTCTTCTACAGAAACTAGTCTTCCACAGACAGATTTTTTTTTTTTTTTAAACTAAAATACTGTGTGGATGGATGCGTGTGCTCTCCAGACTAGTGCCTTTGTTCAAGGAAAGGAAAAGTAAATTGCAAATATTGCCCCCAAGCTCTGACTGTTCCATTGCATGTGGGTTTTCTGCTCAGCTCTTTGCTTAGAGCCACCCCAGAAGGAGCCACCTCAAGATGTGCCCCAGTTGCTCAGCCTCTATGGGAGGATGCATTCAAGAGGTGTCACCCCCCAGCTCCCAGCCACAACAGGAGGAGAGTTTTTGAGCAGAAATGTAAGAGCGGTCGCTCCCAGAAATACCACCCAGCCCACCTTCTTGCCCAGGCATCTGCAGCATCCTAATTGCCCTGGAATCCAAAGCACGTCCACGACAGGGCAGTCAGATGCTTCCCATTTAGCTTAAACTTTTGCAAAATGCTCAGCCACTGACTCACTGCAGGGACGAGCCGGCACACCGGCAGTGCTCGCCTGCCCTCGCCGCACTGCGGCAGGATCGCGTCCGCCTCCCCATCGGGGTGTTTGGCCAAAAAAAAAAAAGGATTTTTTCAAAGTCCAGCATCCCTTGCTACTTTTCACCTCTGACAGCACACCCGGAGTGCTACTGGTGAGCGAGCAGGACAAGGGACATGGAAGTTGCTATTTTTTGCTGATGATCCCAGATGCCACACTGGGGTTTTAAGGGAATGATCGGAGCAATGGAGGAGAAAGGCACCATCTGAGAGGGACTGGCGGCCGCAGGGGCAGCGCTGGCAGCAAAGCGTGGGGCTGCAGAAGGCGTAGAGCACCTCAGCCCAGGGAGCGTAGGGGTTGCGGGCAGTCAGGAGCCGCTCGGGATTCAAGAGGCTCTGCTGCTGCCTGGGCTTTTGGGAGCGTAACAAGTAGGGCCAGATACTTTCTTTCCCTCACACCTCACGCTGTAAAGATCTAGTGGCAATACCGAGCAATAGCAGTGATTAGAAATTAGCCTTTTGGCTGCAAAAAAATAAATCACGTCTCACTGGTCCCCAGGTCCAAAGGTGCCAGACGCAGCATGAGGACATCCTTCCCGCGGCAGCTTTGGTACATTAGCGTCCAGCCCCAGGGGAACCAAGACACACAGAGGCAGCCATGAAAATGAGACAGACATTTGGGGTTTCAGTTAAGCAAATTTCCTCCAACCAGCAAGAAAAGTTGAGCTTGGGTTTGGCTGGATTTGGGAGATGAAGTTTTTGGGCAGCTCCGTGGTTTTATTTAAACCCATTTAACCAGCCATCTCATAACCTCATCCCACGAGGGGAATGCAGAAACTCAAGGTGCCTCTTGGGCAATAGATGCTGCTCTCTACCCAAGCAGGTCTGGGATAGTGCTCAGAGTTTTGCTCCATCTCTGTCCGGGCTAAAGAAAAGACCACACACAAAATGGTTTCAGGATGCCAGCAGCTGTGCACAAAGCATTTGGTTTACATTAATTATGTCTGGATAAAAAAAAAAGGGG
>JANZLQ010000055.1:15945226-15975242 GCA_026212715.1 Elanus axillaris | reverse complement strand
GGGGGGGGAAGAGAGAGAAGGAGAGCAAGCAAGCCGAGAAGACAGGAGGATGGAGGGAGGATTCTGCATCATCCTGATGAGATCTGCTCAGATCCCAAATGTAGATTGCAGCACATGCCGTGTGTCTTAACACCTCCTGCCTTGAATGGCTTCGACCACCCAGAGCAGCATGCTCCTGCCCTGCGCGGTGCCTGTAAACACCTTGGTGAATGAGAAGGACAAACGCAGGCCGTAACACTCTCAAAGACCTCAGTGGGACCCTTTCCTCCCAGCTTTGCTCCCCACTCCACTTCCCTCTTTCTTCTTTCTTGAGCAGAAATGGTCCCAAGAAAGATGGGGGAAGGTAAAGCAAATGCTGCTGCTGGCAGAGGGAGAGATGCTGGTGGTTACCGGGAAGGGAAGCAGCAAACGAGAGAGAAGAGAAAATAAAATGGGGACGAGGCAGATGGTAAATAAAATCATTAAAAACAGAAAAATCTCCCTGGTTTCCCAGCAATGCAGAAACCCCAGGAGCAGCTGAGGGAAGCCCTTCACCTTCTCCTCTCCGAGAGTGCTGTGAGCAGCGGGAACTCTTCCAGGGTCAGGGACTGCCACCCCCATAGGGATGGGCACTCCATACCGGCACAGACCCACGGGTGCCTCATCCCCTCCCCAAGGACAAAAGGAGCCTGGTGAGGTGCGAGCTCAGCCTGCCTTGCCTTGGCCTTGAGCAGCCAGCAAAGAGACAGGATCAATTTGATCTCCACAAAGCAAAGCCCCACCACGGCAGGTCCACGATGCTGCTTATCGTGGGAGGGGGGGAAGCGCGGTTCCCACCTTGGACCACGCACTGGGCTGCTCCAGCATCACCCCAGCAGCCCAGCCAGCCTGCAGAGGGTGGCACAGCCAGCCCCGAGCCCCCAGTAGCAAACACCTGCCTACAGGGACTGGGGTGAGCGACTACAATAAGCTGCCCATGACCTCCAGCATCTGCACCCCTGCTACATCCTGCACATCTACTGCACGCTGCACGTCTCCAGTGCACCTCGCATCCCCATCCCGTGCAGTTCTGCATGCCCGCTAAGCAGGAGGACTGCAGCAGTCCCTGACCAAAGACCTTGCTGTGCCAGGAGCCGCACAAATCCTAAATACATTCCCATCTCCCAAGGGCCAGTAGCTTGCAGCAGCCCAGCCAGGCCCTGCTCCAAAACAGGCGATGAGCACTGTCAGGTCCCGGCATCGCCAGACGCAGGCAGCTGGCAAGAGTCGTGCCACCGCATCTCCCGCAGCCGGCCGTCCCGGGGCAGCACGGTGGTCGAGCCCCCCGCCAGCAGCGGCTGCCCCTTCCCAGCCCTGCCAAAACCCGCTCCTCTCATGGGCAGCCTCGCTGTATAATGAACTTTTGCGTTGCAGCAGCACTGTCTCCGCTCAGCAGCTCAGGGGGCCCAGCTTGCACACGCCAGAAGCTGGACTGACCCATGTCAGAGGTGATTAATTTATCAGGCTTTTGGCACCCACCGCTCCCCGCCAGAAAAACAATATCCCAAATTCCAGGCCCTCCCGCCCAGCAGATGTGTCTGCGGTGAGGGCGACCGTTCCAGCCCGTCTCGCAGAAGCCGCTGCAGGGATGCAGCACCCAGGGGTCCCGCACCGCCGGCCGCCTTCCCTATCCCCGCCGTGCATCAGCGGGAAAACCTTCCTTGGGAGCAAAACCCTGGGTCTTTCTGCCAGGGTGCCATCCCGGTGGGTCCGGCCTTTTGTCCTGCATAGGTGTCTGTGCTGCTGAGTCACCAAGGAAAACCAGGATGGGTGTGAAGCCCAGGAAGGCAGTGGGTGCCGGGATGCCGCCCCGCTGAGCCCTGGCATCCGAGGGACGAGCGGCACCATCCTGCCCTGGTGCTCCCCAGCCCACGGAGCTGCCTGGCATCGGGAAGCGTGTTTGTGTTTGAACCGAGCAGGCACTGATTAAGGCCTAATTAAATTGGCATTAATCTGTATCATCAGAAAAACATGCCAGGCCTTTAAGGGACAGATTAACAACGTTGTTATCATTAGCAGAGAGGGGTCAGAGGATAGGCATGGGGTGCAGCATGGCTGCAAATGCTAGCTGAGCCCTGCAGCTCGCCCTCCCCACCTCTACCAGGGGTTTAAAGTGGGAAACTGAGAGGGTGGTGATATCATTCAGATGTCGCAAAGCACTTGGACATCGGGCAGCCAAGAAAGAGGAGAGATTTTTCTTCCTCTCCCCCTGCCCCGTCACCTCCCCCCCGGGTTTCGGAGGAGGGATGGGAGCCCATCGGAGCACGGGGCTGCCAGTCCTTCTGCATCCCAGCGCCGGCCACGGGGAGACCTGCTGCCCGGCTGAGGCCTGAGCTCGCCCTGACGTCAGGGTGAGGGGTGGAGGAGGGGGGGGATGACGGGCAAACAGCCTCTTATTTATCCAAAAAGGTCACAAGCGCCTTGGAAGAGGCTGGAGCTGGATCCCCACGGTCCAGAGGAGGCCAGCGTCTCCTCGAAGGAGAGGTTTCACAATTCATCTCATTTGTTCGCTGTGGCATTTTCATCACGGTAGTTCGACTTATGCAATTACATAAAAAACATCTAATGAAATCTCGGTGACACAAAACATGAACGTTTATATTGGCCTCCCCGTGCCGTGGAGTTGATCTTGGCCGGGGCGTCCAGACAGACATTCTGCATTCTTCAGAGATTAAGCACTGAAACGCTCCGGAGAAACCCAGCTGCCCGCTCCCCCTGCAGCCGCGCCGCTAATTCCAACCACATGCTCGCCGGCCGGGGAAAGGGGAACACGTACCTTACACACACACACACATACACACACACGGGTACCACTGGGGACCCAGCCCGGCACCCCACGCACCCCTCGGCCGCATCCCCACCACCATGAGTACTCGTGGGTCTCCATAAATAAATATGTGCCCAGTGAGCGCAACGGCTTGGCAGATACAGTGTTAGGTATAAATAAGGTACTGCAGCAAAGTCATTAAGGAGATAAGAGGAGTGATGGGTAACCTCAAGTCGGGGCCGGAGCCCCCGAGCCCAACCCCAGGGCAGTGATGCCACCGCTGACCATGCCATACCTCGCTGGGTTATCGGCCCATGAGACGTTAGGCCCTCGTCAAAATTAATTGCCGAGAGGCTCTGAGCAATGAAACCCTCATCCTGGTTTGGTTCCCACCTCTCCCCTTTTAAAAATTCTTCTGTCTCCCATTAAAAATCAAGGAGATCTTTTAATAAAGGGAAAAAGAAGGGGAGGATGAGGCGTGGAGGGCAGGGACTTTATCCTCAACCGCACACAGGGAGCCAGGCAAGGAGCCACGGCACTTCCAGAGGTGGGAATGGGATGGGGATGGGGGGAGCGGACACCCCATCCCGATCGTGCCCACATCACCCATCCTGCATGAGCACGTCCCGAGCTGCCCCGGACCCGCACCCAGGGGCCACTGGGCGATGCTGCTTGTGGGTGGCCACGGTGCTGATGAGCAGAGCCACCTCGCCGGCACCGGCCAGGGCACATCCCACCGCACATCCCTGCTCCCACTATGGCCATTCCTGGGTTTTAAGACCCAGGGCAGTGACTACACTGCAAATCCCCATCCCAGTGCCCACAGCAGCCTGAGAAACGCAGCTTGTCCCGCAAAAGCACCCGTGGACAAACACGCTGGCCAGAAAGGCACCCGTCATGCCGGCTGACACCCAGCTGGCATCACCAAAGCAAAAGCCACCGCAGCGTTGTTTGCACCACCCTGGTTCATGGCTGGCTGCAAACCCTGCTCAAGACCTCACTGCCACTGTGGGGCAAAAAGGGGTGAATCCTGACCAGCACCGGCTCGTGCCACCGGCAATCTCTCCAAATACAGGTTGGTTCGGGGACAGGGACCAGCACTGGCTCACGGGGCCAGATGTGGTTGCTGGGCTCCTGTCCCGCACCACTGGCTGCAGCTGGAGCTCTTGAAAAGCCCCAAACTGCCTCTCTTGTGAGGTCGGGGGGGTCTGAAGTGCAAAACCCACCGGGGGACGCACCAGCCCCACCGCCCCCAGCCCCCCCATCGGTGCCCTCATTTTAAGGGCGGAACATTTTTAACATACTACAAACCATCGGCAAAACAAGATGTCAGGGCTGTAACTGCTGCTGGCATGGATTCTGGTGGGGTGTGGGAGGGATCCAGGAATAACAAGGGGGGGTTCAGCGAGCAGCAGCCCCCTCTCTCGGGTTGCAGCCGGGGCTCTGGCCCCGCGGGCGCATCGGCCGGCTGCCTGCATGGGATGTCTGCAAAGGCTCGGGCTTTATCGCCTTGCACAGAAGGAGGAGGAAAGACGGGAGGAGGGGGGAGAGAGAGAGGAAAAATAGCCCCTTATTCCACTTTCATCAAGGAAGCATCAAGCCGTCCAAAAAATTTAATGTCATATTTTAGCAAGAAAAACAGCTGTTGTGGTACTTTAAGGCCCAGCATATTTTGGCCAGGGCTGCATGTTGTGGATATTGGCTGAGTCAAGGTTAGCTGTTAAAAGGCAGAAATTCTAGACCCATATGAAGAAACATCGCGTTCCTTTATATTCAGATAATATTTACTCCCAGGCCTGTTTTGTTTTGTTTTCTTCTCCCTCTTGGAGGGGGGCCCGGCCCCGAGGCGGTGGCTGCCCTTGGCATGGGCCTGTTCTGCGGGCGGGGGGGGCGGCTGCAGGCAGGGCATGGCACTTTGGGGGTGATGGAAGCAATGGGAAAAGCGAGGGAAGCTCTGCCTGGCACCTCCAACTTGAGGTTTGCCCTCCAATTTTCAGCACTGCCTGGCTTTGAGCCATGCCTTGTGCACAGGGAGAGCCAGTGGGGCAGGAGCCAGGATTTGCTGCCTGGGGGGACGCGATGGGTCCATCCCAGCAGCAGAGGCACTGGGGGGGTCCGTCGCTCATGGCACAGCACCCACGTGCCTTTTGCCATTCAGTTTGGGTCATACTTTTATTCTACCCAAGGGATAAAGATGCCAACAAATCCATGGCAGGCAAAGCGGGAGAAGGGGGAGTGAGCTCCCGTGCCATCAATCCTACCCCCTGCCCCAGGAGGGGCAGCTCTACCCCGGCTAAGGTGTTAGCACAGCTACAAACACCCCACAATATTAACCCCACAAAAATTAAGTGCAATTTTAATACGGTGTTTGCAGCTTTATCTTTTCATAGTTTTGTTCTGTTAGAGCATATCTGTGTTTTTTAAGTTATCGCCTATTTAAATGCCTGTATCTAACGTTGGTCCCCAAACCAGCCATGCCCAGGCTGCTGCGCTTGGGATGGGCCAGTCCCCTCCAAAAAGTCTTTGTGTGACAGCTCCTTCCAGCTCCCACCTGCACCGTGCCATGAGAGCAAACAGAGCTCCTGGGTCGAGAAAGGGCAGGGGAGTTCGCAGCTGTACCGCATGGAAACGAACCACCCCCAAAACCCCCAAAACTGGACACGGAGCCCCCCAGGCTCCACAGCCCTGCACTGAGCATGATGCCACCCAGGCTGTAAATGACTCATCTTCTCGTAAAGCTGGTCTGCTAAGGAAGAATGAAAAGCCCTTGCCCCGAAACAATTCCTCTATGCTTGCCAAGCTCAGCAGGAGAAATCCACGCTGTCTCTCTGCTTCTCCAGAGCGCCCAGCGTCGGCGTTTCCCCACGGTGGTGCCACCTCTGGAGCCAGACCCCCGGACCCCCCCGCAGCATCGGGGCTTTCCTCCCCACCTCCCGCCCAGCACCATGCCTTACCAAAAACGGAGCCACCAAACACAACCCTGCATATTTCGCTAACCTCAGATGCTTGGATAGGGATGGCCGTGGATGAAAAAAAAAAAGGAAAAAAAAAAAAAGGAGAAAAAAAAAGTCCAAGGTGGAACCGCAATGTTTATAAAATGGGTCACTGAATTATACATAAAAATATTTTCCTTGTGGATGCAATTACTTCCTGGACTTGTTATTCCACAGATGCTTAAGTTCGCCTCAAGCAACTCCAATAAATGCTTTACAGTCTGCTAGATCAACAGTAGCAGCGCTGGAGCGAATTGAGCAGCGCTGTTTCAAATTTGTCAGAAAACCACACAGTGTTTTCATGCGCACGTTTTAGAAACCCAAACAAAATGATTCCCAATCGTCGTGCTCCCTTTCCTTATGCTTTTAATGGGTTTCACATGAGCTCCTCCAGACACGGGCAGAGCCCCAGGGGCTCAGGACACCCAGGCAAGTGCTCCCCAAAAGCCTGGGAAGAGATAGGGACCGAGCAAGGGTGGCACCTCCCATCACTCTCCCATACAAACCCCGCTCCCTTTTGCTCCCGGATTTTCCCATCTCATCCTCCTGCAAGGCCTGGCTCACCCGTTAGGTACCCGGGGGGCAGCGGGATGTATAACCAGCTTAGGAGGCTTTCCCAGGGGAAATGAATTTCGGGAGCGAGGGGTCGGGGGCCGCCCCTACCTGCCACGGCGGCTGCAGGCGGGTGAGGGAGAGTTCAGGGGCTGAGGGGGACACACGGCACGTGGGGTTTAAAAGTGCAACGAAAAAAAACCCGGGAAGCTGTGTCCCTCCATGGCAGGGACACATATTTGGTTTTTTTTCTCCTCTCTTCAGCCACTGATTTTCCCAAAACTCAGAGGAAGTCAGGGCCGTGGAGATGTGTAAAGATATTTTTATTTAATGCAGGTAGGGCTTGAACCAAAGGCCCCTGAATAAAAACCTGGTCCATCTGGTGGATCTTGATCTTCAAAAACCTCAAAGCTCCTTTTGTTTAAGAGCAATTGAAAGTATTTAGTGCCACTTCCAATGACCTTGAACGGGAAAGCAACCAAGGGCTGGGCTGTTGGGGGACACCCCAGGATCATGGGGCAGAGTGCTGTTATGCCAATGAAATAAATTAATGTCTGCTCAGGAATACTCAAGATTCACTCCAGGACTAACAGGTGGCTGTAACAAGATTATCCCATTAACAGATCACCAGTGGAGCAGAAATGTGTTTTCAGGTCTCTGCTTTCACTCCAAATTTCATCCACGAGATTTTTCTGTCGGCAGGATAAACATGTTAAAAGGTGCCTGAAAAAACAGCCTTATAAAAAACTCCTTATTCTCCTGCTTTGAGGATGCAGCTGCCTCCTGTTGCCCCTTGTATGGGAATCCCAGCTCATCTTTGCCTTTTTATAGGCCACAGCAGCAATCCTGCTCCTCTCCCACTCTTCTCCGCCAGCAGACAGGGATCAATGGCAGCTGGCCACCAGCCTGCCCACGGCAGTGTCACAGCCCCAGCTGGGACATAGCCTTGTCCCCATCCCTTATCCTGCGGGCTGCGGGCGGATGGCAGGCTCTCGGCCCAAGATGGGCAGCATGAAAATCCCACGGGACCCGAGAAAGCATCGTTCTCGGCAAGGGCACCCCACAGGCTGTAATCCCCAAACTACCAGCAAGGCAAATCATTTATGAGCAATCCCCACCCCACCACTGGTAGAAAATGCTTTGCCAAAGGGAAGGAGGTGGGTTGGGAAGGAGATGGGTTTCCCTCCGCCCTTGCTCCCAGCCCCGGGATGGGGACGGGGATGCGTCTCCACGGCCAAACCGCACGCGGGGCTGCATGACTGGCACAGCACTGCCCGCCTCGGAGGTTAAACCAAGGGCCCCGCAGGGAACGCGCTGGCATTTTCATTTGGAGTTAGGTCCCAGGACATCTTAATTTTCAATTCAACCACCACTGAAAAGAAACATAAAATAAAACAAGCGCCAGCAGTGGGGAGGGAGGGAGAAGGCAGCACCAGGTCTGCCCATGGCCCTGAATTAGCTGCAGAAAAACGTTAACATTCCTGTGCTGGACCATGGCCAGGGAACGGAGCAATTCAGGAGACGGCGATGCAGTCACTGGCAAACATGCGCACGGTCTGCGGTCCCGGTGCTGCAGGCAGCATGCAAAACCCCGGGGAAATGGCTGTGGCCGAGCGTGAGGAAGAGCACGGCCCCGCACCTTGCTCCCAGGGATGGGCCGGAGCTTTTAAATGCCACGAGTGTTTTTCTTCCCAAGGCAAAGCGGCTGGGAAATGCCATGCAAAAAGTCACCCACGCTATGTGGGATTTCACTGTGGCTGGACACCATCCAGCTCTGGGTCCCCATGCCAGCAATGCCCAGGATGGAGGGTCAGATCCTGCCTCCAGACGCGCGAGTCACAGCGATTTGGAGGCGACGGGCAGGACAGTGCAGGGGCAAGTACCCCCTTGGGGGGGGGAAGCACAGCATCCCACAGAGCATCCCCAGCACCCCGTGCCAGCCCTTACTGCAAACGTGCGGTAACTCAGGTGCCCCCCAACACCCAGCATCCCACCGCAGACCCCCCGGCATCCCACTCAGCATCCGCCCAAGCCCCAGCCTAGGCTATGCCTGGCTGCCGGCTCGGTTTAATAACGTTGGCCTGTGCCCTGGTATCCGCCGGCCGCCCCAGCCCTCCTGATTTTGCCATTTGCCGGGTGCTGGAGGCAGCGTGCCGCACTCGAGCACCGGCGAGGGCTCCAATCTGTTCCTCATTAGGAGGGGCAGACAGCCCAGCGCGGGAGTCTGAGCCCTAATCTCCTTTCCAGTTGGTATCCGTCAGCAGATGTACAACAAGTGGTTGGATATTTTAGCGGGCATGTGTGTGACAGAGCCGTTGGGTTTTTTTTCCAGATTGGGTGGGGGGAAGCAGATAAAATGCCGTGGCTTGTTGAGGCTTTGCCGGTTGCACGCGGAGCCCGACAGCAGGTCCCGGTGCATCGGCGTGGCTGCCAGCTCTGCTCCGCTCCGCCGGCGTGGTGGTTTATTTTACCAAGGTCTTTCTTGGAAGAAGCGGTGATGAAGTTAACAGGCTGTGAGCCATAATTGGCTCACATTAAATCGAGGAAATGATATGTTTTGTTTTGCCCCTTTTTAAAAAAAAAAAAAATAATCATATTAAACAGGAAAAATACACACAGAGCCAAGGAAGGAGCAGGCAGCAGCTCTCAGGAATGTGTGTGTGGGGGAGATTTGTGTCCGAAGCATAAAGAAATCCAGTTTTTGCCATCAAAGGAAAAGCAGTTTCACTTCAAAATACCCAGCAGAAATGCCCATAGGCAAGGGAAGGGGGATCCAAAAAAACCCAGGTTGTGGCACCGCAACAGGCATCGCTTCAAAGTCTGTCCCAGTAGTTCATGGAGTTGAATCAGACACGCTAAAAAAATAAAAGTTTCTTTAAAAAATTCTTCTTGAAAGTTGTTTTATTTTTCTTGCCACCTCTCAACCAACACAGGGTGCCAAAAACCTTGTTGGTACCTTAATGTGTCTCTGGATATACAGAATATTTCAGAAAGGAAACTTTCTTGTGCTTGTTCTTTAAATTCTATTTTTAGCCCCTGTGGCTACAGCCTGGATGTGAGCTGAGCCAGGTGACAGCAAACCCATCCTCCCAAGGCTGCAGGTCACCTAAGCCACTGGGTTTTGGGAGGGATAACCTCCAGCCCCTAAAGCCAGCCCTGGAGACATCCCCGCAGCCTAACGGGGCTCAGCCCTATTTCCACGTATTTCCAGTCTCTGCAGTGCAGCCCTGTGCTTACCAAGTTTTCACCCGTCTCCACGAGCAAGAAGTGCCGCTGCTTCACATCACTCGAGCCCCTTCCCAGCTCAGCACCGGGGCACTGAGAGCCACCGGGGCTTGTCCCAGCTGGAGGCGGCCGCATCCCAGCTCGTCCTGCCCACCCCTGCATTCTGTGGAAAACCTGAGCTGTTTTCCAAAGGCTGGCCCGTCCAAAAGCACAGCATCCCTGGGGACGCTCAGCCCCTGCTATCATGCAGTATCACTGCACAGATGTCCCTGCATGAAGATCAGCCGCATCATCTGAGTGAGGCAAGGCAGATCTATGGGGCACAAGGACCTCAGGGGACCAGCTCCAAGCACTGCTGGCTGCATCTCTCCTCTCTTGGGAGCCACGACTGCCCTGGGGAAGTTCAGGCGACCACATCACGTGGGAAGGGCTGGAAACATGCAGTCTGGCCCCACATCCCCTTTTTGCCCACCGTCTCAGTTTCATTTGTACCTGGGGGGATTGGAAGTTTGGGGTTGCAAGATTTCATGTGACCTGAAAAAAGCCCTGCAAGTAGAAAAAAAAAAAAAAATCCCGCTTTTGATAAATCCAACACCCAGCTGAAGCTCACACACATCTTCCAGCTCATCCCAGCTTCTGGGTTAGCCAGGTTGGAAACGGGACAACAAAAGCCCTCGCGCTAAGCATGGGGGAATGAACAAGTCTTCCATTTGCATGGCAACCAGGAAACCCCCCCAAATTCAACCCTTGTCCAGTTTAACAACAACAAAAAAATCCTTCAATGGGAAATTCTAATTTTGTTTGGAAATGTCATTTCCAAACGGCACATGAGAAATCATGCTCTGACCTAGCATTGCTGACAGGCAAATATTTATCCCCACAAAATTTCCACATAAACCCATCACTTTTGTCAGTGGGTCTGGACACTAGAAGCAGATGGGGAAGGCAGCAAGAGTGGAGCCAGGAGGCACAGGGACAGGCAGCCCTGCCCAGCGGGTCAGAGCCACAGGCGGCTGCGAGCCCCTCGAACAGATCACTGCGGACAAGATGGGTTCCTTGAGACTCATTTTGAAGGCAAGATGCAGCCTTTTCCAACACATTCATAGCGAGTACCTAATATTTTTTTCAAAACTAGTTGTACCATTTTTTCCAATACATTAAACCAATACGAGCCTCTGCTCCCAAGCCCCGCAGCACTTCATCATTCAGCGCTGCCGCTCTCGCCCATGTCAGAGCAGAGCGGATCCTGTTCGACGTACATTTCTTAGTCTATTAGGCAGAGTTATTCTTTTGCTCTGCATTTTGATACTTACAAAGCCATTACCATCTTTTGCATGCACATCCATCATCAGGCCTTCAAACTCCAGAAAGTCCCAAAAAACTATTTTCCACTCACCATGCAGCCTGCCAGGCTCTGTTCTTCTACTCTGCGTTCCTTCATCCATCGAAAGACATTTCAGCAAGTTCCGAGTCCAACAAAATAAACAGATGGCAGCCTGAAAAGGTGGTGATTTTCTTCTGTGAGGGGGGAGCCGCTTGAGGGATACAGTAAGGAAGAGCTAACTTCTGTCTGCCTGGTTGGAAAAGCTAACCTGGGCTCCAAGCACCGATGCCCATCTGGAGCCGGAGGGGCTCCAGGCACCATTTTGCAAAGCTATGGGGTCTTGCAAAGCTCCACGGGGGTGCACCCAGCCCAGTGCCTGCCCCCACCAGGCACCCACCCACCCTCTCTCCACATGCCCCCCGCACCCTGCAGTCACTGGCCATCCCCTGCGTGGCTCTGGAAACCCGGCACGTGCTGCTCACCTGCGTTTTGCAAGGAGATTCACCATCGTACCTCTGCACTGCCCCGATGGCTCCCCAAAATCACCCACAAGCACCCACAGAGCAGCACCGTGCTGCAAAACACCAGCTCTGCTACAGCCTTACGGGGTGGGGGCAATGCAGAGAGAAGCAATCCTGCCCCAGTCCAGCACGAACCAGCCCCCGGGCTGCCCCTGAGCCCAGCACAGGCACCGAGCGTTATTGCATCTTGACCCAGCAATCACCAGTTCAGACTTACAGGGAAGATTTATGAAAGGATGTGACCAGATGAGTGATAGAGACAAATAGCCTTTGAGGAATGACTGATTTCTCCCTTACAAGAGGAATAGAAATTAATTTATGAATTGGGTTAGTTAAGTTGCCAAGTGGCTTTGATGCAGTTTATTTTTTTGCATATGTTCGTGATCTATTGCACAGCTGTCAGAGGGGGAGGAAGGTCCAATTGAGCCGGAGCAATGCATCACTCCGGCTGAGGCAGCCAACAGCTCTCAGCAAAACCAGATTGTCCTTTAATCGGCCACGGGTTGGTTCGCTGCTTTCCCAAATTGGGCGCCTCATTCATCCCCAGTTCACCCTCAAGGGCCTGGAGCCCCATTACTTGCCACAGATGTGGGGAGCGGAGCAGGATGCCCTTCCCCATGCCGACGGCCGAATACAGCCCACCAGAGACACTGCTGATGCAGAGTCGTCTTTCACCTTACCCACCCCTTGTGTGTTTTGGTAGGACCTACAGCAAGTCAGGAGAATCGCCAGGGAGATACGGAGCGGGGACAGGATGGTGGGTACTTTATTCCTTACCAAGACTGCACCTTTAGAAATAAACCACGGAGGGCAGAGCGAGGATGCGGTGCTCACCAAAAACTAGTGCGGGGACCCGTTACACCGTGCCTGAGGGACCCCCGGTCCCTCCACAGGACACTGTTCCCCTGCACACCAAGGCACAGACCTGCCCAGGGGCTCAGCCCCAGTTCTCCGAGCTGGGCTCCAGCTCCCAGCATTACAGGTGCTTGGAGGTTTTTCAAGACACAGAGTAATTTCCTGCTTGAAGCAGTTGATGGATCCGCACCGAAACCGGATAACCCTTTGTATTTCAGAGAGATCCAACTGCTCCGGCTCAGGGCTCCTCTCCAATATGCTTCCCCCCCCCCCAGATATAAGGAGGGGAAGCTGGGCTGAGCAATCGTCTCTGCCCCATGTCTAAGTGGCTTCAGGTTTAGGACAGATACCATGTCCTTCCATGAGGTCTGTGACAAGTTTGTGCAGTGGCCACGTGCCAAGGATGTGCCCCAGCCCAAAGCGGGGTCCCAGCCCTGTCCCCAGCCCCATCCTAACACCACTCCCAGCCCAGGAAACACAGCAGCCGCTGCCAGCCTTCACTGCATCGCCCTATTCCCTCCCAAAAGCCTCCCACATACAGGGCTATTTAGGCAAAACCCCTGGCAATTAAATTATCACATAACTACAGCAAAACCAGCTAATGAACGTTTACAGGCTTAATGCCTCTTCAGTTAATAGTTGCTTTGTAGCCAGAAGCGTGAGAATTAAATCAGACATAGGCAATAGCTCTTTTGGGGCAGGACGTGGCACTCGGGGCTCCAGCCCCGCGCACGCACATGCTGGGGTCACACCAGCATGGGTGGGCTCACCCCACTGCGGGGCCAGAGCAGGGCCTGGGTCCCAGGCTTGGTTTGCAGGGTCCCAGGCTTGTTTTGCAGGGTCCCAGGGCTGCAGCAGGCTGTTCCCAGCCACCCAGCACCCAGCCTGTGCACCCAAGCACAACCCAGCCCCAAGTTGCTGCCAGAGCCTGGGGCTCAGCACCCCAGCTCCTGGGAAAGCACAAAGCCCTGGACAGCGGAGAGGTGCAGATTCTGCTTTCTGAAGTCCCTCACTAGAGGCCACATCGATCTCCAAAAGCAAACGAAGGGAGGGAGATGAATTGGCAAGGGACATTGCGGCATGCAGAAGCCATTTCACAGTAGTCTCCATTTCACAGAAGTCTGCTCCGAGTCATCTTCTCCCTCTCCAAGCCACCAGACTGCACAACCAGGTCAGCGCCCAGCACTGCCACCGACTCCTCACACCCCGTCAGGACGCGTCACCTCTCCCTGCTTGAGTGTTTGCCTCTGCAAACGGGAAGCTCCCAGCCCTCGTCTTTGAGAGATATGAACATGCAAAGGATGCACAGACAGCAGACCCATCAACATGCATGGAAGCCTTTTTTTCCACTCGCTCCCAAGCACACCACAGACCAGCAATGCAGGTTTCACAGCTGTGCTCTGAGCAACATCGCTCCTAGCAGGGACCCACAACCCAGCACACAAACCTCTCCAAGAATTACAAGCACAAAGCTGGCATGACCCTGCATAGGACAGCATGCTCAGCCCCACCACTATCCCAAAAAGCAGCAGCCGAACAGCTCCATGATGGAAAGAGCCAGAGATAACTAACCACCAAGCCCATACCTTCCTCCTTGCTAGAGATATTTATAGCAAAAACAAGGATCAGGGAAGAAAAAAAGAAAAGCCCTTACCTTGCAGCAGCCTCAACCCCCAGAGACCATACAGCCAGTTCTCCAGTAAGCACCATCATGCTCAACACCTGAAGCCCCTTTTCACCTGGACCTGGGGGCCTTATTTTAATTTGTAGGGCTGAAAGTCAGCTGCTTTGGAATGTAACATGGCAAATATTGCATTGCAGAGACTCAGCACACCTACCTTTGGGTAAAAGCTGAGGCCTAGGAGGGGCAAAGGAGATAAAGAATAGCTTTCTCCATGAGCGGCTTTAGGAAATTTGAAGAGGAAGGATGCTACAAATTCCCTAAGGCTGCTCATTTGCAGATTTTCCTTGGTCCGCAAGATGCAACCAGCAGCAATGAGTCCCAGCCCCTGTGGCCCCACATAGGGCCATGACCGTGCACAGAGCATTGCCACCATGGGAGCGAACGGGCACGGGTAGCCAAGATGCATGGAGCAAAGTGCATGCAAGGGAGGTGACTGATGGCATTTGCTGATGGAGGGGGAGCTCCAGGTCAGCTGGAGGCTGTTGTGACATTCCTGCTGGGGCCAACAAGGCACTAGAAAGTTTTTGGATGAGCTGGCCTGCTGCCCTGACATCCTCTTGCTCCATGACCTTTCTTCCTGCAGAGAAATCACAGCCCCGAGTGCCTGAGTCAGCTGTAAATCCCCAGCATCAATCAGACACTAAATGCAGCACTTGGTGGTTGCAGAAGGGGAAGCAGATTGCATGAAGAAAAGAGCGTAGCGGGTCCTGGCTGACACCAAAGTGTCACTGGGGCTCCCATGCAGGCAAGGGGGGGTGCAGAAACCATCCAGGTGGTCCCAAAAGTACCAGAAACTAAGGTAAATGATGGAAACAAGAGGAACACTACAGTAGTTTAGGGAAAGACATCTTTTGCTAATTAAATCCAAGTGCAAAGCCAGTAGGCGTATCCCCTCCTTTTGTAGAGTGAGTTTGGATCTTGCAGCCCCCCAGGACGTGCAGATGCCCCAGCACAACGCTGCCTGCTGAGCCCTGCAGGGTTGGGGCGATCAGGACGAGGGGGCAAAGGCACCCATGGGCAGCCCAGCACCCCCGGCAGCTGCACCCAATGCAGCAGAGATGCCGCCCTCCCCTTTTCCATCCTCATCAGCACTCTTCATCCCCCTCACCTGCTCCCCATGCCCCGTCTGAGTTCAACCCTCTCTCCTTTCCTCCCCTTCCTCTTCCTGAGCTCTGGTCTATGTTGAAACGCCTTCCCCAGGGTGGCTGTGGAGGCTCCCACGGATGCAATTTGCCCTTGTAAAAAGAAGCAGTGTTTGGCCAGTGTAACTGGTAACGGTTCCTCAAGGGGAGAGACGTGGCCTTAGCAAAGGGACGTTTCTGCTGGTGGAAACGGTTCTGCACGGATCGTCCCTGTAAGTGCCGCCGCAGTGATAGGTTTTGGTGTTGATGGGGTCTGGGATGGATGGGGGCCGGGGGGGCACAGGACGAAGGCTGTAGGGTACCGTTGTTTCCCCATGGCTCTTTGTCTGCTGGTTTTCCGGCCCCCCGCCCCCCAAGTTTCCTCCCCAGAGGCTGGCCAGGCGCAAGCCCGTGCGGCACAGATTTCTCTGATTAGGCAACGCCGTGCAGCCTCTCCCCTTTCGCTTTCAGCTGCCTCTTCCTCCCTGTCCCCGAGGCAGCCCCAAGCCCAGCGGCACCCACGCCGCAGCGGGTACCGGCCACGGCACTGCCATGGAGCCGAGCGCACGGGAGCCCCTCGTGAGGAAGACGAGCTCCTCGTATCGGACCTTCCCCGAGAGCGCTGGCAAGAGGCTCGACAAGGAGTACCTGCGGTAAGGGCCGGACTGGGTCCGTGGGGCTGGCTGTGGGGTGGGATGTGTCCCTTCTCCCAAAAGGACTGGGCTGGAGGGAGCTGGTGGAAAAGCTGCTTCATATTGCCATCATTCCTGAGTTGCCTTGAGATGGGGTCTCCTCCTGCCCAGGGTGTGCGGTGCTGGATGAGCCTGCTTGGGAGAACGGTGGGTTTGTGTGCTTTTGGGCATCCGATTCTCATGGGGGTACAAAGTCCTGCTGGGGGCATGGGACCCTTGAAAGGAACCCCCTCGCTGCTCCACCGGGACAAGCCGGCTGCCAGATGGATCCGTGATGCCACCCAGCTCCAGCTTCTGCTTTTCTCAGTTTACTGAACATGCTGAAAACCACCTGGCGCAGAAGAAAGCATTGGCAGTGCCTGGGGGATGGGCTCTCCCCCTGCCACCACGCAGCAAGGAGTGGCTGCTGCTCCACTCGGAGAAACCCCACCAGCCTGGGGCTGTGCAGGGCCATTCCCCAGAAAAATCCCTCCGTGCCTGTCACGAGATCCTCAGCAAAGGCTGGGGGAAGCCGCAAGACAGATTTAAAGCTTCTGCTGGGTGCAATAAGGGCACCCAACACATCCTTCTCCCTCTTGTCCCTCCCTCAGGAGCCTCCGCAACAAGCGGCTCTACCTGGCTGTGTTTGCCGCTGTCCTGGGGAACTTCAGTTTCGGCTTCGCCCTGGTTTACCCCTCGCCCGTTATCCCTGCCCTGGAGGCTCATCCCAGCCCTGTGCTGAGGCTGGACCAGCACACGGCATCCTGGTTCGGGGTAAGGAACGGGGTTGTCCCTGCCAGCGGTGGGGGGACAGAGCCCGTGGGTGTGCAGGGGGGGAGCTCGGACCCACCGAGGCCCCTCTCCACGTCTCCCCGCAGTCGGTGTTCACGCTGGGAGCAGCAGCGGGGGGAGTCAGTGCCATGTTCCTCAATGACCGCCTGGGCCGCAAACTGAGCATCATGTTCTCGGCGCTGCCCTCCGCCGTGGGATACGCGCTGATGGCCGGTGCCCAGGGGATCGGGATGCTGCTGCTGGGCCGCGTGCTGACGGGCTACGCTGGCGGCGTGACGTCCGCTTCCATCCCGGTAATGTGCCATGGGAGGGAGTTTGCCAGGGATTTGCGTGGCAGGAGATGGGGCAGTGCTGTAGCTGAGCCTGGGGCATCCTGCTGCTTTTTGGAGGCATCAGCAGAAGTCCAGGGCTGCGGCTGGGCGATTGGGGATGGGGAGGACGCACTGGGTTAGCAGTCCTGGCACAGCCAGCCTGAGCTGTTCCCACGGCGCTGGACTTTCTTGCCCACAGAAAAGGAAAGGCAGGTCCTTGGTTCCTGCCGTGCTCCTCCCAGCAGTTGTATCCTCCCGTGTTTACCGAATGCTGACCTCGTGTTGCATGCAGAGGGGAAGGCAAGAATTGAGTAACCCTGGGGCACATCTTTCCAGTAATGGAAGTCAGAGCATGCTGCCGTGGCACTTCTCCCATGCCAGGGTGATGGGAGGGAAGTGGTGGTTCCTGCAAGGCCATCCGCTCCACCTGCCAAGACCAGCTCGTGCCACTGGACCGGTCACGTTTCCACCCCGAAAGGGCAGTTTCCCACCAGTTTGGGTTTCCCCTGGCTGCAGCGGATGACTGTGAGGTGACAGAGGACAAGTTTTGGGGTGATGGCTGTACATTGCAGCTCTGTTAAGAGTGCGTTGTCCCGCTCCAGGTCTACATCTCGGAGATCTCCCACCCTGGGGTCAGAGGCATGCTGGGCGCTTGTCCTCAGATCATGGCAGTGCTGGGCTCCCTCGTCCTGTATGCGCTGGGCAAGTATCTCGGTCCCTGGAGGGCAGGAAAACCTCGGCGAGACCTTAGGGGAGGGGAATTTATTTTAAACAAGTATCTCGGCGAGATGATGGATTCCTTCCCCTCACAGCCAGCTCACAACCACCACCACGGGTGTGCAAAGCGGGTCTGGACAGGATCACCTGTGCAAAACCCGCACTTGTGTGTGTGCTCAGAGGGATGAATCCATAACCCACACAGACTTGTTACTGTGCCTGCAGACCCAGGTCCTGCCAAGGTTTTGTCAGGGCTGAAGGGCAGCATGTGATGAACCGTGTGTGCATCTCCTGCCAGCATGTGCCCTGGTTGCTGCAGGATCTTGCTGGATACTCTAATATTTGGGGGAGCTTGCTGGAATTTCCCCATATTGTACAGCTTAAAATGTTTCTTTGCTAGGAGAAAAACATATGCAAAATCTCTATTTATTTCTTTTTTAGTTTTTTTTTTTCCTGGCTGAATTTATTAAATTATTGGGGTGCCCACATGGAGGCAAGGCCAGGACACGCTTCCCTGCATGCTTTCTGCTCCTAACTATGTTGCTTCGGCAGGGCTGGTCCTGGACTGGCGCTGGCTGGCTGTCGCAGGAGAGGTGCCTGTACTCGTGATGATAGTCCTGCTCTGCTTCATGCCCAACTCTCCCCGGTTCCTGCTCTCCCAGGGGAAGGATGATGAGGCCCTGGGGTCACTGCGCTGGCTGCGGGGCAAGGACACGGACTATGCCCGGGAGTATGAGCAGATCAAGGACAGCGTGAGGAAGCAGGTGAGGAGGCTCACCTCCAGCGCGGGAGAGATGCAGTGTGAAAACTGCACCATCCAGCCTCCTTTGGGCAACTCCTGAGCCATCTTCTGGGTGCCGCGGTGGTGTCCAGAGGTGGTAACGCCTCGGCGTTGTGGATTTGTCCCCTCCAGAGCCAGCGGGTTTCCTGTGCTGAGATCAAGGACCCCTTCATTTACAAGCCCATCCTGATCGCGGTGGGGATGAGGTTCCTGCAGCAGCTCTCAGGTGTCACCTGCGTCCTTGTGTACCTGCAGTCGATATTCAAGAAAACATCAGTCATCCTGGTGAGCCCTGGGGTTCGGCCTGTGCCCGGCCTGCCTTGTCTTCAGTCATGGCTGTCCAATGCTCCAAGTCCCCTGCAGCTCTAAGACCCCAACTTTTGAAGCCTTTTTTTAAAGCACCTGGTTGGCAGAAATTGCCAAACACCTGTCCTGCAAAAGGCTGCATGAGGATGGGGAGCAGGACTAGCCCCACTGTCTCCCCACTCTTCTCCTCTGAGCTTCAGGCTCTTCTCTGGTCTCTTACTATAGGAGGATAGCTTTGACAAAGTCATGAGCCAGACTCAAAGCAACACAGGTAGGAACCTGCCCTTTCCCTGGCTTTCCCATCTCAGCTTCCCCACTGCTTTTGGTGTTGCAGAAACCAGAGTACGATGCAGCTCTTGTTGGCTTGGTACGTCTGTTCTCTGTGGCGATCGCTGCTGTGTCAATGGATAAAGCTGGGAGGAAGATTCTGCTTTTTGTATCAGGTATGTCTCTCTCCCACTGTTGTTCAAGGGAAGCTCTTCCTTAAGGATTTCCAGGAGCTCTGCAACTGTGCAGGAGTGGAAACTTCAGCCACACAGGACTCGGGCAGGGAGGGGGGGAGGTCACTTTCCTTTGGTGGTGGCTCAGCTCCTGAGCAGAGGCGTTCCCGGGAGCTCAGCCCTTGGCACGGAGGGGATCACTCACCCATCAGTCCCACTGTGTCATTGCATCTCTCCACAGCTGGTGTCATGTTGGTCTCCAACCTGACCATGGGGCTCTATATCCACTTTGTGCCAGCTTTGCAGAATGGCACCATTGCTAACAAGACCCTGGTGAGCTCTGCCAACCTTCCTGCTGAGCCAACGAACTACATCACCCTCATCCCCCTCCTGGCAACCATGTTCTTCATAATGGGTAGGTGCAGAGAGCGAGAGAGCACCCAGGACCCACAGCACAGGGCTGGGGGGACGTTTCTCATCTGAAGCGGGGTGATACGGAGCAAGGAGATTGGGCTTGGAGTTGGAAGGCCGGCAGATATCCCTGGAAGACCAAGAAAGATAGTATCTGAAGTCCCTTTGAGGACTGACAGAGCATGAATGGGGAGGAATAATGACTGATGGGGGAGCAGGGCAGGATTGCACAGGGCTCTTCTGCACTCCTCAGCAGGCTGCAAAGCCTCAACAGCCTCACCCTACCCCTCCTCCCCTGCAGGTTATGCCATGGGCTGGGGGCCCATCACCTGGCTGCTGATGTCGGAGATCCTCCCTCTGAAAGCCCGTGGGGTGGCCTCGGGCCTCTGTGTTGTCGTGAGCTGGCTGACAGCCTTCACCCTGACCCAGTTCTTCCTCCGGGTTGTGGTGGGTACTGGCCCGGGAGGGTGTCCAGCAGCCCCTCCTCAGACCCTCTCTGCACCAGTTCACATCTTCTTTCTGTCCCACTTCCCAGGAAGCCTTTGGCCTCGAGGTGCCCTTCCTATTCTTCGCTGTCATCTGTGCTGGAAACGTCTTATTCACAGGCTGCTGTGTTCCAGAAACCAAAGGCAGGTCCCTGGAACAGATCGAGGCCTTCTTCAGGACTGGCCGGAGGTCATTCATGAGGTAGGAGCTGCCATCTGCCAGCCATGCCACGCTACCAGTCCAGATGCCCAAGGGCAACAAAGAAAATGGTTGTGCTGCTGGAGGTGGAGGCTGGAGCTCTCTGCGAAGGCAACAGGGGAGGAGAGGGTGGCGATGATCATCTCGCTTTGGATGTAGAAGTTGCCACCTGGAACTTTACCTTCTCTTTCCGTCATTCAACACTATCGGCTGCTCTCTGGGCAACTTGTCAACCCAAGGTATGGGACCAGGTACCCAGCACCAGGCTGGAGGTAAAGGTGTCCTGGAAAATAAAAGGTGTGGCTGTGGACAAAAGACTATGCACATCCTTTGCTCAGCAGCCACCAAAGCAGCCTGAGAGCCCGAGGGTTTGGCTGGAACAGAGATAACAGCTGTAGCCACTTTGGCAAAAGTTCATCATGTAGTTGCAAGAATAAAAGTTTTGCCTCCAACTGCAAGATGTTGCCTTGATTTGCAGAGAAGGGAGCTGCAGGTGGGTGGGATGGGAGAGGCAGACCAGGACTGTGACAAGGGGACCATAGCAGCCTACAGCATCCCAGCTGAGTCTTGTGTACTTGAAGACTGTAAAAGAGGCAGAGCCAGGTATTTTGTATAAAAAGCTGCCATGTTTTATTGCTCTAAAAACACACGTTATACTAGAAGCCTAATGAACAAGACCAAATACAGTTCACAAAGAAAATCCAGGACAAAACAAAGAACAGGAACAGATAAACATTCAGCTGTAGTGCAAGTGATTCACTGTAGGAAAGACACAGTGGGTACTGCCAATACTTTGTACTGGGGTGGGTCTTTCCCACCGCAGGATTTTACTCATCCACAAAGAGGAAGGCGGATGCATCTCCATCACGGTTGTGTGCGGAGCCTCCACCTCCACCACTTTGAGATTTCAGCTGCATAGTTAATAGCAAATTGCTCTTACCCCTTTCCCGTGTGTGCTGCAAGACTAAGGACTTGGGGTTTTATTTTTTTAGAGCCTAACCCTAGGTCAAACACAGCTGCAGGGTGTGTTTATGGCTGGGAGGAAAGAATGGCCTTGCTGAGTATCCCATCCAACCTAACTCCTCCCAAAAGGGCAGAACAACAACGGCTGAGCTGGGAGATGATTTGCCCAAGTATTTGTCTAACCTCCTGAAATGCACTTGGCATCCCAAGGTCTAGTGGAGATGCTTGTGTCCTCCTATTCCTGGAATGCTCAGCCTGCTGTGACAAGGAAGCATGGAGTAACATAGCATATTTGACCCAGATATCAAGATATGCTAGCTACTATTTAGATCTCCTGCAGCAGGAGATGAGAGAAATCACCTAAGAGAAGATATGCTTTATCAGAGGATTAATTTAAAGCAGCCGGGGACAGAGAAAGAGAGATGGGCCAAAATCAAAACCACAGAGAAAATTTAGTATTAGACCTAACCTTTGCAGCTGAGACCCATTTCCAGAAAGATGTTCAGCCCTGGCTGGAATAGGACTGTTTTTAAGCATGGCCTGATTACGAGAGGTCTCAAGAGCCTCTGGTTTCCACTGACCTTCTGAAGATCAGGCTCTCTGGCAGGCCTGTGCTAGAGCATTCTCTTTCTCACATGGCTATGGACCAGGTTTTGATATCTTCACTTCAGTGAAACCCTTCCCTGAAGACAGTGGATTTTTTTTTTCTCCTAAGGAAAAAATTACAAAGATGAATTGAACTTCCCAGGGCTCAGCCTAAGGAGGAAATGCCCGAATATGAAATGTGGTTGGCCTCTTCAGGTCCTGTGAGAACCTCACTGGAGAAGTATTTTCTGAGTGACCTCCTTTCTTCAATATAGAAAGTCTGAGGGGTTTTGCTACAACATTTAGAGTCTGAGAAATCACAGTGGCTCTTTCCAGAGGTAGAATGGTCTTTTTATTCACTGCACACACAGAGAATCAATTAGTATTACAAAATCAGCTCCTGCCCAGAGCAGCGAGGTCTGGGTACGCAGCAGAAAGTGAACTTCTGCTCTTCTCTTCACACCCAATGGACAGCCCCAGGGGACAGTGGAGCCAATATGCGCAAGTGCTGCCAACTTCATGATTGAATGTGACATGGAAGAGTTGCACGCTGTATAAATGTACGTGGGTAAGAAGTGCACAGCTCACATGGTGAATGGTGTAACAGTCCATTGCTAAGTGCACGTGCTGCCAGTACCCAGGTGTCTTTCCACACTTGGTATAAACAATTCACTATAGTCAATGCATCACCCACTCTTGAGTTCTCACTTAACAAAATTTCTGTCCCATCATCTCCCAAGAGGCTTTTCCAAGACCCGGCAAGCAGAACCTCCTCCATGGAAACCCTGTGGATTAGCCATCCAGCCTGGATGCCATCAGCAGGGATGGTGTTGAGCCTGTAAAATCTCTAGAGCAGGGCTTTTAACTTCACTTATCCTTACACAGCTCCAAGCACCCTGATGGTGCCTCTAAATACAATTAATAACCACCATGCACTGTGAATGGGCATATTGACTACCGTGACACTACTACTCTAAAGGTCCTTTCTATCTCCACAAAAAGAGTTTTTTGCCCACACGGAGGTGAGACCATCTACTAACCATCACTACAACACTTAAAAGCCATGGGTGCTGTCACCAAGTCACATCTGTAATGATGGTAGCATCTGGCTTGGTTTCAGCTGCATCACAGACAGACAAAATTCCCAAGAGCTCCCACTCCAGACACGCATCTGTAGGAGTCAGAACTCTTGGAGCACGGATCTGAGATACCTCCTGTTGCAGCAGGCAGACACTGAACAGACCCAATGTCTTTAAGCGTTGTGGCCAAAGGCTCCAGCCCAGCTCTTACAGAAGAGTCTCTGAGGCCCGTTTTCAACAAAGCATCAAGCTCAGATTTGTTCGCTTGCCTTGGCCCCAGTGTCTGACCCAGCCGCTGCAAAACACAGCATGATAGCACTGCCAGTGTCCAAGGGACTTCTGTCAGTGCTGCCAAGGGAGCAGAGCGGACTGGTCCGTGCCAATGAGCCCCCCAGGTGACCTGGAGCAGCACCTGCCTGCAACAGCCCCAGGGACTGCTGCTGTGCTATGGCATTAGGACAGTCAGATGAAGTCAGCGAGGGTCCTACCAGTTCCGTGGTTCATCGCCGTGGGTGTAGATCAGCCTGCAAGCATTACTCTATCACCTCTGCTTTGCCTTTCGCCTCCTGTCACTAAAGCTACTGTGGAACTACTCACAGAGCAAAGCAGTCACTACTAAAGACATGCTCATAGCTACGTGCACCAGTCTGCAACATTCCTCTACTAAACACTACTTAACTCCCCAAACCCCCCTGAAACCAAAGCACATGTCCTGTTTGCTAGGCAGGACTCTGCACTTGAACCACCCTGTAAAGGGATGGCACACGGACACCGCTGGCTCAAAAAGCAGAGAGGCAATTACCACTGAAGTACCCCACAGGCTGCAATGTATTCCTCCTGCAGCACCCCATTACTGCAGGCAGCGTGACCCACGCAGGATGCTGTGGTCCTTGTGCACACACACAAGAAAGGCCAATGGCCCACATATTGCATGCGGCAACAGGGATCACCCCAGCGCTGGGGGCTGCAAAACGGCACAGCCTTTATTGAAACAAGCTGCATCCGGGCTGGTGGTGCCTATTCTGCATCCCAGACAAGCAGGTGTCAGAGCAATCACTGTTCAGAGGCCTGGGGGAAAGGGGCTTAGCACAAAGTGGCTACCCAGCATCCAGCTGCATGTAAATAAACCCAAGCCATGTTCCTGACTGGTGTAAATCCTCACACCTCCCTGAACTCCACCGAAGAAACAACAGCTAACATTAGCTAGCAGCTTAGGCCCCTGATCTCCAGGGACTGCTCTGCTCCCGCTGCAATCAATGCACACCCTACATCCATACCCAGCCATCCCCTCCAGCAGCAGCTCCGTCCCAGGCTCTGCCAGGGATTCAACTAGCATGAATACACACCATACCTAGAGGAAGGACGTGTTATGTAGATAGTTTCCAACACAACACTGCTCAAAAGCCACAGAGCTTTTGTCCTGGCTGGCGAACAGACCCTTCTGACAGACAGCACCCAGCCTCCAGCAGCGTTTCTCAGAGCACCGTGCAACCCCTCTGGTACCCCAGTGATTCAAATGGGACCACAAAGTGTTGGTGGCAGCGGGAGCTCAGCTCCCAGGGCAGGGAGTGAGAACAGGCTGCAGTCCCCACTGCCACTGCTCACCCGAGCTTCTACCTGCCCTGGCTGCTGAGTAAGCACAAACCTCCAGTCCAGCAGCTACAGCCCAGTTTTCCTCCCTTCTCTCTCCCAGAAAAGGGGGAAAGCAAACTTTGTCAAGCTAGTGGCCCAGAAGAAGACAAAGGGGTCAAGGGACAATACGCTTTCCAAAAGTATGAGAAACACTCTGAAGGGCAAAATAGGATTTCATGGTATCCCAGTTATAGCATCCCAGTTATAGCAGCCAGAGTTCTCCCTGGGTTCATGAGATGAGGCAGTCCTTTGAAGGACAGGAAAGAGAGCACTCATTTCTCCTATGTCCAGAGAAAATGAGTCCCATCAAAATACTTAAATAACTAAAAATAAATTATTCCCCTTTTTCCTAATCAAAGTAAAAAGCACTCATGTAAACTCAAATAAATTAAACCCCGCAGAAGAAACCATGATGTGAAAAGAGGGACCTGGACTTAGCAAGCAGTTTTGTTCTGCATGATACAAAGCAAACAGAAAGCATGATGCAAAAACCACTGATGGAGCCTGGAAGAAAGAAGCAAGACATCCCAGCTATCCACACTGAAATGGTGCAGACTTCTCTATGTTTGCAAAGGAAGGATATGCCACCTTCCCATACAAAATCAGCCCAGGACTGATGCAAAAAGAACATGAGCCCAAAGAGAAAGGCTGTACCAGACAGGAGCAAAGAGCAGGTCCCTTGCATAGGAGGGGTGGGTCACGGGAGCAGGAGCAGATGCAGGGAGTGAGAGATAACAGAGTCCCAGGCTCATGAGAGAAGGATGCTGTTGCACATCAGCAACCCTTACACCAGCAAAAAACCCCACTTGGCTCAAGCAACAGTACCCTTTTTCAGCTGAGGTAAAGCAAACCTCACTTCCCTTCTTCCCCAGTAAAAGAGTGAAGCTTAAGAAAAGTACCCTTATTAAGACAAAGTAATTAGTTCTTGTAATTCAAGTAAATTGCAGTAACTGCCCGCAGCTATGTCCAGAGGAA
Organism: Elanus axillaris; assembly: GCA_026212715.1. NCBI lineage: Eukaryota > Metazoa > Chordata > Aves > Accipitriformes > Accipitridae > Elanus > Elanus axillaris. The sequence goes on along the minus strand of JANZLQ010000055.1, from coordinate 15,949,835 downwards.
GCAGGGACTGTGCTTTGTAGGTACCAGGATCTGCCCCAGCACGTGTGGCAGCTCCTCTGCAGAGATGGTTGTTGTCTTTATATGGTCTTTTTTTGCTGGAAGCCCTTTCCCATGTAGCAATGCCTCCAGTGCCTGGCCTAACTGGACCCATATTAAAAATACTCAGTGGAAGAAGACCAAGCTTTAGCATCACCATGTATTGCTAAACCCTGCGTTAGTGTATTACACCTGAGAAGGGCCACACCAGAGCGCGTTACTAAAAACACGTAACATGCAATGGCAGGTTACCCCCAGGCATGAGGCCAGCAGCTCCCTGGCTCCCATGAGACCAGTGCAGGCGAGGAGCTGGCACATCAGCTCTGTCCCTCCTCACCCCATCCGGAGAGCAGTTCCCAAATGAGCACTGCATCCTCAGCCTGTTATCAGGCATCACTCCAAAGAAAGGCTACCTATTCAGGCTTGTAAAGCAGCACTCAAAGAGCCAGCACCTCTGCAGCAAAAAAAAAAAAAAAAAAAAAAAAAAAATAGGGGGACTGTGAGATATTTGGTTGAGGGCTGAAGAGGAGAGAGAGGCCAATGCACTGAGGTCTGGCTGCTGGTGTGAGAAGAGGGCACAGCCCGCCCCAGCCCCTGAGATTTCCAGTTGCTGCAGTGTCCAGGGGAATCATGGCGTAACAGGGAGGGGAGTGGGCAGAGGGAAGGGCAGAGTGGATTTCCGTATCTTCACCAACATCTCAGTGTCCAGGAGAGGTTACCCGAAGCTCACATGCTTCAGAGAGCCTGTCCCTCTAGGGCCCCCGTGAGCTTCTCTTCATCCATTTGCTTCTGCTGCTGGTGGATACGGGCATAGGAAATGGCATCTCCCCTGCAGAGAAAAGGGACAGTGTGGGGATGTGAGCTCCACGTGCCCACCGTGGCAGGTACAGTGCCTGGCACAGAGGTCTCCCACCAGGGTCCCAGGCCTCTCCGTGCCGAGGGATGCCAGGAGTGAAATGGGACTTGCTGGTCCTCTCCAACCCCACCAAAGCTGCTCACTTCGCCCAGAGCTGGGCCCATCCATCCATCCAACAGCTGCAGAAAGAGGGCTGGGACCCACACGGCAAAACTAGATTGAGCTCCCAAGTAAAAGCTCAGAGCCTCAGCAAACCCTAGGGCCTTCCCTCCCAGGGCTTTGAGATGATGGCAAGATGTTCTCTGGCAGCACTTACACCTGAAAGCATGGTTAGTACAAGAGGAAAGCATAGCCTTAGGGAGGCAGATGGGGGTGAGGGCTGGAGGTCCACCTTCCCCTTCCCTCCCCTCCACACAAGCAGACAGATTTCTCTTACTTTTTGCCGAGCGCCGACAGGCCGTAAAGCACCCCGGTGGCAAAGGCAATGGCATTTCCAAAGAGCGTGGTCAACGTCAGGCTGAGCATGACCGGGAACACAGCCATCCTGGAAGACAGAGACAGCCCTCAAAGCCGGGCTCTGCTCCTCACGGGATGCAGGGATGTTCATCCATTGTGGCGTGCCCACATGCATCCCAATGCAGTTCCCAGGATGGCTTCACCACCACAACACACCCCAGGAGCATCCTCACCCGCAGTAGAAAGCAGCTTTCTGCCAGGGCCGCAGCTTGTCCGCCCTCGCGGAGACGGCATTTGCAAACTCGATAAACTGGCAGCAGAAGGGGGCTTCACACAGGAACAGGACAAAGGCGTTGAGCCTCCAGATAGAGCAAACCAAAGTTAATTCTGCCCACATGGCCCAGAGCAAGGGTTGGCAATGCCCCCAGTCCCCCAGAGACCAGCCGCTCCCATGGCCAAATGCAGGCAGAAGGGAACGGTGGGGCTGGAACCCACTTGCTTCTGGATAATTCCCAAACCCCAGTGCCTCAGACTTATTTTGGATAAGGGTATCTCAGTATTTACCTAAAAAGGGGTAAAGAATGAATACAAATAGAATAAACCCAGCGTCACAACCCACCCAGTGGAGTAAGATCTGGCAATTCACAGAGCCTGCAGTGCCCAATGGATGTTTCCCTCACATCCACTGCCCAAGTGGGGCAGCTCTGCCCCTTGCTCAGTCGTGTCTAATTAACTGAACCTTCCTCCCAGCAGAAAAAAAAGAAAAGAAACTCTGCTCACATCATCCACACGCCGGCCGCGATGTTCAGGGGGTTGATGGTGACACAGTTCCAGAGACCAGCGAAGGCACAGGCTGGAAAGCAAAGAGGATTTCGGTGACCGTGAAGACCAACCCAGTGCACCCACAGGGCCAGCGGGACCAGAGCCCGGCAAGCAGGGCTGGCTTCTCCTCCCAGCTCTGCCCTGCAACAGGACCTTGCAGCCACACCAGCATGATTTTGCTCTCCCATATTTTGGACTGTTTTGCAGAGCAGGGGCTGCCCAGAAGACCCCCTGGCTTGACTGGCACCCCCAGGTCCCAAACAGGACCCCGGGACGCAGGGGAGAGGGTTTGTTCCCAGCTCCTCCAGTCGGGTATCCTTTTGCTCTGAATGGCTGGTGTCTCAGCATGACACTTGCACAACCATTTCACTTGTATAGAACAACAGAGCATTTGCCTTTACGTGGAGTCACGTATGTGGCACTCTGGTTTTTATTTGGAATTACTGCGTTGTCCCGGGATGAACAAAGAGGTCCCAGCAGACTCTCATCTCTGAGCAGCATGCAGAAAGTTCAGCAAAAACATGACTTGCAGCACCAAGGCACATGGGCACACATCAAATAAAGCAGAGATGAACCTGGTCTCAGCCACACACTGCTGGTTCTGTGCAACTCTGCTAGAGATGGGCAGAAAAGAGCCAAGTTTGGGTCTCCACTAATACAAATGGAAGCAGATGCCAGATAAAAGCAGAGCCCAAAATAGCCCCAGCCCTCCTGATTCTGTAACGCAAGGAGAGGAACGCAGCAGCATCCAAGCTGAGGCTGCGTGCACCTCCTTCCTGCCTCATTAAACTTGCAGAGCATTCCCGGCACTTGATACAGCCCTTTTCCTCTGGCCATGCCAACAGGCTGCTGCTGCTTACCTGGGAACCCGAGCCTGGCCAGGGAGGGCAGCAAGACATGGACAGAGTCCACAGTAAACGACACCAATCCTGCAAAACCCCAGCTAAAATTATACAGCCTTTAAAGGCTGTCTTGGGGATGATTAGCAGCACAATGAAGAGCAGCAGAGTCCATCTCTGAGAACAAGACCAGCCTGGGTTTGGGTATTTCAGATGTCTGCTTGTGTTTTGCTAAGGGGATCCCTGAGCAGAGCTGCTGTGAGCAATGCTGACCTTCAGAAGCCTAGCACGTGTTTGCAAGGTTTCTTTTAAGCAGTCACACTGCTGAATACTCAAAGTTCCCCTAAAAATAGTTATCCTTATTTACCAGACTGGAAAACAAAACTACAGGCCTATGACAGGACCGATCTAAGGTCAGCCCAGGAGCAAGTGACCTCCTGGCTTTAGGAAACAACCAGACAAGGTTATTTTTAAAGGCTTCCTAGGACTATTCCACAGGACCCAAAATCTTTCGGAGAATCTTGCAAGAACAAGAAGAGCCATCAGAGGAGAAATGCCAGAGGACATGTTACCAGCCATGCTCCAAGGGCACTTCTCATCCTCCCGTCACAGAGGGACCAGTGCCAGTGTCCCCACGTTGCAGGGGAGACTGAGGCACTGGGGCGGGACGATCTGCTCACAGTCACCCATGCAAACAGCTGGAGCACTGGAGGAGCAATGGCAAGCAGGATTGCTGGGAGCAGCGGACAGCACAGAGAGCTGGGCAAGACGTGGAGGTTTCTAATTCTTCTCTGTGACCAACAGACCCTTGGATGCTGACAGGAGAGGAGCTCAGGGGAAGCACCACAGGGTTGTGACACTTGCTCTCTCCTGAAAATACATTAAGTGACTTTCAGGCACTTTATAATTAGCAGAACAGCAAAAATTAGCTGCATCTTGACTATTCCCAAAATGCAGCCGAGGCTGGGGCTGAACTTGCCTTGTTTAACAGCACGGCAGAACACTGAGCTACAAAACTGATCTCATCCACAGAACAAACCCAAGGAGGCAGAATGTTACTTTTTCAAGCAGGTTTTTGGCCTTACTCATCTTTTAATCTAGCCAAGCAGGGGTTGTTTTGTCAGGGTTCTGGTTTGGTTTTGTCCTCAAACACCCCAAAACAACCCTCGAGTACTAAGTGTCCCTGTAGGAGTCTCAGCTAAGCAACCACCCTGCTTGCCAATGGACTAACGACCCAGCAAGCCTGAGCTGAGCAAGCCCCTACGTCAGCACAAGCACCAGCCAGCGGGAAAGGAGTCAAAGGTTTATAATCGCAGGAACACTGCACTCGGTGGTGGCTGCCAACAGCCACAGAGATAACGATTCAGTGACCTTCGATCTCCTTTGCAGAGCAGCGCATCCCACAGCAGCCCGGTACATCCTTGTCCCACTGGGACGGGATCGGCTCCTGCCTCTGTAGCCAAAAGGGGATGGAGCTGCCAAGCCAGAGACTTCTTTTTGCAGAACAGAGGCCTCGCAATAGGTTTAAAATGCAGATAATGCTCAATGGCACGTAAGCTATGGAAGACAGACAGCTCTGCCATTTGTTTAACTGCTGTCC
>JANZLQ010000055.1:15919952-15942495 GCA_026212715.1 Elanus axillaris | reverse complement strand
AGTGACACTTCCCCCCCCTGTGCCCCCCTCCAGCCAGCCCAGGAGACAGCCCCTAAACCCAGCCCTGCCGCTGCTGGACTTTTCCCCGCACCCCCATGCAGGGCCTGGCCCCCGGCGGCCCCCCTAGGGCTGACAATGGAGGGTCTCCGCCTGCAGCAGCGATGCCAGCGGCCGTGGGAGCTGCCTCCACGTCTGCCTGCGTATTGCATTGTGGGTCCCCTCCTCCAGCAGGCAGGGCTTTGATGTCACTCTCATTAAAAGGCTGGTGGGCAGAGCCCGTCGTGTACATATTCATAAGCAGCTGCACAGGCACGCACTCCATCCACGCCAGGGTCTGGGGTGCGCAGGAGCTCAGGGTCCCGCTTCCACTAGCTAACAACTAGACGTCGTTATCCAGGCAGCCAGCTTGTGCTCAGAAGAAAGGCAAACATGAATTTTTTGCATAATGTGAATTAAGAGCGTTACAAAATTCTGCCCTCATGATAAGAGGGAAACACTCCCTGTAATCTGAATGGAATCAGGTTTTCTCCCTAGAAAATGGGAGTAGAAGTAGGACTTTGCACATCAGAGATGTCCCAGTTGGCAATCTGTTGGTATCCAACTAAATGGTACAGGGGAACAGCCTTAATTCTCTTAAATTATAAAGACAGATACATTTTTTGCAAATTAACATGGAGCATACAGTCAGTAACGAGGGCCCATCTCCGCAGACCAGGGACTCTGCATTGTTGATCTGGAACAATAAATAGCAGTGAGACTTGGGATCCAGAGTACAGTGGGAAGACAGATCCCATCTGCTAAAAGGTTACAAAAAAGGATTAAGAAAAGGATGTCTTTTCATTAACATCTCCTGTTAGACAGGAAATGAAGGCCCAGTGCCTGCATCACCCACGCACTGCAGTGGGATAGCTGATATATCCAGCTCCTCAAGGATCTTGCTTCAAGAATCTACTTTCTAGCTCTTCCAGGAATGGAACGTAAATCTGGAGGCTGGCAAGCAAAAAACTTCAGGCTTAACCAGCAAAAAACAACTATTAAGAAGACAGAAGAAAATAAGATTTTGCGGTTGTAAAAAGATGTCAGAGAATTCAACCGAAAGAAAGCAGAAGCATGGTTAAAACTGCCCAGGCAGAACCATTTATTGCATCCAGCGTGAAGAGCAAGGGCAGATGTGTCCAGCCAGGCTCCAGGTGCAGAAAAGACCCCTTAAGCAATATACTGTGATTTTGAGGAGGATGACAGATTTGGACCAAAGCATGGTCCAATGTTCAAGGTATTAAATGTTCAAGATATTAAACAAAAACAACCTAAAAAATGTATTTAGATCAAACTTGAGTTAATATTTGTCACTGCTCTAAAATACCTCTTCCTGCTACAACTTGTATCGTGCAGTCTCAACAATCTCTCACTGCACAGTTCCTGTGAAAGAAGATACAAGCAGATTAGTAGCACAGCTACTATTCTTATCTGAGTAAATATGTCTCAGCACCAAACCTGTCATTAAGAGACAGAATTATTTTATTTTCCCATAGAAAAGAAGAACTGGTATCACTGTCAGATATATAATAGTAGAAGGGGTGGCTGGGGAGGGACCTCTGAATGTCAAGTTGGTCCTCCCATATAAAGCCAACTGTCACCAAGGCTTGACCAGGTCAGCAATGCCTTGGCATAGCCAACTCCTGAAAACATTCAGGCTTTCCGACTGACCTGTTCTAGTGTTGCACTACCCTTCTGGGCAAAGAAACTGTCTTGCCCTCACATGTCTCTAGTCTTCTTGGGCTAGCAGTTCATCCTCATGCACATCTTTCACTTTTTTGTAACATTCCAGAATTTCAATGGGCCTCAGTTTTAAGGGGCATTTACACTGCAGGAGAGTGAACTTAACAGTTAAACCATAGTCATAGCTACTTGTGGTACACAGAGGTTTATAACGGGACACTGAGCCACAGAGAAATTAAATGACTATCTACAGAAGCAGGACCCTGAGCCTTCAGTGTCCAAGTCACTAACTGCAGACATGTAAACTGCATTAATACCAATCAACACAGACAGAAAATCTATATGAGGACTATTTCTCAGTATTTGGTAATTATATGTCTTTTGCATAACCTTTATAAATATTAACTGAGAACCCAAAGGAGTCAGTAGATATTATTGTTCTTACTCAATAGATGGGCAAGCAGTGACAAAAAGATTAAATGACTCGTGTGACCTCGAGCAGTGAACAGGCAGCAGTGATTAACTGGACCATGGCCCTTCTCAGTACAGTGGCCCTGGCCCCTTTTATTTGGGCCCAATAGCACGATATTCAGCCCAGAAACTGGCTCGGTGATCCTTAACATTTTCATGAAATTCAATTTCAGCTTGGCTTCCTGTTGATTGCCAGAAGAATTGTTGTTTCCCATGGAACACCATGGTCTTCATGGTGCTTACATCACGGACCTGTGTAAACAAAGACCAAACCATTATATCATAGCAGCCTACAAGTGAAGTACCCACAAAATACTGGGGACTTGCAAGTTGGTCACTCAGGGGGAAAAGCTGCCCTACACAAAGGTTAGAAAAAATACAGTAGATATCAGTAGTGCTCATTCACATCTGTTTATGTTACAGAGATCAGAGTCTGACTCTCTAGAATTTGTGATTGAACTTTGCATCTAGATGGAAATGTCTAATGAGGAGATGAGTTCGTTCCCATCCAAATCATCCCCTTCAGGCTTCCAACTCACCAGGATGTAATTAAAATGCGTTTGGTTGCTCTCATTGCCCAGGTCAATATATAGGGCACGGATAGTTATGCGATGCCGAGGAGCCACATTGATGAAGGTCCGACACACTACTTCTTGCCTTTGATCAGCCAATTGCACAGGACTCACTATTTCACCTTGGGGACCAAACAGCTGCTTGTCACAGTCTGAGAGAGGGAAAGGGAGCAGAAAAGAAAATGATTTAGAGAAGTGTCCAGCACCTCCAAGAAAGAAATCATTTAAATTAAATACAGGCAGAAAAGTTTCTCTAAGGATTTTCATCTGGAAACCTCCAAGCATCAGCAAACACCTGCAGGGGGCTTGCCTTTAAAATGGAGGGGCAGTCCACAAGTAGTATTAATTCCAACGCTCCTCAAGAAGGGGCTTATTAGCTGCTAAAAATGAAGCAAGGTTTCCACAGATTTCCACAGGCAACCACGATCTGTGGAACTCTGTAGGCCTTGTCATGGGTGCCTCAATCTAAAGCAATAGCAAAGCTTTCAGTAAGGTACCTTGGTAATATTTTTTAGTTGCAGTTCTGCTGTTGTACTGAAGAATGACCCCATTTCCTGGCAGCAAAACACGCTGTTTCACAATCAGTGTATTCGTTCTGGAATTTATCAGTGACAAACGGAGCTTCCTGCAGCCTGTCCGCCACATCATTCGCCCAGAAAACAGCATTACCTCACCTGGAATAGATGAGCAACAGGGACTAGAAATACTTACTTTAAGTAAAAAGCTGCAACCTATCTTATACAGGCATGGAATCAAGTAATTTCTGCATCTTGTTCCTATCTTATCAAAATCTGTCACAAAAACAGTCCAGTTAACTAACCTAACTGTACTGATTCCAGCAAGAGGGTATATTACAGAGACAGTTTTTAACAGGCCAAAGCAAGCAGCTTCTTTAACCCCATAAGCTCCTTTCATCTCATATCTATCAACAAAACGGGTAAGAAACAATTATGTAGTGGGAGGAAAGGCATCGACTTCATTTAGTCCCATCTGGCAAAGACTTGGTGGGACAGAAAAAATGGTAAAATGGTTTCAGAGATTACACAGCCTCCAAGGTAGCAAGAACCATTCAGGGCACCAAAAGCATGTAGGCAAGTGAGGTGTGGATTTCCCAAAGGGCCGGGCTAGTCCCCAGCACACCCTGGGCAGTACCTGCACTGCAATTGAGGGAGCTCTCCAGGACGTTGACTGTTATCTCCTCGCCGAGAGGACGTCCGATGGCCACAGTGCAGTCAGTGCTCTCTACACCCATCATGTTGATGACCCCGGTGGCATTAAGAAAGAGCTTTCCACAGACACCTGTACAGCAGAGACAGATGAGAAACACATCCAGAAGGAATTAGAGCTGCTGAAAAACAGCCCCCATTCCCTTCGTGGCACTATGAACAGACAAGTGCCAACAGTGTGCCCACCTTCTGGGTGAAGCACAGGAAGAGTCAGCTGCTGCCCCAAGGAGTTCCAAGTCAGAAGAGCTTTGGGAAGCCCAGGGAATGGAGTTATTGTTCCTAGCTCAGTTAATGTGGACAGCTCATGGTATGCTGGAAGGACCAGCATGTTATCCTTCATAACCAGGAGTATTCCCTTCCCATGCTCCTGTCCCTGTATGGCAGTAGGGTCACCACAAGCCAGCTGCACGCAGTAAGCACCTATCTCTACCTTTTGGCAGTGTCCTACTCACCTCCACTGGTCTTTGTCTGTTCCCAAGGCACAGCTGGCACAGCAGAAGGAGAAAGATCCAGGCCTTTATATCTCCCCTCTTTGGCAGTTGCAGCTGTCGTCAGCATGGTTGGCATCACTGTCTGCAGTCCTGCTCCGTGGGACCTGGTCCCCACTGCCTGCTCAGGACAGGGCCCTGCGGAGCAGCCACGTACCACAATGGCCTTGGGGAAGTGCCTGCAGAAGATGGGGTTCACGTGCTTACGGGTTAGCGGGTTGAGACAGAAATCCTGCCGTGTCTGAATGCCATTCCCACATGAAGTTGAACACTGCAGAGGAAGAAACCCACAGGCCTTTATACATGTGTTTCAGTTGGTATTTAGAAATAAACACATTTATTGGCTCAGGAACAATCTGGAAGGCTGATCTTTTGTTCACTGATGCTGTTCTGTCACTTGCCCTTTCAGTGCTCTAGTTTCATCAGCTACAAGATGGCCAACCTCCCAGGGGATCTTCCAAACTATATCTTTCAATTGCAGAACAACTTCCTAAAAAATCTGAAAAAATCTGTGTTCCAGAACAGAACATGCCAAGGACCATTTTTAAACTGCAGCCAAAACCTTAGCTGAGAAAGGTGGGAAGCAGACCTATGGCTGCTAAACACAGGGCAGTGGAAAGGATGGAAGACATCCCTAGAAACACTTTAGCATTTCTGTGGGAAGTAAATATACAAGGCAGAAGTGGTATTTCTCCCCTGTATGCTTTAGAGAAGTGAATGGCTATAAAACTGCTGCAATGGACACCAAGTGCTGCATCTGAACAGGAGCAAATACCTCCGTCCACTCACTGAAGCTCCATTCATAAGAGCACATTCGGATGACACAGGGGACGCTGGTAAGGGGCTTCTCTGCTACGGGACACAAATGCTCCTCCAGCAAAATCTCCTTGCCTTGGCGAATCTGCACACAGGTGACCAGCTGAACAGCTAAGCCGAGCCCACAGCTGGAGGAACAGGGACCAGCTGGAGTTACCTTCCATCTGACAGAGGACATGGAGGGAAAAAAAAATGCAGTTAGTGATGAATCCCCATCCTGTACTATCTCTCACTATAGAAAATGCACTGCAACTCCCTCATCCTTCCCCCTTCTGCTCCTCAGCAACTTTCTTCACTCCTTCGCCTCACACACTTTGCTGCCTATGGTACTTAGAAGGTGGCCTTTGAAACAAGGCTAGGCAGTCTGGAGCAGGTTTGGAACTGGACCCAAACAGAGGGCATTCACATTTTGCAAGAAGCCCACACACTCAAAATATACATTGAATCTTACTCTGCATCCACTACAATCTTCCCCAGGGTAACATACACAGGCTTAACAGCAAAACCAATCTTATCTCCCACCGAAACACACACCACTCTGAACAGTCTGATCCAGACATTTTATCCTGGGAGCACCATTCTGTAGTACTTAAAAAAAAGTCCAGATGCCAGTGGCCTTCCAGTCCCACAGCAAATAGGACAGGTCAAGCTCTGCCCCATTTATCAACCCTGAGCCATATCCTAGATCACACCATACATGTTCACGAACAGCTGCTCTTCCCCAGTGCATGCTCTTGTGACCCACATGGCCATTTTGATCGTGGCTCCAAAACTACAGCTCCAAACTACACAGCTCCTGCTCCTCTGGGTGAGGCAAACCATCCCACTGGGCATCTGCCACAATCTCTTCTGCCTTCTCCCTGGCCTCCCTCATACAGGAGAGGACCTTGTGCATCACACCTCCTCCACAGCTTACACTGCATGAGCCCATTTTGTAATGCCACCTGGGAATTCTGCAGCCGTCAGTGAGAACCTCCAGTTGTCACCTGTCTTCACTGGATTTTAAATCCAACCAGTCCATGGAAGTACAACTGGAATTCTGTTAATGCACACATACACACTGGCTCATGTTTGAGAGATCAGCAGTCACACCATTGAGTGCACTCTGCAATACCATAAATCCTAAGGCAAGTACAATCAACTTCCTTCAGTTCTCAGAGCAGCTATTCCAGATTCTTCGAGCATTTAATTCTAGTCACTTTCCTTGATACTATGTGGAAACTGTACAGCTGGCAAATATGTCATCACCTTTTGCAGTTATGGATTTATTCCTACTTCCCCAGAGTAATAAGGGATCAAGAAGTTTTCAGTTTTTCCCTGGACTTGAACTCCAAAGACTTCACTTAGTTCTGCCTGAGAATATACCAGCCCAGGAAAGACTCTCAGCTAGTTTGCTGAGCATGGATCAGTGCTACTGTTTTTGCAGCTGGCTGTGCTTTCAAACCAGGGCAGAGGAAGATAACATCCTCAGAATAGCCTGACCCTTACTTTACCATGACCCTGGAGATAGAGAGAGGAAGGAAGGAAAGACCTCTCACTGGCTCGTTGTCGCCTGGTAACTGCTTTACCTTGGTGGGCAGGGACTGAGATCGCAGACTTCCATCCTGCTCTCTGGCTTTGGCACTGGATGACAGTTTTCTTCTTGGGTTTCTTCTTTGGTGTCAAAAGCCACACATACATACTGTAGCTGAGTCTTACCTAGAAAGGGAAGCGATCTTACTGCATGGCATGCATACAAGGGTTGAAAATAAGCTCTGTCAGTCGCATCTGTGTGTACAAAAGAAGCAAACTCTGCCCAAGCCCCAGGCACGCTTACTGCACTCATCCCTGCCAACACTGAAGCACAGCAGCAGCTAGCCAGGCCTCTAAACTATTCCCTGAGCCAGGCCCCCTTGCCTCTTCCAGACTCAAAAAAACCGTGACCACAGCTACACATGCTCTTAGAATTGTAGAGGGGAAAAGACCAGGTGCCTGAGGTTCCTAGGCACTAAGCTCACACCTACAGCCAAGTAACAATTCCCTTCAGCACTGAAAGATCTCACCTCTACCACAGGAGACAGAACACTCTCCAGATAGAGGGCTCCAGACATACACGGTCCGATTTTCCAGTTGGATATGCCCAAGTGACTCCGAAGCCTGAAGTAAGTGTGCATCTTCCTCCTCAGAACAGAGCAAAAAGACCCAGACTGACATTAGCACCTGCTTTCCACACCGGTCCCGATCTAATGAAGCTGGGGGATACCTCTAGATCAAGCCTACAACATATTTGCTGTCCCTAAAGAAAGAGGCACATTTAAGCACTTTCTCCATTTTTTCAGAACATATAAGTATCAGGAATAGCTAAGGACGCCCAACAGCCAAGACCCCTCCTAATTCACACTACCTGAAGAGAGATACCTGAGACTGGAGATGCCTAAAGCAGTATCTTCCCCATCTGTAAATGTAAACCTGGCAGGGGCTCCCCATTACAGATTTGGACCAGTGGATCCTGTGCTGAGAATCCTTCTTCCCTGCTAGCAATTCTCCCTACCATGTCAGAACCTCTCTGTTTTCCACTGAGGTATTTCCTAGTGGACCAGGGGTTATTTCTGTTTCTGGTTTTGTTGGACTCTGTGAGGAGAAATGAAGAAAAAACATAGTCAACAGCTGCCCTAAACAAACCACCACTACGAACTGATGAATCCAGCAGCATAAATTAAGAGGGACACAGCTGTCTGAAGTGACAGGATGAACCTTTAACTGAGCAGACATCCTTGGTACAAACCACCCCACCCAGAATCTAGTAGTAAGGTGGTGACTCCTAACTGGCAGCCTCCTATGGAACACAAGTGCAAAGCTCCCAGTGAAACTCCTGAAAAAGCCAAGTCAGTAAACTCACTTTGTCCCAGCCTAATGGGCAGACATTAACCACACACGGCACAATGGAGAGGGGTTTTTCTTCTGCTGGGCACAAGCTGTCATCCACAACAGTCTCAAATCCATCATGAAACTGAACACAGGTCAGATTCCGCTGGGCAACTCCAGTTCCACAGACAGCAGAGCATTCATCTATCTGAGACATCTTCCACCTAAATGGGAAGTAATTGTATCACCCTATTTCTCATCTGGATCATGGTGGTTTATTTCTCACACCACTGATTACAGAAATGAGTCCTACAGAGTATTCAGCTTCTCTATTTCAAGAGCCTTGTCTGGATGTGATTGAGATAACAACTGCTGGAAATTTAAGTCCTTGCACTGACAGCTCTCTAGGACTAAAAGCACCTAAACTAAAGAGCCGTCGTTCACAGCATAATCACTTTTTATTAAACACTAAAATGTCTATGAGATTAATATCTGGGCAGGCTTGGCTCTTGGTCCTCTTTCCAGTCTAATTAACACAAAGGTCTCCTCCAGTGTAAGACCAAATCTTTGTTGGCACAATCTTGGAAAGGATGTGAGCAGACATCTTCTTCTGGCCATGCCCTCAAAGTATTTTCATTTAGCAGACTTCTGTAAAATATTGGAAGGACTGTCTCCCATTCATTCATTTGACATCTCAATTACCTCACAGGACCAGGAAAGACAGAACATGGTTTGGGATCCACTATGCCATTATAGTCAGGAAGAAACTACCTCATACCTCTCCTTTTCTTTCACCTTGCACAATGCAAATGAGACCTCAGAGACTGGGTTAGCTGGCAGAGAAAGGACAAGTGAATCAAGAATTCAGCTGAGCTTCCAGGAACACCAACCTGTACAGGCATGTCTCCATGGCACAGGGCTTGTGCTCTGAAAGGGGTTGTGGGAGCTCCAGACACCATTGATCCTCTGTTATTTCATTCTTTGTCTGGTCAAAGCACACATAATTCACTGGTCCTGTCCCTAGGACACAAAAAGCAAATGAAAGGAAGTTAGAAACAAAGTGAACAGTTCACGTCTATTATGCTAGGAAGATGCAGTAATTCCACTTTACTCAAATCATCTGTGTAGGAAAATGGCATATTTGGGAATACAGACTTTCTATAAACACACGAACCTCTTCTTTCTGATACAATTTTCCCCCAAGAGTTTTAAAGTCACTTTCCAAGATGAACACCCCAGAAGATGAGAAGTTTGATGGATAATTCACTGCCAAAATGGAAAGACCGCTCTAAACTGGCCGTTTGCAAGAACAAGGATATCAATCATAATTTGGTCCAAAATACTTCTAATGATCTTGATGTCTGACTGATGAAGGACAGGTTGCTGAAAATAAGCTTTAGCAATCAGCCATTTTTCAATGACATTCTGTAGAACTAATCAAGTAATATCATCACGCAGCCTTTGTACCCAGACAGCACTGTGCCAGTGTACTCAAAGTGATCATCAATATCCAAAACTAGATTAGAGGTACTGGGAGAGAAACTGCAGATTTGCAGTGCCTGTGGCATGCAAGAAATGAAATATTCATAAACTACAGCTATAAACAAAATGTTTAACAATACTGAACCTAATAGGTAAAGCTGGTGAAAATCCAAACTCAAAAAAGTTACAAGCAAAGCTGTAAAGTCTCTGTTGCAGTGAATGAGCTACCTACAAAGAGAGACAGGCATTCCTGAATCTCAAAGAGCATGACCCTGAGAAGCAAACATCAAGAATCAATCAGCAATGTTATCTTTTTACTACCCTCCTTGTTTTCAAATAATGGTAAGGAGGGCCTGAGCATCACTTCAGCTCTCAAGATGCAATTTCAGCTCGGATTCTCAACTTTGTTATTTTAAGTCCTAGCTTTCTCATGGTTTTTGTTTGTGACTGCATTAGCTGGGAGGCCCCAGAGCATTTTGAGTTCTTTACTTCAGAGTTTCAGCAATCCAGATGTAACTAGTCCTACAGATTGACTTCCACAAGTATTCATTAATGCATTTTCTAAATCCTTGTCATAAAAGTCTTGAGAGGCTTGCCAGTGTCATCTGTATTATCTGGTAAACAAGATGTCAGACCGTCTACCAGAGTGATCTGTTACAATCTGCATTATGATTTCTTCAGGGAGACAGAAGGGATTAGCCATGGCACAGGAATAGAATTCTAAGAAGGAAGTTTCATAATTAGCTCTAAGGCTTTAGTTAGACACTAGATACCACTTTGGTCTCAGACTTTTGATGTCTAGCCAACTTCAAATTACAGTCTTCAATAACTTTGAAAAATCTGAGAAAATTATTTAGTCTTAAAACCAAAAGTTCAGTTAAAACCTATTTTAAAATCCTCTTTACGATCAAACATTTTCACTATCATTTTATGATTCAGCTCATCTACTGATTTGCTAATTTAATTCAAAAGTGGTACCACTCTTTTCCTTTGTTCATTTTAACACTAGCAACTGCAGCTCACTTTCAGCAATTTGCTTTTAAATTCAGTTCAGTTGTTTAGTAAGTTCTAATCGAGTATCTATCGCTGATGTCACGTTTCTTTCAGTCAGCCCAGGAGAGCCCATGGAGTAAAGATGTGGGTGACTACCAGCCAGCCAAACCAGAATTCTGCCCAGATCTCCGTAAAGACTGAGTACTGCTGCCTCACCTTCCCCACAGGTCACTGAACATGGCCCCTGCTGAGGAATCCACATATACGTCAGATTCTCTTTGGGAACAAAGTAGCTGAAGGTGATGTCTGGGTTGGTGACATTGCCATATTCTTTTGCATACCTTCGATAGACCTGATAAAGGAAAAAGTTGTGGTCAATGAAGAAAGCAATTCAGACTCATTTCTTGGAATGGAGATAAGAGAAGCTAGTCCCCCTTTCTTCCATCCAGTCCTGAGCCTCAATGCTGACTCTCAGTTCTTGCCAGATGCAGTCAGAGTACTCACCCTGTGAATTCTGTGCACAGGGCATTGAAAAAAGATTAAGCCAAGGAAAAGGTTTAATTCAGTATGCTTTTCCCCATACAACTATCCCCCAGACCTGCAGAAAGCCTGCAGGCAGCAAACCCTCAACCTTTCCCAAGAAGATCAACACCATCACTCTTAGTGAACACCATCACTACTGGCCTTGGACACAAAGCCTACTACGCCTGGATTCTGCACGGCAGCAGAGCCACACAAACTCAGCCTGGCCAGTTCTGACTGGCCCCTTTCCAATTCTGCTATTTTAATTTACCTGTATTTCAATTTCTTCTTGTGTTGGCCCATCCACATGGACTTCCTCCAGCCTTGGCAGGTTGTCCTTGGTGAGAAACACTTTGTATTTGATTTGGCTGTCCTCCAGAACTGACGGATAGGTGACATTTAGTGAGATTTTTCCTTTTCCAGCAACCACATACTCTCCTTTAACCTTCACAGCTACAGAGGCAAAAGTAGCAGTGAGGTTAAGAGATATGATATGGTCCCCTGGTGTTGGCAGCTACAGACTGCCCACTTGCTAAAAACCAGTTTAATCTAAATTGGACATCCCAAAGAGCATGGCTTCTACCACTTCCCACTGGAGAACATCCCACAAACAAATTGCATCATCAAGAACTTTCCTCCCAGATTCTATTTTCTTGGTTTTACAAGTTTGTTTTAGCCCTGCCTGTAGTCCCTCCTCTCCTTTTCATTCAACTCACCCAAATGTGTGAAGAGTGGTCTCTGATTGGTAACATGGACCAAGGTGCTGTTATAAGGCAGGGATAGAAATGTAACGTACTCTGGAAGGATGGAAAGAAAGAAGACATGGTCACCTTCCATTACTGTACTTCTGTTGAAAAGGCTGGGGATTACAGATCAACCCCTCTTCATCTTACTCGCACACTATCCATTAGAGGACAAGCCTTACAAGCAGCAACAAAGCTTAATTGCAGACAGGGGTTATATAGCTAATATAAAAAAAAAAAAAAAGATACAACAGTGATGGCCAGCAGGCTAAATTCACACTAACCTCAGCTCTATCAGCTTGGCTTGAACAGAACGATGGTGAATACAGCAAACAAAATGGAACTGAATTCTGTGTCCTGCTCTCATCTTTCTTTTTTCTCTTTGTGTTCTCTACTAATATCTACATGTGGTACTGCAAGAGCCAGAGCAGTTCCTAAATGGACGTTTAACATCTCAGGGAGCATCTAACACAGCAGCCAGCAACCAGTAATTTGCTGGACTTCCCAAATGGCTACATTTCTGATCCACATCCAGAGACGAACTATGACCGAAAAAGTCACTCTGCCTACACAACAGCAGACAAACAGTACCACAACATTGAGCCTGCGTGTGAGGACTACACACCTTTAGCTTTTCCTTCTGTGTAAGATCCACTCACTTTGGTGCAAGTGGTATTATCACCCCCACAGACCTTGCAAGAGTCCATTATCTTCTTGGAGTCCATCTGGCCATCACACCCGAATGCCTGAGCAAAGGGGAGAGTCTGTCAAGACTTGCCTATTCCAAGAAGAAAACAAGTGAATGAAAGCAACATTGCCTGAACTCCTGAAACTGCCTTTTTCATTTGTAATTCAAATTTAAGAAGGTAGACAAAGGTGCATTTGTACCTAGATCTACCACTGTACAGCAGTATGCAAAGCCAGGAATTGGTACATCTTAGCTGAGAGCACAAGTTTCATTAACTGTGTGACATTTTCTCTCCCATAAGGAGCAGCCCAGAAAGATTGCTCCTGTGACCTAAAACAAAGGCTCTGCACTCCCTCCTTTCTATGAACTCTTTCTGGAGAGGGGAGGGGGGAAAAAAAGCCCAAGAGAACAGTAAACATGAATGGCAGGTTCTAAAGGAATCTTTAGCTCCCCAAACCCAAACCTAGCTTACATCCTTCAGCCTGGCCTTCAATCCCATGGAGGTCAGAAAAGAGATTCTATCCTCATTCCCATGAACAAGACTAATTTACGTAAAGCTACAGGAGGATCTCAGCGGGCTTAGCAGCAAAACATGTGCAACTGCTGAATTTATGCTAAAGGCACTGATCCCAGGCTTTAGATGGTGCCATAACATCCATACTTATCACTATCGCCAACAGAACAGCAGAAATCAGACTAGCTTATGCCTACACCCTCTGCTGTCCATTAAGTGGAAATGCATTACAAAACATTGTGAACACGAGGATAATGAGAAAAACATAAAATTTTAAAAGTGTAGTCTGGGAATGTAAAGAAACAACAGAAAACATACAACCGGGTCAGCATTGAGCAGTTACTAAAATGCAGACAGTGCGGGGGAGTTATATTCAAGTTCATCATGAAAGAATGCCTTTCTCAAGTCCAATCCAGAAAAAAAAAAAAAAAGGTTATACTTCAGTTTTGATTAGAGATACTGCAACAATCAATTTGTCAACTTACGATTCCCAGGTTTTACTCCTTGTTTTGCCACTGACTTGGTATGTTCAAATCATGTAAACTTTTCTCCCACAGAGTCAGCATTATATAGGGCTATTTGCAAACTGAACAGCTAATGATGTCTCCTCAACTAATGCATAAACCAATTGCTTCTTGGATTAGGGATGAACAGCCTTACATACTTACTGCATAATTAACAGAATGCTTTATCTAGAGGGCATTGGCATTGGATACACAGACAGAACAGTAGATTTGCTGGACTCCATCCAATAAGCTAAGAACAAAACTCTCTTCATTTGAGAAGAGCTCTCACTGTTGTTTGGGTCACCGTGTTTTCTTCCCCTGCTGCTAGTAAACTGACTTGTTTGGGGGACATTACATGTCAGAGTTTCACCTGGATTCCCCAGTCACTTACTTTGCAGCTTCCCATTACACACAGGCTGAAAGCCCCATGGTTCTCAGAGTCATCCTGATCACACCTGGTTCCATCTACGAAACTGTCTTCACGGCTTACCATGAATTCATTTTCAACAGCCCTGCACATGTGCTTGCATAGCATGTCCCCTGGAGGAGGCAGACAGAAGAAGCAAGGAGTTACTCTTTCAGAAAGGCATGTGGCTGACCATCAAGCAATGGGAAGAAGTCAAAAGGATCTGACAGAAAGAGTATCCAGGTTTCACGTGAAAACTAAAACAATCAGTGAAAACAGCCTTTTGACTTCAAAGGACAGACAGGTCCATGAGCACTCCCCTTCACAAAGAAACCACGGTTTCTCAGCCTCTCCTTACCTTTGGCAAAGCCAACGGCAGAAGTCCAGGTATAGAAGGATGGCACTTCTAGAGTGAGGTACAGTGGCTTTAAATTTGTTGCTGCACATTGTTCAGTCATAAAGTCCTGCTGGGTCATCAAACAGGCCTACATCCAAGAGAGAATTGTATGGGTAATGAAAGAGAGTTTCTGAGCACAGAATCCCAAGCAGCATTTTACCCACTAGCTAAAGGCAGAAAGCAATGGCTGGTAAGTAAAACATCAAAACAACTGCAAATGAAAAAAGAAAAAAACACTTTAAAGGGACGCTGCGGGATATACAGAGAATTGTGTTTGGAAGCTGGTATCTTTGCTATTTCAACAAAATAAATGGATAAGGAAAATAGGAACAATATAAGAATGTCCCTCTGAAGAAAGCTATCACTAAGTGAGTCACTATTTTCTCAGCATCTGTCCTGCTACAAAGACATAGAGAAAATGCTTCATTACACATGAACAATTCTATTAAATAATACCGCTGTCTTCAGACACAGTGGAACAAATACCTCTCCTGTTGTCATACAGATGGAAGGTGTATGCCAGATCTTTAGTCCTCCCTCCCAGATCAATCAGCTGTGAGAATTACAGTCCCAAACCAGCTCTCAAAGAGTTAACTGGCATTTAGAAAAAGCTCAGATGATGTGATGAGCTCCATTACCTGAGTATTGCACATCTCCACTTGGATGCTGGCACCACGGCATTCCTGCCCCCCAAAAGCAGGCCTGGAAATAACAGAAGAACTCCTCAACAGAAGCAGGTTTGTCCCAAGCAAAGTGCAAGACTTAGACCCCACAGCTCTGAGTCAGCCAAGAGGCACTGCAAACTTCCCAGCTCCCCACCTCTTACCTAGGGTTGTTACAGAACCGCTGCCTTATCACAACTCCACCTCCACAGCTGCGGGAGCAGGAGGAGAAAGGGCTCCAGCTGGACCACTGCCCATGGACTACAGCCATGGGGTTCAGTTCTTCCAGAGAGCTGCACTGTCCCTTGGAGCACCACTAAGACCAAGAATACACAAAATTGGCAGCAGCACCACAGTGAACCCATCAGAGCTGTGATCTAAAAGGGTAGCACAAATCCCCATCTTTTGGCAGGCCACACTGTAACAGAGAATCCCAAGATGAATGAGGCACCTTCTCACAAGAGGCTAGAATAGTCATATTTGTAATTATGGTCTAACATGAGCTTGGGGTTTAAACAAAGAGCTGATAGATCATTTCAAGTAAAAAGAAAAGCCTTGGAGAAGAGGTCAGGCTACAGAACTGCAAAGCAGCCCCAGAAGATACAGACAAGGTGGAAACACCAAGATCAGCTGGTACCAGTTTGTGACTGGAGTGTCTGGCCTTGGCTCCCTGGCCGAGAGGCAGTGAGTGCCATGTACCTTCCAGCCACCAACAATCAATGTCTTGTTCTCTAATGAGCTCCATAGCACACATACCCACTCCTGATCATCAGATCAGCAGCCTCCTTACCTTATTGATTCCACACTCAGTACCATCCAAGAGGGGAACAAGAAGCCGAGTACAGCTGGATTTGTCTCCTGGTTGTACATGGCATGAGAGAACTTCACATATGTCCTGGTGTGACAAGAAAATCACAGAGTCACTTAAGCTCATCAACACAGCAGTCCGAAAAGCTGCTCCATTTAAATAGTGCATGTCCAGGATGTTTGGTTCTCCCACAACTACCCAACAATGCAAGCAAGTCCCTTAATTTCTCCTGCTCCAGGGCAAAAGTTGTGGGCATGTCAAAAGACCATCACTGCCAGCTGTAATGCTAGAAGATGGTCAACTGAAGCAATTAAAGTTCCACCCACTTTAGTGCTTCCTCATTAACAAAACATGTCCAGATGGCAGCTAATAGCCATGCTGCATTTCTCAGACATGGGGACTTCAGCAATGGTGGGGAAGCTGAAGGAATCCAGTGAACAAGAGCTCCCTAAGACAGGACCCCGAGTAGGTGTACCCAGCACTAGCACCACCAGGCCTGCTTGGACAGAAGGCTCTGCATACTGTGCAAACCTTAAAGGAGACTTATGTGGAGGAAGGAGGTGATGGAGAGAAGGGAAGCATTTTAAAAGCCTTTGAAGGTTTGTTCTTCACCAAGAAATCTGTGGCAGGAAAGCACCTTCCATCCCTCTATAATAAAAATATCCCCAGCTCCCTTTTGCTGAATCTTGGCTCCAGAATATTTCCCTGCTGCCCCTAGCAAGAGAGACAAACTTTCTACCTACAACATTGCTGTCAGCAAAGGTGCATGCTGTGGCAACACTCCCAAAGGCTATTTTACATTGCTCATCTGCTCCATAGTACAAGCCAGGCTTCCATCCAGGGATGCTGCTGTCCATGTCCGGCAGGTCATTTAAGCAGTTTGTTTGGCCTGTGCTGATAGAGACATAAGAAATATCACTTTCCCAGCTGTGGGCAGTAAGGACAATGACATGTTTGCAAACTTCTGCTGAGTTTCATTCTGGGAGTTGGCTGCTGCTTTCCCAGACAACACATGCTTACTGTGGGCTGTGATGGATTTAGCTGTAGCAGCTGCCTGGAGATGCTCACAGTTCCCTGCTGCTGAAGTTATAACAGAAATTCACGCCTGTTTCTCACCCAGCCAGCTCACAGCCCGCAATGCTTGTTTAAACCTAGATGCTCTGACATTTTAAATAAAATTTTCAGGCTGAGCTAGTGTCTGAGAAGTCCAACGCAGTCCAGGCATGTTAGTCACTAACCAAAGTAATTTCCAGCTACTTGAAGCAAAAACTGGGTTTAACTTCAGCAACAGACACAAGTGGTAAGAAATAAACAAACCCCAAGCTTTTTACAGTTCCTCATTTTCCAGGAATGTCCTATTTTATTCCTTCTCTTTACCTGCCCTCTCCTAAGCTCCCAGCACAGGGAAACACTCCCATATGGGCACACAGAATTCAACCACTCCCCTACCTGACAAAGGCCAGAAACTCTTCTCGGCTGCACTGTGACCAGGTGAGGTCGATGCTGTTGTGGTTTCCTGCTGAACCCATGATGTAACCGCTGCTGCTGCACCGATTCCCCTCACCATCATGGGGGATTCCAAGACTGTAACAGAAGCAGCACAGTGCCATGAGGAGAAGAAACCCAGCGGCTGAGTTCCCTCACGAGCCTCTCTTCTCTAAGCAAGGGCTTAGCTCCCTCTGCAGCCTTTCCTTCTGCTGTTGTCACAAAGGTTTTCTCTCCTCTCTGCAGTTTCTAATTGTCACAGAGCATGGAGGAATACAAGAAATGCAAGGAACTCTTTCCAAAAGTTTTGAATAATCTATAGGAAACTCCCTGTTATGCTAGGATCCTTTTTCTTCTTCTGAATCCTTGAAACTGGGCTATGTTTTTACCTGAATAAACCATACTGGGCTGCTCTGGGGCTTTCCTACTGACCTGTGCCCAATCTCATGGGCTATGGTGACTCCCAGGTCAAAGCCAGTGTCCTGGCTAATAACACAGCTCCAGAAGGAGGAGCAGACTCCACCTAACTGAGTCACTCCACGTAGCTCCTTGTTCCCATCAGGTAACTCCAGGTCAAACCTAAAGTAAGGGAGACAGATACAGAGGAAAAAGCAAAGAACCACTGCAACTAATAAAGTCAGGTCTAGACATTCAGCTGAATTTATTGGCACATTCCTGATCTAACTTTGCCAGCTACCTAACTTTTTTTTTGACACATGGAGCTCCCTGGGGCAAGATGGTAGCAGTAGGGTCCCATGAATGCCCACTGTTCAGAATTTGTGGTGATTCTACATTAAAAAATCCCCATGACACCAGACAAGCAGAACAGAATAAAATGACCTAATCCTATTTGCAAAAGACAGAGCAGTATCATCACCTCTTTGAAGAAAGAGCACCAAAACAAAGCCATTACACTCAAGAGAAGTTTGCCTTTGACAAACTTAGCCAAGACAATTTAAAGCAAGGAGCCTGAAAGTCAGACAAAAACCATCTGAGTCAGAGTAGTGCTAAAAATCTTCCATAGAAAACACCAGTGGGTTTTCACTTCCAGTTACTGTTCGACTTTTCTGCCCACAAAAAGCTGCAGTGGGTTTGGCTGTACTGCTCTGGAAGCATAGAATGTCTGCTCAAGTCTGGCTGGTGAGTGCTTGGGGAATATTTCAGTTCCTCCAAAAACTGAAGGAACAGCACCCCTCACTAACTGCATTAAACTAAGGGCAGGAAAATCAATCCCATACAGGAGAATAAACCCATTTCCAAATTCTGTGATGCCCAACTGCTGGAAGACCCAGTGCAAATCACTGTCACTGTGCTAACAGCTGGACAACATCAGCCCTGTTTCCAGTCCCCTCCCAGGGCAGGGGAGTTTCAGTACCTGGTGACGTAGAGGACAATGTCAGCATGCTGGGGGTCAGAGTCATTCTGGGGGTTGACCTTTTTGCTCCACTCACAAACACTGATCAACGAGGAGGTGATATTTGTTGTGATGTTTACCTCTGCCTAGAGTGAAGGCACATGTTTGCATGTTTCATACAGCTTTTAGCAACCCCTTGGAAAACACTTGAACATAGTCCTCCCTGCTTACCTCTGGTTCTGTCAAAACAAGCATTTGCATAAGATGAACCCTGAAATGAGCACCCAGTGAGGCATCTCTCAACAGCTCTGCCCCCTGTTAAAAGACAGAAAGGATTCAATAAAGAAGGTACCTCGGTAACTCCCGCTACCTGTTCCCAATAACAGCACTGCATTCGCTACGAAGGTAACACACCTGGCAACCATAAGGGACAACTATAAAACCACCAGGAAGTACAACATTAAAGTATGCACTACAAATAAAAATGAATCTTTCAACAGATGAGAATTGTTGTTAGACTTGTCAGATACTCTGAAGCAGAGAGAAGAATCCATATGGAAAACAGTTTCATAGGGTAGGAGAGTGAACGCTAAAGAATTTTTTTGCAATACACAGGCACAGAAAATGCATAAACAAATTCTTAATAATAGCAAATGTAGACATTTGGAGAATTTCTGTAATGGATATAGAATGTTGAAATGTAAAATTAATTCAGTAGATCTGGTTCAATCTCACTGAAAGCAGCAGGGACTGGATCAAGGCTCTGGTGATAAAACTCTTGCTACTGTATCTGACTTACAACAATATTAGTAATGAAACGAAGAGCTACATTTTCTACGTGGGTTTTAACAAAACAACCCCAAAGCCTCTAACATCCGCCTTTACTCATGCAGCATCTTGTACAAGGGAAAGCTTGCCATGGAGTGCCAAGGGAAGCAGAGAGAAACACCCTGCACATAAGCAGCGCTTTGTACCAGGAGCCAGTAACCACGAACACCTCTCAAAGTGCACTCACAGAGGTCCATCTGCCTGTTACATAGCCTGTGACACTGTGAGCTCTCACACTGGGACAGCAATCCAAACAGAAAGCTACTCACAATGTTCAGGTTGGTGAGAATATATCGCTCTGTGTCCTCTTTGTGGTACAAGTAAACATCTGGACCTGCTACGACCATTAGCTCCAGATGTTTGACAGCTCCCTCAGCCCTCTTCTGCAGGCGAGAAAGAAACCGCCCTGCTGAACAGCACAAAGGGACACAGGGAGTTTAAAACGCAGGACTACATAAAAGGTCCAACATATCTACTCCTTTTTCCCAAAAAGACTAGAACAATCCAGCTGGAAGACCACTCCTCCAGTTGCTTGCTCAGGTTTCCCACTTCTGTCGGTTTCTTTCACCTGCCAGCATCCTTAATAACACATGGATGCTATCAAAATAACAAATACCTAAATGAAAACACCCTAGTTACACCTCAGTGAGGTGAGAAACATATTCAAATATACTCATGTATTTGTAGATACAACTTTTTCCTCTGAGCTCATGCAAGCAGCCCCACTACCAGGAGACAGCTTTTCCAAGCAGAACAAGCAAGGCCTCCTCTCCATTCACATTACCTCTTGCTGTATTTGCCTCCCTTGCGGCACTTCTGAAGAGAACGTGGGGTCTGGAGAAGCCAAGGTCCTTCAGCAGGGCCACATCTTTGCTTCTGACAGGCTTGATATGAATCTTTTCCTCATCCACAATGACGACTCCTTGCTAAAGGAGATGAAATTCCACCTCTGAGTTATTCCAAAGACATTTGCTATCAGTGGAGAACTGTGTGCCATAGCCTTCCTGTTTCTCCTTTGTAATGCTCAGATTTATTAAATGGATGGTTCACACATGTTTGGCGCATCAAGCTGCAAACCTACAAAGGCTGTAAAAGCTTGTAAGAATAAGTTCAGTGCATACTCACCAGCTGCCCTTCACAGTAAGTGACTCTACACTTAGCCCCAGGAGGTTGCAGTGGATTTCCACCTGCAAAGCAGTTGCCCGAGAATCGCTTCAGTAAGCTAAAGGAAGAGTTCACCACTTGACTGCTCACAAAGGAAGATGAAAGGAGGGCATGGTCCTCTAGAAATTCAAAGGCATAGAGTTCTCCCCAGGCCTCAATGGAGCAATATTGAATACGACAGGACGTCAGCCCAATCTGTTCTTTACAAGGGCACGTTGGCTCAGCAACAACAAACTCAGGTACTGAAAGAAATGAAACAAGACCAGAACAAGGGCAACAGTTATGAGAAACGATGATACACAGAAAACAAATGTGATGATCTATCTCCCTAGGAAAAAAAAACCTCTCCAAATGACAACTGTGGCCTTTTGGGGTCATCGTGTCAACAGTGAAAGAATTTCTACGCCTTCATGTATTCCAAAGTGAGGATAATTTGATTGGGAACAGACAACAGCTCTGAAACTCGCTCCTGATTTATCAGTGCTTTTGCTCTCTCGATAAGGGAATAGTTCATTTAACAAAGGCTGAGACAGTCTTACTTCCTCAGATGTTAAGTACTACTTACTGAGTGAGAATTATCATAATCCAGAGAGAGACACTGGGATGAGCACTAGGTGAACTCAGAAGTAGACAACATCCGTGCTTTAAGGATTTGAGAATTTAAAAACGTATCTTTATTCTGAACTACCATCAATCCAGACCCAGAATACTAGTCTCCCCGTGTTTATTTAAAAAAAAATATATCAAGTGCATTTAAAGCTATTCTTAGCCTAAAGCTTCCCGCTTGGAAGACCTGGATCTGTTAATGGCATAGAAAAATACCTATACAGAGAATGAGGACGACAGGAGAAATGCGCAAAAAGATTTATCATAATTCCTTCAGCAGATTTTAAATACTGACCCAGTTCTTGGACAGCTTTCGCAGTGAAACATAGATTGCCTCACTGAGTACTGTGACTCGGAAATGCTAAATGCTTGTCAGATCAGGGTTCGTTAATAAGTGTTCTTAGTGTTATCAAATGCACAGCATTAGAAATACACTGACAGACGTGTTCCAAAATCAAGAAAGAAGGAGCCCTGCATACCATCAGACACTGAGCTGGTTCCAAAATAAGAGAAAACATCTTCTGCATCCAAAGCGCCAAGAAATTTCTGCAAGAAGAAGAATAGCTTTACATTTTTTTAAGAAAAACAAATGGATGCAAGGCTATCGCTTAACTGAACTAACCTGGAGGGAACGCCAGCAAACAACAAGTACCGATGCCAAGTTCTCATGGCTTTATTTTGCACTAAGCATGGGCTGCACAACAGCCACCCAGAGGAAACAGCTTTATCTTCTCGATTAGTGAGGTTTGATGGGTTTTGGCTTAGAACACGTTGTGTTGTCTCTTCCTTTTTTTTTTCCTAGAAATAAAAAAGTCTTCCTGGAAACCGCATTTTCTGGAGGTCAAACTCACCTCATGGAAAGCTGACGGCCAGCAGAACCCCAAGGGGAGCATCATGAGCGCCTGGATGGTCAAGCTGACGATCATGCTGGAGGAGTTGCAACCAGTGCTGCGGAGTCAGCTCCGGCCCAGGGGTGATTAATACGACGACGTTTGGCCCAAAGCATCACGTGGAGCGGAAGGGAAGAGTGCAGGGTTTAAACAAACAGGGGAGCTGATCCTCTGCAGAGAGGGGCAGCCGGGAGGGGGGAACGAACTGCAGCTCGAGGCTTTACAGGAACAGCTGGAGGGAGAGCAGTTTTTTGCGCAATGTTTGCAACTCTACTGCAGCCAAAGAGCACGGCAATAACGAGCTTGGAGCCAGTCTTAGCAGCCAAACACACGCGGGGCGATTGGGGGGGGGGGGGGGG
>JANZLQ010000055.1:15904765-15919852 GCA_026212715.1 Elanus axillaris | reverse complement strand
CCCCCCCACGGTGCGGTTCAACCTCTGCCCTGACAGGCCCTCCACCGTGCCAGCGGCCTAGACCCACACCGCGCTGCCGGGCCCTCAGCGGGGCTAGGCCGCGGCCTCACACACCCGGCGGGCCCCGCAGCCCGGAACCGAAGAGCGGGGTCGACGTTCCCCGCCGGGCCGGTGCGGCGCTGCGCGGTCCCGCTCCCGGCGTGGCGGGGAAGCGGTAGCCCCGGCCCGGTTGGGACTCGCTTCCCCCCCACCCCCCGGCCCCGGCGAAGGGGGGCGGGCCGCATGGCGAAGCGGAGCCCCGCGGAGCCCGAGGCGCCGGGGCCGAGCGCCGCGGCCCCCAGGAAGGGCTGGAGGAGGAGGAGGAAGAAGAAGGTCTGGCGAGGCGGCGGGGAAACGGGGGCCGGGCCGAAAGGCCCCGACAAGGCGGCGGCGGCAGCAGCTCCCCCCCGCAGCCCCCGGGAGTTCTCCTCCAACTGGAAGGCGCTGCAGGAGGTGAGGGGAACCGGGTCGGGGGGGGTTCGCCGTCCCCCGGGGGGCTGGGGACTGGGAGGCCGGCCGGGGGCATGCCGTCAGTCCCTGACTGCAGTGTCCACTTTGTATATAGTAATTAAAAAAAAAAAAATCATCAGTATCAATAAATAAAGCCCTGCGGGCGGGGATGTGCGGTGTCCTATTGGAGGTAATTCCCCTAGAGCCGTTTAGAGTGCAGGGCCTCAGCTGGCACTCAGGCAGAATGCCTGGAGCCCTTGGAACGATGGCAGGGTCAGAAACAGAGGAACAGAGTCATTTTTTCCCTCTTTTTTTTTTTTTGTCGGTTTAGGTACTGAAACAAAAGGCCAAGAACTCCAATGAGTCCATCTCTTCTTGTCAAACACACACCAAAAAGAAGCATCCACTCAAAGCGGGAAATAGCCAAGAAGTTCCAGCCATCAACGGGAATGGGAATGTGGTAAAGGCCAAATCCACAAATAAAACGGACAGTGGTTCTGCTAAAGACAATCCACCTTTGGCTAAGCCAAAATCCAAGAGGATTGCAATGGATAAGAATTTAAATGGCACCAAAAGCGATGGAAAAGGCTGCAAAGAAAAAAAGAAAAATGGCAATATTTTAAACGAGAAAGGTGATATAAAACATAAGAGGAGGAAAGCTGAAGAACATGCAGAGCAGCAACCCAAAGAGTGAGTACTTTAGACATCATACAAGTATGTGAATATCTACTTTGGGAGGTGTACATAAGGAGCACAGAGCAGTACATTCAAAACAGCTGCACTCTTCCTAAGTTTTGGGAGAAATGTGTGCTGCCCCTTCTCCTCAGATATAGCAACAAACCTGCATAGGTGACAGTACTAGACTGATTTTCACAGAGTTAATTTCTTGATTTAAGAAATAAATATGCTTCTTCTAAACCATAAAGATGCAAGGTTGCTTTAAGACTGTCAAATGTAATTAAATCTGTACTTACCAGGGCTGAAATCTGGTTTGATGATGTTGACCCAAAAGATATCGAAGCCGCAATAGGACCTGAAGCAGCAAAAATTGCTAGAAGAAATCTGGGACTTGAAACAGGCCAGTCCAAACAATCTGTGGAGCAGGTGCTGGTTAAAGAGAAGGCTGCTGAAGGGTGAGTGGCATTCCAGCAGGAAGGATGGCAGCAGAGGCTTCAAGATTATCTGCCAATAACTGATTTGCAGGTGCACAGCGTAAGCTGACATCTCCCCAAATCTGGTGACAGACAAACTGTCAAGTCTTCCCCATTCATATTAATGTGTGAACCTTGTAAACTCCACTATGTGGTCCCTGTAACAGAGGTGTCAACAAGGTGTCCTTTTGTTGTTTAGGCTGACACGAGCTGTAGCCATGGACTGTGAGATGGTAGGAGTAGGACCCAAAGGTGAAGACAGTATTTTGGCTCGTGTATCCATCGTGAACCAATTTGGAAAGTGCATTTATGACAAGTATGTCAAGCCTACAGAAGAGGTGACTGATTACAGAACAGCTGTTAGTGGCATACGCCCTGAGAATATAAATACAGGTAGGAGGTTTTTTTCAAAAAAAATGTTCTTTAAGGAGGTAAAATTTAACAGGCTATCACAGAAGCCTCATTGGCTGAGCTTGGAAGTTTTAGACCTATTTTGGGAAATGGAAAACAAAATGTAGTCTGAATGTTAAGAAAAATTGTGGTAAGAAGTACTTTTTACAGAGTGGTCACTAACACCCTAGAAGAAATTAACTTGTGGATTATGGTATGGGAATAATAGGAAGTTTTACTTTCTTTTAGTGCTACACTCTTTCTGGAATTCTCTATGCTCTTCTAACAAGCAGAGGATTTAGTGTACTGTACAAATTTGTGTAACTTTAGTCCCAAGGACACAACTGCCTTCACAAAAAAGATGCAGTGTTTTAACTGTAGCTTGCTTAGTTGTCTTATGCATCTAATGGAAAGCCTTTCATTATGTGGTATTTTTAGGTGAAGATTTTAAAACAGTTCAGAAGGAGGTTGCTGACATCTTGAATGGAAGGATTTTAGTTGGACATGCTTTACGCAATGATCTAAAGGTACATGGCTGCAGATTTGTTATTTTTAAGACAAGGCTCCAAAAATTTAAGACGTATTAGAAATTTAATCAATCTTTCTGGATCAGAGGCACATACCTAAACTCCTAGAAACTACAGCTTGCTTTATCACTGTTATCTATTTCTTGTCATGTCCTGCTGCACCAATTACGGCCCTAGTCACTTGCCCACTGAAGTTCTCCAGCTTCCAAACTCTGTTGCTAATAGCACTGATCTGCTTCCTGAAGAGCCAGGAAAGAAACAGAATGATGAAAAAATTGTTTGCATGCTTTCCTTAGTTCCCAGAGCTCAGCAGTCTGGTCAGCATTACCAGAGACAATTATCTTATGTCATGCTGTACCAGTGCTGCAGGTAGTCTGCATAGGTGGTGCCTCCAGATTCAGTTCTGTTTCCCATGCTAAGTAGAACTGTGGTTCTTGAATCTAGCCAGTGTCTGGATGATAGTGGTCTTGTCCATTCATGGTTTTGAACTATCTCTTATAACGGATGGAAGGAAACAGCAGGAAGCTGTACATGCACCTGTATGTACAAAGTTTCATGCAATAGCAAACTTTGGACTGGAAATGTAATTTTTTTCTAGGTCCTATTTCTTGACCATCCTCAGAAGAAGATACGTGACACACAGAGATACAAGCCTTTCAGGCAGAGAGTCAAGGTAAGAAACCGAGTCTTGAGCTGCTGACTCCCAGCTGCTAGCTCACTCCTACACTTGCCCCCACCTGACCCTGCTCCTTCTTTCCTGAAAGAGGGATGCCTGCTTTTTGTTGCTTGAAAATACTAGTCTAGCTGAATGCTTACTTAATGTTTGAAATATATCAATAAGTTACTTAATTCAGTACAAACACTGCAGTAACACCTGTGCACAAGATTCAGTGGCTTTCCCATTCTTTAGCAGTTGCATGGTCTTCATAATGCTTTTCTGGATAGCAAAATAAGATGCTACAGTTCTACTTACAGTAAGGCTTGTCTTCTAAATGGTATCATTTCCATAGGGATGTACAAAAAATAGATGGCTTCAAGTTTCTGCTTAAACTGCAGGAGTAAAGGTTCAGATTATAGGGAGGTATTTTAAGTTTCATAACTATATACTCAGGTTTTCTTTTTCACAAAAAAGCACCCCAAACATAAATCTTAGGGTGTTATGTTAATACATGTAAAATCCTTTCAGCAGTGCATGCATAAATCTCGTAATTCATTAATTCTTCTTGCCAGTTCACCAGTAGAAGCTGAGATGTGCTATATTTTACTGAGGAATACACTTAAACTAGTATTTTTATATGCATACACATATATATATATTTCAAGTAGTGCAAGACAGCATGATTCTATCTTTTCTATTTCTAGAATGCACGGCCATCACTGAAACTGCTCTGTGAGAGACTGCTAAATGTTCAAGTGCAGACATCAGAGCACTGCTCGGTATGTATCTCATCAGAACATACATTTTTGGGTAGATCAACAAGGTACTACACTTAGTTTTAGGATCCAAGTTCAATCCAGAATGCTGTGGCTTCATTTTAGCCTCTCAAAGTTAGCAAGCTCTGCTTGGACACATGCAGTAAGACTGCTATCTAAGCTTGCTTACTTACTGTTATGTCTCATACCACTTGCATTATTTCCTTATATTCGTAAACGTCTTTTGCACAAGTCAGTCGTATTTTGTTTAAATATTAATTCTTGTTATTTAAGATCCCCGAGGAAAGAAAATAATTCTCAAGTATTGACTGCTTACCTTAAAAGCAGCATTCTGCACCGCTGTACTATGGCAGGTTGGATAAAATAGTGTGAGAGCCTACTACTGAATCTCACCAGTTAGTTCCTTTCTTTCAGTGGACAGGATGATACAACAGAGGAATGGACTGAAAAAGCAGGGCAAAATTGTGGGGGTACCTCCAAGACAGTGTATCAAGAGTATTTTTTCATTGTGGCTTTCCAAGTCACAATGAGAAAAGAGAAGCACATAGCCTTGTGGTGGGCCATGCATTCTTAATACATATTCATCCCCTTCCACTAGTCACAGAACCTAAATCTAGAAAGAAATTACAGAATATTACTTGAAAGTATGTATTAAAATTATGGAAGATTTAGCTGCTTATTAATAATAACGTTCTTAAACTACATCAGCTGTGTTTCATTAAGCCTGCTGTTCTGTTCTCCTTTAGATTCAGGATGCACAAGCAGCTATGAGACTCTACACCTTGGAGAAAAAGAAATGGGAAGCTTCTGTTAAGAACAAATCTAACAACAAAAATTGTAAAACTTGAATGTTTATCTGCAGCATTTGCTGGTTTCATGTCGCATTCCAGGGCAAATTCAGAGATAACTCAGAACTGACAGCAGCTACTTCATAAAATCAATCAAAAGACAATACTTCCTAACCTGGTACATGAATGCTGCCATACAAAAATACCACTAGTATCCCCATTCTGGATGGTACTTAATGCCTAATGTCTACTACTGTGTTTAAACAATACTTGTAACAAATGCCTGCATTTGTGATGTACTTCATCAGTTCAATTTCTGCAAAGGAAATAAACACTGAATAAGTTTAAAAAAGTAGGTTTAAGTTACGATAGATGAAGGAAGAAACTGTCATTGCTTTGCTGAAACTCCCAAGACTAAAATCTTTATTTCAAGTATTTTAAAGTCTACAAAGTAAGGTGAATTCTTAATTATTGCTGTTAGTCTCACAGTTGTGGTACCTAAATCAACAGAATATATAAATGTTTATATATTATTAATGGCCCAATATTAATCCTTCGGGTGAGAAAAATCTTTTAAAATATTTCTGGAGGATCCAAGCTTTTATATTTGAACCAGAAGTGTACAAGTCTTGTTCTTGTACAAAAAGGTTTTATTTTACTTCTGCAGTTTCAAAAGTGTTGCATCCACAAGGGTCATTATCTCCTGGAGAGAAACGTGAGAATTGTCAAAACAAGATTACTTTGTTGTTTCACTTATTTTTATATTCCTTTATTAATAAAAAAACACTGTGTCTAACATAGGCCTTTAAAGTGAATGGTGTTTTAAACAAGTGTTTAAATGGGGTCTGATTGTACAAAATCCAAAGCACCTGCAATTGCCAGACTGAATACTAATGCTGTGATTTAAATAATCTACATGGATACTGGAAGGAGACAAGGAATAGGTTTCAAAGATTTAGCAGTTGCATGTCACACACTGTATTGCCAGAATAAGAGTGTTCTGGTCTTGTCTGTCAACAGGGGACACAAGGAACAACCAATTATGTTTACAACAGAAGAGGGAGCTTTCTTCTTTTTTGTGATTGTTTCCAGCAGCTAGAAGTATTCTTACAAACTTACTCTTCACCCCATATACACATAACTCTGTGAATTTGCTGTGCTATGTAATTCCAGCTATTTAAGAATGATAAAATCCATGACCAGAAGTAATACACTAAGCATGCACCCTTTATAATCACAGTGACTTCTACATACCAGGCGAGATGGAAAACGGCTTTTTATTTCAGACAGCAGGTCTTCCATTTGCTGGGACTGGAGATCTAGCACAACTTCATCTGTAAACAAACAGGGTAATTTACAGTTACAACTGCCAGTAGTTTCACCAGGAGCTAAAGGAGAGCAGAGAGAGGACAGATCTACACAAAGAGAAGGCAAGATAAGATGAAGTTACAACATTATAACATCAGAGTGGCATTTATTCAAGAAAAAGTGGGATGAACTCTCATCCATTCCAAGTTATCCTCTCTCAGATACATAGTCTTTCCTGAGAGCAACTAATGTGTCCCCCTGCAGCTGCTGTTAGGGTTTTCTTTGCTACCTTTTGGGGGTGGGGAAGAGGAAGAGAGTCTACAAGTAACACCACCATCTCACCATACTGAACCATCTCGTTAGTCAGCATACAGATACTTTCCACCACTTCTAGATCATCAAAGTGAAGGCAATAGACATCTTTGATCAGGTTTATTCCACTGCCTTTTGAATCCGTTATAAATCTCAAAGCTGATATTTCTGAAAGGGAGACAAACTGCTGGGCTAATCGGTAACTGCAGACTGCATTATCTGTTTTCCAACCCCCTGCTGCAGGTAGCACACATGCAGTATTTTTCCAGGAAGTCATGCCCATTATTTTCAGTCTTCCTAAAAGCTATTCTGAAGAATATTTGGGCAACAAGTAGAAAACCATATATGCAGCTGACACTGTCACACATGGCAGAAGCGATTTTAATGTTTATTGTTTTCACATTGATTTAACTGTGTAAAAGGGTAGAGCTCAACTTCATCAGAAAATAAATAACAAAACACTCTCAAGTTACTATTAGATCAGATAGTGCTGATCTAACACTTCTCATACATGCATGCTGGGTCCATGGGAAGAAAAAAAATTCACACCTCCAGTTTCACTATTTGCTCTTCCAGTCCTGTAAGAAAAGATTAACTCAGGAGAGCTGATGTCAATCCCAATCCCACTATGAACTCTTGACTATACAGAAACATACACTTCTGAGCTGATTTGCAATTAATAAAAAAAGAATTGCTGAATGTTACCAGATAGCCTTAGAAGGCTTGCTAATGCCAGGCAGGCATTCTTCACCAGCACTGGTCTTTCTGGGTTCATCCTGAGCACATCCAGCAGAAGCGCTGTTGTGGGCTCATACTCATTTTCAGTTAAGCAACCTTTAAAAAAAAAACCAAACAACAACAACAACAAAACCACAAACAAAAGCCCTAAACGTCAATATACTCAAAAGCCTTTAAAACAAGACTCATCAGCATTCCAACTTCTGCCTCCTGTTTCTGAAATTACTTCTTAATCATGCAGTAAGTTACAAAGAAAGCACATGAAAGCCTGTATTGCAGCAAAAAAGGCCCAATGAACTCTTTTCATGAGTTGATCCAGGGGTCTAGGAGAACTTTCTGATACATCCTCTATGTCAAAATGCCTTTTCATTCTCCAAGCCAAAAGGAACGGAGAGTCTGAATACTCAACCTATTCTGCCCCTGGGTACTAGAAACAAGATTGCTTAGGGTGTTTTACTCAGCTCTTCTTAGTGGATTGTTGGCATAAGCACCGGGCTGTAGGTAAACATATGGCAATATACTTGCATGAGAAAGAAATAACACAGACTAGTCCTGCAAGGATGCGTTTCTTAGTGCACATGATAACAAGAGAGATATGCATTTTGGTTTTTTAATCTGAAATAACTGCTCCCAATCTACAAAGCAAATGGCATAAAACTAAACCTCCCAGCCCATGCTGCACAAGACTAACACTGTGTTCAAAGGAGTAACACAAATGGGATTCTTGGTCTTAAGAGATAAGCCAGAAAGAATGCTCTGCACAACATGGGTTGTTGTAGCTGCCCATCATTACAGTAATCATTAGCAGTATCTAGTTATTAACTGCTACGGCTCATCAAAAACAGCATCATTAGGGAGTGTTAGAGAGCAAGTGCAGGGAAGACTGGTTGAGAGACGATGCAAATTCCTAACTCTGCTGCCATCTGCAGAGCTTGCTGAGGCCGAGCAGCCTGTATTTCAGGGATCACCACAGACAAACAGCATTCTGCATGCCACCCTTTTCCATGCACAAGGGACAAGAAGGCTGGGAAAACACACCTTGGAGTGACAATGCCCATAGAGCCGAGCAAGCAGACTCTGTAACTCTTCCGTTCTGGAGGTGCTCTTGAAGGACCGCAGAGGTAACAGGGACAGCACTTTTCAGCAATGCTTGGTCTACATTATTCTCTGAATTACCGTAACAAAAAGGAAATGCATCAAGCAGTTGTTTAATCAAGTAATAATATCATAAGCACATTGTATTTCAAATTATATCAGTAAACCTTCACGGGTGATGGCATTGGAGTAATGCAACATTACTTTAGTATGGACAACAGCAGAGGGAAGGAACCTAAAATGTACGAACACAAATCAAATTTTACAGGACTAAAAAAGTAATGTTTATTGGAGAAACTTCTCCACGAACTAGTTTTCTTTGCCATTTAAATTATACATGGGTATCACAGCAAGAAACCTCCAAAAATAACCACCCTTTTGACAGAATATGGTCTGCAGGATGGATATTTAGCTGGTTACATAAATTAAATGGGTGGTTTGCTGCACAGAGGGAATAAAACACACCCAGTGCAACTGTGAACATTCTGTGCTTTCAGCATTCCCTGATGATTAACACACCACAGACCGATACGAGAACTTATCACAGAAACAAATCTCCTAAAAAACTCCCAGCGCAGTCTCCTAAGAAGGGGTCAGGTCAAGCAATCACCGATGGCTCTCCAGCACTGTGGAATGATGCTGGTTTAGTTCTAAGGCAATGGGAAGAGTAGACTTGCCACCTTGCCAATGACATTTCTTTTGGAAAAGCAAGTCTCTAGATGTCCAACTCAAGATTTAGCCCAGTGCTGCCAAGAGAAGTGCAATGCAAAGAAATAAGATGCTATTAATTCCAAATGCTATTCTGATACCTGATCTAGTATGCTGTTTGCACTGCAGTCCCTCTGCTAAGAGCAGAGCAAAACCACAACTGACGAACCAGAAACTGTGTGTACCCTTTCATTTCTGATAGTCTGTTCCTAAGCCATATCTTGGCCCAAACAGTAAAAACTTCACTTTGACAACTTATCACAAAAAGGGTTGCTAAGAAGTCTGCATTAGTTTTTATTTTTCTCTCATTTAAGTCTGGATCACTTAAAATTACTCTAGTAGTGCTGTGGAGACATCTCTCCAGAATGGGAGAAAGAAGAAAAATCCAGTCCCAGCAACAGGAATGTCTGAACTCAATTAGGCACAATACCTGCTGCCTTTCAGTCACATCACGAGTCTAGGCACAATACTTGCTGTGTTCTGCTTACCACTCACAGCCAAGCTCCAGAGAACTCCACAGCAAGAGAGGCAGATCTTTTCATTATGAAGGAAATTTCTTAAAATTGACAGAAGGTCTGGAATTACTCCACCTTTCCTTAAATTCTCTGCAGCAACTTCTGAAAAACACAGAAAAAGAAATTCTATAGAATCTTGTATTTTTGTCCCACTCACCGTCCCCACAACAGAGCATGCTACTAAGCATGTTTAAAAAGTGATAACAAACCAGTAACATGATACCATCAGCTGGACAAAAGAAAGCAAGAGAACAGACCGAATTCTTTAACAAGATGCACTTAAGCATAGTGTTTAACACAAGTGACCCTTTCAAATGGATGTTTGGCCATGGCTTTTGCTTACAGATCTCAAATTTACAGAGCAGAAAAGGACCTGAGAGGTTATAAATTACTATTTTTCAAATGTTTGCAATGCAGCAATTCAAGCTACCTCAGATTCAGAATTAGGAAACACTGTATAAACATAGTTTGGTCTTAGATGGTAAGTTTATTTGTACAGGACACTTTGTACTTTTTTTTTTTTTTTTTTTTTTTTTAAGATTATCACCTTGCTGCTAAATCCTCTGTAACCATTTATAAAAAACAGTGCTCTGATAACTGTTTAACTGACACTGAAAACAAGTAAAAAAATACTATAAATATTTAGTAATTACAACCTCAGGAGAAAAACTAAAGTAGGTAAATTAGGTAGAATGGGTTCAATTCACTACACCACAGCCAAAAATAGAATCCAGGTTCTATGCCCTCCTTTTCCCAAGCACTACAATTGGCACAGTTTGTACTTGTTTCCAAAACAATATGAAATACAGGACCACTCTAATAGATACAATTCTGTAAGTACCTGAAGGCTCAGCAGTGTATCTTACACTTTCAGGGGAGTTATTTCACCAATATCTAGTTGATTTTACCAATAGTACTACTATTAAACTAATACCTACTGATATCCACATCTCTCAGTGAAATCACGAGTTCTGTGTTATATCTTGGATTAGATTATAAAAGTAGAGACGTAAGAATATTCACCAAAAATGAACAAGGTGACCCACCACTGGCTGAAATCATCATGAACAATGTGCAGACCAATGAAAGTAACTCTTCATTTTCAGAGTATTTTCTCACTGTGTCCAACAGAGAGCTGGTCATATTCTCATCCAGGGCCATCACCACATCCTGTTCTAGAGTTGGGAAAAGTAAACATTTGAACAGAACAAAGATTTCAGTGGCTTTGAATGAAGTCTGAACCCCCTGCTGTCAGCATAAGTAAAACATTCAATTAACAGCATTTTTTTCATGTAACATATCCAAAGTTACTTTAAATTTTCTTTTTCTGAAACACAATTCTTACTATTTTCAAGCTGGTATTATTATCAGGTGTTATTGGGGTGAATTGCCAAGAAAGTGACAGCAGAGACCACACAGGAGACCAAAAAACGCCTTTATGGTTTGAAATTCAAATACCAGAACGCTGAGAGTCTTATTTATGCACTCTAGTATATAATATGAAAACAAACTTAGTAGCCTAAGATAGAGCCTGTATTAAAATTAACACTAACACAGAATTCATGTATGCCAGCCCTGAAGAAAGTCCATGAGAATCCAGACTCTTATTAAAGCTGGTTAAATTCCTCTATTAATTTAAATTCCTGCTCTAAAATCATTACTGAATCAATTTTAAACCTTATCTACTACATCTAACTTTACAAGAGATAGGCTGTATTAACCAGCATGAGTTGGAAGTCTCGTAACTGTACCTTGACTAAGAATTTCAAGCAATAAACTGCAACCATCTACTTGTAACTTCAGAGAATCTACATGAGTCTTCATGGCAAAAGCGATCAATTCTGTGAACGTTCGCAGATAGGGCAAGGCTGTGGGGTAAAGAAATTATTTGAGACAACATTCAGTTACACAGTTTAGAATGCTCAGTGGGTATCTATACTCCAAAACACAAGAGCTCCAGCTTCAAATAAATTTGAGTCCCTATGGACGATGCGATACAGAAGAACAACATTCTTAAATCAAAGAGAACAAAATGCAACTATAGATGGAACAATACAGAGTGAATTTTGTAGTCTCTGTGGGAGATGTCTCTTATTAAAGACAGCTGCATGGCTATGCAAGCTAAATGTAGCCAGCATGTTCCTCATTAGGTAACACTGGCATCGTTCACCAGTCATGTAGCAAGCTGTGGGGTAGAACATTGTGCATGAGCCCAAAACCATGCTTTTCAGAACCTGTGGAAGAAAATATTTCATCAGGTTTCCTAAGTCTAGGAAGACTTTGAGCTTTTGGAATAGCTAATACAGCTATTCAGTGTATCCACAAATAAATGATAAAATGTTGACAAAAAACTGGATAGTTTTTAGGGATCCATTTTGAGCACCTTCAAAGTTGTGAGCATGAGTCATGGCAAGCCATGGTGCCGAAGTGCCAAACAAGTCAGTCAGATGTGTGCACAACCTTGTATTGCCGTCAATAGGGTTGAATGAGAATCATGAAGATCCATTCATTCTCTTCTTTATAACCAAAGCCTGCTGTATTACTGAGTAAAGATTTCTTCAGTAACAGAGTTGAAGGTACAGGTAATGCTAAGGAAAAAAAAAATATATTTTTCTTTTCCTTACCAATTACAGATATGAACACCCCTGTGTTTTAACATCATAAGCCAATGCCAGTATTAAAATGCTATCACTATCAAATAACAGCACATTTTATAACTGAGTTAACGTGATGCTTTGAAAATATTAATCTTGATCTGACATGAATCTGAAAAATGTGCAGATGCTGGGAGAAAATATACAGTCTTCATTCACACAGCTTTACTAGAGACACAGAAACTCAACACATGTAGCTTCCTTTTGCTCTATCAGTCTTACAGCCCTACGCATTACCCTCAAGTTGCCCCAATGCTGATATGAATTACCTTCCTCAAATGTCAGTTTGCCAATTCACCTTAGTTGCCAATTAAAATATCACTAAGTTTGTTTTTTTTCCAGTGACCGTTTTTCTTAT
Organism: Elanus axillaris; assembly: GCA_026212715.1. Taxonomy (NCBI): domain Eukaryota; kingdom Metazoa; phylum Chordata; class Aves; order Accipitriformes; family Accipitridae; genus Elanus; species Elanus axillaris. Next base: position 15,907,385 of record JANZLQ010000055.1, on the reverse strand, counting down.
TCAGTAAAACACCTCTGCTATTCAACAAAAGCATTTACAAAACAAGTACCAACACAATCATATCAACTAGTGGCCTATTCCAGTACATTCCAAAAAACAAGATGTAGGAAGAAAGCAATTTCATTCTCGTGTCATGAGAAATCTTTTCCTCTTCCTATTATCTCAAAATGTAAGGAAAGGGCAGAATAAATAAATTAATAAAATAGTGCCTTACCACTTTTATCTTTTATAAAGCTGGCAAGGTGCTGAATGGCTTTAGCCTGTACTTCTTCTATATCCCAGAAAGCCTGCATGAAATCTATGTAAACAAAGAAAATTCTTCTAACCATTTGATACAAAGACTTATAAAAAGCACTCAGGTTTTCTCTATTTTGTGCAAGATGTGAATTCATATAAATGAAAATATTGTAGTTCGTGACTGTTGAAGAGAGAAAAACTTTTCCCCAACATATTAAACATTTAAGTATTACAAAGTGTTATGATTCACCTGTATAATCTGTGTATTTTGCATTATATATTGTGGGGACATGTTGGAATATTAAATCAGAGTGGGGACAGGGGTTTTAAACGCATTATTCTGATAGCCTTTTCAGATTAAGATAATATCTTCCTTACTTAAAATAATGGAGCAGATCCTTTGTTAGCATAAATTGGCAAACATGTTAGAATGCAGACAAAAAAGCGGGGCTCCCCAGTTTTCTGAGGAATGATCTTGATCCCATTTAACTTGTGCAGTGGGTATGGCTGGTAATCTTATGAGGTTATAGAAAAGGCTGTATAGTGATCCTTCCTCCAAACAGCATCCCATTTTATTTCAAGTAAAATGAATTTCCAATAATTCATTTTCAAGTAGAATGCATGCTGACTGGAAAACATATGGGTTTACTTCCTACAAAAATCACCATTACATTAATCTTATTTTCCTTATTACCTAGAACACTTTCGATTCCTCCCTCAAGGAGCACATCTATTATTTTGGGAGGCAAAGAGTTTTTCGGTTTTACTGAAGAGGCACCAACAACAGTCAGGCATTCCCTAATAAATGGAACATCAGCCAGATCCCTAGAATTATGAGACACAAAAGTAGTACCAGTAAGTTAGAACTGGTAAGTTACAAAAAAAATTCTACAAGCTTTGTTTCATTTTGATATAAAAAGCTAATACTACTTCTTTGAAGACTGGATTATTTTTGACAGAACTTAAACAATTTACTTCAAAACAGCTAATGAAAGAGCTTACATTGAGAAAGCCATGCTTAGGCTTCAAGTTAATGGCTTGTAAAATTGTGTGTAACATGATTTTACAGTGCAATGCCTCAAAAAAGGACACCTATGCATATCACTTCTCACTATCTCACTTCTGAATGAACACCAAGTCTTTGACTTTTTTAATAACTCAATGTGTCAAGGCAGTAAGATCAGCAACTTTGACTCAATTTCTTTCAAACAGTAGCTAACATTCCTGTCTTTGTGAAGGTAGGTGGGGTTTAGGACAAAAAATAAAAAAGGTAAAGCACCCAGAACTCACTTTGCTGTGGGTCTCCTGCTGGGCTGAATCTGTAGCATCATAAACAAAATTTGAAACAAAGGCAAAGAGCTGTTATCTCCATTTTGCATTAGTGTCAGAACTCCCTCAAGACGGCTGCTATCCTGTCTAATATCCTGCAGTAATGAAGTTATCTGTTCTGCCTGTAAAGGGTATAGTATCAGAAGAGCTTTCACATCCTTGTTTACAGATATCCCAGTGGGCCCATGACATTTTAAATCTATAATGAAACATTATTACATACATTCAGAACAAAGCAGGTCATCATGTCAAGTAGAATACAACCTAGAGACCAGATGTCAGATTTCTCAGTAAAAGAAAAAACAAATGCTTCTGGAGCCATCCAAGACTTGCTATCTGTTGAAATATGAATCATACAGTAATGTTGTTGACATTGTACTATACACAGTTTTTACTTGCACATGCATGAACTGCAAGCAATTGTTTTGTATCTAAAAATAATTTAGAGATATTCTGCAGAGATTAGACATTTTTTACTGGTGATATGCCACAAAAAAAACCCACATTATAACTAATGAACAATTTTCTAAGATGTTACTCTGTATGTGTCAAGCTAAAAAGGATTCCAACTGTATCTGTTGCAGGGTTCTGGGACTCACAGACACATCTATAGTTTTCAATTGTGAACAGAATTAATGCTGCAGGCAATTGCCTATGAATATCCTATTCATACTTTAGAAGACAAACAGTATAATACGGAGAAGGGGAAGGGAAGATATTTTTTTTCCTCTTTGGCTGATTTTCCTCTGAGGACTGAAAATATCCACCATAACTGAATCTTTTAAAAATAAAGTAAAAAAAAAAAAAAAAGTAAGCCAAGTATCTACTTTCTTCCACTCTTATTTTCCATTTCATCTCATCTGTCATAAGTGTTTCTGTACTGAAGTCACTAAGCATGAAGGATGCTTCACCAGTCACAAGTACGTTTGATGGCTTGAGATTTCTGCAACACAAATATTTTCTGTCAGCCTGTGAAATTAGAGTCTAATGATATATAACTACAGGTTCCAAGCATCTTCACACATCAGAAGGTTCAGAGCTCTTGGGGGGGTGT
>JANZLQ010000055.1:15865578-15899753 GCA_026212715.1 Elanus axillaris | reverse complement strand
GGGGGGAGGCTGCTGCCGCCCTGAGGGGCCCAGCCTGGCCGCGTTAGGGCGGGCTGGGATGGCGGCGGCCGGGCGCGGGGTCACTGCCGGTGAGCGGGGGACACACACGATTGTCCCTCCGGCGGGGCTGTGGGCTTCCTCGGCCGCCTCGCCTCCCGGGGCGGGGAGGGGGGGCGGGCTGGGGCTCCCTGGCCGGGTGGGGGCGGCTGGCGCAGGCCCAGCGGCCGGGTCCCTGCGGGAGCGGCTGCCCCCCTGCTCTCATGAGAGCTCTGCGGCTGCTCTCGGGCTGCTGGTAGAGCCAAGCAAACCAGTTCTCCTTGGGAGTGAGTAAGTGGAAGGAGAGCAAGGGGCCGAGATGCTCCGGTCTTCTTGCCAGCCGTCTAGGCTGGCAAATAAGGCATAAAGGGGTGTGGGAAATGGGGGTGAGGGAGTGGTGACAGGAAAGCAAAAAATCTAAACCCTGGCTGATATCCGGAGACCTGAACTGGAAGAGGCTTGCCAGCACCATAGTACTGTGCTTAGCATCGGGGCAAAAAGAAAGAAGACAAGCTGATGTTGTTTTATAATCCTTTTTGCATTTATTTCAGTGGAGGCCCTTACGGATTTCTCTGTTTAAATAGAAATTTGTGATCTCTTATTATATGTGTGAGCAGGAATATTTTGAGTGTAAGTAGTTGATCTGCTGGTGATGGTGTTAGAAAGATCTTCACTGTCATGGTGATTCATCTAATTGAAAGTAAGAGGCACCATCTAATCATATTTAGCAAGTTCTCTGGAAAATCTGATTTTGCCTGGTTCTACAACTCTGACTGAAGCAGTGTGATTTGTGTGGTGCATGATAACACGTCACAGCTCTGAGGGGCCTGTGCTGCCTCTGTGTCTTTAACTGAGTTTCACTGGGAAAACCTGTTCTGCACTTCCTCCCCACCCCCAGGTGGAAGACTCGTTTTAGAGACAGAGCTTCTCATGGTGTGGAGTATTCAGTTTAAGGGGTGTCTGGATCGTCTTTGTCATCCCCTGTTTACCTTCTCCTCTCACTCCTTTTAGAGGAGAAAGTAAATTATCACTATAATGTTCAAGTAATTTGCCAAAACGTATAACGCTTGTCCTGATCTTCTTATAACACCTCTCTATTTATTCCTGTGTGACTATTTCTAGATGTCTTTAACACCCCTTTTTTCATACTACTGAAAGCTCGTTTGTCCAGCTAAAATGCAGTTTCCTTCCTCCTGAAGTGAGTTTTAAATGGCACAACTTTATTTGTGCTCAGCCACGTTCTATTTAAAGATGAGTCCTGTAGTACAGAATTTGGAATATTTGCATACACTTAACCAGCAGATTGCAACAGAATTCTTACGACTTTCAAATTAACTACCTCCTTTGATAATTCTCCTTCCAAATAGCTGCCTTGTAGCTCAGTCGGATACTTCCAGTACTGTGTGTGCTACAAAAACTCAATATTGTGCCAGTGTTGGAATGCAGAGATTTACTAAACAATAACCTTTGGTATACATTGAGGAGTTAACACTTGGCATTATGGAAACTGTTACTTCATCTTGGATTATAAAAAAATACTTGGAACATTTGGGCTGAAATTATGTTGAAACTCCTCTTGATGGAGGTGGAGGTAGTGAAGCTGGAAAACGGCTGTTCTGGGAGCTGAATGCATTCTTAAAGACATCCTTGCTTTCTCCACCCCCTGTACTAATGTGCAAGACCTAATGAGTCTTAATTTTGTAGCCTAAAAGCCCTGTGGGTGAAATGTTACAGCTACTTCCATGGCTTATCAGTAAATCCTGAATGTCTCTTACAAAAGCAAGAATAATCTGTTCCTTAAATTCAAACACTAAAGCTTACTTTTTCCCCAAATACTATAATTTCCATTTGAAATGGCAAATTATGCCTTGGATGCCAAGATACTGTCGGAAGTCTCCCCTGAAGTAGTAATGAGTGGCTCTTAATCCAGAGATGAACTAGTGCACTGAAGGCATGGTCTTACAAGGTGGCTAAGCTTGCCTGACAGCTAGCTATCAGTGAAAGGGGTTGTCCTACTTTTCCCAAGGTGGTGTTCCCCTTTTCTCTCTCACTAGCACTTTTCTGTCACTGGACTAGAGAGCTGAACTGGCAGGGAAAAAAAATTTGAGTTGACTTTTTTTCTGTTGGTTCCAATTATCTCATTGTTTGGGTCAAGTGAGCACCAATGCTGGTGGTGGGAGCACTTGTGATGTGAACTAGCCATTGGTTTAGCTTGGCTGTAGCATGAGTTTATAGCCTGCAGGTGCACAGGATGGCTGGTGAGCTGTTCTGTTCTGCACTGTTGACAGTTTCCAAGGACTGCAGCCAGGAGACAGCTACTTGGTGGGTGTTGGGGGTGGTCCTGTTGATTTCAGAGAAGGCAAATTATTAGATATCAGGGAGGGCGGGAAAAGCTATTAAGGGTTCTTAAAATCTGGTGATACATAATGCAAGGAAATCGGGATCTTGGTTCAGAACAATGCCCAGCTACAGGCTTTATGGATTGATTTGTTTTTAAGCCCCCATAACAACAGCCCAATGTTATTAATTAAATAATTTACATACTCAGAAGTTAAGCCCCCTTTTAGTGATTCTTGTTAAAATATTACATGCTAAGCCCTTCATTGCAGTCACCATGTACTGCTGACAGTATTGTACTGGAAATAGCTGTATCTGAGGCCTGTACAGATTGTGTAGGGTTATAGAGCTGGTTGTCTGTCCTGTAATCCCATAAGAGGGAGCAGATACCAAGCAACTTTTCTGCTGTCCATAATAATCTTTAGGAATGTGGGTGCCTGGTATTTCTGCTGTTCTGAAAAAAAAAAAATGAACAAAAATGCAAGGAGACTATTGAGTCATTGTACTGCAGTGAAAGGACTCTAAGGGAGAACCAGACTGGGGTTTTTATTTAATTTTCCAACATAAATGCTAGTGCACGTTGTTCAGCTAATGGTAACATCTCTGTATCCTATTTTGCAGAAAACAGAAAGGAAAACATTTCATTGTTAGTCTGAACTTATTTGTGGTTTATATTTTAAAAACTGAATTTGGAAACTCTTGATAATGTAGTTGTGTCGGTGCACTGATCCTTTATCATTATAAATCAAATAGCCTATTCTGGTTAGGCTAGGGAAGAATCTGCCCATGAAGAGAGAGAGCAAAATGCAAAACATGACTAACAAATCCCATTTTAAAGATTTGATTAGTAAATAGCCCTTTGGAAAAAGGAATTGGTATAAAGCACACTTTAGAAGTGAAAAGCATTGTCGTGAGACAGTTTTCTGCAATTAATAACCTGATTAAGACCGCTGGCAGTGTTCTAGTGGTCAGAGCTGTCATCTTGCCTTTTGAAATAAGTGGGAAAGCCTCTGTTCCCAGTTTTCACAAATAACTTGTAGGCATTGATTAGCCCAATGTGATGGGTGTTACTGTCCATGTGATTATTAGGTGGTATCTCCATCAGTGGATATATACAGGTTGGTAAAAGGAAGTGATTTGTCTCTGCCAGAGGGTTGAGCATCCTATTCCAGAAAAGATCACAGGTGTCTGAGCCTGTTAGAGGTCTCTCCCCTCCTAGAACAGCAATCTCTTAAATTACTGTGAGGTAGATATTTGGAATATGCCTTTGTCAAAAGCTTTAGACTAATAATGCTGTGCAGCCCACAAGAGGGCTTTCTGTGCAGATTTGCAGACTGCTGTTCATCACTGTGATCATAACTTCCCTGATCCAAGAACACACGTGTACACACACAGAAAAGGCTTCTCTTGTTTGCACAGAATATACCTAGGTGACAGCAAAAATTCCCAACCCCTGGCCCTGTATTGGTCTTAAAATACCTGTAATTATGCTATGGTATGTACACTTTCAACAAAATGGACTGGATTTTTAATAAATTTGAAACCGTTGGAGGTGGGATGTAGTTTAGAAAGAATGATATTACTTCTCTTTGGGGAGGCCTCTTTATGGATTTGACTATTTCAAGCTTTCTTTTAAAAAATGGGGTTTGAGCAGAATTTGATTTAGGGATCACTGGATCTTCTTGTGCATCTTTGCTTGTTAAACTGAGAGGAGCATTTAAATCTATCTTTGCCTTTCTAATCCTGTTAGAGGGGGAAGTGGCAACACAAAGCCTCTCTGGTGTATGTTAGTGACTTGGCTGCCAACACAGAACCAGCTGTTCTTCTTTAAAATAGTTTTACTTTAGCATTTTGTTGTCTTTTGCTCAAGATGTTTTGCCTCTTGCAAGGAGGCAGTATGTGCTAAGAACAGTTGATGCAAAGCCCATAGCAGAATAAGCCATCCAATGACTTGATGTTGTAAGTTTAACACTGCCACCTCCATCAATCTCAACAGTTTTGTTTTGACTTGCATGTACTGTGCTCAGTGGAGTGCACGTTTTGAGTCCTATGTCTTAATTGGATATGTTTGTTAACTGCAGCTACCAAGTTTCCCGTATGTGCTGCTTTTATCTGTGTGAATCATAAAGGAAATAGGAAGTGGTCTCGGGGTGCAGTGTTTGAGCCACATGTTGCTGGTGATGTATAGGGACAAACCCAGGGTGTCTGTACTATTAGTTCAGTCCCACTTCTAGAGATCCTTTTCTTGTAAATTACTCTGTCCTTAGTTAAATTACTTAGGTGACTTATACCTGAATCTTCTTAATTGTAAAATCACTTTGTGATGCTCTCTTGTTGCTATCTGGTAATTGTTGTCTCCCTTTCTCTCTGGATCTCTATGGCTAGTTGTTCTTTTGGCTTGGATTTTTGTTCATACAGTCTGTTTCTGAGGCTTATTCACTTTAAGTTTGCTGTGTACAGGGGTTTCAACTTGTGTGCATGTAGCTCAGTAAATGCAGCTACATGAGTTATAGATGTCCATAGATGATGTGTGTCATGATAAGGTTGCTTAGCACTGCAGCTGCCTTGGGTTTCAGTCTTTCTGACTTGTCTTAAGCTGATTGGATGTGCACACTCATGTTTAATAGGCAGCGTTAAATTCCCTCTATATACCACGAGAACAGGTAAATGTTAAATGCCTTCTTGGCTCCTTCACCTGGACTGTTGGCAGTTGTTTGGCTTCAGGGAAAGGGAAGATGAGATCAGCTCACATGACCCACTTAAGAAGCAACAAAGATGAAGCCTGGAGGCAGATACCCTCTCTAATGTTTGCTTCTTTTTTTCAGCCTTTCCACAGCAGTGTTTTTTTCCTTTTCCTACAGATGCCCAGCACTTGTCCTCTTTCGTTTCCTTCTAGACCAAAGTTGTCTGTTCTGCGTCTTGACAAGGCAGACTTACTTTACAAACCAGTTTTGGTTTTGTACTATTTCCAAAACAACTTTATCCTTGGTATTTATTCCTCAGCAAGTTTGCCTCAACGCACAGTGAAATCCAGGGGAGAAGAAAGCTGTAAACCAAGATGTGGGTCTCATTCAGTGACAAAGATCACAAATTTTCTTCTGACTCATTCATCCAACTGTTGACATGGCTTAAAAAAGCCTGAAGTGGCAGCCCTGAGTCAGAGTACAGCTGCACTTAAAATGCACTTGATTAACTTGACTCTTGACCGTTAGACTCTGGGTGCATGCAGTAAAACTAGTGTAGTTTGCTCTGATATTAACTATTAAGCATGTTTGCTGGATTTTTTTCTTGTGATAATCTCCAGTTACACAGTAAGCAAGCCTTGTCATTTGCATAGGATTTGGAACAGCCTTTAGTATTTACTAATTACTGTGACAAGAATAAACTTTCAAGAATGGCTTTAGTCTCCTGTCTCCATACTCTGATGTATACTGAAAGCATGCAATGCTGCCAGAACCTTTTTTTTTTTAAGAAAGGTATTCTGGCCAGAAAGAAAACAGTCACCTGTATTGTCTAACCTGAAGTCAACGTAAATACTGAATGATGAAAGAAAAGGTTTGTGTGCCTTTTCTGTCCAATTTTATAAAATAGTTCAATGCTGTCTGGAAGACACCTACACACATGTGGGATCCCCCACCCCTTTTCATGCTTGACGTATTCAAATATTGCATAAACTGTATGAATCAATGTGCCTTACAACACATTGAACTTTGTGTGGGATAATTGGGTTTTGTTAAATGGCTCCTCCTCCTAGGATTTCTAACACAGGGATCTCTGTGGAGTCTGGCAGTTCTGCATGAAGGGTTGTGTCATGGGCATTTACCTTCCAAGTATCGACCTGCCCAAACTGATCCTGTCACCTGAAGGTAGAAACCTGCTGGATAATCTTGTGAAGTTAGTTTTAGATTAAATTTAACGTTTGTTTCTTAATAGATTGTGCTTACTCCAACAGTGTCCTGCTAGTGATCTGGCTAAGCTGAACCTGTGCATGAAATGGGCCAGCCAGGTGCTAGCTTGCATTCAGAGTGACAATGCAGATCCTAGTGAAAGGCTCCATTAAGTAGTAATCAGTGCTGTTTAGGAAATGGGGTGACAGTTAAATGTTTGTCATGATCCAGAGGCAGTAAGTTTTCCTGTGCACCTCACAGTCCTATAGATCATGCTAGTCTAGACCCTGTTTGGCAATTCTGTATTTGTTCCTTTATACTTAACTGTAACTGTAGAGCAAACTAACCAGTGTGAGCTTACAGGATGAAGAGGTATGTGGGACCAGATACATACTGCATTCCCAAGAACTAAGTTTCAGCGTCTGTGGCATGATGGTATCATTTCCTTTTAACTACTACACTGAACTGTATATATAAGTGCCTCTCTTCTTTCTATAGAGGATGCTATTTTTAATGGCAGTAGAAACTGTGTATACTTGCGTGGAGGATAGGGGGTGCAATTTCATGCAATGGCTACACTGGTCTAATAGCTGCTTTTGCTACGCAAGTGCACATGCTTTTTTGCACTGTTGCTTTTCTGAGCTGTTGGAGGGAACTAGCTTGGCAAAAGCTTGTTACTGTTTTTTGGTTTGTACAGAATTAGTCTTCTGTCAGCCTGACTCCCTGAATCAGTTTGGTAGAGGCTGTTGTGTGCCCTTTCAGCTCCTGGCTATCTGAGAGTTGAGCTGTAACATGAAACCCTGAGATAGACAAACTAAAACCAAGGTCAGCCTTCACCTAGTAAGAGCTCCATCAAAACACAGTTCTTATATGGAAAGGTGCTGCTGGATTCTGCTTTTCTCCCAAGTCCCTGTCCAAAATGCTTTTTGGGTGGAGCATGATAGCAGGTTTCTCCCACTGCTCCCAAGTGTTGTCAAACTGGACTGGAGAAAAAATTTCATTAAATCCAAGTCCCAAGTGTGTGTCTCTCTCTAGATGCTGATGACCCTGTGTGCATGAGAACTGCTGACCTCAGTCTGCAGAGTGTATGGATCTGTTATGACTTGAGTATTGCCTTGCCTTCCTTCCCTGCTAACGATACTGTCTGCCCATGCAGTTCCTGAGGGTGACGAAGCAATACCTTCCCCACGTGGCCCGCCTGTGCCTGATCAGCACCTTCCTGGAGGATGGCATCCGCATGTGGTTCCAGTGGAGTGAACAGAGGGATTACATTGATGGCACATGGAACTGTGGCTATTTCCTGGCCTCCATCTTTGTGTTCATAAATCTCTTCGGACAGCTGAGTAAGTGGCTCTAAGGCTGTTAAGGTGGATGCCGGAGTACTCCAGTGCGTTTGCCACCCTGGCTCATGTAAGCACTGTAAATCATGTAAGCATGGGATGCCTCACTGATTTCTTAATAGCCATTGACAGCTTAGAACTGATAGTACTACATAGGCTGAATGAAAAGAATTCTTAAATGACCTGCTTCAGCCTTCCCTGGAAGCAGTCTTAGAGAATTTCTTGTGACATACTACCTCTGAGTCAGAAATGCCAAGAATCCATTAGGACAATCTGTTTTCAATTCTGTACATGCATCTATAAACACATACCACACCTCCTGAATTCTCTAAATGAAATACTCTTTTTTTTTTTCTTAAAAAGGGCAGTGTTAAGACTTTCTCAGCCTCCTGTTTTTATGGGTATTAATCTCAATGGCAAAGTCTTATCCTGCAGTTGCTACACTTAAGCCTTTGGTGCTTGTATTGGAGATTTTCAAAGCCCAGGAATCAAAATAAGCCCAGAAGCAGAGCTTCCATGTGTGCTAGGTGGGCTTAGGGTATCAGAACTGGAGAGAAGTATAATTCTTTTCCATTTATATTATGTCCCTGATCTACTGTTCTTGATTACTCTGGGGTTTTTTTATCATCATTTTTGTGTAGAGAGTCACCTTAATTTAATGAAGTTACCAGTCCTTATGTCAAAGTGGTAAAGGCTGTCAGTGTTTTGTGACAGAAGACTTGAGGAAGGATATAAAACAAAAGCCTTCAAGGAAAAGGAGTGCAGCGCATTTGCCCTAACAGTTATCCCCTTTTAAAAAAAAAAAAAAAACACAACAAAAAAAACCCCGGAAAATCCATGATGAGTTGAGTTTCTTTTTAACTTCTTTTAATGCTTTAACACTGATGGCTGCTGTACAGTGCTGTGTGTTGGGGATTGCATTCAGCATGTGCTTACCCTTTGTAAAATGAAAGATACTTCTGGAATTATATTTTAAAATGCACTAAAACTTCTTAGTTCTCAAACTGACTTGTGCCAATGTGCCATTAAAATTTCCTGCCTGATGTTTCAACTGATGCGCAGCTGAAAGAAACTGGAGTCTGCTCAGTTCAAAACAAGTTACCATTCCTGCAGCATCTCTCCCTGTTAAGTCAGAAGTGTAACTGTGTTCAATTTCCCCAACTCAGGCGGCTGTATCCTGGTGCTGAGTAGGAACTTTGTGCAATATGCCTGCTTTGGACTGTTTGGAATTATAGCATTACAGGTAGGAGGCTTAAGTCTTCAGCCCTTCTAAACCATATCTTTCAAATCTCTCTTAGCCCCAGTATTACCAGCATGTATTTAAATGCAACTTGTTCATAACCCTGGAATTTTTCTCCACCATGGCCTAGTGGCAGTTCTCACTGGCATTGAAATGTTTCGCTGCTTCTGGTCTCCTGATGTTCCCAATAGATCCTTGGCTGTAATTGCGATTAGTCAGCTGGAGACATTGATTCAATACTTGCCCATGACCAATTTAGCAGAATTAATTTGCAGCTTACCTGTATGTCAGTAATATGCCAAATGTGGAACTTGCAGTTGCTTTGGCCTTCAGCACACACACAGCTTTTGTAAAGGACTGTCCCCATCACAAAGGATCCTAGCTAATAGCATCCGTTCTGTTCAAAACTGATTAATTTTTGTGGGATCTAAAGCACAAGTCAAATTTTGGCTTCTATTCCCTGTTTTATTTTTATTCCTTTTATTATTATTCCCTGTTTTTTGTGGTCCTGACTCACTGGACCACATTGATGTAACCTGCCTTGTTTCCTTCTGTATAATATACTTGTAATTGACTTCCGCTATGGGTAGTACTGGCTTGAGATTATAACATAAATTCAGAACTTCAGTGGAATTTATATGACATTTTAACCGGTTTTATTCTTTTGCCTAGACTATTGCATACAGCATTCTATGGGACCTGAAGTTCTTGATGAGGTATGCCTAGTTCTTTAGTTTTTATCAAAACAGAATGAAGACTGTTGTCTGTCACTGCCACTAGCTGACAGAAGAAATGATCTCTATGTACATACTATTTACTAGAAGGATTTCACAAATTACGCATTTACATTTAACAAGAAATGATAGCACTTAAAGTCAGTAGTCTGTGTTAAACCATAGACAGCAGTCTCAGTACTGTAGAAGGGAAAGACTAATACTAATCCACTAGGATCTAAGTGCTTCTGCTACTAACCTCCTTGCTAAGAGTTTACAAAAAACTGTCTAGACTGGATGACTGAGCTGCTATTATTTCCTAAATGGCTAAAATAGCAACTGTGCTTGTGTGTGACTGAAACCATTTTCCAAGAAAACAAGCATGTGGATACTAGAGTGGTTTCTGGGATTTTAAATCTTTGGTAACTTCTCTAAGTAGAAGACAAGGTTATTAAACATGAGCTTTCTTGTCAAATACTGAGTGATGGCTGACTTACCTTTTCACCATTCTCCTCTGAGAGGAGGGCGGGGGGCAGCACAAGAACTATACTCCAGGCTTACTACAACCCTGTAAATGTGTAACTTCTTTTAGCAGCAATGCTGTTGTGTTTTCTCAAAGCAACCTCTGAACTACTTTGGCATAAATGGCTAAACCTGAGGTACAGAATAACTACAACTCAACTAAACTTGTGCTGTAACAGATGCAACTGTGCCTGAGCTGCAGGTGTTGGACTTCCCTGGCAGGCTGTATGTGTCTGCACAGGCTGGTGTAAATCGTTGTGTATGGTGCTGCTGTTTCAGCTGTGAAGTTTTAATGCAAATATGCATCACAAGGTGCAGAGCAGGTTACTCCTCACTAGCATGCAGATTCTTATTGAGTTGAAATTGTCAGATAAGACTTTAAATGTATAGATCACTGCAAACTGTAGTAAACTGCTTTTTTTTTTTTTTTTTTTTACCCATTTCTATCTTTCTGTAGGAACCTTGCCCTTGGAGGAGGCTTGCTGCTGCTTTTGGCTGAGTCACGCTCAGAGGGGAAGAGCATGTTTGCTGGTGTCCCTACTATGCGGGAAAGCTCTCCTAAGCAGTACATGCAGCTGGGGGGCCGTGTGCTGCTGGTCCTCATGTTCATGACACTGCTACATTTTGATATGAACTTCTTTTCTGTAAGTATCTCAGTATAAAAGTATGAGTTAAAGAACTAGAATACAGTACCAGCTCCTGGATTGGCTGCAGGACCTGCTCAATGCTTATCATTCAAGTCTGTTTTTTAGTAGAATTAATATTTAGAAAAAGTTATTATATCATCTATGCCATGACAACCTGTTCTGCTGAACCTGTCCATGCTCTCTTCCAATGCCTGTATATCTATTTAAGAACCACATGTAAGCTCGTGTTTTGTTTTTTTTTTTTTCCTTGCAGATTCTGCAGAACATTGTGGGCACAGCCCTGATTATCCTCGTGGCAATTGGCTTCAAGACAAAGCTGGCTGCCTTGACTCTAGTCATCTGGCTGTTTGGCATCAACATCTACTTCAATGCCTTCTGGACCGTCCCAGCCTACAAGCCCATGCACGACTTCCTCAAATACGATTTCTTCCAGACCATGTCTGTAATTGGAGGGCTCCTCCTCGTGGTTGCACTGGGTCCTGGCGGAGTCTCCATGGATGAGAAGAAAAAAGAGTGGTAACAGGAATAGCAACACTTCTTGGGACATACCATATTAAGTCCAGAACTGATTCTCTATGGATTCAACAAAAACTGCCAGCATTTTACACGTACATGCCCCCTTCCTATTAAAGGCACAGATGTTTTGAATTTGATTTACAGTGGCACCAGTAATATAATAGATGAAATCCTATTTCTTCAAGGAATGTTGCCTAGGCTTATTCTAACTTCCTAGATTTGGAACTAACCCAAGGAACCTGCATTTTGCTGATGCTTCAGTGAGTTGCAGTTGAACAGTTGCTGTCTTTAATGTCAGCAACACTTTAAAATATGAAGTACTGTGAGCAGATACAGCTGTATCATTCAGTGTGCTGTTGGGTTCTAGCTATAACTAAAAAAGTGGATCCCCTTTCTCACCCTCATCAAAACTGTCTTGTGCATAAGGAGTTCCATTGCTGGTTATAGCATTGCTTATCAAGGTGGAAAGCAGCATTAAAAAAAAAACACAGTTGTTTTGCTGCTCAGAGCCCTTTAATTCTATTTTGTTTAACAAGAGGGGAGGTCTTTCCTGCCCCCAAATAGAAGGCAAAAAGAAAAACCTGGAAGCAGTTTTAACCCCCTCTAGGTAAGAAAATGGAGAGGGTTTTCTAACGTGTCCTAGTTCCATTCTTGAGGGGAACAAGGGAGAATCCTGTATTACTAATCAGGAAGCTTGTATGGCTCATCAGATTTCAAGAAGGAAGGGGGGGAGATACTCCTGAAGAGGCAGAATGTTAAATTCTGTGAAAATTGTGCCAAAAGAACTCTTTATTCAGCATTCTTTCCCCAAAGTTGCCCCTCCTAAATCCCCAAGAAGGGAGCTAAGTTGTGCTGCAGGTTCCATAATAAGAACTCCTTTCTGCTCTTAACCAGCTTCCACCCATATATGCCCCAAATTCATATCTGAATTGCAGGTTATTGGTGAAAGTGTTTTCAGAATTACAAAAAAAAACCAGACCTTTTTTTCCCTGCACTCAGTACACGCAAGATGAGAGCAGTCAGTCTTTTAATCTGTAGTTTTTGCTTTGTAGATTCACTTCTGTCAGTCTCTCAGCTGTTGACTGAACAGCTGAAGAGTTGGGGTGCTGAACTCTGGAGTACAGCCCCTTCTCTCTGCCATCTCACACCACACCTGAGATGTGTAAGGAGAAAACATAGAAGTCAGCTGTGTGCTGCCATAGCCCCAGTTCTCAACTCTGTATGCAAACAGTTATAGCTGAAGAATGCAAGTGCAAAGCCTGTGCAGTGAATAAACAGCCAGGGATGTAACTTGCATGTTCAGAGGGAGGAAGTCCTCAGCATAATGGTGAGGAGAGAGGAAGGCCCTGTTTTCACCTCTTGGTGCCATGACCTCTGTGCCATGAACATGCTTAGTGCTGCTCAGAGGAGGCATTTTGTCCTCTGCTAGTCAACTAGGTGAACCTGTTTCACTAGATTATGAAAGAATTCTAGAAAGCGTGAGCCCTACCAACTTGCTAACATTACATTGATCCTTGCACTGTTGTCTCCCTTGAGAAAGCTGCTCAACTGTTTGTTCAATGAGTAATTCAGCTGAAGACTGCCAGCAGGAGCTATTTACCAGGGTCTCCTGGTAAGGACACTAACCTGGACAGTTCAGCTTAACAGTTGCTTTTTAGGAGAAAAAAACTAGGCTGAAAGAACTGATGACAAATAGAAGAGCACTGTTGAATGTTAAACCAGTGATTTCATCATCTTAAGGGGAAAATAGCCTATGTAATAGCAAGATGTGCTGCTGCTGAAGGAAACAAATTGGTGTGGGGAGGTAGATGGGAGGGGGAGCCAGCATTTAAGTTCAGGTAACACAGAAGGCTTTCTTATAAATCAGTTTTGCAGGAGAAGTTTTCACCTCCTGTGTTCACTGTGCCCGTCTCTTCATAGCAAAACAAACTTGTCCTTTAGGTTGTGCATACACGCACAGGATGCTTTTGCTCAGTTTCACTGCAGGTCCTGGAATGGTTTTAGAATACATCAAGGCAGTCATTCTCAGATATCTTAACTGCTGTTGATGTTTGTAGTATTTATAAATGGAATGATAGAAATGACTCCTGTAAGTAGCCCTTAAGATGGCTTTTTCAACTTGTCCTGTCAAACTAAGGAGCTGGATGATGGACTAGGCTGAAATATTG
This sequence comes from Elanus axillaris, assembly GCA_026212715.1. Lineage (NCBI taxonomy): Eukaryota > Metazoa > Chordata > Aves > Accipitriformes > Accipitridae > Elanus > Elanus axillaris. Next base: position 15,886,347 of record JANZLQ010000055.1, on the reverse strand, counting down.
ACCAGTTTCCTTTGAAAATCGAGTCCCCTCTCCAGCAAAAAGCCCCAGGAAAGGAACTGATACTGTCCCTTGCAGCAGAAATATTTCGGTACTAAAGGGGCACATTTAAGTGGAAGGCATTGTAAGATATTTCTAGGCAGCGCAACATGCAGACTTACTAACTGTGAGTCCTGATGCAGAAGATTCTGGTTTCCTACATGCACTGCTGTATTCTTATATCTCCCGAAAATACAGTGACCTCTCCCTGTGGCTGAGAAGCTCTCACAAGCAGGATGTCAGCTATCAATTGGCTCTGCAAAGTGTTCTGGAATTCATTCTGAATATATTTTTGCTTTCTATGTGGAAAAAGAAATAAGTATAAATTCTCATTTTATGCTGTATTTTGTACCTTAGTTGTGTTTGAAAATGTTTTGATTTTTGGAAACAATCAAAATAAAACAATGGCATCTTTGTATCCACTTGGCGTGTGTGACTGTTGACACTCCACAAACAGGCTCCCTGGAAATGCTGGTTAGTGGTCTTGTGTGCTTTCTCTCCCACCTCCTGAAAACCGTCTTTCCATGAGGAGGTCTGAGCACTGGGCAGCCTGTACTTGACTGCAGCAGTCATCCTTCCCTTGGTGGTGGGGGATGGCTCATGGCTATTAGAATACAACTTAATTCCACCCTGCTATTCCCCTCCCCAGCTGTAACGGTTAACTGGAAGGAGCAAACACTGCAGCCAGCCTTGTGCACCCTCTGAAATTGTTACACAACAGGCTTCAGGCTGCATGTTTATCATAAAATTTATTTGCCATTTGTTGCTTTCTTGAAGTTCTTGGGTTTTTGATGATGACTCTTGAATTTCTTCTTTAAAGGGCCTGACTGTTTCTGTAGAAAAAAAAAAAGTTAATCAGCTTTTTTCTAAAACCCAAATCCAGCCCTTCCCAAGCCAGCTTAAGAGAAACTGAGTGTGGTCCCCTTTACCAAGAGACCAAACAAGCACAGCCTTGGTCACAGAACCAGCCAGGATCTCTCCTTGCCTTACCCTGCCAGTTAGCATCCCTTTCTCTGACAGGCTTATGGTTTCATTAGATACAGTGACAGCCTTGCCACAGAAGCGAACCCAAACTTCATCCAGCCTTCACTTTCCAGTCTGATACAGTCACAAAGGATCCGGTCCCTTCCTCAGGCTGCCTTAAAGCTTTATCCATCTTTATGTATGTAACACCTGCCTGCTTCCCGAACTGAGAAGTAGCAGGGTATGTCCTTTAAGGCAGGACCTTGCCAGCTCCTCAGAAGAGGCAGAAAAAGGGGTCTAGAAGGACCCTGTGACTTCAAAAGGGTTTAACTTGTGTTTATGTGTGTATGGGGAGGAAGATTACAGAACCTACAAGATGTGCTTCAGTCTCCCTGTGAAGATGGCATGCAGCAGGATCCCACCAAATCAGAGCTATTTATACAAGCAGGAACACCCCTAGTTACTGCAGGCAGGATAAACATTTACTAGTAGTAATTCACACCTCGGGATGTGAGTTAGCGGCTAGCACGTGGGGAAAGTCTATTCTGAACAGCTTTGCACCTTCTGCTGGTTCTCAAGACAGGAATAGATCAGACAAACACCTACAGGATGGGATCCCAGCTCCACGCTCCCCTCCTGCTGCACACAGCAGTGCGACTCCCACCTTTCCCCTTTTGTTGCCAACTGCTCTGCTGACAGCCGTTCCTCCACTGTCTTCTCTGTTCACATCACCATTCTGCTTGGCCCCGTCATCCTCGCTGTCTGTTGCAAAGTCATCACTGCCCTTTGTGGTTTGTGGAGCTGCTGGGCTTTTTTCTGGGAAGAGTGCAGCTGAAACACAAAGATTTAGCTCAGGATCAGTTCTCTGTGCACACAGGCTCTGCCTCCCCCTAACTTTACTTTGAAGGCATCTTAAGGGCGATTTGCCAAGCTGCTTCCAGTGTCCAAGCACATACGTGTCACTGCTGAAATACCTGGGAAATAAAAACACTGGTGTTTTATTAGAAACATGCCTGGTGCTCTCCCTAGCCTCGTTCTGGGAACTGTCCAGCACAGGAGGTTCTGTGGTGTTACACCTCTGCTCTCCTACAGCAAGGCAGCGCCTCCAGATGTAAGTCAGCAGAACACACTGAACAACTTCTGTGAGACCAGAGGACTTGCTGAGAAACAAGGAAAGTAGAGATACCTAAAGCAGCAAATCCCCACGGATCTTTTATCCTTCCCCTCACACCCTATGCGATCCAGCTCTGGTTATCACTTAGTGGTAATTGCTATCACTTATTTTGGAGTAGTAAGTTTTTCCAAAACCCAAGAACACCCCAAGCGGATGGAAGTCACGTGAGTAGCAGGGAGCAGTATAAAGAAGCCTGGACAAAATTAGTGGACAAGCTCCCTTCAGGACATAGACAATACCAACATTCTTACTCACATGGGTACAGGTCACTCATGCTGTCATCTGTCTCCTCTCTGTCCTCATCGCTGGACTTTGGCTCCCAGAATTCTTCTTTTCTGTAAGGCTGCCTGCTCCCGTTCATTTGCTCATCAGGGTGCTGCGTCTTCTGCTTCTTCTGTCGCAAGCAGGCAGGGACATACTCCACTCCTTCCTTCTGGCACTCCTCATCTGGCACAAGGGGTCAGGCAGCACTTAGCAAGGCCACCCAGTCACCCGAGTCCTTTCCATTTCCAGCTCTAGCTTATATTAAATGCAACTCAAAAGTCTATCAAGCTCCAACTCTAATATACATTCATGTAATCTACAGTGATAGCATGGACCATGAAAGGCACGAAAAATGTTAACACAGAGACTCTGCTGGACGTGTGAACCACCCTCTGGGGAAGTTTTAGAGCTACTCCTCTCAAGTAAGGATGGCCCAAGGTATTTGCTAGCAGCTGATTGCTCCCTACATCTGGGATCTTCCTTCCTAGCTGAGGAGCACACACAGCAACAGCAGTACATCACTATCAATCTAAAGAAAACTGACCCCCTCCCTTCATGTAGAGCTACTGGAATCTCAACAGGTCAGAGAAAAAAGTTGTCTGGTTATATCTTTGGAAAAGCTACTTACATATTTTTAGGGCCTTCTGATAGCGCTTCCCTTGGACATGACGCAGCACGTGCTCTGGAAACTTGTTGATGTGTCTGAGGGTGAGCTTGCAAAACAGCTGGTGTCTGACAAGACACAGAAAGAAAGAGCCAGCAACAGAGTTTAAGTATGCTATTACTTAATAACTTTGCACTTATAAGCATTGTGCTCAAAGTTGATAAATACTTATAAATACTTTCCCTGTCTCCCAAAACCCGTAGAGACTCAAGAACTGTGTAAAGCTCAACCACTTTATGCCTGAGATTAAACAAAGTGTAAAGCACAACACACAGGAGGAAGAATACGTACAGATTCTTTGTGCTGGGCACTATATGGGGCTCAAACTTGCCATAGTCAAACTCTCTGGCTGTCTTTATCAGCCGCTGATACTTCTTGCCATTAGTATAAGCCTGCAGCTCCGACAGCCGACATGGCATCTCGTGGCCTGTCAGCCTGCATCTCACCTGAAGAAAAACGATGTCTGGTCAGGGAAGCCCAGGGGATTGCCGAGAGCTGGGGAGGGCAAAAAAGGCCTCCAGCTCCCACCAGCATCCTCCTCCCCGGCCCTCCTCAGACTTCCACAGCGGGAGAAAAGCCTCCGAGCCAGTGAGCTCACTGGGGCCGAGCCCATGTGCCGGGACACCCTCCCCGGCCTGCTACCAACCGGCCTCGACCCCCTTCACGGCCTCCCTCAGCGAACGCGGCCCCGGCCCTCCCTCACGAACCCCTCAGGTAGGCGGCCCCAGTCCCTCCCAGGGCCGCCTCCGGGGAATGCCCCGGCCCTCAAGGCGCCCCTCAGCCCCGCACGGCCCGGCTCCAGCCCCACCTTGCCCGGCTCCGCGAGGCTGAGGAGCGGGTGCTGCCGCAGGAATTGCCGCTCCTCCTCAGGCACCTCAGCCATGGCCACGCCGCCGGTGGGCCCCGGCCCGGCCATAGAGAGGCGCCGCCAGACAGGAGAGCGCCTCAACTTCCGGTGCCGGCCACGCCGGGGAGCAGCCGGCACCATAGAGAGAGGAGGCTAGAGAGGGGCCTGACTGCCTGCCCGCACCGGGGCGGTCTGGGCCGGAGGCAGGTGGCGGCGCGGGAGACGGTGGCGGCGTTGCCATGGCGACGGGGAGGCTGCTGCTGCTGCTCCGCGCGGGGCCGCGGCTGCTGCGGGAGCGCCGGGGCAGGGTGAGGGCTGAGGGGAACGGGCTGAGGGGAGCGGGAACGGGCCCGGTCTGAGAGGAACGGGGCCAGGCTGGGGGGACCGGGACCGGGCTGAGGGAAGCGGGACCGGGCTGAGGGGAACGGGGCTGGGCCCGGGCTGAGGGGAGCGGCGCCGGGCCGGGTAAGGCCCCGATCCTGCCCGGGGCCCGTCCCCCCGCGGTGCTCGGCGCTGTCTGTCCTCCCGGCCGGGCTGCCCCATCCGCCGCCCTTCCGCTACCGGGCCCGGGCGTTGGCCGCCGTGGGTTGCTGTCCCCCCGCCGGCGTCGCAGTGTGGGGACCGGTTTCACTGCACTGAAAGTGAGCGAAATCGGTGTCAAAAAGGCTGTAAATCTGCCCTTGTGCTGCTCCAGCGTGGCGCGAAGGGCAAGTGCTCGGCTGGCATTTATTTCAGGAACGAATTAAGATGGTGTGTACGCTTGCTGATAGCATGGATGGAAAGGGGAAGATCATTTGCTGTGCTATAGTCAGCTCTGTAACTGGAATTTGATTTTATTTCTTTTTAATTTATAACCTAACCCATAGTGTTTTACAGGTTCAGATGAGACTTAATGCATAAACAAAATTTAATGTAATCATTGAGGCAACTGGTATCATCTAGCTACAAATTTTACAAAGCAGAGACACTACAAAGGATCTTTCTTATTTCACGTAGGTACCACATTGCTTGATCAGAAGAACATTTTTTGGGTATCCCCTAACTAAAGCAGGTTCTGGTCTGATCCAGCAGACTAAAGGTAAGAAAATATTTGTTTGGGTTTCTGCCCTGTTTCAAACTTATACCAAGAGGTGACATTTCCTGCAGGAATTTGGCATCTCCTCTCCTGTACAAATCCTATTCCTCGTTCTGTTTTTCTCTAGATGTTTGTTTGAGGTTCTGCAGACCACGAAGTTCTACAACAGCTGCTGACACATCTGCAGAGGACATTGTACTCAAATGGGGCCTTTTCCTGGTCCCTCTGACCACATTCTGTCTCGGCACATGGCAGGTACAAAGAAATACTTCATTTTTTCACGAGATGAGCATTTGAAGTCTGCCAGATTTTGCCATCTCTGGCTGTTTAATCTAGTTCAAATCACACACAGGGTAAGGACTTGATGTTATTTTACCATTCTGTTTTCCAAGTGTCCATTTGCAAGTCTTTAAAGGAGAGATTCTTATTTTTTACACCTGCATTTCAGTATAAATATTTCCTCAAATTAAAGTCAGTAGCCTCCATTTCTATATCTCCAGTTACCCTGTTTTAGGGTCAGAGGAGAAACTCGTGAGAAAGATTTTAAGGCTTGCTGGGCCTATTACATTGCTCTGTTCTACCACAAGGAATTACTTTTGTGTTTGTGTACTTTCAGGTACAGCGACGAAAGTGGAAATTAGATTTGATTGCACAACTGGCATCAAGAATTACATCGGAGCCCATCCCTCTGACATTAGAGTATGGAACCTGGATAGTTTATTGTCTACAGAGCGCTGACAGTATGCTGGGGGTATTAGATGTGGTCCCTGCACTAATGAGTTTATGCTAAGCTGCATGAAAATGAAGGAATGCAATGGGAATCAGGACATGCAAGCAAATTAGAGAGATAGACATCCTGTTAAATTTTCTTATTTTTAGTAAAAGAATAAGTGAACGCTTCCCTATGGGATACTGTAAATGCATGTAGAAAGGATTAATCTCTGTTCAGGAGAATGTGGTATGTAGTTCATACCATACGTAATCCTCCTGGAGAAGAACTTGGTGGCTGGTGTCTGTGATGTCCCACAGGGACTATTCCTGCAACAGGGAGTCTTGGATCAATAGCAGGGCCTGCCCCAGGTGTGGAGCAGTTGTGTTAGATATGATACAGATTTTTAAGGTCACTTGGCTGTATGGCACAACTGTCAAAACAGTTCAGTTGTTCCATTTCATGGTCTGGGATGGGAAAGAAATGCTCCCTGTTGGCTGGGTGCACATGCAGCCTGTCCACCTGCTGATCAGCTATGTGTGACATTGAAGTGGCACTGGGTTACAGGTATGGCAAATAACTTCTCTCTGGATATTTGTGATCATCTCGATTTGATTCACTGCGATAGTAATAAAATATTAAGCCAGCTGCTTATTCCACGAGGTGTTTGTCCTTGTTTTCTGTCTGGCAACTGGCTGTTCTGAGTGTGAACCATTAGAGAAAAGGAGAATCCCACGATAAAATCCCCTAATTTGATTTGCCTGTCACAGCCATGATTCTGTTTTCATCCTGTTCCACGCAGCCCCATGGAATTGAAGGAATTGGAGTACAGGCCTGTAAAGGTCCGAGGGCATTTTGATCACTCCAAGGAGCTCTATATTTTGCCACGGTCACTTGTAGACCCTGAGCGAGAAGCGAGAGAAGCCGGGCGGCTGACATCCCACCCAGAAAATGGAGCAAATGTCATTACTCCTTTCTACTGCACAGAACTAGGGTAAGTTAATGAAAGTCATGGTTCTTGTGAGAAACTTACTTCTCTTTTGAAAAGCTGAATCACAATGGTTGGGTTTGCATAAATCAGTCCCTCTCCCTTAAAAGGAATCTCTCACAGTCTGTTAGGGCCCTGAGGCTTGATTTGAAGTTTTATTTAAATTCCCCTATAACATGCTCTGAGATGACAAAAAAACTGGCACCAAACATACGGGGTTGCTTCTTCCTTTGGTACTTAGTTCTATGCAGCAGGAAGAATAAATTTCCTTTCACTCATGAGCCATACTTCTCTGTGTAACTCTAGGGTCACAATTTTGGTCAACCGAGGATTTGTGCCCAAGAAGAAAATGAAACCGGAGACCAGGCTGAAGGGACAGGTAAGGGGGGATACAGGGAATGTCGCATATTACTTTGTGCCCTTTGATAACCCAGAGGCACTGCTAACAAACCCAGAAAGGCAGCAGCTACATTCAGCATCATGGGAGGTTACTTAAAACAGTCATTGCACTTTTCAAAGGCAAACCTTTTCTCCTCACCTTTTTGTTAAGTAAATAATGCTTTTTAAAAACAGGGAGCTGTTCCTGATCTGCTTTTTTCCCTGCCATGTTACAGCACTGCCCCACTGCAGGGGACAGCCACTTGATTTATAATAAGACCTTGCAAGAGCTGTATTTTTCTACCAGGACCTAGTATGCCAGAATATGAAACGAACCTTGAAAGATTCCTTTTCTTCTACTCTGCACTTCTCTACAGATTGAAGGTGAAATTGACCTGACTGGGGTGGTGAGACTATCAGAAACACGGAAACCTTTTGTACCTGAAAATAACATTGAGAAAAACCGCTGGCATTACCGTGACCTGGAGGCTATGGCAAAGGTGACAGGTGCTGAGCCCATCTTTATCGATGCAGATTTCAGTAAGTCACAGAAGAACCCAACCCCATGTCCAACTTACATCGGTCTCCTTCCTCTTCCTTTCAGTTAGTTATTTCCCCATGGAAAAGGTAGAATCATAGAATCGTTTAGGTTGGAAAAGACCTTCAAGATCTTTTACCAACACGGTATTGCATCTTTCTCTTCTCTTTGTGTGCTCTGCTAGGTCTGCTATTATGAAGGTGATAGGCAGCCAGCACTAGGAACGGTAGCACGCTCAGAGTGGTGATGCAGGTGGTGTTTGATGCCTAGAGTGCAACCAGCTACTTACTGTCAGGCCACCTGCCCCACAGCTCTGGCTTTGCTGGGAACACGGGAACACTATGGCCGAGGAAGAGCAGGGTATCCACAAGACTGTCTGCCTTCATGGCATTTCCCACAGCAAGATCAGCTAGACACAGTGCAGACTAGAGACTTAACTTGTGCGCTGTGTTGTACCTACAGGAAGTACAGTCCCAGGGGGGCCCATCGGAGGCCAGACAAGAGTGAGCCTGAGAAACGAGCACATGCAGTACATCATCACCTGGTGAGTTACCGAGCCAGCGTTTGACCTTCCATGTTTCTTTTGAATGTAAGGCTTTGCCTGGCATTCTTGCTCCTGCACCAGTGAGAGTGGATGAGCCCTTAAGCTGCAAAAGCCTAAAGCTTTAACCCAAGTTAACATTTGCACAGTGATATGACATGTTTTGTGTCTTACTGCACCACAGCTGATTTGGAGAGGTCCCATCCATCTAGAAAAGGTGTAAACGTGGTTTTGTTTTCTCTCATAGGTATGGCTTATGTGCTGCAACATCATTCTTGTGGTACAGAAAATTTATACAAAAGATACCTCTGTGAAAGGAAGGGCTACTTTCTTCTTCTGTACTACGGAGTGCTGACTTTTTTATACAAGTCTACTTGTAGACTGATCAGTCCTGAATAACTGAAGCACCCAGAGTTTCAGGGCAACATGTTCAGTAAATATATGCAGCTATAAATCTGCAAATAGACTTCAAGCAACTGATGCAGACTCTGAGCTCCTAGCAGTGGGATTCTGGCTGCAGCTTGGAAGCACTGAACTTCAAAGTTCTTAAGTGGCTGTTGAGATTATTGCATATAAATCAGCTTCAACTAGAAAACCCAAGGCTATACTTCTCTAGTGTGGCTGACGGCAAGTTTTAACTTCTCCACTGCTGTATTTTCCAAAAGACTGCAAGGGATTTTGTGAATCAGGTTTCTTCATACTGAGCAGTCATTCTTGAAGTCAGGAGTGGTTCACAGCAGTCACATCAGAATAAATAAAGAGGGCTGTGTGATTCACACTACGCGTCTTGCATCTTAACAGGGACAGACCTGAATTAAAGGTTACTGTGGATACTCGAGTCTAGCTGGGTAGGGCAGCCTGTGACTTGCAAGAGCATAAGGACTAGCAAAAACAAGCAGCGGCCACCTCAGCTAGAGCCTTATCAGAGTTGGTAGCCTGCCACAATGCGACAAGACAAAGGCAGCAGTCAGGAAAGAACAAGACAAAAAGGTCTAGATTCTTTCCCGACTTCAACCTGACCATTTTTGCCCTGGAAGAGGTGTTACAGACCTCCTCATGGGAGCTCCCCAGCTGGTTAGCCTAGTAAAGTGTTGTAACACCCTATACAACCCATACTGTAACTAATGGAGATGATCTAGAGCCATTCCCAATTGAAAAGTATCTGCACAAGCAAGAGTGGCTTAAAGCCAGAACTAGCCTAGCCCATGCAACTTTACGATCATACAACATGCAGAGCTGAGCCGCTGTTGATGGACTATGTGTGCAGAGAGGAATTATGACATAGGTCTAGTAGTTAAGGGCAGTTGTTCCAAGTAAAGTCATCACCTGCTGTATGCAACTGTTTCCATGCAGCACTACTCAGTCATTTGATGGAAGGCAATGCTAATGTCCTACCCGCTGCCTGGAACACACCCATTAACAGAGACCACCAAAACTTCATCTGGGGGTTTATTCTTTTTATGTACAGAAAACACTGTAGCAATCCAGTACATCTTTAGCCCAGCTTAGTAGCCAGTTCTTTAGCCTTTGCTTTTTCAAGCTTAGCAATACGAGCCACTGATTTTGGACCCAAGACATTACCACCCCAGTGACGACGGATCTGCAAAGAAGTGAGAACAGGTTAGACGACTCGTACGGTCTCTTACTACATTCAACCAACTAGCTCAATCCCACTCTTTTGTGCACAAGGGGAAGAGCTTCCTTAACGAGGAAGTCCTAAACATTTCAAGCAGTGAACTAACATTTCAGGCCCATGCAGAGAATTTACCCCACCCTCAGGTAAAGAATCTGGATACATCATAAGCAAATCTAGGTACACTACACCCAACAGGCTTTAAGCTGCTGCCACTAGGTCTGAAATAATCTGCATTTCACTGGGAAGCTTTTGGGAATGTTAACAGTACAAACTAAAAAACAAGGCTAGCAGTACAGAGAATCTCACCTCGTCGTATCTGTCATTGTAGTTGGTCTTAACAGCCTCCACCAGCTTTGCAAGGGCTCCCTTATCCTCCCTGTTGGTGACAGTTTTAGTTCCTTTAGAGCCTCAATTTAACATTTTCTGTAACTCTTATGCCTCATGATTTAAGAGCTCATAGCAGCAACGTGGTTTTTCAGGTTAAGCGTAAGCATCATTTGCCAAGGGATAATCACTCCAAACATCAATGCTTTAGGAACCCATGCTGCTCAGATTAAGGTTAATAGTTCCATCTATGTATTTTAGAGTAAACACCCATTTTGTTAAGCCAAAGTAATCTCTATCTCCAGGATCCAATAGAGCTCTTAATACAAAAGGACATCTATATTATACATTATAGAGGCGGCATTTTATTTATTTTTACTACTTTAAACTACAGAGAGTAGTTTGCCATCCATCTGCCCTACAGTCTGTGTTTTTGGGCAGTTTGCTTTCTCCACTACAGAGAATCAAGCCAGCACACAGAATACTTACGGGTTAACTTGTGTGAAAGCAACAGAGGTACAGGTTTTTCTGTGGACCAGTCGCCCCAGTCTGGCTTTGCCCTTGATGATGCAGTATGGCACTCCCATCTTGCGGCACAGAGCAGGCAAGAAGACCACCAGCTGAAAAGAAAGGGAGCGTGCTGTGTAACTGAGGGAAAACATCTTTTTATTCTTTGAATTGGCCTGGGCTATGGCAATTGCTCAGTGTTAAAAAGCTCGGTTTGCTCTTCATTGTTGAGTCAGGTGAAGAAATTCACACATCATTGCAAGGGCCAAGCCTCACTGTAATACCAGGACAACTATGAATGTGCACAAGTATTCCAATTCTGGCAATTTATGCATTCTCTTTTCGTGCAATACATTTGTCCTAAAATGCATTTTGACCCCAAGCATAGTTCTGACCTCAGCTTAAGTTACACAGGTAGCCCATAACATCTACCAGTGAGTATGCTTACCTCAATGGGGTCTACATCGTGGGCAATAACTACAAGCTGAGCTTTCTTGTTCTCTACCAGAGTCGTGACACTGTTAATACCTGAAAAACAAGTTATAGGTAAGCTTTGATTCTGCTCAGTCTATTTTCAGAGCTTTCACTTAAGTCTCGTTCAGCCAGCTCAGATTCCACAGTGCGGCTTCAAAGTTCTGAAAACTTCTCACATCTATTCAGTAGCACAGAGGATATTCCACGGACAATTTGCTAAAGCTCAGGGTTAAAAAGCTCGTCTATTTTGCTCTTCACTTTGAGCTCAGGTGAAGAAATTCATACATCATTGCAATAGCGTGTCCAATCCTGTTTGGTTGGAGCAGAGCTCTAACCAAGTACTACACTCCTGTATGTGCAAGCAGCCAAGTCTATGTACAATGTTACCTGCTCGGAGGACCGGTGGCCGCTTAGTCGGCGCATCTCCCTTTCCTGCAGCTTTCTGCTCAGCACGAGCCAGTAGCCTCTGCTTCTTCTCTTGCTTATTTTCTGGCCTATATTTGTGCGCCAGCTTCAGCAGCTGTGTAGCTGGAAAAGAACATCTACTAGTTAGTTAGTTGCATGACCTAAAAATCTAAGCATTTTTTTTTTTAAATACTGAAGTGTATCAGCGATCTTGGTGGTTGTCATCAAATGTATTTAGACAGCAAAAAGTTAGCATCATTTGCACACTCCAAGAGCAGAGCTAGCAGTGTGCCTCTAGAGCCTGTGTTTACCTCTATGTGCACCTCTATTGGCAGTGAAAGCTCCTTCACTGTTTGGATGAGGAAATGCCTGTGGACCCCCACAGCAATTACGGTTAAAGGTGGTGCACTTTCTCCTTTACAGCAAGCAACTTGTTTAGCAACATCTATGACCAAGTTACTCTACATGGGCTGAAAGTTTCTGGCATAGACACTGTCACCTGGAAAAGACTATTTACTCATTTCACAGAAGACCCTGAAGTCCCTTCTTCCCCATATCAATGTCAGCCTGCAGGATGCTGGCTTTCCCCCCAAAGCCCGCACTCATATAAATTTCTCAAACTATCTGTTTACACAAAGAACCCTACATGGTTCTACATCAAGCTAGAAAAATGGATTCCAAAGGAAACAGGCAGTTAGGATAACTGTTGGTTTGGGTTGTTAAATAGGAGCTTTGGTATCTTCTATTCCCTTTTCAAAGTACCCAGCAGCTATCAAGACTTAAGCCAGCAAATTCAGACAGCAGCTTGCTGCTCGCATCACTCCAGTCACTATTAAAGCCACCCTAAAATGCTTCCGAAGATACTCTCCAGCCTACCTTTGTCAAATCTTATTTTGCTTTCTTTCCTCTTCTCTGAGGCACATCCCATCAGCGACCAAAGTCAAAAGAACTTTGTGGGGCACATCCTTACCTGTCTGGCGGTCCAAAGCCTGAGTAAACTGGTTAATGGCAGGAGGCACCTTCAAGCGTTTGTAAAGAATGGACCTCTGGCGCTGCAGTCTGATGTAGCGTGGCCATTTCACAAAACGTGTGAGATCACGCTTCGGCTGGATATCCTGTCCTACAAATACGAAGTTTAACTCAAAGCTGTTCCAAACCCACAGAGCAACGGCATGGAATAGGCACGAGTGCATCAGTGATCTTGGTGGTGATATGTCAGCACTATCACTCAGATAGCAAATATTCTTTCACATCATCTGCACATTGTACAAAAATGGCACTACAGGAGTCTGAATTGATTCACCAAAGGGCAAGATTCATCACAATGGAATCAAACAATGAATCTTTGTAATACAGGAAATTCAGCGAATTGACCATAGCCACCCTCATATACCTAATGAAGGACAGCTCTTAACTGCAGGCAGCAAGGCAACTGCCTTCATCACTGTCTCCACTCTACAGCTTTATCACAATACACTTCTGTTTACTATTTAGACAAAAAAAAAAATCCTTGAGCAAATAGCCCAAATATCCACTTACTCACCAATGCCGAAGTTCTTGGGTCTCTTCTCAAAGAGGGGATTGACAACCTTCTTGGCCTCCTGCTTCTTGACTACAGCAGGGGCCGGTGCCACCTTCTTGCCCTTGGCCTTCTTTCCTTTCGGCTGCAAGAAAGAAAGGAATACACTCTTCCTTCTTTTGCCTCCAATAGCGGTGTACTTGAAAGAGCTTTCAGTCCACCTTGGAAATCTATTTTCCCAGGCATTTCAGCAGCCTGGCAGCCTCCCAGCCTAGCCTTGCTCTTACAGAGAAAAAGGAACTCCTTCGCTTTGACTTTACAAGGGTTATGAAACTCCCGTTTATAACCGTTTTGATCTTCTCGGCCGGCCAGCAATCCCCCAGCAGCTGAGACACCCCCACCGCGGGTTACCGGCCACCGAGCCCGGCCCGGGAACCACCCTACACCGGGAACAACGCTGCGGTCCGGCCGGGCTGTCCCGCTCCCAGCAGCCCGCGCTGCGCGGCCGCCCCGCTGCGGGCGGGTAGGCCCCGACCCGGCCTCCCCCAGACTGACCCCGGTCACCGCAAACCCATCGCGAAACACCCCTCCCGCTCCCCCTCCAGGGCACCAAGCAGCCGCACGGCTCTCCCCGCCGGGCCGCGGCTCATCGATGGAGGCGGATGGCGGCGGATGAACCCCAACCCCGTCCCCGCGGCCACCGCCACTCACCATCTTGGACTGAGGAAGAGAAAGGGGAAGCGGTGCATGCTGGGAAATATCTATGGGGGCGCGACGTCTCGCGAGAGGACGGCGGCGTCGCGCGCGGCGGGGCGGGGCCAGGGGAGGATCGCGAGGGGCGGGGCACGGTCGTGGGCTGCCATGGCGCAGCAGCGGGTGCTGCCGCAGAGCAAGGAGACCCTGCTGCAGTCCTACAACAAGCGCCTCAAGGATGATGTTAAGTCCATCATGGATAACTTCACCGAAATCATCAAGACGGCTAAGGTGGGCCTGGGCCGTACCCGGCCCCCTGAGGGGAGCAGCGGGGCCCCCTGAGGGGAGCAGCGGGGCCCCCTGAGGGGAGCAGCGGGGCCCCCTGAGGGGAGCGGCCGGTCCGCTGAGGGGAGAGCGGGGGGGCAGCGGCGGGACCCGTCTCCCGGTTGCCCCGAGGGAAGAGGGTTCCTTCCCCGGGGGAGGGCTGTGGTCGGTTCTCCCCGGCTGCTGCTGCTGGTCTCCCTGCCCCCGCCCTGGTGTTGCTGAACGGGGGAGAACTGCGGGGAGGGTAGCAAAGATGATATGCGCGTTTCTTAAAGTCCAGAGGCCACCCCAGGGATTCCGTGTGTGGATTGAAGTGACGTGAGTTGCCTTGTAACGTAGTAATTGTGCGTTCAGGATTTTAGTATGTAAAAGTGGTTATGTACACATTTTTCTTTAGATTGAGGATGAAACTCAAGTCTCTCGAGCAACCCAGGGTGAACAAGATAACTATGAGATGCATGTCAGAGCTGCAAACATTGTGAGTAGCATCTGCTGTTCAAATCGGTGGGTAGCACATCCTTCAGGTACTGTTGGGTTCATTATTGCATCTTGGGCAGCCTTTATAACTCTTACGAGGTCTGCTGCTAGAAGAGTAACCTGATATTTGAGGTGGCTGTCAGGTGAATCCCTTCTCTAGGGAGAAAGCTGGGGTAGCCTGGCTTGTCAGCTACAGGCTTCTGTCAGAATCTTCCTGTAATGTGAGAGTTTCTACTTTATTCAAGGCTTGGGCTGAAGGAGCAGCTTGGGAGATCTTGTTTTAGAATTGGAGCAAAGCACTGTTTTGATATACTGTGTGCTATGTGATTTTTTTTCTTTTTTTTTTTCCCTGCTACAAGGTCCGAGCTGGTGAGTCCCTCATGAAACTTGTGTCTGACCTGAAGCAGTTCTTGATCCTCAATGATTTCCCCTCTGTGAATGAAGCTATCAACCAGCGCAACCAGCAGCTGAGAAGCTTGCAGGAAGAATGTGACAAGAAGTTGATTGCACTACGAGATGAGATCTCCATTGACCTGTACGAGCTAGAAGAAGAATATTACTCTTCCAGGTACAAATAGGGTAGTGGACTTCTGCCTTATGATCCCAGCCCTTTTGGGGTAGTTAGTCCAAACAAACAAGTAGTCCTTAGAGTACAGGTCTTGAGAATGTTCCCAACAACATTTCACTCCTGCTTTTAATTAGGTTAAACTCTTTTTCTGCAACTGAAGCAACTCTCTTTTCCTTGTAGATATCCTACGAGGTATAAATGTCATGGTAAAGGAGGTATTCACAGCGTCCCACTCTAGGTGCCTGCTTTAGTTTGCTAGATTTGACAGATAATTTGCTTAGGCTTCTTTTGTAATTCTTGTAAAAGGAGATGAATTTCCTGGGGAGTATAGGCTTCTGTCTGAGTATCCCTCTGGAGGAGCTTCTGTCTACTCTCCTTGGAGAGACTAGCTTGCTGAGCTGGGTCCTCATGTTAGATGAGATCACTATGTCTTCATCTTCATGGTGAGTTCTTTCACAAGTGACCTGCTTACACAGTGTGCCTTTTCCCTTGTAGTCCGCTGCCCCCAGCTGCCTGGAGTCCTGCTGGGGTGAGCATTTGAAATGAGCAAAAAAGATTTGCTCAGTTGCATTGAATTATGAAGTATTGTGGTAGGATTTTCTATGGAAGTCTTGTTACTGATCTGTTTGTGGGATTTTTTAAATGTTTTTAAAAGACTCTTAGAAAACAGGCTTTAGAGAATTCAGACACTTTATTTTTTTATTTTCTCTCATGCACTCCAGCACTTCTAGTTGATGATGCAGTAAATGAAAGCAGGAGAAAACAAATGAGAACCTGATTATTTTGTCTGCACTGTCCAAGCTGAGTGAAGTCAGTGCAATAGTGCTGTGACTTCTAAACAAAAACTTAACTTTTGAAAACCTTATTTAGAATTTTAATGACCAGGTTTTCTATTTTTGCCTTTCCCTCCTTTCTAAAAATGCTGAATGCGTATAACCCCAGCTAAGACAACTAAAACCCTAATTACTCAATATCTTTGGAAGTTAGGCCATTATTTATGGGTTAATATATGTATTTTAAGAGTAAAAAGATACTGTTATGACATAGCTTAGGAACGGCTACAACATTGGAAGAAAACTTGAGGTAAAAGTTCAGAGTTGTTTTTCAAACTTGACTCAGTTTTTTGGGGGGGTGGCAAGGGATCCTAGAAATATCTCAGAAATGAAGAACGATGGTTGCAAACCCAAGCATCAGTCCAGGCCCTGATAGGTCCGGGGTGCATCTACCACATAGGCTGCGTAGAGCACAGCAGCGAGCTGTATCCGAAGTGATGTATTGTGGGATGATAGTGCCTCATGTGTGCTAGACATGCTTCCCTTGCACTGTCACCAGACTGACACCACTGTGTGTCGGTAGCTTTAACTTCTGGGCTGAGGGGTTCTGACCATGCTGGCATGGTCTGTTCACCTGCCTTGCACCAAATGCCATGTAGAGCAACGCTTTGTAACAGCACTAACATCTAAACACAAATGTTGGCATATACCAAATGGATTTGCCTTTGTGCTCTTTCTTGGAAGAGTGGTCACGAGGTGAGGAAACTTGGCAACTCTACAGAGCTATGATCCCTCCACTGAAACCTGTTATCATGTAGCACTTACTCATTTGCTTTTAGCACTTACCCCCTTCCTGTGCTCTTTCCTGTCTACTACTGCACCAAAGAAATTGTGTGTATGTAAATATAGAAACAGTGATTTATTCAAAGTCCTTTTATAATTAGAGTACTAAGATATTTTTAATGAAACCTTCTTGTCTAATATGGGGAAGAAGGGGTTCTGTTATGTCACGTAATCATAGAGTGATAATCATGTTTAAATGGCTGTAAATGCAATAGCCAGTTTGCCCACAAACGGGCATTCTGTGCTGTCCTAGGAGCCCAGCTGGGGTTGCCTCTTTGTACGTACCATCTGTTACTTTCTCATGGGCCTTGATCCCACTAGATTTATAAAGGGGTGTGCAGTCCCGTGAGGCCAGTACATGGGTTCCATACAGCCATCCTGCCAAACTGGTCTCCCATGCTCCAGTTTCCCTGAAGGTCACTGGTTAGTTTTAGGTCTTCCCTCGAGGGAAGGCTGCAGAAAAGAGCTCTCCCTGCAGCAGCACACCTCCAGGTGCTGCAGAGCTGAGAGCTGCCTGCCCCATTCTGTGTAGTTTGTTTAGTCCCTGTGCACTGGTCCTGATGGCTGTGACAAAACCTGTGGAAGGGAGCGTCTCTTGCCTAGCGTTTGTCTCTGCCATTGTGCTAAGGGGACTTAGGAGGCAGCCCATTGCCCACAGCAAGTACGTAATGGAATGTGCATCAGGTGTAGGGTCAGGTTTCATTGCTAGGCTTTTCATGTGTACATGAGGGTTTTAATGAGGAGACCTGAAAGCAGGTCCTTGAAACTAAAGCTGAGTAGATTGTTCTGAAGGAATCTTTGCTTTCAGACCCTGTCTTCAAGTAGTTTGCTAGAGCTGTTCCTCTGCACACAGACTGGGCTGCATGCCCCAAGGGGGAGTAACTTGCTCAAGTCAAAGGACAGAGTACCAGGTTGGGCAGTGCTGTTGTGGGCTGTGCAGTAACTGCTTATTTACCCTGACTTTTGAGGAGTGTTACATGAGAGGCGAAGCTTAGACTTTTGGAACTGTTCTAACAGGGGCAGCAGGAGAAACAGTTGCGCTTCTGACGCAGCTAAACTTTTCTTAGTAACTCCCCTGCCAAGATGTGCTGCATGATGTGGCCAGATTCTCCTTGGAAACCATGGCCTGAGGTCTAAGACTGATAGAAAAGGACTCTAGTTCTGGTTCAGTCCTGAAGGTCTTTGCTAATTGAACCCAGCTTTGCTGTGTGTGGAGGACAGTAGGGAAGGGTGGTCTTCCAAGGCATTTTACAAAGGCCCAGATATAAAGCCTGTATCCAGTGCCTTGTCATTTCTGCTGCAAAACCAGCTGGGTGATGCTGCCAGAAAAGAGCTCAGAAGTAGATGCTTGCAACTAGTGCTTTGTGTGCTTACTCCCTGAAGTGGTAATGCCAAGTCCAGCTTGCCTTCTCTCATCCTAAACCCCAAACTTGCATTTATGTTCCATTGCTCCCTCCTCTGAGATCACAGGAGCTGTCTTGAGTGTGGGGTTAAATCTCAACATGTTTCATGTTTGTGCAATTTGAAGTGTCTCATATTTCTACACCTAAAATACTTCCCTAAGCATCTATTCAAGTCCATACGTTAAAAGTGTAAATAAAGCTGCAACAACAAAATCACCTGACCCACTGGGTTTGTTTTACTGTGAACGCAAGCTGCTTTCTGCTCCAGCACTCACTTTGTCTTGGGTGTCTCTTGTGTGTACAGCTCTTTCCTCTCTTTGGAATTTGTTTTGGTTTTGTTCCAGTTTCTTCCATCATTTTTCTTTTTTAGTTTTGTCCCTTTCACACTGTGTTTTCCTCAGACCACAGGCGAGAATTAGCCAGTTGTTTAAAAACATTACTTTCCCACACAGCTGGTTCATCCAGCTCTATAGCCTACAGCAGTCAAATCCAGCAAGCTGCTTTTAGAAGAACAGCTCAGGTTCTACTGAAAATGGTAGGAGCCATCAGAACTTTATAATCAGGCTGGGGAGCTTCCACAAAAGACCCAGACCTTCTCTGGAGTGCTTTATTGAAAGGGCAAGGGTGCAAATAGGTTTCTTCTTTGTCATGACAGGGGCAGGCCCTGAAACAACTGTGCCAGCTTTTCTGCTGAACTTAAATTTAGAGCAGGATTTCTGGTTTTTATCTCACATAGGTCATGATCTAATTCCAAGTAAAATAATTATGGATGGGTCCTTGCCTTACTCAAATCAGTAGCAGAACTGCCATGTTTGGGGTCCCAGGACTTCAGCCCAGATCTTTCCAGGGACTTAGAGCATCTGGATTAGAATTGAGCCTCCATTTCAGTTTGTAGCAACAGTTTTGTCTCTGAATTTCCCCTGATCCTCACTAGGCCCATGAGGTTCAAGACCAGCTCTTAAGGGTATCTTAGGGAAGGCCAGTGTCACAAGACTTGTGATGAATTTGTGATCACAGACCTTACACCCACAAGTGGGGTTTTTTTGCCATTTTCCTAATGCTTTGCTTCTGTCTTGCTTCCCCCACCCTTTCCCTCCCTCCCCTCTTCTCTTACTGCACCTGCTGTCTCTCCTTACTGGGGTTGTTCTGGAAAGCTACAGTCTGTGTGACAGCAATGATCTTCCACTGTGCGAAGCCTACTGGAGACAAGACTTTGCCATGCTGTCCCCCGAAAGCCTCTCCATGCCTCTGACAGCTGCCACAGCAGAGCAGAGCGTTGCTACCTCCCAGAGCTCAACCCCATCGCACCCTCATGTGAACGGGCACGGGGCAGGCCCCACGGAGCACTCCTGAAGAGGATCGTCTGCTGCTGAACATGTTCCTCCCGGTGGCACTGCACTGCTGCAAGTCTTCCACCTGCTGTACTGAGCAAGCATCTCCCGCTGTCAGGAGAAGGCACTGGAGCTGTGTTTGCAGGTTTCTGCTCACTGGATAGCCACAGTGCTTTCTCCTTCCCTGGGACATTGCCACGAGTGTTCATCTCACTTAAGAGACCATGATAAGTAAATACAAAGCTGATTGCTCTGATAAGTTAGAGTTAGGTTTGCTTTTACATGATAGTTAAGTGTAGAGTTCCTTAGAAATCCAGTTTGTTTCCATGTGAATCTCAGTAAGTACACACTGGAGTGTGGGGAGTTGAATTTGTTTGGGATAAACTTGAGCCAAATGTGGGGGCAGTGAGTGTTTTGGGGTTTTTACCCCACTTCCCAAGGTTACCGACATTCTGGCTGCTTTAAAGCTCTCTCGGGATGGCCTCTGACAACCTCCCTTCTACTTAATTAGATAAGAATCTTGTAGTAATTTTTTTAGGCAGCAGTCTTCACTGTCAGAGTGCTCCACAAACTTGAACTTCTTGCTAGCAGCCGTTTGGGAGGAGGCTCTCAGGAGACCCTTATCAAAGAGCAGTATTCTCCCTTTCAAAGAGGAAAGGGCAAACTGAGGAATCAGACTGAGGTATTGATGATGCCACTTGCTCGAGGCCCCGGAGAAAAGCCGTGACACGTTTTAGTCTGATTCTGTCCTCAGCATTTACGCAGAAGCTTTCTATTAACATAGCCTGAGCTAACATGAAGCCAGCACTTGCGTTGGCTAATAGTTTTGTCTAATTAAAAAAATCTGGAGATAACTGGGGCATATGGAGCAGTGAGGGGTACTCTGTTACTCCTGCGGTTTCCTTCGGGACGTGGTTGGTGCTTTGCCTGCAGCTGTGCAGCAGCATGGCGCTTCTTTGGCCCTTCCCCGTTGCAGTGGTTCTGTGTTGACTGGACGCGTGCAGCTGGAAGTGGGGTGTTGGGCTGGAGTAGGGTTGTGACAGCTCGGCATCATGGAGCCACAGCTGCAGTCCAGTAGCTGAGCCAAGCTTCCCTGGCATTCTGCTGCAGCCTCTTGCTTCTTAGGATGTGAATTTTGGTCCATGTTTTGATTTAGTTTTCTTCCATTCCATTTTATTTTTGTAATTAGGTGGTTTAATAAAACTAACTCTTTTGTATAATTTTTAAGGCGTGTGTTTTCAGCCACGGGGCTTTGTGAAAACAGGACAACGCTGAGTGTGCCCAAGCACTGGGATGTGTCTATGTTCCAGCCCCC
>JANZLQ010000055.1:15848800-15865495 GCA_026212715.1 Elanus axillaris | reverse complement strand
GGTTTTGGACACCACCCCTCCCCACCGCTGTAGCTCTAAGGGGCACCCGCCCAGGGTGAACCGCTCCAGCCCCGTCTCCTCCGGGGCCTGCGGGCCTGCAGACGGGACCCCCAACGGGCCAGGGGCGAACCGGGGGGGACGCTGCTGGCGGCCAGCGGAAACGGGAGCGGCGGGGCGACCCTCAGCCGCTGCAGAGGAGGCCCGAGCATAACCACCCCCCCCCGCCGTCTGTCCGGGACACCCCGAGGCCCGGCGGGGAAAGGCCGGTGAGGCGGCCCTTGGGACCGGCTCCCTTCCCGCCTCGCGGCCGTTGCGCTGCCGTCACTTCCTGCCCGGCGCGCTGAGGTCACTTCCGGCGGCGCGGCAGCCCGAGGATGCTGCCGTTCTTCACGGTGCCCTGAGGAGCGAACAGGGCGTCTCGGGCCCGGCCGGGGCTCTGCGGCCCTGCCTGCGCTGAGGGAGCAGGGCTTGGGCCGGGCAGGGCAGCGCCCGCCGAGGGACGGGCCACCCCGGGGCGGTAATGGCCAGCTTGGCCGCCCAAGACTCCTACCTGCAGGGTTTGGCGAGGAAGGTCTGCGTGCAGCGCGCCCCGGAGTCGCGGAAGAGAAAATTGGGTAACGGAGCTGTCACACTTCGGCTGCTGTCCCTCCCGGGCCCGTTCGTGGGAGTCTGGGCTTGTGACAGGCTTGCCCCCGCGGGGTGCTTGGCCCGGGGGAGTGGTGTGGTGCCGTTTTTTAAGGAAAAAAAAAAAAATCTGTTGAAACACGGGGCTCCCGAGCACGTTATGCCCGTTGCACTGTTAGCCCCGGGAATCGGTGGTCTCCGCTTGCTTTTATACACGTGGTGATTGGATGTGGGAGGACTAGGATTTTACTGAAGTGTGCAAGCACTTGGTCTATTTAAATAAATCCTAAAATATGTAATATTTGAAGACTGAGATGTGCCATTATAATGCTGGAACTTGAGTCTTCAGTAACAACTGTATGGTATGAAGTGGGCATGTAGTGTTGTCCCGATTTGTGTAATTTATTTTTGCCTTCTAGTGTCTAAGCCAGGCCAGCCCGAAGATGCCAGCAGACAGCTCAAGAAAAAGAAGAGAAAAAAACCCAGGAAGCAAGCTGAGAATACAAATGCTCCTTCAGTCAAACAGGTGGTTTCTAACACCAATAAACCTACTCTGGGACAGAAAGCAGCCCCTGAAGCCAGCAAACCATCTCCACAGGGTATTACACAGAGCAGAAATGAGAGTTCGGTTACAGGTAAGAATACCATGAGGTCTGGCTAAAATTACCTGAGCGAAGGTGGCTGCTTTTCAGTTGCTTCACACATGTCTAGTTTGGAAAGCCTTTAAGAAGTTCAGCTGAATTGAAAACATCTTTGCTTATTCCATGTGCCCTAAAACCTTTTGCATATGTACATAAATTTGTAACGTCACCACTGGGTGGCTCTGTGGAAATAGCATTTAAACTGAATTGCAGATTTTTCATGTATTTGGGTAACTTCTGGGAATTACTGCATGGATGCAATCTCTGTCATGCCAGGCTGGCTTTCCATTATGAATCTGAAAAGCCTGATCACAAAGAAAAGATGTCCTTGGCGTCTTTGTTTCCACTGGCTTAGTACTTGTTTTCTGGCTTGTTAGGCAGCCACAGGGCATGCCAGGCCACTCTGGCTGGCAGTGCTGAATGATAATATGGATAGGAAAGGGGCATTTCTAAAGAAACCAATGAAATAGAAACTCTTGGTTTCTTTAGATTTTCCATTCTATTCACAGCATCTAAAGAGTTCTTGGAGCTTTTCCCATAGCCATAGAAAGTTCTCCTGTTTAGCTAGTGCTGCCTTTTAAGTATTTTTATTTTCTTCCTCTTGTTTTCAGGGATCAAAAGCGACCTGGGTTCCCCTTCTTTTTCTGCAATGAATCTCTTGCGTCAGAGACTACATGAGAAGATTAAAAAAGCTTCTGGACAAGTATGAGAACTCTTAATATGTATTCATATGTGTGTTGATGCAATACAAATTCTCCCTAGCCTCACAGGGGATGTGTGGACAAGACTACAATCTTGCAAGGCTCAAGGTTTGAGCTAATTCCATCTCCTAAGGAAGTGTCTGTGTGTATTAGTGGGAGACCTATGTGCATGCTGTGGTCTGGAAAAACACGTGAGAAAAGGTAAGGCCTGGCTTGGAGAAGAGCATGCCTCTTGTGGTTTTGAGGAAAAAGAAAAGCACTAGGAGGCTGAAAGGGAACTTAGCTACAGGGTGTTGAGAGTGAGTAAAGGGTTTGAAATGCCTTTACTGTGTTTAGTATATCTAAAAGCTGAGCCCACAGCTTCTTGTCACTAGTGCATTCTTAGGAGAAGTTTGAAATCAGGAATTTGAGGACATCCCACTTTTAATTCTGCTTTGTCCCTGTCGTGGTTTAACCCAGCCAGCAACTAAGCACCATGCAGCTGCTCGTTCACTTCCCCCCCTCACCCAGTGGGATGGGGGAGAGAATTGGGGAAAAAAAAGTAAAACTCACGGGTTGAGATAAGAACAGTTTAATAGAACAGAAAGGAAGAAACTAATAATAATAATATAACAGCAATAATAATGATGATGAAAGAATTGCAATATACAAAACAAGTCATGCAAAATGCAATTGCCCACCACTCACCATCCAATGATCAGTTAGTTCCCAAGCAGTGATCCAACTGCCCCCAGTTTATATACTGGGCATGATGTCACACGGTATGGAATACCCCTTTGGCCAGTTTGGGTCAGCTGCCCTGGCTGTGTCCCCTCCCAGCTTCTTGTGCCCCTCCAGCCTTCTTGCTGGCTGGGCATGAGAAGATGGAAAATCCTTGACTTGGTATCAAACCTACCTAGCAACAACTGAAAACATCAGTGCATTATCAACATTCTTCACATACTGAATCCAAAACAGCACTATACCAGCTACTAGGAAGAAAATTATCCCAGCTGAAACCAGGACAATCCCTTTAAGGCTCCTGATTCATGTCCATCCTTCTTCTTAGGATGATGCCAAAGAATTGCCTCCTGCAGTCCTGGAGAAGAGGCAGCGAAGGAAGTACGAGAGAGAGAGGAAGAAGCGCCGAAGAAAGGAGTTGAAGATGAAGGCAAAAGTGGAGAAGAAAGAAACTGAGGAGGTACCGGTAGAGCCAGAGAGCAAAAAGGAGGAGAGCACAACTGAGATTGTCTTTAACAGGGTCGAAGTCCATGAAGAGAATGAGTTGAGCAAGATCCAGAAGAAGAAAGAGAAGAGGAAAGCAGTGAAAGGCAAGATCACTCCTCTGACAGGCAAAAACTACAAGCAGTTACTGAGCAGGCTGGAGACCAGGAAGACTAAGCTGGAGGAGCTCATGGATAAGGACCAGAAGAAAGCTCAGGAGCTAGAGAACAAGATGAAATGGACAAATGTTCTCTATAAGGCAGAAGGCGTGAAGATTCGTGACAATGAGGAGCGTCTGAAAGAAGCTCTGAAGCGTAAGGAGAAGCGTAAAGCACAACGCCAAAGGCAGTGGGAGAAGCGGACAGAAAAAGTGGTGGAAAAGATGCAACAGCGGCAGGAAAAGCGTCGCAAGAACATTCAGAAGAAGAAGAAGGATAGGATAGAGAAGAAGAAAGCCAGGGCCCGGAAGAAAGGCCGGGTTCTGCCAGAGGACTTGAAAAAAGCTGGTTTAAAGTGAGAGCGAGGTGGGGAAGGGAGGTTCTGCTTGCGGGGTCAGTGGCGAGCTGTCGCAGAGCGGAGCCTCCCTCGGCCTGACCTATGTAATAAAAAAAAGGCCTGTCCTATGTTTGTTAATTAAATTACAAGAAACGCCTTCTGATTGGTTGATGATAATTATTTTCCTCAAGGGACGATGGTGGTTGCACGGGGCTCCCGCAGCTCTCGTGCCATCGAGGGACCTCGGGATCAGCCTCCCGCCGGCGGCGGCGGGAGTGGGGGCGGGGTCCCGCCGAGGGGGGCGGGGTCCCGCCGAGGGGGGCGGGGCTGACCTAGGCACTGCTTCCCCTCGCTGCCGTGGCAACGGGGAGAGCTGCTTGCCACGCCCCCCGCCCCTCCTTTTCCGTTGCTATGGCGGCACGCGACGCGGCCATTCTGGCGGGCGGCTGAGAGGAGCGGGCGGCGGCGTTCGGGTCTCCCTGAGGGGACAGGGAGAACCGCAGGGCCCGCGGCAGGACGGCTCTTCCCGCCCCCCCCACCTCGGTCCTGTGCCCTCAAACGCTGGTGGATCGTCACAGAGATGTTTTTAAATCCTCCGAATGTTTTGCCTGCAGTAATGTTAGTAGTCGGTGAAAACCGTGGGGTAGGCAGGTCGTTTCACCCTTAGGAGGGCCTTTTCAAACCAAAATGTTTGATTCGCCCTCGGCCCTTAGCTTGTAAATCGCAGTTCTTCTGGAAACGGGCCTGGAAGGTGGCTGTGGTGGGCCGCATGCAGCCGGTGGGAGCCGTACGCCTCGTCCCCAGCAGGGAAGTCTACAGACAGATCTTTGAGGCTGAGGTAAAAGAAAAAGAAAGATCTGGTAAAAGCCAAATGAGTTAATTATGCTGTTCAGTTGTTTGCTGGCTGTTAAAGTGGTGACCTCAAACCAGAGGTTTCAACCTTTCTGGTTTTGTTTGTTTTAGTAGAAAATAATTGTGTTATCTTCAGCATGTGCTTTCTATTGCATCTATGGTTGTTCCTGTGTCTTCACTGTGTATCAGGGTAGATTAACTGAAGGCACAATCATTATGACACAGTAGTAAAAGATAAATTAAGAGGCGTAGTAAGCCAGACTCAGGCATTTCTTATCTGCTGTTGACTTCCCTTGTAACAATGAGCAAGGCATGCCATCCAGTTTGCTTCAATTTCCCCTCTGAGGAAAGGGATATCTTTTTTTTTTTCTCATTTTCAAAACAGCCTTGGATGAAAATTGTTATGCATGTACCAAGTAGTATTCGTTATTTTACCTTCTTTTTGTGCTGCCTTTCTGCCACTATTTTTTGTCTATTATTTTGTTATTCTCTGTTCAGTAGGTTGGAAAGAATTCTAACCGTTTTGATTGTGGTTCTTTGAAGGCTCAGTTAGTACGCTCTTTGGATGAAGTAAGGAAAAAGACTAGGCGTTTTATAAAGGGTGAAAAGCTCACTTGGGTTAAAGATTCAGAAACTTCTACTGATGCCAGCCTACTACCATGTTACCAGCAGCAGCGTGTTGAAAGAACGCCCTACAATGACTCCCCAGAAAAGCCACCATTGTACAGGTAGAGAACAGAAGCATAAAAACCAATTAGATGTTCATGACTATAGGTATGAAATTGTAAGATTTGCACAGGGAGCTAGGCAGTCCTGAATTCTTGGTCACAGTACTAACCACTTGTAACAGACTGTCTCCCTGCTGGATGCAAATTGAGTATAATGAGCTGCTGCCTGTTAAAGTACAGTTTAACAGGCTAATATTTGTAGTGGCATGCATATTTTATGCCTTTTCTTTTAAAAATAAATTATATGTCTTTTTTGTTCAAAGCAGTCTAGTTATAAGCCAGTCTGATACATATTTTTTAACTATATTTTAAACTATGTTAATGGTTTACATGATGATGCAGTAATGATTATGTAATGAGCAAGAAAAGAAATTAGTGCAACCATCCTTTTCACTCTAACTGTTCTGCTGAATAATGACACCCTTATTCTCACTTCCCCCAAGGAGAGACACAGTGCCCCAGCTGATGGGAAGAGCAGTGGGCAGATAAAGGCTATTTCTACATTTCTTGCTAGTTCTTACTTAACAGTTCATAGATTTTTATACCTTTTAGAGAAAGTATGTATGTCTTTGTAGTTTACACATATTAAATCTAGCATTTATTCCTTTTATGCTATCATAGCAGATTTTAGCCTGTGATTAACACAGGCTAGATAATTAGTCACTTCAGTTCATCTCAGAAGAAACAACATTGATTCTTTGAATCATATTCTTTAGAGTCAGAATGATGCTTGTGTTACTTAACATTTTGCCAATTAAATTTAATGTTATACCTGTTGCAAGTCCCTCCTCTTACTATTTAATACAAATCAAAGCTTTATTCTCTTTCAGAGAAGCTACAACGTTTCAAAAGGCTTGGAAAAGTGTAGATGTAACTGCAGCAGAGGAAGTCAGAGCCCTACCTGATTTTGTTGGTAAAAGTTATTTCTCTTAATGTCAGATATTTTAATTTGCGTTCTTAGGAGCCACTGTAAGTATAATGGTTTTAGCTGAACAAGGTATAAAGTCAAGCTCAGAAATGACCTGACGCATTTTCAATGATTTGTAGGTAATTTTGAAGATGAAGAGTCTATTCATAGAAAAAATGGTTGTAAAATTATTGATCAATCACAGTTTGTGTTTAGATGGTAAATTCCAGTTATGATGTAAGCAGATCTCATTCCTGGAAGTTGCATTTTTTTGCACCATACCTGAACATAGTTCATGGCTTCCATGCTTTTATCCTGAAAATCACAAATTAATAAAACCAAAGGAAATTTTAAAACATGCTTTACTATTTTAAACCTACATTCGCATAGATTTCCTTTCCTGTTGAAAGCTGTCACGCAGTGTGATAGCTGCACAAACTACAGAGGTCAGTGTGGATTTAGTGAGTCATTGTGTATGTGTTATGTATTCTGCAGCAAACTTCTAAGCTACATCATTCTCATTTCTTTCTTGGCAGTTCCTGAGGAAACGAGGAGTAATATCTTGGAACGCTTGTCAGAACACCGGCGAGGCCGTCATGATGAAGCACTAACCTCCATGTATCATGAGCTTGCCTGCATTGCCAGGGTAAGACTGGACTTTTTAATCCAGATAGTCTTAGAGTACTACACTAAGGTCAGGGCCCAATATTCAAAACATCAGACTGACTTTCTTACCTTTTTAGGAGGTGGAACCCTTTGTTTTGGAGCCTGGAAAATTTCTTCTGGCAAAACTGATGGAATCTGATAGAAAAATTGAACTTCTGTTTAAAAAGATTGAGTCTGATTCTACTCTGGAAGGTTTCTCTATTGAAGTAAGGCAATTCATGCTATTGACTTGTCTTTGGTTATTTGTACCTGGTCTGTGTAACATAGCTTCTTATGTCTTGCTTTAGTTTTATGATATGAATGTTTGGGGGGGGGGTGATTGCTTTTTTGTTTTTTGGTGGTTGTTTTTTTTTTGACACTTACTTTTCATTGACATTGAGAGTAAATCCTTCTTGCAGGGTTTGGAAGAACTGTGGAATACCATCCAGCAGGAATCCTTGACCAGAAGGAAGTGGATTAGGGAAATGGATGAATCCCTAAAAAAGGTTGAAAGGAGTCGAGCTGATAAAGTGAGCTGTAGTCTTAATAGCTGTTAATTGAGCATAAGCTTATTATTTGCTTATAATGATGGATGCAGAGCAAAGAGTGGCTTGTTTCTACAGGAGTCGAAGTCTGCCAGGGGTGCTGCTGTGTAGGTGATTACTATCTTTTCACCGATAAATCAGTCTCTCACTTTATACCCACATAATCAGGAGAAGATACCTCTTTTCCAGTTACAAGGTGTTTTTTCTTTCACAGTTATCTGTACTAAAGATGCAGGGAATATGGGAGCTGCTTTTATTTTTCTGCAGGGTTATTTAGGTCAAACTGTCATCAGGTCTAATGCTGTTTTGTTGGGACATACCTATTCTGCAGCTGAGAATGTGCACAGATGTGCCCTAGATAATTTTAGTTTGGGTAGGCACACATGCTACAGTTAGGTAGTATTCAGCCTGACTTTTAAAAGTCATTGGACATCGCTGTAAATGTTTGGATAAATAAATGGATAGTCCATAAGGAAGTCCTTGCTGCTTTGTCCTTGTAGGCAAACAAAAGGTATCTGTTGTACCTGTGTCAGTTTACCCTCTCTTTGTAATGCAGACATGATGAATAGGTCTAACAGTATCACCAGTAACTTTTCTGTTTGATTAGTTATGAAAAATTTCAGAGATGACCACGTTTGCTTAAATTTCATGTCCACTTAAAACAACCACTGGTGGATTCACTATAGATATTTGAAAGGAAGTTGGTTTAATTTCTAAATTCAGATTGCTGCCTGTCTGCAGAGCACTCAGTTATTACAGATGTTAAAAAATCAGTTGAGCAGTAACAAAATAGAGTGTTTTAGTTACTATTTTTATGAATGTTTTAAAAAGTCAGTATTTAAGATGGATATTTTGAGATTCACTTCTCAAGCTGTCTGTCAGCCATTTGACTTCATTTTAATGGAAAAAAATTGTCTTGTTCATATCATTGCTTAACTTGGGAAACTGTCATTTGAGTTAATACAGATTTTTCTTTTTTCTTTTTTTTGTTCTTTATTCTTTTATTGGACAGATAACAGATGTACTGAGGAAGTATACAGTGATACTGGAGGAAATTTCCTTCTTCTTGTCAGCTGATGTTTACAGGTTCATGAATGATGAGGCCATGGTAAACTTTTCATACTCAGAGTCTGTTTTACCTGCGAGAAGATAGCAATCTGAATATTCCCAGAATGCCTTTTTTTCCAACTAAAATTAATGAATTTCTACCTATCGATCACTGCAACATAGGAGAGTTTACTATTTTGCAGGATATTCTTTGTCGTTCATATTCTTTTTCCCTCATTTTACACAGAACAGGCAATATTTTTTTTCATGTTATATGCTGCTTTTATTCCTGTTTTTATTTTTTTAATACATAGATGATTAACAGAGCACTCTTGGCTAATCAGAGGGCAATTGCCAAGCTATTCTTTAATCTAATGAAATCAGAGATGAAGATGGAATTATCACATCGTTTGAAATGGCAAGATAGAGTCAAGGACTGGAAGCTCATCCAAAAGAACCATGTAGTTCACAGTTTCAGGTCAGAAATTTTGCAATTATATTTTGGAGAATGAGTAGCAAAAGTGACTACTGTTCACTTGTGTTTTCTATAAACAGTAGTACTCTATCATTTTTCCATTGTAAAACTAAAAAGCTAAAAGAAATTTGCATTCTTTTTTTACCTGGGATGTGTAAAATATATTTTGTATTTGTATTTCAAACATTAAATTTTCCCAAACAGATACTTACTTACTTCAATGTATTCTTCCATCCTACAGAGAATTTATGGCAAATGAAGAAATACAGAATCCCCCAACTGTGAAAACAGAAATGGAAAATATGATAACGGATCAGATTTTACTTAGTGAAAGAAGACGGGAGCTTTTGCAGCACCTTGGGTATGACAAAAGAGAGAACAGGAACAAAGGAAAATAGAATTATTTCTAGAGTTAATGAGGGAGTTGACTACAAAATGCACTTTGCTTCCTTTCAGTGTGCGACTGTACAATGCAGCAATAAGGCAGGGCCTAAACTTCTTTTATAAAGCTCTTTTTAATGGAAAAATTGTATTTTTGGTTTTCAGTGTACCAGTTACACTAAATAGGGGGTGATTGGGGGCTAGAAATACAGGAACACAAAAGTACATCTTACTAACATTTGAAACATAGTAGAAAGGGGCAGACAAGGATGTGTAGATAAGTAAAAACTGGTGATCTTGTCAAGGCATTATTTCTGTGTTGGAATTTAATTTGTGTAATAAATTACAAAAGAAGTCCTGATAGAAATCTAACACTGCTATGTTTCAACATCCGTCCTGACAACAAGAAGATGGTTTGGGTGTGATGCATTACAATATTTACAGTTTTTCTTTTACAATGTATGTAGCAACAAGATAGATTACAGTTAGTTCCTTGTCAGTAAACAGTGGCCTTGAAAAACAGTAGTCATCTTGTTTTATTTTCATTGCTAATATGGATGTAAATAAAATAAAGCATAGTAGTATGATTTACTGTGATTCATAATGTTATCCTTTAAGAAATGACTGGATTATATTTTAAGGTATCTGATTCCTGTTTCCTATTTCAACAGTGATTTGTTGCCTCCAACACACACAAATGCCGAGGTAAATGAATGGTACAGATCTTTGATGAATATAAACAAAAGTATAGGTAAGTTGGGAAATCATTAAAAC
Organism: Elanus axillaris; assembly: GCA_026212715.1. Taxonomy (NCBI): domain Eukaryota; kingdom Metazoa; phylum Chordata; class Aves; order Accipitriformes; family Accipitridae; genus Elanus; species Elanus axillaris. The sequence goes on along the minus strand of JANZLQ010000055.1, from coordinate 15,855,477 downwards.
AGTCTGGAATTCAATAAATTCTTTCTTTTTTTTTTTTTTTTCCAGGCAGTAATGAGTCAGACGGTTGCTTTGAAAATATATGTTTACTATATTCTTTTTTCCATGTGTTTCTGTGTATCTTCTAAGCTGCTTTGAGCTAGCAAAACAACCAAAATAAGCTGTCTGTTGCATCACCTCCCTTTTGCTAGCACAAGCATTTTTGCATGGTGAGTTCTAGCAGGAACTGACTTGGTTAGAATTAATGTGGGGAAAATAGAAGGTTAATTTTAATGCAGATCAGTTCTCAGTCATACAAAAATACTCATTACCTCTTGGAGAATGAGAGGGGAAGTATTTGAGATGCTTCCTTTCTCTGAGTCCTGTAGTATGCCTTCCCTCTGTGTGTCTACCCTCTTTCTCCAGAGCACATCCGGATGTGTCTTAATGTTGGTAGCCTGTATGGTAGCAAAGAAGTTGCTAGCAATTGTAAACAACTCACTACTTTTAAGCATAACGATAAAAATATTTCTATTAAAACATCTTATTTTATTGGTTGATAGTGTCGTACAAATGTGAAGACACCACTGGGATATATTACCTGTGCTGAGACTCAGCACAGGTCCTCTGTCATGTTTCCATTTCACGCTGCACTGTGAAATACGGAAATCTTTACAATGGTCTGTTTTTCCATATCCTTCAGATACCCACAATGTGCAGTGTATGCTGAAAATACGCATCCAGTATGAGATGGTCCAGCAAAAATGTTTGGCAGAAGTACAGTTATGCAAGGTTAGTCTCATAGCTTTGCAAATTCTTGGAAGGATTGTTGGTAGCAGTACACAATGTGTTGTTACAGTAATAAAAGATTGAGGATCCACCAGACATTGAGATAAGAAGTGAAATTACTTTTTTGCTTCTGTCTTATTCTGTTAGAAAACTTACTGTCCATTTTGTTTCACAGTAGCATGTACATATTTGTATTTATTGTATTTGTACATAAAATGTGTGAAAGCAGTAACAAATGCCAGTAATGAAAGGAGTACTGTCTCACACTTAGGTAGAGGACTCGGGGTCAGAACCCTCAGCTTTTGTGCTGAATCTGTCTTATTTTGGGAAAGAAATTCCACCTCTGTGCCTCAGTTTCTTGCTCTGTGTCCAAATAGAAGTGTACTGCTTGCTACCAGAATGTGAGATCTTGGAGGTTGAATCTTTCTCTGTCCATTCACAAGAAAAGAAGAAACACTAAGCTTAGGTATAAGCCACACAGTATTTTATGTTATATTATGTTCATGTCAATAATTAAGCATTCTTTCCATTTAGAATAACCTGTTGAATCTGAATGTTTGCACAAAAAAAGAGGCTGAAGAACTTGTGAATTCTGAGTTACTTTCATTGACTGAGAAACTACAAAGTCAGTTTGAAGAAGAACTGGAGTGTATGAATGTACGTTTATTACATCTATTTTTATTACTCTGGGAGTAGTCTGTTCTTCCTGCGCTACTGCCTGAAATGCCATATGCATCTTAGGCTATTGATATCATGTTAGAAAGAGGTCCATAGTGTGACTGAACATCTGCCCCACAAATAAAAACAAGTTTGTTGTGATTCAAGGAGTACAGTTCATAACTGTTTGGTTTATATATATAATAGGTTAACAAGAATGAATTGGGTGTAGCTCATCCTGCCTGGAGGCAAAGAAATAGATTTCAGTGATCTCCCAAATTTCTTTTAATCCTATCTTTTATGTTTCTGTACATGAAAATGACTGGGCAGTTGTTTCTAAAATGACAGACAGACTTCGGGGCATATACAGAACATAGTAATTCTGTGCTTTGCAGTATCAGAAGAATAAATGAAAGTTTTGATATCTAAGCTTCTGGAACAAAAATCTGCATTCTTATCCAGTTTACTTGGATTATTTTTTCCTCTCCGAGTAGAAAAGACCATGCTGAATTCTGCTAGCATACTTACAGACAGCCTTTTATCATGTTGTATGCCCACTTATTTATTTCACCTTCCAGCAAATAGTTTAATAATAACCAGTTCACTTAAATGTATTTCTTTAGAGAGACTTCAAGGAGCTGGCTAAACAGAATGAGCAGAATTGTAGAGACTTGTACAGCTATTTTAAGGAGGCAATGGGTCTCTGGGATGTCCATCAGCTCAAACTGTCCCAGCAGGAAGGTGAACTTCAGAAGAAATTAGATGAATGCAGATCGAAACAGGATAACTTAATACAGGTATAAATGTAAAAACAAGGATGTAGTAAGAGGTAAAAAAAGGACTTGTTGATGCAGAGAACCCTCTGGAATTCAAAATACCTGGTATAAAATTTAAAATGTAATCTTTGACATTTATACTGGAATTTCTACAGAGTAGTTTCATTCTGTCAGGTAGGTTGTTTGCTAACTGCTCGATTCACGCTTAATGTACAGTCATATCTTATTCTTGATATGGCAATGGTGATAAAGATTATGTTTTATGTATTAAGTGGCTGCAAGTTTCTGTTACTCATAAGATCTTGTGCAGGTATAGAGTCTTGTTTGTATGTCAAGTTTGCATATTAAGGGTATAACATGCAACCTGGGGTGGCAATGTTGGAGATGTTCATTGTCTATGAAAGATCTTCACAGTAGATGAGTTTTGGTGAGGTAACCTCCCTTCTTGGTGTAGATTATATGTACATAAGTAAATTATTTGAGTCGTAAATAATTATGAAGTATTTTAGTAATTACTAGATAATTTTTACTGGGTTCTTTTTATGTGGCCTTAGGTGATGGAAGCTAATCTGGATGTAATTTTGGATAAAATGAGAACAACAGGCTCTGAAGAAAAGCTGAAGGAATATTTGGAGAATGCCCTTTCTTCTTTAGATGACATTAGAGCTAGGTATGAATTTTGTAGTGCAAACTTAAAAAGTAAAGCGTATTTGAACGTTGGTTGTACGTCTTGTTTATGCTGTAGTGCGAAGGTGTGGAACACCACTGCTTGCTACTTCATGTAAGAACGTAAAATAAAATAATTTCTATTGAACAAGGTTAAGGCAAATAATACTCACATTTTAGAAGTAGGACTAAGAAAGACTGGTATCGTTGAAAAAATATACCACATCAGCATTATTATGTACTATACCATGTCATCCATGCCAATGGGATAATTATTTATTCAGAAGGTAAAAGTAGTAGTTCAGATTCTTGAATCACAGGGATCAGAAAGTAGGTCTGTGCCATCACCTGTGCTCACGATTTGATCTCTTTCAAAGTCACAATGGCTAGAAGTTACTAATAACTTTCAGATAGCCAAAGTATATATATTTTGGTAATCTTTCTGTTACATTTCTCATGATCAGGCATTTGCATCTTTAAAAATCGCATCAAAATTGGCACATACCACTCTCAGATGTAGTGTACCACCAACAAATATAGTACAGTGTTTAGCCTAAAGATTTAATAAGATTGGTCAAAAAGTTAGATTTGAATTTAAAGACATTGTAGTCATATTCCATTTTATTTCTATACATACTTGAGTCTCTTAAACAGTGATCTTAAATTTGACAGGTATGAGACATTCAACCAAGTTCTAATGGATAAAGTAATGGCTTACCCAGAAGCTATTTTGTGGGAATTGCTTTCTTATAGTATATCCATCAGCCAATATTTTAATGTAAAGGAAATCTTCAAACAGGTATAAAGAAAACAAACTTCTGGTTTAAAATCTTACTCTGGTGTATTTTCACTTTGGGGAAAATTTACATTAGCTTTAAAATTTAGATCATGTAAACTAAAGCATTGTTTTGGCCATAGGACTGAAGTCCTTTTGGTAGAAATAGAGGGGGGAAGCACAAAACCTTTCTCTGTCCTACACTTTTAACTCTGTCCTTGTTACAAATTGCATTTCAGCAAATTCACTTGCCTTTTAAACAGAAAACTGCAAGGTAGCAAAATTGCATTAATCAATTTGAGTGTTATAGCTTCTTTAGAAGATAAGTGATCTATTCAAGGCTATCATAACTTATTGAAATAGATATATTTTGAGAAGGAATACAGAATTCTTATAAGCAAGCAAATCCTTATTTTTAAATTGTGTGTGGGTTTTTGTTGTTGTTGTTTTGCTTTTAGAACTTGCAAGGAAAGACAGACTCCACATTTCAAGATCAAGGTAATACCTCAATGGTACAAACAAGTATTTTTGCTTGCTTGTTTTTCAATCTGTATTTATTGGATTGTGATCAGTAAAACTCTGCTTTAACTGGAAAAAACTAGTTAAGGCTTCAGAAGCTGAACATTTGGTGGAGCAGCAAGCTGAGAGCACGGTGCAAGAAACTGAAGGAGAGGAAAAGACGGCCCATTGTCAACAAGAAAATGAAGAAACAAACGCAGCTGAGAATGAGAAGATCTTTGCACAGGAAACTGAAGAAACAGAGGAAAAAGAAGATGGGAAGAGTATTCCTCAGGGAAGTGAAGAAACTGAGCATGCAGAACAGACAGTAAGCTTTACACGGGTAAGTGAACAAGAGAATAAATTTGCAGGTGAAGGTAGTCTTGCACAAAATAATGATGAATAGGAAATCTTTTTGCTGAGTTAAGTCTAAATTCCTTAAAGCAGATTAGATTTAGTTTGTGCACAAAGCACGCAGGAGTCTTTATTGTTTTCATTTATTTATGGGCTATTAGGGCTTTAGAGCCTTTTTACGGGCAAATGGAGTGTATAAAACCGTTTACAAACCATTCCTTTTGTACTGCTTTTACCCTTGTAAAAGCCTTTTGCATAGAACTTTTTATTTAAATCTCTTTCTGTCTTTCATCATAGTATTGTTAACCCACAGTGAATGATTTAAGTTGAATTTGTATCTAAGTATTAGTTTTTCAGGTCTTTGTTCACATGACTTTGTTATCATAACAAAAACGTTTTAAAACATGGATGACTCTCCCTATTGAGACTTGCAAGCATATTCTCTGTATGAGTGTTGTCCAAATTGAGAATAAGAGCATAATTCTTAATATCCTTAGGATTCCTACACTAGCTCGTGCACTGTTAATTCTATGCTTATACCTTTAAGGGTAACAGATTATGATTTCCAGTTGTTTCCTAGGCTATGTTCAAGAGCAGCAAGGCAGAAAGCTCTGAAATGGCCATGGAGACCTTTTCTACTTCTAGTGGAAACTCTTACACAGTTCTTGGAGTTGAAGAGGCAGGAAAGACTGAAATCCCAGAGACTTATTTTACAAAATATGAAAAAAAAGAACCACTTCCTATGTACCTGAAACATGTACTTATCAAAGAAACCACATTTGTAGAGCTGAAGAAACGGTTAGTAGAAAACAGTTTATGTTCTTTCTTTCCCTTTAGGTAATAGACAAATTTCAGCTGTTTGGAAGAAACATTAGACTAAAGATGCAAAAATTATAAATTATTTTTATGTTAATCCTCTTTTTACGTTGATAAAAACAAGAGAAAAATTTTATATTGCTTTCCATCCATAATTCTCGAAGTACCACACAAGCATTTACCTCTTTCAGAACATTCATATTACACAGAAAATTATTTACTGAGGAAACATGTTACAGAAAGGCAGGTAATTTGCCCAAATTCCCTGCAGAGCCATGAAGGTAAAAGGCCTGGTACTCATTAGTATGCAGCCAGCTCAAAAACTCTGCCAGTATTGTGCAAATGGTAATGAAACCATATCTTCCTATAGTCAGAAGTTAAATTCTTAGAATTAATATATTTAATAAATTCTTATTTATTACTTACTGTTCCTCACTGTAGTATTTCTTTTTCAAACAATAGGATTCGCCTCTGCTTTTTTGAACATTTGGAGGAATGGTTTGCAGAGTCCTTGCCCAACTCATGTGCCTTTGTAGCTGCCAAGAAAGAGGAGCTGAATTCAGAACTTCAGCTGTGTCTTCATTTGCATCAGCAAAGGCAGGAGAATATAGAGACACATATCTACAATGTTAGAGCTGGTACTGACTTTTTTTTACTCTGAGCATTGCATGTCTTCATTTAGAGGTGATCATAAGTGGAACAAAATGTGTTTCAGTGTCAGTTGACTCAGTAGTAGAGGACAATAGGAAGCAGTTGAGTGTCTACTAATTCCTAGTATAATATGTTACTCATATATTTTTAAAAAGATGTTTCTTTTCTATAGCTCATACTGGTTTGTGCTATGTTATGTTTGTAAAAATTACCAACAGTGCCTTGATCAATGACTTGATTGTGAAGGATGTAGAACATTCAGTTTCTTTTGTCAATATTTGTGAATCCTCATTCTCCTTGGAGTTATTTAACAAGAGTTTGCAGTGTACAAAAAATAATTTTTAAAGTGTTGGAGAAAAAGAGTTGGCAAGTGTTGGGAGAGATTAAATGACAGGGCTTGGCTTCTGAATACAGGAGAGAAAGGATTTAGCTGTAGGAAATATCACTGAGCTACAGATTGGGCACTAATCAGAACTCTTCTTGTATGAGAAATGTTAGGTTTTTCTGCTGGAAAAAAAATTATTTAAGACAGGGTTGTTGGTCTTTTACATATACATAAAAATTCTCTTTTGGGAGAACAGGAAAATAATTTTTCAATTCCACTTCTTCCTGCAAAGAGGACAGGTGCCTTTTCTGGCAGTTTTTGTGAGGTTTATCGTCTGGCTCTTGATTTATCAAACTGTCATTCTAGAAGCGAGACCAAAAATGTTGTTTCCCCC
>JANZLQ010000055.1:15836040-15848700 GCA_026212715.1 Elanus axillaris | reverse complement strand
AAAAATGTGTTTGCCCCCCCCCCCCCCCCCCCCCAAAAAAAAATAGGGAGAAGTGTATTTTCCATTAAAAAAAAAACAAACCAAAACTCTTTACCTTAACTTCTGTTACAAGACTGAGAACAGAGAAATAATGGAGATGTCAGCAGTTGACCAAAAATAAAGGGAAAAGAGGGCTTAGTACAAACAAAAGACATTTGTGGTTTGAATGGGTTAGGAGGTGCCAGGGATATATGTTAAACACAGGAGAAAAGCCAAAGAAACAGAATCAGATGTATTTTATTTGTATGTTTTAGTCACTCTGAGATCTGGCTCAATTTATTTTACCACTGCTTCTGACAATAGGTTGGCTGGTGGTTGTGATAGTCCACAGTAGAGAGGGAGTCATGACTGTGTTGTGAAACTTCTTTTCTTGTCAGTGGAACTGTTACTTCACAAAGAGTGTCTAGAGTGCCACTGTGCTGGGGTGGTGGAAGCTTTGAAAAAGGAGAGAGCTGAGTTTCTCAGATTTTGTGATCAGCAAAATAACATCAGCAAAAACCTACATTTGCGAATCCGTGACATAGAATCTGTCTTCCTCAATGCTCCTATGACTGAGAAGTAAGTGTTCCACAGGTGTTGCTGGCTACAGGCTTCCATAGTTAAATACTCCTGATTGCTGTCTGAGATGTCCCCAGTTTGCATTCTGAATCTGTTTTATATGTCATTACTCTTCAGTAAGGACTGCTTCATGAAACTTTAAAAATTGTAAAGAATTTTTGTTTCCTTTCTCACTCCCTGAAGAAATTAAAGTCAGTACTGAATGGATGACAATTTTCATATATTTTCATTGTGATGGCAGTCATAAAGTAGAAAATGTGTTTCATCTGTTTAGATTTAATCCAGTTTACTGAACCTGCACAGTAATAGCAATTGACTAATTGGTTTTGAAGGATACTCTTCAAAAGCATCAACTGCTTGCTGATATCTTCCAAGTGTTCATCAGAACAATCACAGTTCAGTGAGTTGCTTTCAGAATAGTAAAACACTCTTGAGTTCTCAGATTTTGTTCATGTCTTTATGGCCAGCAGTGTCTTAATCATAATGTGTGCTCCTCTTTCTATATGTTTTCCCTGTCTTTTATTATTTGCTGTTAGGTTAGTTTCTTTCAGCAACAATCTGCACTCAGAGCTACATAATCATCTGGAAGTGATCCAGGTTTCCCTGAGGAGTTACCGGAACTATTTGGAGGAAGCTTTAGGAAAATTAAGGGATTCAAATGTGGATTTTCTCAAAGCTTGCAGGTATAGAGATTTCATTGGAGTGCTGTTTGTAAATAGTTACCTATTTCTGGGCATCAGTGTCTGTTGCACTGTCAGAACAGTAAAATTAAAGTTTATTTTGTTATTCATCTAGTTTGCTATTTAAAAACCAATTTTATTTTGTTAAGCCACAATTATTACACTGTTTTCATCAAATTTGTGTTATATCAATGTTTTAGGGCTGCTTAGCTAAAATAGTCTTTGAGAAAAGGAAGACTCATAGCCAACTGCTTTTACTCTGCTGGTTGCTTTCAGATTATTTTTGGAGGGAGGTAACTTCTCTCCTCAGGAGGTAAAGTCTTTCAGCAAGCGTCTTCAGGAAGAAAGTAAGCGTATTGACTCTTTTGAAAGTTTAATCAAGAAAGATATAGAGAAAATGCAATCAAGCTGCTTGGAGCAGGTGCGCAGAGTTTCATTCTTTCATATATGATGTGATTTATAGTCAGCCTGCTCCCAGATTAGGACTGTAAGACTGTTCTGTCTGGCAACTACATGATGGAAAAAATAAGTAGAAATGGTGAGTTCTACGATTTAAGTTTTAAAAAATGAAAATTGATTAGCTCTGTCTCTTGTTTCTGGCATTCTTAAAGGCTACTGAACTTATCAACCAGTCTGAAACAAAGTTTCATTGTCTCTTTATGAATCGAGTCTTTGTGGAGAAGATCCAACGATTTTTGACAAATCTACAAGTGCAAATCAAATCAGAGGTACAAACAGAAACATTAGAGTTTTTTTTAAATGAATTATAATCTTTTATCTTTTACACCGTTGAAGAGATTTTTGGCTGAATTCAGAGTGGACAAACGTTAATTGACAAACATTAATTGACTTTTTATATTCATTCAAAACCTGTTCTTTGTCATTATCAGCTTAAAACTATATTTTTACTAATGCTGCAGCTATGCCGGAACACTATGGTCTTGCAGCCATTGAGTATATTCATCTGAATAGACCAGATTTTTTGTGTGGTACAGTAAAGGAGGACATGAAGTGTTGCTTTTGTGAATTATTGTTTTCAGCTTCTCCTCTGAGTACTAGTGATTGTTTTTGCCAGTGAGTCTAGTGGCTTCAAAGTGGAGCCTCTGAAAATCCCTTGAATGGGATTTCACTTCACCAATATCTGCTTCTGCTTTAGGTAGCAAGTTCCAATTTGCAAGCAGTGACATTAAACTCTTATCTGGAGAAGCTCCACCAGAAGATAGATGCTTGTGCTCATCCTACTGCAGAAAAAGAAGTAAGTTCTCATCAGCACAAAATAGTACTTAATTTGACTTGGTATTAATTTGACTTATGGTGCATGTTTGTATAATGTATAAACTAATATTTTTGAGGTAGACATGTTTATACACATTTTGGAGGTGGGTGGAAAGAGTACTTTACCACAGAATTTTTGCTCAGGAAAGTCCTGTACCTGTTTTCCAAACAAAAACCTCAGCCTCTATACAATCTTATTACTTCCATGTATGTGTAAATAAAATGGTGACAGAACAGAGTCAAATGATGTTGTATGCAACAGTCAGCATATTTGAAAAGTCTGAAATAGCTAGTTAGTAAATATAATCTGTATTATCATATCTTTCAGGCTTTGACTTCTGAAGAGTTGTATGATTTTACCGTAGTCGTGTTGAAAGAACTGAAAAAAAGGAGCCGCTATCTCGACTGCTTGCTACTAAAAGCTAGTAAAAGCCTGCATGATAATGTAAGATCGCATTTAACTTCTCTATATTTTATTTAATATCGAGTGAATTTTTCTGTGTATATGTGTTAAAGGTTTTTCAGAATCTGTGCTTTGACTCTTCAAATGAAGAAAGATGCTGCATTATGCCAAGCTGTCCAAGGCATTGTAATATTAGGTCAGTTTTTTTAAGAGGCTGAGTAAATCAGTCACTACTGAGTTTACTAAATGCTTAGCATCACAATAGGTTGCTCAGTTCTTCGCAAAAGTTTATTTTCAGAGCGTAGCTCTATTCATAGATATGTATTTCAGGGGTTTCTTTCAATAATTAAAAAAAATAAAAATTCAAATGTGCCTGAAGAGTTTTGGTTTTTTCTTTTGTTTTGGTTTTTTTTTATCAAGGGGTATTTTTTTTTCCCCTTCCTTGTCTGGAAAGTCTGTCTTCATTTTGTAATCTACAGTGGATCATTGTTTTAAGGGTATATACTTAAATACTGCTTATGATAATTATGAGAATCTACTCTTAACTATTTTAAGTGTCTCAGCATTGTATAGCTGTAACAACTTTACTACTAGAATTATAAAAAAACTTTCTTTCAGCCTGTGAAGGAAAATAGTGTATGTTTGGAAGATCTGCTTTAGTAATCAGTACCTACATGTAATGGTTTCACTAACCGCCTGCTACAGTCAACAGGGTTTCTTTTTTCTTCCAATTTCAGGAGGACTTTACCCCTCTTGCAACGGATGTTACGTTACAAGGTCCAATTGCTGTTGCCATTCAAACGGAGTGTCTCAGAGATGAGAATAAAATGTTGGTGATGGGGCTAGATCCTGTCAAATTTCCTTTGTTAAATCCAAGCAGAATGGGAAAGTCTGCAGTTGATGATTTATCAATAAGCGTTATAAAAAATTTACTTGAGTAAGTACTTGTTTGCCTAAAGGTAATTTTCTGTCATTGTCTTTATTTATGTTTTCTTTGCTATATATATCTCTTTTCTTCATGAGGCTCACAATAACACTGCAAGGGGCTTCACTACAGTATTTTTAAAATTTATATTCCAGAAGCATATAAAGGTTTTCCTGAATTTCTGTTTTGTAGTTTATCTTTGTATATACAGAACTATTGAATATATTGTTTGTACTACATACTTTCTGATCAGTCTAGCTTTAAAAATCAGTCTAGCTGAGACTCCTTTCTTTTTATGAGCTATTTCTAATAGCCAAAAATACCCCATTGTGAATAATCTAGTTTATAGCACTATGATAAATTTTAGGTATTAAATTTTTGTCTTCTAGAGCCTTATTTTAGTTAAAAGGTGATTAGATGCTACATAGTTGAATGAACATACAAAATTTGAAATGAACAGTATGACAAACGTATGATTTGCAAATAAATTTTTAATACAGTTCTGCTTGTAGAAATTCCAAAATTCCAGTTAAACAATTAGTCGGTCCCATGAAAGTACTTATATTTGCACTGTCCGTTGCAAAAGTAATCCTATCTGTTAATGTTACCTCAGAAATGTAACTGCACTTTAGTATATGGTAGGGATAGAGAACTTACATAGTTCTCCATATAATATAGTATATACTATAAAATAGCAGGGTATTCAATAACCGCTTAGGTCTTTTTTTGTTTCAGAATTCAGCCATCCAGAAAATCTTCAGGCCTAAATCGGGAGAGAAGTGATCACTCACATTCATTAGGACCAGGTATACCAGCATTTCTTTTAATATATTACGTTCATCTAAATTATAGTTCCTAGCATATCACTGAGCAGGTCTAGCATGTTCCAGACCAGTGGCTTACATGCTAGCTCTAAGGGAGTTGTGCATCCCAACTTTTTTCTTGGATAACTTTACCTGGCAATAAGAAGATTTTTGGCTCTTAACCAATGAAAGCTGCAGAATGAGATAATAATTTTGTGAAGAGTACCCATATTTGTGATAGCAAAAGGGAAAAGGGGTGGAGAAAAGAATTAGAAGAGAAGTCATGAAAATATGTAGGGGATCAGGGATCCTTCTCACAGAGTATTATCATTCACTCAAAGGTGAGTGCAAAGGTAATCCCAAAAGCTCCCTACCTAGCGTTCCCATTTCCTCATCTCTCTTCTCTAGAGCTTGACTCCTCCAGCCACTTCCAAAGGTATCATCTCTCTTCCACATTCCTAAGTCCTCATCACAGCCAAGACTATGAATGTAGCCCATTCATTCTCCTTCTTATTCCCTGCCTTAATGTTGTTTTAAATCTCTTCCCATCTACCACGTATTTTCTATGACATTCCCATTACTCATGTGCCAATGCACAACCTTTATGGCTGTTGCCACTGCTGGATTACTTCAGTTCTGTCAGAAATTATTGTTGCCATAGCTGTCCCCTTAATGTTTTAAGGAAACATTATAGAAATGAGAACACAAAGCATATAACCATATAAGAAAGACTTCAGTTGGCATTTATACAATGTTCTTCATCTTTCCTTGTTAAATATAAAGCAATTCTTCCCATATCAAAGAAGAATGCTCATTTAAAAGCATCTGATGAAGGTCCTCAGATCTCTGCTGCTTATAGCCGTGCAGGTCAGACCACCAAGAAGTCATCTTTTAACAAAAAGTTGCCAAAAGGAAGGTAAGACCCATGAGAGGAGGAATTCCACTTATAATATTCTGATGCAGAAATTTACCTAACCTTTGTCCACTGCCTGTTCTTTGAAAAATTCTTAACGTTTATTTATATTAGCCTTCTTTCCCTCTATGCTTATCATTTGGGATCTCTTCCCTGTTTATGTCATCATGATCAGCTCGGTATTTTTTTTTTTTCCAGATTTTGGCTGGAAAAACATTCTTTTTCATCTGCTGTTTTTTTGTGTTTTGGAGTTGTTGAAATATAAACTAACCCCACTCAAATCAATATGGCTTAATTTTCAGGTCTGGTGTCTACATAGTATGTCTTCAGTTTAGTCCATACATAGATGATATGAGCTACTGTAATAGTGAAAATAACAAGAGTTTTGAAGAGCTGTTGAGGAGACAATCCTGAGAATTTTTTTCCATCAAAAAATTCTTTTCATACAATACTAGCATTACAGTTACATTTTTCCCAATTTTTCTTCAGTTTCATATCCATCATGTGACTGACTAGCTCAAATAATAAGCCAGAGAAGGAAAGTACTTGTGGATAGTTTCAAATTAATGTTTTGCCTCCCTAGGATACAGAAATACACCAGACGAGACCTCAGTGACAAGAGATTCCAGATATTTGGAGAGAAGCCTCCAGAATCTGAGTAAGTAATGTATATTTGCAGAAATAGAAGTTAATCTGCAAAAAGCCCTACCTATCTATTTATCCATCTATTTATTTATAATCATGAACTATAGAGTTCACCATTGAATTTTGAGGTATTTAACCTTGATATTTATGGGTTCAAGTGTTTAATGTCTGAAATGTGTGGCTTCATTGGAGCCCCTTTTGAACATTTACAAAAAATGGGCTTGAAAATATAAAATACCCTGTCTTTCAGTTATTTTCATGTCTAAGAAGATCAATAAATTTTACACACTACATTCTTGTGCTCAATATTACATGTATATGAATAAACAAGGAACAAACTGTTTAGGAGGTGATTTTTAAATGGTTCCATTGTCCTCTGAGAAAATGATAATATTTTTTCTTCATAGTTGTACTATATAGAATGGAGATATTTCATATGTGCCATGCAAAATTATTAAAATTAATGCCCAAGATGTTTAAGTGCTTGGGAATTTTGTTCTACATTGTGTTTCAAAATACTTCCAGGAAACAGCTAGACCCACCTTCAAATGGTTTTGGTTTATCTAAAGTGCATGGTAAGCTCATAAGGTAGGTTTTCAGCACAGGAAGTCGGCTAAGATTGCTTTTTTGTTACAGTGACATGGAGGTGTTCTCCAGTAAGAATTTACAATAGCTCAGAGTCCTTGCTTTTTCTAAAGAGAATCTGTACTAATGGGGTTGAAGGTTCTTAGGCTTTCTGAATATTTGTTTGTGTATGCTCTGAAAAATGTATTGAAATAAACCTGAACAAAATATTTGAAAAAACGTAAGTATTGCCAGTGTGATCATTTTACAGCATGATTGTCTGGTTTTTAAAGTTTTATTTATTTTGTTTGTTTTCAGTACCTTTAAAGGGATTATTATGAATATTCTCTGGACAGGTAATAACAGCTTGCTCTGCCTTGCTGAGGTAAGAAAACCCAGTGGTTTTCAGTTACTTTTGTTTTCATAGGTCTACTCCTGTGTCAGCTAAATAAGTTGGTTCTTTACAATGTTTGGATGGACATCCAAAAATTTTCCTTTCTTCACCAGTGCATCTAATTTTTAAACAGTATTTGACAGAGTGTATCTTTAACCCCAGGTTTCTTTATAAATATTAACTAAACATTTCAGAATCAGAGGAAGAAACCTGGTCTCAAATAAGAGGGTGGTTGGTAGCCTTATGTATCCCCACTACTGTTATATGCCTAGATGTGACTTGTTTAAATGTGTTATCAACAACTTTTCTGTTTCGTCTCTACCTCCTGAAGGAGTTCTACCAAAAAGAGAAGCCTCAAATCACAATGCTTGAAGATCTGCCAGAGACATTTGAACGTTGTGCAGAAGTGCTCAGACAGAATCTATTGTCATACCAAAGGCAGACAGATGATTACTACAATTCCTGTCTTACAGGTAAACTCATTCAGTTAAGACTTCAGATTTCTTTTGTATGTAATTTTTCAGTTATGTGAACTGAAAATTGCAGTGATGGAGAAATATGTAGCTTTCTTAATCCATCACACTCAGTGGAAAAAGTCCAGTTGATTTTACTGGAAATTGGGCCAATATTCTTTTTTATATATTATCAGCTACCAAAAGCATGGCAGAAGAATTTGAATAAGTTGAAAGACCTGTACAAGGTCCTAACAAGTGTATGTTTCTCAAAGCATTGGACCTAGAAAAAGGAATGGCAGGGACAGAATCCGGGTTTTTTGACCCTTGCAGTGTCATTCAGCTTGGCTAAGTGGTTTGTTTGGTTTTTTTCCTTGCTATGAGTAATTGTGTGTCACATACACATGCTGTCTTTTCCAAAAAGAATTTCAGGATCAGCTGAAGTTGTTTGAGAAGGAGCTCCCTTATGTCTCCCAGTTGGTGGTTGAAAGTCTTTTAAAAGAACATGAGCAGAAGCTCAGCTATTCCACAGGTCAGATTCGGCACCTCTTCAATAAACAGCTGGAAGACTGGGAGAATGAGAAGGTATGTATCATGGACATGATGGAATGCTTCCAGTGTAAGCAATGCTAAATGCATTGGATTATAAAATTTTCTTTTTATTAATCTCACTGTTTGCTTAATCACTCACTGTTGAGCTAGCCACAGATTTCGTTTCTGTGTTTGCAGTTAGTCTGTGTAGTTCTACTGGAAGCTTTGTATTTCTAGTAACTCAGTCCCTTCTTTCACTGCTTCCAGCACTGGGCTGCCTCTTTATAATCTTATATGGCTCTGCCTGTCATCTTACACTTAAATTGTAAACTCTTTAAGGGCTGTGACGTTGTGGTACCGCTATACAGCTCATACTGTATGGGTGCGCTCATTGATAGGTGCGCTCATTGATAGGTACTATGACTTATGGATAATGAAATATCATTATATACTATCTTTCAAAAAAGAGGTATATTTTGTCCAGTAATACCAGAACTGATAACAGAATCATAATGGAGATTATGCAGAAAATGTTATAGAGTATTATCTTGAGATTTTGTCTCTCTGAGTGTTACGTTAAATTCAGGAAAAAATACAAATACAAAGATACAAAAAATATCTTGTTTACCACTTGGTAGGAGAGATTATAATTTGTTGAAAACAGACCAAGATGAGATCAGAGACCCTGTTCTCCAGCAGATAGGCAATTTGGTATACACTGCTCTACAAGGTTTGTCTCTAGACAGGCAAGGAATAGACTAAATTGTCTTTCTGAATACTTTTATATAAAATGTGTGGGTTTTACTTCTTCCTTATTATGACTCAATTGCACAAACTTTACTGAAGATGTTTCTTTCTTATGTATTTACTTAAAGACTGTGCATAAGAATCAATTACATCCCTCCCTGGGACACCCAGACAACTTACTTCAGCTGGACGCTTTGTGCCAAGAGGAAATAAAAAGGCAAAAAGACCAAGCTGATGGTATTCACCTCAATACACAGATGCTGCAGGTAATTGTAAAGCCATTGCTTAATATGAACTTAGATGTTGCATCTGGAAAGGACGGTACCTCTTAGATACATTTTTCCTCCCCATCAAAAGTAAACTGGAAAATGTTTTCAGTTTTAGGCAATCCTGTTCATACATCTTTTAAATTTTAAGTTACGTATTATCAGCATTAGATCAATATATACATAAATGCGTATGCACATGTGCACGTGCATAAATTTATTGTGGAACTAACTGGTCTTTTCTGTCACTCATAGAACATACTGAGGAAGAGATGACTTAGATCTTAATGGTAGAATTATTGGATGTAAGTCTAAATTGGGAGCAACAGGGACATCCTCTGGTTACTTATATTACTTGCAGCCAACAGACGCCTGGAAGGGTTTCTTCTGTGTGCGTTTCATTAGTGCAGATAATTGACATTTTTCTACAGAAGATTAAGAACTGAAATAAGCAGAATTTCACAGGAGAGGTTCAGGAATCATAATGCTTTTCCTGCTCCATCCTCTAGGCTTATTGAAAGTCAGTTTCCCAGCATTAAAACTCTTTGTTTATTTCTCTCAGGCCACTTACTCAAAATTCTACACTGTCTGCAGAGTATATATATTTTTAGTTCCAAAGTAATATCTCCTCCTCTTAGCTCTGCACACACAGAGAAACACACACACCCTGTTTTAGAGTAATACCTGGCCAAAGCACCTCCACCCAAAGTACCCAAATTCAAAAATGGCCTTTCCTGTGGGCAGAAGGATACATTAACTGATAGCTGGTTTTATCAGGTTTAGGTACTTAACCCAAATAATACAACTGCTGGGAACCTATACACAGAACTCTCTAGTTTTTTTGTACTTTACTTTAGGTAATCAGGTAGTGTTAAGAATACTGCATAGAGGCACTTCTAGGCCCTTTTATGTGCAACTTAGAGCCTTAAGTTTGTTATCTGCAGCTGCTGCAAAATGTCAGGGTTGGATACTCGTGTAGTTCCTTTGGAGCTAAACTAAAAGGAGGGGAGATCAAATTATCGAAGGAATTCCTCTCACTTGTCTCCAATGTCCCAACAGGACTGTGCTGCGGAGTGTGCTCAGAACTTTGTTTCTGCACTAGCTGCCTTCACCGAAAAGCTGCTTCTGGAATTAGATGAAAGTATCACTATTGATGATGTACAAGTAGCAAGTAAGTAAAGGACAGATTGCTTGTTCAGGCCTCCGCTTCCCTCTCAAAGATTGCAGCAGACTTTCCCTAGGAAGAAAAGACTTTTATATGCTATAGTACTTTAAATGGAAAGATTTGTATGATCAAGCATTCAAAGCTATTTCTTAAAAGTGAAGAGCACCTAGCTGCTTATAGTTACTTCAAAACAATGGCGTTACTGCCATTGTTTTGTTGCTGCTGAGTATATCTTCTATTATCTCCCAGAAATTGAAATGCCAAGACAGGAGACATCCACTTTAATCCGTCGTAAACAAGCCGGACTTCCTCTAGAAATCTCTGAAGTTAAACAGTTAATTGAACGTGGGAGCAGGTAATATTTGAAGACACTAAACACTGTTCCATGTAATTTCTCTATACTGGTGTCAGGCACTGTCCTCATAGATTTGGTTTTTTCTGCACTTGTTGAAACTGCTGAATACTATGCTCACCTTTAGTCATGTAATTTAACTAGTTGTGGGGCAGTTTGGGTGGGTAATGATTTTAAAGAAAGAATAGCAATGGATCCAAATAAAAGTGACTTATGTATTTTATTGTAAAGCAATAAAATTTCAATATTATTGCTATGCCACTTTGCTAGCCACTATTTATCAATTCAGCACTTTCAGATCTATGATTTTCACTCAGAAGATATGAATTCTATCTACTGTGCAGAGATCCTGAAGTTTTAAAAAAGGTGGTTATACTAAATAAGGTAGTTTTTAGCATAAACCTTTTGTGAAGATTAAAAATTAATTAGCCTTTTGCACTTTAAGTACAAGTAACATGAATTATTATGATCTGCTCTCTTTTTTAAATTTCTCCCTCATGTTTTTTGTTTGTTTGCTTGGTTGGTTTGGTTTTTTAAAGGACTTGGCCAGGAATACCCATGACTACTCTTACAGACAATTCAGACTATATTCTTTGCAGAGAAACCCCAACAGTTACAATAGCTAAGACTACACTGGGCCACGTAGCAGCAGTAGAAGCAAGAGATGCTGTGTATAAGGTTGGTCTGTGGGAGAGGACTGTGAGTGGGGCTGCTACTGTTGTTGGGTTTGTGTTTTTAAGAAGAAAATTATAGCTATGTATAAGTTTTTAATATACACATTGTTTTCAGATCTTAAAGCCATATTAACCTTATGTAGAAATCCCCTCTTGTGTCAGTTTCTTTGTGATGTTGTCAAAAGCAGACAGAGCTGGTTTCTCAGGGAGCCCTCTCATTCAGACACAAGAGAGAATTGTTCAGCAGAGAAGCACAGATGGTGTCAGAAACAGGACATTTCGTGCATTTCAGGAGCATCACAATTTGAAAAGTAGCTGCTGCCACAGTACCATTTCAATACAGCTTGCTTTCCACTCACCTTTCTTTCTAAAGCCTACAACTCTAGGCTTAGATCATGAAGGCAGATTATTCCATACAAGTTGAAGGGCTGTAATATATTTCATATATACCTTACATCCTGAACTGTCACAGATCATTGTTTCCACCATAAAAATGATGACTCTTTCTTCACTAAGTCTGCTAGAAGAATGAACACATTCCAGACAACTCTGAGACTCTTGACTTGCACTGGTGATAGTTTGTGAAACAGTACTGTTCAGTAATTAGGAGAATATTCTTATGTTAAATCATTTGGAAGTAAATGGTCCGTGTTTATGCATCTGTCGTGGAAGTAATTGTACTCCAAGTGAACTGAATTAATTTTTTAAAAACTTACATTTTTAATAGGGAAATGTAAAATACGCTGTTGCCAATGTCAAATGCCGTCAAAACCATAAATTTGCATGAGTGTTTTATGTATCTAGTTACGTACCTATGCACCTGGTTACAGTACAGTTTTGAAGTGAACATAGGTTGTCAGCAGGGTGTGGTACAGTAAATGCATGCCACAGAAATGTTTTCCTGAATGTATGTTGCATTAATGTCATGGTTTAACCCCAGCCAGCAACTAAGCATCAGGCAGCTGTCCACTCACTCCCCCCCACCCAGTGAGATGGGGGAGAAAATTAGGAAAAGAAGTAAAAGCTTGTGGTTTAATAGAACGGTTTAATAGAACAGAAAAGAAGAAACTGATAACGATAACACTAATAAAATGACAATAGTAATAATAAAGGGATTGGAATGTACAAATGATGCACAGTGCAATTGCTCACCACCCGCCAATTGACACCCAGTAGTCCCCCAGCGGCGATCCCCCACCCCCACTCCCCCCAGTTTATATACAGCCTGTGACATCCCATGGTATGGAATACCCCGTTGGCCAGTTTGGGTCAGC
>JANZLQ010000055.1:15821023-15835940 GCA_026212715.1 Elanus axillaris | reverse complement strand
TCATACTGAACTCAAAACATAGCACTGTACCAGCTACTAGGAAGACAATTAACTCTATCCCAGCTGAAACCAGGACTATTAAAAATATAGTATTTTATATTTTGGAGCATGGATTCTTTAATAAAGGTGCCTTGAGGTTTTCATGATAGTCTACAAGTTTCTGTTCAGGTGAAATACCTTTTTAGCAGCTTTGTAATAGTTCAGTTCATACTCATGGTTTAGGAAGTTCCAGCAAGAGCCAGAGTGGATTCTGTGTTTGAGATGCATGCTTTCCTCTGTGTTCTCTAGAGAAGGCAGCTCTTCAATCTCAGGAGCTAATGGAATTGAGATGAACATACTGCATTTTTAGAAAAATTTAAATATTGCTGATAACTTAGTTTCAGAAGTCTTTAAAAGGAACACAGAAGGAAGATGGTGAATAATTCATTTTTCGTATAGTTCTATTGTCAAAGGCAGAAAATAAGTGGCCTGTGTCCAGTGTTCTAACACAGTGGATCAGGACCTGGATTTAGGCAGTGTAAAATTATATTTCATCACTGCCAATTTTGTCCTTTGTTATTGTTGTTCATACAGAAATACAAATGTAAACTTGAGCAGCAGTTTGCCCAGATCAAGGAAGAAAGTACAGCTCAGCTGCTGACAATTCAGCGTTGGGAAGATTGGTGGAAACGATCCATCCAGAAGATTAAGCAACTGTATACATGACATCAGTCAAATCTTGCTGATATCCTTCTGATCGTTGTTGGTGTACTGACAAGTTTGTACTAACATCAGTGATGTTACAGATTTAGTCCAACAGAATTTTCTTTTTTTTAATTTTATTTATGTTGCACTGAGCAAGTGCAATGGTGAAAGGAACTATTTTTTGCATCTTGAAATAAAAAATCTGACGAATGTGCTATAAATGAAATGTACACTCTGTGTAGTGCTTCCTAGTCAGATCTCAGCCACAGTAAAGTTAACTCGTTGTGGTGCTAGCTGTAATATGAGAATCTGAAAAGCTAGAAGCCCAAGCAGTGGATTTGTACTGAAGTTCATGTTCAAGACTCAGGCGTGATTGAATATGTCTGTGTCATGGTGCAGTCTGAGTTTATAATACTCAAAGGCAGCCTGGTTTAATAACGGAGTCCAGCAAGGAAACTTTTTCTTCGGCACAGATGAAGCCCTTCCAACGGATATCCTCTCTTTCTTCACATTCTGAACAACACTGTACTCACAGCTTGCTACTTCAGTTCTAGAAATCTAAAATACAGGTTTATAAATCTGAAATAGTTGGTCTGGAAAGAACATTTTCCATGGAACGGTCTACAAGTGAGGTATTCATCTGTAATCCAGAATGCTTTCCAAGGCAGGGCTGGAAAATAATGTACTGCTTTGTCCTGGGAGGTCAAGCAAGTTCATTTAGGAGTAATATAGCTACTTTCAACCATATCACTTTTAAAAAACTCTCTGAACAAATTTGAGGAACCTGAGTAACTATTAAAAACACTTTAGCTGTTTTTTGTGTTTGTTAGGAGATTGTCATTAGCTGCAACCACATCTATTTCATTTTTGTTCGCATTCATTGTGAACCCTACAGTTGTAAATGAGATGAGGACAAATATCATAAATGTCAATGAGATGGTTTTAGATGCAAGGAGATGTTCAGAATTCATCTGGCTCCAGAGTTCTTGGAGATTTGCAACACAGAAACTGAAGCAAAGGCAGAATGCATCAGCTGTGCTCCTAATGATGCAATATTTCAAAATTGGTGTATTACTTTTCCTGAGGGATTAGATGTTTACTCTGTAAAGACACATGGAAGTATACTGTGCCTATTGCAATAGCTGAAACTGCACTAAAATAACCAGAACACCAATGTCATTTTTTATTCTGTGTTAATTTTACTATTCAATTTGAGGATAACTTTTATTCTCCTTTCTTGTATCTGTTCATTATCCTCTGTCCTTCCCCATCACGCAATTTCTATGCTTTCAGTCTCTGTATGCCAGCACATGAGGATGGTCAGGTGCAGAAGAATCCCCAGGAGACTATCTGCAAAGTGGTACTGTCATATGTTTTCATTTATGCTTTGGGAGAAAATTTTGAGAGGATGTTTATGAAATTGGAAAGTGGTATCAAGCTGGGTGGAGCTGCAAGCACCACGGGAAAAAGAATTCAATCAAGGCTTGATGTTTTAGAAAACCAAAGAGCCTGAAAATGGAGTATAATTCCATAAAGTCAAGTACAAGGCTTTATGTGTCATAGACCTGGCTAGGAGATGTTCTGTAGAAAATGTGTCGATTACATTTGGTCACAGGCTGAATGTCATCACCAGTGCTGTGTTCTTGCAAAGTAGGCAAGTGTTATATAGGAATGTAAGAAATGTCACAGCATTTTAGTTTTGTGGTGTAATCCTGCTTTACTCAATACTGGTGAGGGCTCAGCAGAAGTAGTTGGTTTTGGTTTGGCTCTAGATTACATAAGAATGGACTGATTAGAGAGAGTTCAAACAGAATTGACAGAAATAACCATGGGTCTCAAAGTTAACAGTCTACAAAGAAAGACTGAAGGAGTTGTGGCAGTTGAGCTCACAGAATAGAAGAGGGAAGGAGACATCATAGCCTTCAGGTATGTAAAGAGAGTCTCCAGGTGCATGGTCACTGTCATAAAAAGGCACAGACCTAAAATGCAGCAAGCGAAATCCCGGTTTGAACTCCCCTCTACACACTTGTCCATAGTGCATGTGCCGGAGGCATCAAGCACAAGGTCAGATACATGGCACTGAAAAATCCTGGCATCAGTCTAGCAGGTCTCATTACAGAATTAGCACAGGAATTAGATAAAACTGGTCAAAGCATAGAGTAACTACTAAAGGGGAAAGGCTGTTTGCAAATCCTTCTACATCTGTGGATCTGCAGCATTTTTAGGCAAGAATCCAGAACTGCTGAGTATGAATCTGTGAAGGTTTTAAATGTTGGAAGGTTTTGAGAGATATATATATTTAGGTTGTTTTTTTGTTTGGTGGTTTTTTAAAGTAGGATTTTGTGATGCTTCTTCGTGAAAGCTGATTAGATTGGTTGACAGGAGAGTGAGGAAGAAGCACCAGAGAGGATTTCTGTGTGTCGTCATAAAGCAAATTAAAGAACTTTTTGCTGTCTGTATTTTTATAACCAAAGAAATTAAAGTGGGAAAATTGCCACTGTCTTTTCAGATCTATTGGCACTATTGTATGCCTTACCAAAGGCCAGGACAGAAAAGATTTCTGTGATGTTTACTTCAGCCTTCCCAAAAAGAATTGCCCTCTACCAGTTCTTCCCGCTAACATCAATGCTACTGACTGTCTATAAATAGGAGTTTGACAAACAGGCCCTTTTTTTTTTTTCCCCCAGGCTCAAGTCACATGTTAGAACGTGCTTTCCTCTAACTCGAGACTGCATTACAGTCCCTACAGCAGCAGCCTGGAAAGCTTGCTTTGCTGGAGAGCACTTTATGTGGATGCAGAAGATGCCGAGGAGGCGGAAGTGAGCTTGCACACACAAGAGACTTATCTGCAGTACTGTAGTTCTGTATTCAGTAAAGGTAATAATGAATGTAGCCTATAATAATTAATGTGCTTGTAACAAGCCCCTTTGGAGGCCACATGCAAAGGCTTTGTGTGTTTGTTGCAGGTCCCGTGGTTCACACTGTAGTAACCTTTACTTCCCTGTGAACAGAAAAGGGATTAATTGGAGCTTTTAAGGTAAGACAGCTGAGCTAGGGGAAGTTGATTTCCGTGGCTGTTGAAAAGGGAGTAGTTTCTTTGATTTGCAGAGAAATATTGTTACCCAGTATGAATTATTGTTGTCTAATGTTCCTTTGCTTGTATTGGACATCAGTTTACCTTTCTCCTACATGCATCTTTGGAGCGAGCTGTCTCTGACAGTTACTCTTCTGTGAAAGATGGAGTTTATCAGCTGAAGTGATAACTGTATTAGCTCTACATGTCACCTGATACGATTGATTTTTATAAGTTTATTAAACTGCAAAGGGTGTGTGCTTTAGGTGAATAAATGGAATCTATAGAAACTAGAATCAAATCAGAAAGGTTCCCTGCGCGCTTATAGCTGTGATTAGATCTCACCGAAACCTCAAATGGTTTACAGGAACTCCCTCAGTGACTAAGTGGCCTGGCTCTTACAGCCTGGTTCCTTCCCTGTTCCTGATTTCAGAAAGACTAAATTAAAATGAAACTGTTTGGAGACCCTCATGCTTTTATGATTAAATAATCCATTTCTCTCACAATGGGATATTTATAGCCAATTTCCCTTGCTTTTTTGTTCTTTGCAATTTGAAAGCTGTCGGGAGTAAGAAGTTGCCCTTCCTCTACTCTAGAAGGCATGATTTTCAGGAAAGTGGTGGGATCTCTTGTCTGTCTGTTTGTTGTTACTGCATTTATCTGGTAAGCGTTTGCTGGCAAGCTTGGTCATATTTAAAAGATCCTGTCTATATCTGTACTGTGGTAAAAAGCATAGTAGCAGAAAAATATAAGCGGTGCATTTTATGGAAAGTCCCTGTTAGAGCTTTGAGAAAGAACAGTAATTGGTGTAACAGATAAAGGAACACTAGTAGAGGGAGAAGCCTCTGAAGGGAGAGAGAAAAAAACCCCAGTTGTGTCTAAATTAGGCTCCTAACACTGTATCTGACTCACACAAAAAAAAAAAAAAAGTTCAATTACAGAATATTTCAGTTACATTTCAGTGCAGGCCTTAAAGTTATGATTATCTGTTTTTTCAAACAGTCCAAACTCACTCCAATATAACTAGCAATAGCTTTGTAGCTATCAAACATTGTAGCTTTCAAACATTGAGAATATTTGTAGCTTTGAGTATACTGACTACTGAGTATGCCTTACAGATTCTCTTGAGCAAACTCAAACATTGTTTGAAAGGAATCTGAGATCAGGCATTTCTATTAACTAGTCAATTATTAATTATAAATTATTATTAATTATACTGTATTTCTGATGTTGCCATTTGCTCTTGTTTCACACTGTGGGCAGCTGCATTTCACTGCTAATTAAGTGCTGTACATAAAAATGTATATAGATTGTGATCAAAACTGAAGGGAGAAAAAAAAATTAAAGGACGCACACACAGCACTTAAAGTTCCAGGAAGTGTCAGTATGACACATCAGTGTATATTGCATATTTATCCATTTTGGGCA
The DNA here is from genome assembly GCA_026212715.1 of Elanus axillaris. Lineage (NCBI taxonomy): Eukaryota > Metazoa > Chordata > Aves > Accipitriformes > Accipitridae > Elanus > Elanus axillaris. The sequence continues at coordinate 15,830,755 of JANZLQ010000055.1, read as the reverse complement.
TTGCCTTATGTATCTCCATTTGTGTATGCTTTTCAGAAATGCATAGGCCTACATTTTGCGCACCACTTGATGTAAATAATAATACTTAGACCTGACGTTACAAGCTGGATGCTTCTGGACTCGTTTTGTTCGGAGCTTCCCATTTATGCCTTATCAGCAGTATAGTATGTTAAAACATGAATACACTGGATCCTACACTAATTAGTAAAGTAGACATGCAGTTAGCTACAGTTACGTCTCAAAATCTGTGCCAGATTCTCAGAAGATCTTAGAAAATCCTAGGAAGGTATCCTTTAACATTACCTGTCTTAAAAGGTTTCTTTGCTATCACAGGATTGCAGTTGGGAATAGAAAAGAACACTACCTCCCATATTACCTTCCTTGCCCCAAAATCTTGTAAGTATCCCTTTTTGTATGTAATTAATAACACAGATGATTGTTACAGGAGCTGTAATTCACTGACAGTATAAGTAGTTACTAACAAGTAGTCACTTGTTCTTTATTTTATGAATCTATAATTAGTCACTCTCTTAAAACAAAATGGTAATAAGACAACCTTTTCTGCTTTAGTCTGCTTGCCCTTCAGGACAGCTCTGTATTTGTACAGCATGAGTGAGGCCTTGTTTGTTGTGGGTCACAGAGAGACCATGACTAACAGGTTAACATTGGCTTTATTATCAGGGTGTAATCACACACATGCGCATGTACACACAGGATGTCACTGCTTTGAGTTGCTGATTAAGCTCACTACATGGAGAAATGTAAGTCAGAGAGGTGAAATGAACAACCACATAAGGAGTTCTGGCAGAGTTAGGAATAACCCCCCAGTCCCCTAATTGTGTTCCTTTTCTTCACTCTATGATCTGTGCTTTCCACTCACTTTATGAACGTATTTGTGTTATGGAAGCACTTGAGTTGTGGACCAGAAGCCTGCTCTGAGCAAATGAAAGGGTAGCTGCTGCTCCAGAAATCTTACAGTTTAAGGGGTCAGCTTCATTGTGTCATGCAAGCTAATGTACAGTTAATTACCTTAGCATGGGTCCCAAAAGCTGTCTCAAAGCTGCAGAAAAGAGAATTTACACTGTGGAAGAGTAGGGTACGTGGCCTGAGTGAATTCACTGCCATGTTGGACCATAGCTGTAACAAAACAAGCCACGTCTTTTCCAATGTTTTGTTGTGACCTACTGATCTTGTAAAAAAAAAAATGAAAAAATGCAAATAGAAAATATGATCTCTTATAGAAGCATTTCTGATTACTTCAAGCCATTAAAAAACATTGTGTCTTGTAGGATGCTTATTTCTCTGTGCTATTTAAAGTGTGATGTATTTCAGGTAGTTCAGCCCTCCAGGTGAACAGGAACAGTTATGCAGGGAATGGAGCACATACGTGACCAGTACTGGCTGTTCCCAACAAGCATATGCTTCCCTGGATTTTGACCCCTAAACTCTGATTTACCCACAGACTCAGAACTGCCAGCATCTCTCTGTCCTTGTTCTGTTGTGTGCTCTATTTCAAAACTGTTACTTGTCTGACAGCCCCTGAATGTGTGTACAGACAATGTCTAACTCTCTGTACCAGGCAGAGCAGTGTGCACAGCAACTGGGACAGCTGTCAGTACAGCAGCAGGTCCTGAAGCTGAACCTGGTTCATATTTTAAGAAAAGCATTACAATCCCTTTCTATTCTCACCCATTCATGCAGCTCCATGAAACTCCAATATACAGAAGAGAAGCTAATCCAGCTTTTCCCCCAGTAAGTACTGGCTTTTTATTTCCTGACCTTTTAACTGCTGTTCCTCTCTTACGGGCATAGTCATGTATTATTCAGTGGATATTTCTTCCCTTTTTTTACAGATTATTTTATCAGCAGCCAAGACTGCTGGCTCCGAAGTAAGTTTCTTTGTTTGAACTTTGTTGTTTGTTTCTGCTGACTTTGGTTTGGGTGCTCTGTGGCCCTCACAGTCTCAGAGTCCTGGTACACACTTGTACCTTGTTCCATAAGAAAGCTAACCATACAGGTATGTCTACAGCTGTCTATGCTGCTATAAGATTGAGTTTAGTCACTGTATTCTTGTTAACATACCAACTGTAAATTCCCAATTACTACATTTGCACACACACAGTCCGTCTACATGGTTGCTGCCAGGAGCTCTTTTTGAGGTAGGAGATATGTAACAGCTGGAAGACAGTGAGAAGTACTTTCTGAAACTGTGTTGTAGCTGTAACCAGCTGTGGGAGACTTTTGAATCCATTTCAGGGCAAAATCAAGCAGGTGCTTTGTATGACCTTCAGCAATGGTTTCAGCTAACCTGCTGGACCTTACACTGGAACAAATTGCAGGCATTCACAGACACAAGTCTCTATGAGAAGCAGTCAAACCAGTGACTTTAAACAGACATGGAAGGTTTCAGGCAGCAGCAGCTAAGTGACTTAGGCAAATGCACCTTGTCAGCTCATGTTTGTTAGCACGCTCCTTTGGTCCATTTCCTATGACCTGACTCTTATCTCTAGCAGTTCACCTTCAACAGCCACCATTCTTTTGCACAATAATATACACACCCTGTTGGTACATATATATATATATATATATTCCCCCCCGCTATTTCAACAGGCTGTGCTAGGCCTGAATATTTCTCTCTTCCATAGTTGAATAAATTAATGTGCAAAATCGGCTAGTATGTACTGGACTAAATGAGGAGAGAATCTTGTAGCTTTTAGTGCTCTTATGTCTTCTGAAGGGAGTTCACTGGCATGCACTGAGGGGATGCATACCATGGAAATGAGTCACTGGGAAACCCAGTGCAGCCCTTTAAAATGAAATGAAGAAAAGCCCTTCTTAAAGAAGCAAACTTGCAGATTTCCTTTTCTCTCTCTCTCTCCTCATCTAAAAAAGGATAATTAACCCAGAAGGAGAACAGCTCAGTTAGTACATTTTCTACAAACCAAATTCTTCTTCCTGTATAATTTAATCTTTTAATCATACACATTACTATAGGAGGGAGTGAAATTGTTATTCTCTTACCCACTCAGATTGAAAGTGTTAGATCTGTGTTGAAAGTGTACTGCTGCCTCAGCCATCAAACTGCTCCCCACAGATCCCTTGGTTTGGTTCTTGTGCTACTGTTGCCTTGGGAGTGTGTCAGATGGGAGACTGCTTCAGCCTCCAAGTGTGGCCCTGTGCCGCGCATGACAAATTTCATTAGCAGAGTGCTACAGATCATGGGCTGGGGTGAATGTGAGTGGGCTAGGGTAAGTTACACATTATAATTGACATATTGTTTTCAAATCAAAAAAGGTAAGAATGAAACCCTGAGAACAAAGAAGAAAGTTGAAATAGCATTGTGTAGCCGTAATAGGGCATAATCAGACTCTGCTGCATATATATTCAATATTTCCACTACCCACACAGGAGATTAAGGATTTTCTATAACTTTGTTACACGTTTGAATGTTGGCTCACATACAGAATTTTAAATTATATCTGAATGTGTTAAAGCTATATATAAATACTGGAAAAATAAACTGTCATGCCGCAAGCTGTGTTTTAATAACACAGCAATGGGGTATATTTTTATTGTAATTTTCATATTATTACTTGTGTTTTAGTTTGTATGTAGCAATCTGCATCAGACTGATAGCAAATACACGTAGCTTCTTATTCTCTGAGTTCAGTGGTCATTAAACTCTCCTTAGCAGAAAAGTCCTATGAGCTTAAATAAGATTTTAGTAGATCCTGGGGTTTTTGCCAGTTTGTTAAACGGTGCTTAATTTCATCCCAGGAACTGAAATGTCCATGCTCAGTAATCTTAAATAACAGGGCAGGGAAAAAAATCTGAAGATCATACTATCCATAATGAGTTAATGCTGATACACACACTCTTCTTCTAACTGTCTTTTGAATGTTTCTTTCCCATTTACTAGCCTTTAAACTAAAGAAACAGTTATATTTCATTAACATTCCCCTTCTTTTCCTTCAGGCGTCAGGATGTGCTGACAGTCACACCATGGCTGGCCCCCATCATCTGGGAAGGAACTTTCAATTCTGAGATCCTAGACAGTGCCTACCGGCCACTGAACCTCACCATAGGGGTTACAGCCTTTGCCATTGGAAAGTAAGTGAACCACTCAGTGGGCACGGTTCTTGGGTTGATGTACTTCCTCTGTCAAAAGGTCATTTTGGCTTTTCTTGTCTTCAGCAGAGCTGAAAACTGTCCCAATCTGTAGTAAACTTTCATGCCCATGTATTGTATCCATAATCATACAAGCCTACAAGGTAACAAACTCAGCACCCAAGGTACCTGGAAGCCTGGTCAGTATTTCTGAAGAACTAGCATGTGCCTTGGGAATTAGAGCTGTAGATAAGTGGCTGGTTGGTCAAAGTAGGGATAATCCACTCATTCCTTGTCCTCCACTATACTTTACCTATTGCATGTATAGTGTATGGATCCTTGCAGCAATAGCTAGTCAACACTCTTCATCCCTTGTCTTTTTCCACTCATTAAAGTACCCTTCATAACCCACCATCCCCTTGTCTCTGCTGTGCTATTCATGTGTTGTGTCTGCACAGATACACAAGGTTTGTGGGCAGCTTCTTGGAGTCGGCAGAGAAACATTTCATGAAAGGCTATCAGGTGAACTATTATATCTTCACGGACAAGCCTGAGACAATTCCTGATGTCCAGCTGCCACCTGGACGAAGGTTTGTCACTGTCCCCATCAAGAAATACTCCAGCTGGCAAGAGATCTCCATGCGCAGGATGGAGGCCATAAACAAGCACATAGCAGAGACAAGTCATCAGGAGGTAGACTACCTCTTCTGCCTGGACATTGACATGGTGTTCTACAATGCCTGGGGGCCTGAGACCCTGGGTGATACAGTAGCAGCCATACACCCTGGCTATTTCAATGTCCCTCGAAGCCAGTTCCCTTATGAGAGGAGAAGCTCTTCAGCAGCCTACATCCCTGATGGAGAAGGGGACTTCTACTATGGAGGAGCTGTGTTTGGAGGGCTGGTCAAGAAAGTCTATGAGTTCACCAAGACTTGCCACATGACCATCCTGACGGACAAAGCCAATGGGATCATGGCAGCCTGGCAGGAAGAAAGTCATCTCAACAGGCACTTCCTCTCCCACAAACCCTCCAAGGTGCTTTCTCCAGAGTATTTATGGGATGACAGGAAGCCAAAGCCCCCTGAAATTCACCTCATACGTTTTTCCACAGTGGATAAGAACTACAAAGAGATAAGAGGTTGACCATCTGATCCCTGCAGAGGCATCCTCCACACAGTCAAACCCAGTGAATATTAGCTCCCACAGAACATGCCCCACCATGAATTTTTGTTCCCAGTGTGAACAAACTGAGAAAGAAACATGTGCATAATTTCTCTGGAGAATAGGAGTCTTAATGCATTCAGAAGCCAAAGTGGAGGTGAGAATGAAAAGGGTTCTAGGTTCCTAATCTTTGTAAATACTAGCATCCTGCTTGAGGCTGCAGCACACAAAAAGGCATCCAGAAGGCCAGTTACCAAATGAAAGGCTGTCCTTAAAGCAAGGCTGCAGATGCCTTTACCTGAGTGTTTTCCTGAGGCCCAGCAGAAACTTAGCAAGATTAGAATGGTATTTGACATTCCTCTGGAGAAGAAGACCCTGCAAAGCTGGATTTTTAATTTTCATGTATTGTGATTTAAACTCACATGCTTTTTCAGGATCAGGAAGAAACTTGCGCTCAGAACAAGTTATCCCTGATTAGTGTGCAGCAGGATTTCTTGGACTTTCTCAACAGAGAGCTGGGGCCAACCATTGCCAGTAAGAACACTGGTCTGACAGGACAAATAGTGTGAATTTATATAGCAGTTATCTTCCACGTTCCAATCTGTGTTTTGGAGACCTGAGTTTAGACAACTGGCACAGCTCAGACCCAGACTGAACTTGTTTGGGTTTATTTCAATCACAGATGTGCTCTGAACCTTTTCCCTGGTTCCCATGTCTCTGTAGATCATGTAATCTTTTCCAACACAGAAAATCTGGTATTGAGAGGTTTGTGTTCCTATCCATTGCTCCAGTCTTTTCCAACTTTTCTAAGCTCTGTGAAATAAATTGGCTAGAAGCTGCTGGAACTGGCAGTAAGAGCTGATGTATTTCCAGCAAACAGGGTGATTTCATTTTATAATGAAATGCTCTAGTGAAACTGTGGGTTCAGTGAGAGCTGGAAGTAGGCTGGGGTTAACATTTTCTTTGCATGAATATGATGAGAAGCTGAACCAGGTGTTTTGCAGCCTTTAAAGCCTGACAGCTCACTTGGGTGAAGGGGTGGGGGGTGTGGTGGTCCAAACACAGGGGAACAGCCATAGCTTGCCAACAACGACAGCATAATTGTCAACTGAGGTCAAAGCATGGAGGTTCGTCAGCCACATCCCTTGCTGCAGCACATCTGCCATAAACATCTCCTTTACCTCCCAAGGCATGCTACCAAAGTACTGTGCAAATCTGTGCCATGCTCATTTAATGTAAGCAGGGAGAGGGACCACAGGGAGCAGCAGAGAATGGCAGGGCTGTACTGCATGGAGAGGAGAAGCAGGGGTGAAAGGGCTAAGCTGACTGTTTCTAAGGGAACAGTTAAAAAAAAAAAGATAAAAGAAAAAAAGGCTCATTTAACAGAGAGAGAGAGAGAGAAAATGGGGAAGGGAAGAGGTGCCTGACTGTTCTTGCTTCTCTTCACATGAAAAATTGCTGTATGGCAGTGTATCAAGTATTTGAAGCTTTAGGGCCCCATCACTGATTGCAAATGACTTAACAAGCCCTTTCAGTCCTGCATGAATTGGCTGAAAATGGCACTTGCAAGTGTCATTGTAGGCATTTCATCTTCCAGAAGACGAAGAATTAGAAAATCCTTCAGTGTACCCATAATATAGATAAGGTACACAAAATGCCTCCAGCCCAAAACCCTTAGTGGCAGCCAGGTCTCTTGATTCATGCTTTATCCAGAAAAGGGTCTACCCTATTGTGTTTTCTCCCGATGGTTCTTAGTGCTGTGGTGCTGGAGGAAGACACCCCTCTATGTAACTAAACCAAAACTGAATCTCGTCTGAAGATGTCTATGTTTGGTAACCACGCACATCATCTAAGCCAGAAGGGTGAAGAAAGATCCTTATCCAAATATTTCCCAAAAAGATATATTCCCACCAGGATTTCAGGATTAATACTGTATATTTCTTATTTGTAAAACAGTTGTGTCCAAAGGCCATGACTGGAACTAAGGTCTCATTATGCCAGTTGCTATATATGTGCATATGGATTTTTTTTTACGAGCCAAAAGGAACTGTCTAGTCTGATCTGCACAGAGGACAAGCCAGGTAATTTTATCTCCTGATGTCAGTATCAAGCTCACAATACATAGCTGGTCTGTGCTAGATCTCACAGAAAAGCATTCAGATCCAATAAAAACAGGAAGTGATAAAGCAGCCACAAAGCTATAGATCAGCTGTGCCAATGGCTAATTCTCCTTATGCCTTAATTCTGCTCTAAATTACTTGAATTGCTGTGCAGATATTCATAGCCTATACTAAATCCACCATGAGAGGAAGTTCTCCAGCAAAATGATGTGTGATAGAGGGTGGCCTATGTTTCTGGGGTACCTGTTCTGAAAAACTGTGAAAGGCTTGGTCTCCAGCTCCACTTCCTAGCCACCTTTTGACCAAATCCAGGACCCTGTGGTTGACGTGGTAATGGCCTGATTTGTGCAGTGCCAAACATGTTTATCTTCCTGGCAGGCCTGCAGCTTCTCCCCCGGTGAAGGTCTTGTGTCACATGTTATGTGACACGGTTCTGCTCACCAGGGTTGTGATTTGAAGCAGTACCTAGAACTTCCCTATGTCTCCAGTGAGCAGAAGAATGTGACTGCAGAAACATGCTCCCCAGTGCAGTGTGCGAGATGGTCCCTGAATCAGCTCATGCCCTCTCCTCTAATTAATGAAAGCCTGGTCTTCAGTTGTCATCTCCTGCTGATTAATCCCCTTCCCCCAACACCAGCAGCAAGCTTTCCTTCTCTCATTTAGATTGTGCAGCCTGAGGCTTATGGGCAGCGTGGGAGTTTCACAAGGACCTCCTTTCTGATCAGAATTCCCCACCAACATCCATTGCTCAGTGGGGAAACTGTGGCACATGGTAGCACGGCAGCAGAGTGGCACTCTTGCACGTGAGGTCTTGCTCCACTCGCCACAGGGGACAATGCTGTCTCGCATGTCCATGTGCCAAGGGGATTTGGAAACATGCATGCAGTACTTCATGAAAAGTGAATCACCACATGTAAATAAATCATCAGCTGATTTGCACTGCCTGAGAATCCGATGATGCTTTCAAGGTATTTCTGACTTAAGCACTGCTTGTCCTTAACCAAGCCTCAGATCAGTAGCTCGTTGCCTTCCCAAGGGCCCCTTGTTCCATCCATCCCTTTCTGCTCAGCTGGAACAGACTCATCATTCATTGTCCGTCTAATTTAAGAATCCATCTGACAGGCTTTTTCTTTCCTTGTTCCGCCTGGTGACTTGCATGGTACTTTCATCCCCAAAGGGAAAATTTCTCTGGGGAACAAGAAACAGAAACTTCCAGCACTGAATATGATCCTAGGTGGGGCGAGACCGCGATCCTCTCATTCTTCCCACTGATAGGACAAGAATCATGTCTACTAAGCCAGACTAGCACCCTTTTTCGCTCCTATTTGGATTTCCTTTAACCCTCCCACTGGTGGTGTTGCCTGACATTATTGACCAGAAACGTCATTTTGGACCACTTTGATACGCAGCAATAGTTACAAAAGGACTGGCCTAGTCAAACCTTCTCTGTGTGAGATCTGTGGCTGGGGGGCATGGAAATGAGACGGTCTTTGAGCAGACATGGATGAGGAAGGATAAAAACATCAGTTATACATTCTCTGCACAAAACCAGCTTGGGGAATATCCACGTGCATTGGGCTGGCTTAATGCAGCTAAAGCAGCACAGTGGTGGAAGGAGATGGAAGGCTGTGAGATCCCTGCCAGAGGTTTTACTCTCTTACCCTCTGTCTTACCTGTTTTGCCTGGGGCTTTACAAGGAAGAGACTGTCTTGTTCTGTGTCTGCACAGTGTCTAGTCTTGGTTGCTCACTAGTGAATGTGAGATACACAGAAAGAGTTTCTTTCTCAGTGGGGATTTGCTCTAATCTGAAAGGGCAGCTCTAAGCTCCAGGGTTGCTATTTTCTCACTTGAATCCCCCCTGCTCTGCTTCACCTCACTGCCCCAGCAAGTCCCCGTGGGATCCCCACTGGTGAAACATGCAGAGGGCAACAGCTGCTCTCCAGGTGGAGTGACAATGACAGTGACGGGTGCTTGCAGGGACAGCAGGAACTGGAGAAGGAATTTACAGGAGTGGGTTGCACTTTACTCACGCTAAATCCCCAATCCTGCAGTTCTGATCCACACATAGGTCCACACAACCAAATAATTTAGGAAAGCATTGCTAGCAAAACGCGTCGAAGAAGTGACTTCTAAATGTCTGCCTACCCACCCAACTCCCTCCTTTATTGAAGTGTAAGAGTAGTGCTGTACTGACTTGACTTTTCTTGGGCTATATTTAGATTAAACATAGATCCACCAAATGTCGTTGTTTAATGTAAAACTAGTATAAAGCCATATGAATAGAAAGGCAGTTTTAACCAGAAATCTCTGCTGCTTGTATGCCTACCTCATCCCTCCCTGCCCC
>JANZLQ010000055.1:15783779-15819586 GCA_026212715.1 Elanus axillaris | reverse complement strand
GGCCGGCGCCGTCCGGCCCCGGCCGCCGGGCAGCGCGGAGGGACGGTGAGCCCGGCCCCGCGGAACCCCGGTGCGGCGGCCAGCGGCTCTCCCTGGGCGGCCGGCGGAGGCGGCTATGCGCGGGGCACGATGATGATCGACACTCAGGTGAGTTGTGTTTTTCACCCATCGGCTTTGTCTCCCCGGAGCACTTTCGCGGTACCCCCGAGCCCCGGGTGCGCTGCTGCGGGGGTGGCCGGGCTCTGTCCCCTTCGGCACCCCGGCTGGAGGGGCTTGAGGGCGGCCCACGAGTGTTCGCGACGGGTGACTAATGCATGTGCGGTGCCAGGGAGCGGGGGGGCTCCGTCGGTGGTTTCCTTGGGGTCTGTAGCTGCAGGTGCCTGTCCCTTGCTGCCTGCTGGGGTCGGGGGACGCTACGTGCTAGCGATCCCGACCCCTGCTCTGCAGCGTGAGCTTTGGCAGAGGAGAAGCAGCAGCCTTTGCGGGGAGGGGGGAAGAGTCTTGTTTTGGTTTTTTTTGTGTAATGGGTAAGTGCGGCTAGTAAAAGCGGGGATGAAGGATTGGGAACGAAAGCAAGACAGTTTGGGACAGGGTCTAGCTGCCAGTGTGACGCTGCAGCCCTGACGGAGCTGTGTGGCTGCTGGCAGGCTGCAAAGCTGCTGCATGCTGTGCCAGCAAGCCAGGGCTGCAGCTCTCCAGGCAGTGCTTGGGCCAAGGGGCACCAGGAGGTCCCTTATTTCTGCCTGGTGTGTTTATGAGGCTAAATGAAGCTATACTGAGCTGAGGTAGACAAAAGCTCTCCACTCAGAAACCCGTAAGTGCTTTTGGGGCAGGGGAGGTTGAAGCAAAGGCTTGAAATTTGGGGATCTTGTCAGAATGTGACTCTGGTCCTGATGCTCCCTGACTTTATACTTTCTTATTCCCCTTCCCATGTTCCCCTCCCAACCTCAACCCTGGGAAGGGAAGGGGGGTCTGTACTGCTGCCCTTGCGGTGGTGGTGGGAAGGTAGGTGGGCCGTGATGGCTCCTGGTAGACCAAGAATGAATAAAGGGAAGGGCTGATGCTGTGGTGGAAAAGTGGGCTGGGATCCATTTTTGGACTGGAAAATGTGCATACCAGAGCTGCCTCCTGCACCCAGTGGGTCCATTTGGTCTGGGCCCCATTTGGCTTGATCCAGCCCTATAAACAAGAGCTAAATTAGGTCTGTTGGGGGTAAGTGTGCGAGGCAGGAGCCATTGCCAGTATGTATGCATGCTGGATGTGGCACGTCCCTTTGGAAAAGGGAATTGACAATCAAAATACCAGAGTTTGGATCCAGACCCTGCCAAGGGTCAAGAATAAGAGTACTCTGCCACCATGGCTGTGGACTGGGGAGAATAATCTTGCTGGGAGATCCAGAAAATTATTAGATGTAAAGCTGTGTAGAAAAAGGCATCCAGAGCTCAGTCTCCCTTCCACGTTGTGTTCCTATGCAGTGCTTTGTACTAAGGTCTCAACTTGAGCTTTCCCATCACTTTTTATACTTGCCCCCATTTTATATATGGCTAAACTGAGGCATTTAGAGGTGTTTGTTACAAGCCTTAGGATCCTGTGGTGGATGTTATCATGGAGAGCACAGGTTAGAAGTCCTGATTCTGCCTACGTGTCTTGCTTGAAGAGGATGAACCACTTTGCTATTTAAGGGGTGCAATTCATTGAAGTCCTGTCATTTGTGACTACCAGTTAAGAGGAATTTCCAGCTGCACCCGCAGCCGCACCCTGCCAGTTCTTATGGCTGTACAGCTACATTTTTCATGCCTCATAAATGTTTCTCTCCCTGGTTGCTAAGGGAAAGACCCACACAAACAACTGGGAAAACTGAGTGCTGCAAAGTAAATAAGCTGAGCAAACAAGATTATTTTTTTTAATCTCTGATTTAATTGCTGCAGGTGTGTTGTTCAGGGTGTCATGACATGCGAAAGCAAAGGTTCATGTGCAAGGGTGAATTTCAGCCTTTAAAACCGAAAGCTGCATGTGAACTGGGTCAGAAGGTGGCATCCATCCTGATCCAAGCTCTCAGAGCTGCAGACTCATTCCATCTCTCCCTTACTGGCTGTTTGGGCTGGAGAAGGGAGCAGAGCAGATGGCGGACAAGCAGTCTTGAGGCTGGCTGAGGGCAGGACGCAGAGTGCCTCAGTGCAGGCAGGCAAGGCTGGAGCTGAATTTGTTTCTATGTTGTCATCTGCTCTGAGGCAGAGAAGGGAGCTGTGTCTGAAGTGTCTCCAATGGCTAGGAGTTAACTCCTGGTGGTGCTCTGCCATGGGTAGGAGGGCAAGTTGGCAACAAGTGACAGCAAGCTAGAGTCCAGCTGGCAGCAGGGTCTGGGAGGAAGCGGGTGGAGTGATGCAAAGTCCCTCCTCAGCGTGGTTCAGCTGCTCCATCTGGAACTCCCACTCATGCATGTGTGTATGTGCCTGCAGATAGGGCTGATCAGATGTGAACAGAGGATGCAGCGACTGCTGCAGGCTCCAGAATAAATCTGTGGGATATTGTAATGATTGATTTGACATCCTGTAGTTCAGTGTAGTATTATCTTTGGGTTCAGTTTGCTTTGAGATGACCCTTTATATGAAGAAAGGATGGGTTTTTCAGAACTGTGTTTATGCTGGGCATCTTTGCGTTGTTTTTCAGTTCCTTGCAGTGTTCTCACTGTGCCATTCCTTATACGGTGCCTGGCTACTGGACCTGGAGAAGCAGGGGTCCTGACCTTGTGTGGTAATCTTAAAAGCAGTCTGCACTGTCCATCAATGCCAGTTTTGCTTCTGATACCTTTCCCATTGCTATAGCAACACATGTCTCATGGAGGATGCTAGCATGCTTTCCAGGCGGTACATCTAGAGAAGCTGCTTCACCTGCCACCAAGCTGCAATCACTTGTGGAGCAGGGTTGGCTAACTGGCAACTGCACACGGCTGCTGGGGCTGGGGGTGCAGAGAAACTGCCCTAAAGCTCCCTCAGGCTGACCCTGCTCTCCCAGGTGTTCCCACTACCTGGAGTTTCCCTGGGATATCAGGATGACAAAGTACATGTGGGAGTGCATAGTATCTAGTGCCAGAATCTGGGATTTCTCTCCAAAGGAGATGCTCAGGATGGTGTCAACTAGGTTGCCAAGGCATGGTGTTAGGGACTGTTTGCCTCTTTCCCCTTCCCCTTGCCTGTAGAGAGGCTGGAAGATGTGCTTCACCTGCAGGGTGCTGATGGAGGAGAGAGGTTGTTTGCCCACTTTTCCCAAGTGAGCTTGTTTATTCCTCCATCTCCTTCACACACTGTAGTCACTAAATGGGCTTTTGAACACTCTCTTGTTCTGCTCCACCTCCCCGTCCTGCTGTCCTTTGCTCTTCTGTGCAAACTAGAGGCTGTTGCCAGTCATTCAGTGGCGGGTGGCCATCGGCACTGCTGCAGGGATGCCTTCCCACTGCAGCGATGCTTGCTGCTGCCTCCATGCCTGGCTTGCTGCTGGCTGGGGATGCATTTTGCCTGCCGTTGTGACTGGTGCGAGCTGTGTAATCCTGTGCGAATGCCTTGTCTGGGCAGGCTGCAGGCTGTCCGGCTGCCTTGGGGCCGAGCGGGGCTGTGCAGCAGATGGCACTGTTGGTTTCCCTATGAGTTATTGCCTTGGGTTTTGCCTTTATCAGTGCTGCGAAGGGTCAGTGGTGATGGGAGCCGGGGCATGGCAGGCGCCTGGCTCTCTTGGAAAGCGGCAGGAATGCCAAGGTGGGCTCCGCTGCAGGGAGCGGATCTGCTCAGCGGAGCTGGGTGCTTGCGCCTTGCTCTCCAAGGAGGAGCTGCCTTGGGCTTCTTGGTGATGAAGTACTATGAGCCAGCCTCATCCTTGGAGACCTGAGGTACAATCCCGAAGCCACTGTGGGCCTGCTATGAGTCCTCAGCAAGGCCATGTCAATCACTGGTCCGTCCTATAAAAAGAAAGCCCAGATCCACAGCTCCCTTTTGTGCTTGTTCCCACTGTCACCAGTCAACCCATCCCCCAGCTTTCCCTAGCACTCAGTAAACAACAAGCAAACGCGTGACCTTTCCATCAGCAGTGGCTGGGAGAGGGGCCTTTGCTGCTTTCCAGGCTGCCACATCTGTGCTGTTAGTGTTGGTGTAGTAGTATTTAAATGTGTGCATGGGGCAGTGCGATTGCACATGCTGTGTTGCTGCCCCAGTGGCTGGAGCAGCACCGGGCATTCAGGAGTGGCCATGGCAGCCAGCTGTTTGGGTGCTGAGCTGTCTCCCAAATATCCAGTTTGCTCTGTCTGGGGCCAGCCCCCAGCTGCTTCGGGATCCACTGGCAGCAGCAGAGCCTCCAGATGTTAGCAGGTTTTCCTGCTGGGACTGCCCGAGTCCAGCCTGTGTGACCTATAGCAAGGGTTCACCCATCTGTTTTCCCTGGGGATTTGCATTTTAAATAACTTGATTTCTTGGGGACCTTTTGGCTCCCAAGTCACCCTGGGTGTGCCTGTGCATTCACCCTCTGGTCCTCTGCTCCTTGCCACCCAGCGCTCTTGGAGTGGGCTCTCTGTGGGGTATCTCTGCGGATATTTGTTTTCTCGACTGATTTTTCCCCTGCATTGCAAGTTTTGGCCTAGGGTCAAAGACAATATTTGTAGACATGAGCTGACGTCAAAGGTGGCTCGGCGGTGGCGTGCCGGGGGATCACAGGCTTCCAGGACAGAGTTCCCGCTCCCTTGAGGCCCGGGAGTGCAGCAGGAGTTCATCCACTGCAAAGATTTACAGCTGCCCAGTGCTCCCAGGTTCGCTAAGCCATGTTCCGGTGTGGCCCTGCAGGTTCCTGCCCTCCTGCTGTTGGGGCTGGTGAATGTTGTGTGCTCCCTGGAGTAGCTGTAGCTGCAATACAATGTCCTTCACCACCCTGTCTGGAGATTTCAGAGCTGGGGCAAAGGAAGGAAAGAGGTAGGGGAGGCGGCTGCGGGGGGGGGAGAAAGGGGTGCAGTGGTGCCCCAATGGGTCACTCGCCTGCTGCAGCTTGGAGAGGGTGGAGAAGCCCTCCTTTGGTTTGTCTTGCTTCTGTGTAGGATCTGGAGAAAATCAGAGAGGCTTTAGGTGTGGTGCCAGAGCTCTGGGATGTCAAGGCATCCCAGATAAGGCTCCATGCTTCCCTGTAGGGCCTAGAAAAAAAAGGGAGGAGGGGAGAGAGAGAAAATGTGTGAGGTGTGGTGCAGATATTGACTGCTGTAGGCTGTCCAGCGCTGTTAGGAGGGATCACCTGTGTGACTGAAGAAGCACTCCTGGCATTATCAGAGGAGGGATGGGCAGCTGAGGCACAGCTTGCCAGCACAGCATAGGGTTGATGCTCTCCCTCTGCCCAGGATTCACGATGTGCCTGTGTGAACCTGCTTACAGCCTCCCTGAAGGCCCGTGCTGGCTGATACTACCCTGAAAGCTCTGTCTAGCTTGCACCCTTGTGGGTTTCTCAGGACATCCTCTGTTCCTTTTTATCTTTCCTCTTCCATGCGGTCCCAGTCTGTTTCCCACTCCCTTGCTATAAACACCCCGCCTGGCCTGAAGGCAGGAAGCAAACACTGCAAAGGCCATGTTCAGCGCCGAAGGAGCCTGCCTGGCTCCATGCAGGCCGTCGACACGGGATGGGGAGGTCGGGGTCATTTCACAGGGCAGCCCACAGGCTCCTTTGAAATCTTTGGCAGCCACCCTGCCTTGCTTTTTTGGCCCCATTGCCTCCCTCTCACAGCGGATTTCCCACCGTGTGTTTCCTGCCTATCCCACTTGGTGCTATGTCCCATGCAGTCATGGCTCTTTGCCTCCCTAGGGAGGAGATACCGCCAGCATGAAAAATGGTTGATGGGTGGCCGGGATGGTGCAGCAAGGTTCAGAGCAGGTGGGAACACCCTGGTCAGGGTGGCTGCTGCTGCATGCTCTGCTCTGAATTATGGGGAACAGGAATATGGCCAGCCCTTGGCTGCTTTCTAGCCCTTCTCCAAGGAGCTTGAGCAGTGCCAGGGGGATGACAGGGGTCAAGTCTGCTGGGAGAGAGGATGGAGGATTCTTCCCACGGCAGTGGTGGTTGAGGTGTACAAAAGCATTGGCTGTGCAGAACCAGACAGCCGCTGCTGCCTGAGCTGTGGGGTGTCTGCGGGGCAGATCTGGTGGGTGCACGTTGGGAAAGGGCAGCTGGTCCAGGGCAGGAACAGCCAAGGGATGGGTCTGAGCTCTGCCGGTGAGGAAGCTGGAGGAGCAGGGAGGATGTCCTTCCTTCAAGTGGCTGTTTCCCTGGGAGAAGTCCCACATTAGCTGCCTCATGCCCAGCAGGCTAAGGAGAGCCCGAGTCTTTTCCTCATACAAACACGCAGGGCTTGTGGTTGTTTAAGGGCCCTGTTTTGTTTGGCAGAGGTTGAAAGTCCCAGCAGGCTGCAAACCCTCCCGTTCAGCATTTCCATGGTGACAAGCAGGCGCTTCTGGTAGCTGTGCTGTCCTCGGTGGCACCAAAATAACGAGGCTGGTGCAAGTGCCGTGCCTCGCTGTGGTGAGTTTGCAAGCCAGAGCCTGTGGCCCCGCAGCCTTGTCCCAGTGCAGGGCAATCGTACATTCTCCTTCCCCAGTGCTCATGGAGGGCAGTTTATTTTGCCCCCAGTGGGATAAGCACTCAAAGGGGGAAGGGTTTTGTTCAGGAGAACTGTGCCCAGCCTCCTGCTCCGTCACTGTGTGTGGCACTGACGGGGATGCATGCAGGATCATGTCCCCTGACAAAGAGCTCGTCCTGTGCCTCTGCATTCACAACCCGTTGTGGAAAATATTAGGCCTAGCAATTCGCAATGCCGTGTGAATTACTAATTAAAGGGAAGGGAAGGGGAGATGGCTGATAAATGCTTCCACAGTCTGGGGAAGGTGCATTTCCGCTGGTGGAAAGGCATTTATCTCCCTCCTGCCACAGCACAGACCCTCGTCCTCAGGCTAACTGCTGCAGCTATCCTGACCGTGCCATTTGGAGGGGATCTGGACCCAAAGGGGTTTTAGTCGAATGAGGCATCAGTCAGGCATTTGTATTTTGCACTGTGGCACAGCCCCTCCTGTGGCTATTGGTGGGAGGTCTGGCCACGGTACCCACGGCTGCTCTGATCTCCATCCCTGCCTGTGGCTCAGCAGCATTTTCTCGGAGCTCACCAGAATGTGGAGGTTTCTCATCTTCGTATGGAAATGCAGCATAGCCCTGGGGTACCTGGGGCTGGGTGAGAAACTGGGATTTTTATGTCCTCTACAAGCTTGATTTTTATTTTTTTCCCCACACTGGCTGTCATTGCAAACTACGGGGGAGGGATGCAATCTTGAAACATTTTGCAAATAGAAGTATGCTGAAATGTATCCCTTCTCCTTAGGAAGTTGCAATGAAATTCACATTCTTCCGTGAATGTTTATATATTTTGGCCAAAGCAGTGTATCTTTTGCTGGGAAACATCCCTAAGTATGACCAGGGTGGTGGTAATTAGGAAGAGATTGAAATGCAATTATATTTGTCAATAATTCAGGGGCCAAGTCCTGCAAGTTTGCATGTGCGGGCACCGTTTTCCCGTGCAAGGCCTCCTAGCTCCTTTGCTCTCTGGCCAGCGACCTGCAGCCAAAGTGTGTGTTTCTTGGTAGGATCCAACATGTCTTTGGGGGGGGCACCACTGACACTGCACCTGGTGCTGTGGGTATTGCAGCCCTGCTTTTGGGGAATTCACCCAGCACCTATCGGAGCCAGGCGCTGCACTGGGTGGCTCTAACTGCTTATACAACTCCCCTTTGCGCTGTTCCCAGTGCTGCTTGAAAGGGTGTTTAGTTAATAGGATTATAAAGCTTTCCTGTCGTTAGGCAACGGAAATCAATGGTGGGCCTCCAGGGCTGAGTTTCATCCGATTTACAGCACAGTCACTAGATGGCTGTGCTGGGTGTGTGGCGAGAGACTGGTATGGTGCTGGAGGGAGGACGTACTACCTCCCGAGCTGGGTGCCACTCTGGTGGGGTCTCCTGCAAATGCAGGTGATGCTTTTGGTCTGTCGGTGCTGGCCATGTGTTTCTCCACTCCTGCTCGGTGCGGTGCCTGGGACCACATGGGCAGTCAGGATGCTCATGCAGCCCTGTGGTTCTGGCTGCGTGTCCCAAAGCGCCGGATGGTGTTCCCCAGCTCCCGTGTCTGCTGCTGGGCTGATGCAGGAAACCCAGGCATTTTCCCTTTCTCCAGCCAAAGATGGTGGCTTGGCCTAAAAGCTGACAGTAGGCACTGCTCTGCAATGCCTGAGGGGACTTCACCCTCCTCTCTGCTGTAAGAAAGCATCTGGAGACAGCAGGTTAGTAGGATGGCTCATTAATCTGTGCAATGTAAAGTCAGCTCACAACTTGCCATCCCCAAAACGCAGCAGGCTCCCAGCCCCCGAAGGGACTGCAGAGCTGGCAGGGATGGGGCCGGGGGGGTGCAGCCCCTTCCGTGGTAGGCTGCACGTCCGTGGTGCATGGGGGCCAAGCCTGGGAAAGCTGAGGTCCAGTTGCAGCCCTCAGGGAGGTCAGGGAAGGGCCTCTGCACTCTCTGGACTGTGTCCACCGAAGCTGACAGCCTTGGGGTTTGGTCAGTCCCACCCTGCCATGTCCTTGCCCTCCTGCAAGGGTGGTCCAGACTGAAATGCCTCTCCCTCTCTGATCCAGGGCCATGCCTCTTGGGAGAGGTCTGCAAAAGGCATCGGCTCGCCTCGCAGCCGAGGAAGCAATGTCGAACCCTTCACTGTTGTAACGGGAGGGTGGGGAGCAGCTGAAGAGGAGCCCTGAAGGAAACTTCCAGGAAAGTCATCCTGCTTCAGGAATATGGCCATGCAACAAGTGTTTCCCATCCCCATGGCTAGCACAAGCTGGCAGAAGGGGGATGGACTGCACATGGTGGAAACTTCTTTAAACCCCCTAGCCTGCAAAGCAAGCGTGAAGACAGAGGATCGGGAGAGCCTTTGGCTTAGTGTGTGGGGCTGGAAACCTCCAGGCTGCGTTGCCTGCCAAGTGACACGGAGCAGTGATGTGGATCTGCAGATAACCTCTTAGCCACACGTTATGTAGGCTAAAGTATGCATGAGGAGCTGAGGTGGTTTTAGACTCCACGGCGCAGTGTCCTGTGGATGAGAGCAGGTTCCAGGGGTAGGGGGGGACAGGAACCTCCTCCTTCAGGTTTGTTTAAGCTTCAGCTAAGCCCTGGAAAATATGCTGAAGGGAACAACCCTGCCCAGCACTGGAGGCTCAGCCAAGTGGGTGAATTAGTGGATGCTCCACCTCTGATGAATGCTCCAGGTAATACGTTGTGCTGTGCATCACGTCTGTGTGCCTCCTGTTTGCATGCAGGCCTGGATGCCTGCAGACATATGCCCGGAGAGGTGCCCTGGCCTTGCTGCCAGCCTGGTCTCTCATCGCAGACGGCTGCTGCTCTGGCCTGGTTGGCAGGTGGAATAAACCCCTGTAGAGAAATTATAATTGGTAACAGCAAGGATTGTCATGGCTTGCCGGTACCTTCAGCTCTCTGTTTCCCCCAGCACCTTTCTCTTTTCCAGCAAAGATTTTGTTTGCAGTGGGAAGCACCTAGCTGTGCTGCTGGGCTGGCATGGGGACAGCTGAGCTCTGCTGTGCCCTGCGCTGTGCCTACCTGAGTCCCAGTGGGACGGCTGGCTGCACTGCCAGGGCATGCTCCAGAGCTGGCCCTAGAGGAGCCAGGATGTGCTGACGTTTGGGAGCTTATTCTTGGCCCTGGTCTTTCTTAAATGGCTCTGTGCTGGAGTGCTGTTGGCCCCCTTGATGGGAAGACGTTTTGAGAGATGATGGGGCTTTTCCTTGCGTTTGGAGCTGGCAGGGAACGGCCGTGATTGGCACGTGGCAGTTTGTGGCATCCTCCTGCACTAGTACCTCTGCAGCCCCCAGCTCCTAAGCCTGCTGTGTATGCCCAGCCTGGGAAGTTGGGCACCTGTGCATGAATACCGTCATCCCAGCAACATATGCCCAAAACGCATGCAAGCCTTGTGCCAGGGATTTCCCTGCCTGAGAGCTGTGCTCGGGTTGCTCTGGCAGCACAGAGTGGCTGCACATGGGATGGGGAGACTGTGGGGGGATGTTGTTAAGTGGGCTCAGTCTGGCGGGGAAACTGAGATTAGTTTTGGAGTGTAGGAGGAAGGGATGGTGGGGGCAGCTATGAACTGCAAGGAGTTACATGGTGACTGTCCTCCTTGCCCTCCAGCAGTGTGGTGATACAGGGTACTGGTGCCACTTAGGGCAGGAGGGAGTGGGAAGCTGCTCCGTGATGTCTGCCCAGGCACGGGCAGTTGTGCAGTGGCTGGTGGCATCGTGGCCGGAGTGGCGGGTACCCTCCCTGAGCAGCTCTGCCCACCTTGGGGTCCTCAGCTCTGTGCACCTGGGGGCTGCTGCATGAGTGCCCCCGGCCTGGGCTCTGCCCCTGTCTCCGGGGCTCGGGCGGTTATGGAAATTCAATAAACTGTTGCCATGACAGCCTCGAGCTCAGCTCCCTCCTGATGCCATACCCACTGTGACAGCTCAATATTACTAGCTCCCATGGGACTGATTTCAACAGGATAAAGCGCTTTCGGCACGGGACGAGGCAGCTGGATTTCAAGCAACAGAGCCCTTTTATGCTGCCGATGCAAGGAAACAGTCTCAGAAGCAGAAAGGAGGTGTGTGGGTGCCTGACAGTCTGTTTCCTATGGGGGAGAAGTGGTCCTCGGTCTCATTTGCATCCTCTCGCAGCCCCAGGAGCTGCACCTCTGGTCTCTGTTGCTGCAGTGACCGTCTCCATGGAGACCGGTCCAGCACAGCCGCATCATGGGGACCACGGAGGGGGAGGCCATGGGGGAGCATCCCCATCCCTTCCCCACGGGGACATGATGGCTCCCAGGGTGCTCTCTCAGTCCCCAGGGGAGCGTGAAAATTGAAATCCCTCAAGTGGTAAATGTGTGGAGGAATCCCAAGAAAACTAATTGGTTTTCTCCCACCCCCGTTTAATGCTTGTTGGCTTTCACTTTGCATTGGTAATTGCTGTTCTGCACCTATTAAAAGGCCGTCTTATGCTTTGCGCGAGCTTGATTGCAAATTAATTTTGCATATGTATCTATTCTGGGGAGCATGGGAATTTTATTCACCTCGGGATGCTGAATGCCAGACGGGCTCTCCAGAGGCATGAGGTGTGGTGTGGGCTGTGGCCACTATCAGGAGTAACTTTGAGGGAACAAGGGAGCTTTTTCAAATAAATGCCTAAAAACAAGGGCGCAGAAACAAATCAATGGGGTTTGTTCTCATAACTTATTTGGGACAAGACAGATGGATTTCAACTGGGATATTCAGAAGCACCCATGAGCTTAGATACCAAGGTGCTTTTGATTTTTCACTGAGAAATAGTTATCCTACCTGCTCATGATCTCCTGGAAGTCCCACTAGGCGTCCACCTTCATGTCTGTGCCTGTATCTGCCTCTCTAAATCTACCCGTAGGCTTTTTGTAAATGCCAGATTTCTTCAGAGGGATGCTATCAGGTTGGGATTTCTGTTTTTGAAAGTAGATTTCCTCTTTCTATTACTGATAAGTATCAAAGGGGAAGAGCTGTTGGGATTTTCCATTTGCCTTTCACTCATCATGCTGCTTTGTTTCCTCTTTGCCTTTCTATCAGCCTCGCACAGTAAAAATAAACTGATCAGTTTTGTGTCATTTCTCTCAAGTACACCGTTCTCGTGCTTGTGCAGGATGCCATGATGTTTGGGCTTGTGGAGAATACATGGAGCTGCAATTTCCTTTGAAAAACAAACTAGCCATTGTTATTTCCATGGAATTTCTTTAATTTTGTGGAAGCCTTTGATGCTTGACTCCATCAAGCATTGGAGTCAGCCTTCCTTACATGGGCCTTTGTCCTTGTGAGTCACTTGGTGTAAGAAATGACCAATGTAGAGGTTGGTCACAGGTTCTTGGAACATTCTGAATGTTTACACCATTGCAGCTACGCTGGGTACAAAGATCCTCCCGCACATGAGTTTGTCGCTAAAGCCTGCATCCACCTATGCAGAGATTCAGTTGTGGTCCATCATGGCATGCCCAAAACAATGTGCTTGCAAGGTAGCAGAGGTTGTTCAGACCTTAAGGAATGGATGCACTTCCCAGTGCAGCAGCCCGCCTCTCCCTGAGGCAGCAGTAAAGCAGTTGGGAGCAGGATGCATCTGGCATTGGGATCACAATTTATTTGCCCTGCAGTTGCTCTCTTCTGCCAAGATTGTTACTGGAAAACAGTTTTTTCCAGTAATGGTTGCTAAGCAGTGAGGTCTCATGATGGACTTTATCTGCTCAGCTGGATCTGCAAGAAACAATAAAGCTCCAGTGCAAAATGAAATGGGGAAGCATCAGTGATTGTTCTGGGGCTACCCTGTCTGCCAGAAGTGGCTGCTGGCTAAGGTGATACCGGGGGAGATTTCTCCTGCACCCTTTGCAGGGCTTTTCTGCTCCTTGGGCTGGCACATGCTGCTGTTGGGCTCCAGCAGTGAGTTAGTCCTGTGCTTTTGGGGATGGCCTTTCTGTTACTGATGCAGCAGTATGTTCAAGGTGCTCGGCTGCTGTTGCTGGAGGATCTGGGATCGTAGCACTGTTTCCACTCGTGCCAGCCAGACTGGAGGAGGAGTAGGATGAGGCTGTCGTTCAAAAATCTGCGTAGGATCGTCCTGTCTGGGCTGGTTTGATGACGGAGGAATCTTTGCCTTGTACTTCTGCTGAAAGCGTCCCAATTGAAAATTGTTTAAAACCACTTTTCTGGTTTCTGTTGAAGGGCCGTTGCATTCCCCAGTGACTTATGCAGGTGTTTGGGGAGACTGATGGGTGGGCGTGCATGAGCTGGCCCCTGGTGAGGAGGAGCAGGTTTCATGCTGTCTCTGGGACTGTGTGAATGCCCACAGTGTCTGGCTAGTTACTGTTGGCCAAAGCCTTCCATGCACAGCAGCTTTCATGTCCCATCAGACCCCATCCACTGTGTCCAATTGCTGTTTGAGACCATTCTCCAGAATGGCTGTTCTTTTGTCCAACCTCTTCTGCTGCTGCTGTGCCTGGCATCTCTCCTGGGACTCTGCAATTGTAGTTTTGCTTTCCTTTGCTGTCTGCCTGTGTGGTTTGTGACTTTTCCAGAAGGGTTATCCCTTTGGCATCTTTATGGCTGCCTGGTGGGAGGTTGCTGGGCTCTGGGGACCGACAGAACAGACTGAGCCCCTGCCAGAAACGTGTGCTCTGGGGTAGCAACCTGTGCCATCTATCCCTTGCTGTTGCCTTGAGGTCCGGGGACGCCCTGTAGACCCGGGCACCAGCAGATGATGTGACTCCTAGACCTCCACACCACCTTGCAGTAACTCCTGTTCCCGTGGGAAAGATTAGCTGCTGAACAGGATGATAAGTGGGTTCCTGGGGATGGTAGCCCTTGGAGACTCTGGCGCTTGAGTGTGAAATCTGTGTCCTTTTCAGGTGCAGTCACTTAGGCCTATTGGATAGTGCAATCCTAGCTGGCCAAGCCCAGCCTGTTACTGGAAAGTTGTTATTGGAAAGCTGTGCTCTGCCAACCTGTTGTGGGGAGGTGAGTAACCTGAGCTGGGGCTGAAGCATGGATTTGAATCACCTTTCCTGGAACCAGAGCTGTGGGTACTGCCCTTGCTGGGGGCAAATTTTGTTGCTGGTGACGAGAGTGTGAAACACGGGACTGTCCTCCATGGGAGCGCACATTGTATTGAGTCACCAAGACATCATATATGTAGAGGGGCAGTGCCTGGCCATGCCAGGGTGTTTCCTGGGCTGTGGCACTACCTTTCTGCCATGAGAAGAGCCAGATAGTTGCCAATGTGCTGTCAGCCAGAAGCTAGGAGATGGCCCTGGAAATAGTGCTTTGTCCATGTGCGTTAGTTATATTTCCTCCCCTCTGAAGCCGTTCCCGGGGCTGCTGCAGTGCTGCCCTCTGTGTCCTTGCTGCTGCTCATCTCGGCCATATGGTGCTTGAAAAATCTGTCTAATATCCAGTTAAAACTTATTTTATGGTGGGTTTATCCCTATCTGGTCTTGTTCCAAGCTTGTCCATTAGCTCCCATTCCTGCAGCATGTAAGCACTGGTTTTCTCACCCTTGCATTTCTCCCGGGAACGACAGGCTGGACCCCGTTGCAGTCCCACGCTCTGCCCCAGCGTGTTGGGAAGGTGCCCAGCTCTGACTGCGAGCAGCATGAAGGGTCCATGTGTGTGTGAGACCCATCTAACCCCAGTGTGTCAGCTGGCTCTGGCTCCTGTGCGAATGACTCAGCCCAGCTGGGGAGGCCAGGAGGGAGCAGGGCCAGCGCTGGCCGCTGAGCAGGACTCGCCAAGCCCAGCTTACCTAACACTGCAGGAATGCCCGGATCAGCAGGGCTCCTTTGGTGCTGCCCTGAAACCCAGGCGTGCTGGGAGCCGGGCTTGTGGCCTCAGGCAGCGGCTGGGTTTGGGAAAGCTGGGACAGGGCTGCACCATTCCAGACCTTTGCCCTGCATGTGGCAAGGGGCAGCCCCAAAGTGGGACCCCCGGCTGCCTGCAGGCATGGGAAACCACCCAAAAATGCCTGCCTGGAGTAGGGTCTGTTCACCCTATTTATGTCATCCCCACTGGGCCCAGCAAGAAGGACAGCCATAAGGACATAAACTCCTGTTTGAGGGCAATGAGGACTTTTTATTGACTTGGCCCTGACATTTCGCATGGCCTCTCTGTTGGGTATTTAGCTGGACCCAGTGACTCCCCTCACTGGGTGCGGCTTGATGAACCCACCAAACTGCCCCTCTACTGTTGCCCTCCCTGGAGAGAGGCACCCTGGGTGTTTCCCCCTGGTTATTAAGCCTGGTCTCTGTAGCTGATAAGGGTGAGAAAATGGCTCGTGGGCTTGGCCCCAGGTTTATTCTTGTTTGTGAGAGCAGTAACATCGGTGTGGTATCTGTATGCAGGGGATATACATGTTGCTCCATGTTGACTCTCTCATCGTTCTGCTACTGTTGGTGCAAATTCTGCAGGAAGATGCTCTGTAGCAGAAACATCCCATTTTGTGCCATACTCACTTTGGCAAAACTCCGTTTTGGAGTCGCAGGCTCTTTCTGGTGGAAAAGGTAGCAGGTACCATGCTCACCTGGGCAAAACTTTCCATGTAGAATTGACCTGCAAACAAAATGATCACCAATATTCACTGTCTTTTAGTGCCACACTGCATTTTCAGTGCCATAAGGTTCCCAAGCACTCTCTGGATGTGAATTATTTAAGCCTCACTGTGGTCCTTGGAGTACAGGAAGGCATTGAGCTGAAACTGCCTCCAACAATGGAAAGCAGGGATGGAAGAAGAGGAGAAAGAAAAGGGGAGGCTCCAGCTCCGATCATTCATGCTCTGTCTCTCACACCCTCTCATCCTTCCAGCTCTGCTTGTTCGCTTGCCACAACAGCCACAGGGAAATGCTGTAGCTGCTGCAGACACAGTTTGATCATAATCAGAAATCAACAGCAGGCAGGACCTGTTGTGTCTCTGAGACAATGCACGGAGTTTGTGAGTGCCACGCATGTAGATGAGGCTGAAACCTCACGCCAGTGCAAAGCAGCAGCCTGAGCCAGCAGCACCGAGATCGCCCTGAAAGAAAGGAGAGGCTGGAGGAAGGCAGCGTGCCGTGGCATGCTTGCAAAGGACTGTTTCACCGACCTCGGGAACATCGCTGGCTACACACATGCACGCACACAGGCGCACTTGCTCACACACGCGCACACACAGCCTCTTGGTGCAGCTCCTCGCAGCCCTTTGATTTGCAAGGAAGGAAATAAGACCTCTTAGAGCAGCAGAAGCAGCAGCTGTTGGCAAGATGTGCTGACAAAATTGAGCAGGGAGAGATCTCCAGTCTGTTTTGCTGCCTGGGCTGGACCTCCTCCTGGAAGAGGAGCGGCAGAGGAGAGAGAGAGAAGAATGAGCAGCCCCTCCAATCCTGGGAAGATGGAGGCAAAACCTTTGTTCAACGTGCAGAAGGCTCTGGTGCAGCCTGTGCAGATGTGCATGTTGGATATCCCCCTGAGCGTTCAGGATGATGATGTAAGTAGAAGGCGAGTGAGCTGCCAGCCCGTTTTCGGCGCCAGGGACAGGGTGGGTGTGCAAGGGGCAGAGAGGTGCTGTGACCCCACCCCGGTGCTATCTGGGGGTGGTGAACTTCTGGCAAAGTTTAAAGATGCCAAGAGCTGGCACCGCCTCCAGATGTGACTGTTTCCTCTCTGAAGTGGTGTATTTTGAGGCAGACCATGTCTTGCACTTGCCGAATCCAGGGCACCACAATGAAAGGAGTAGTTTGGGAGGGAGGGGAAGCCTTCGTATATGGAAAAAGAATTGTGTTGTAGCTCAATGCAAAAGGGAGTGTTTGCTGTGTGTGTCCTGGCTCTGCTGTCCTGGGGTGGCTGACGGGTGTGAAACCCTGGGAGGCAGCAATCGGCTGCAGAGCTTGACTCTGCCTCCACACACCTTGGTGGCTGCCCCGCCTGGTCTTGCTGTCTGTGTGGGCATCGATCCTGCCCTCTCGCTTTGCTGCTGTGCTGCAGCTGCAGCCAAGTGCAGGGTTTGCTCCATGATGCAAAAATTTGCATTGGTTGCAGCACTGAGGCGGAGGTTTCCTGATGTGCTTGGGTTAGGGGATTCCTGGTGACGGCTTCTCTTGTCACCTTAACTCTGTCCCTCACAGAAATACACCACGAATCTGACTGTGCAAGAAGGCACCCTGTGATAAAGCTACTGGAGAACCCGAAATAGGGGCAATGCTTTCCAGAGCTGGTGGGTGGTGAGCAGTTGGTGTCCTGCATCTGTAAGGGTTTTGGGTGTGATCCAGGTGCTGTTAAGATTTGAGGCAAAACTTCCTTTGATTTTGGAGCAGAGAAAGCCCATGTTCTTGCTGTGTGTCTTCAGTGTTTGTACTGTCACTACAGGAGCCTTAAATCTGGATTTTCTTGATGGCAAACAATTGATATGTCTCGGTTAATGTTATCTTCTCTTCTACGTTATCTGTGTGTTTAAAGAGGTGAAATAACAGTACAGAAACGAGCTGGCTTCCCTGGAAGGAGGGAGGACTTTCCTACAGGGTGGTATGCTGGATCTCAGCAGGGGTGGGAAGCCCCAGCTCAGCAGCCTGCAAGTGCCTCTGCAGGGACAGGGGACTTGCAGGGAGTGTCCTATATTTAGAAACACCCCAGGGCTTTGCCAGGATCTACTCTGTTGCTGCACTAATGAGGATACCTGTGATGGCCACTGCAGAGCTGGTGGGGTGTGCCGGGGGTGGGATCCGTGCCCCGAAAGCGCAGGTGCCTCCTGCAGCATGCGTGGGAAGGAGGGAGGGCGGCCGGGCATTGTGAGGTGGTTGGAGCATGGGATGAAGCTGGTAAACCAACGGCTGGATGCTTTATTCTCATTTAGCTTGATTTTTTTTTTTTTTTAAGCAGCAGATTTCTCAAGGCTTACATTATGTGATATCCATTCCTACTCAGTAGTTCAATCTGGCGCTGGATTTCCCTGCGGCCCCGTGGTGCAGCACAGGGGATCCTCAGGGTTTGCTTGACACAGGTGGAGGTTTCCCTCCCTGCAGAGGGGGAAGCCTGAACTGGAGACCTGTGCTCATCTGGGCAGTGGCTGGCACCAGGCATGGGGGATGTCCTGACCTGACCTGGGTTACTTGGGAATGACCTCCGCTTGCTAATCTTCTTCCTGATTTTATTGCAGAAAAGAAAAATAATTTTAAGAGGGTTGTGCACTCTGTTAGATGTTTGGTCATTGGGTGGTTTTTTTTGGTTGGTTGGGTTTTTAACAATTCCTGCTAACCATGTGGTGGCTCCTGGGTCACGGCCAGTCCTGGGATTTGTGTCACGGTGAGGTACCGGTCAGTAATCTGGCACATCGGGGCGTCCCCAGCCCTCGGATCATCTCTGGGTTTGGCTCCATTGTGCAGGACAGAAAGGGTTAGCGCTTTCCTGGGGAAACTGGAACTGCCACGAGGTCAGGCTGGGAGCTTAGTCTCCAGCATCCCCATTTCCACTTAAATTGAGGCTCTGCATATGTACCTTGTGTGTTTCCCATCTGTGATCACCTATACTAGCTCAGGGCTCTCCTGGTGCTTTCATCCCCTGCCCTCTCCTGCATTGGGCAGAGCAGGATGAGACCCCCAGGAGCAAGCGTTGGCTGGCAGCCCCTGTGAGCAGGAGGCAGATTAGGGACCGTTCTACCTCTCTGTGCTCACGTACCACCGCTTCAAGACTGAGGATGCTCGCTTTGTTTTCCATTCCTGGAAAGCGGGGGCGTAGCGGCTCCTGTGCCCCCACGGAGCTGGTACCTCCCTCTGCTGCAAAGCACAGGCCGGTGGGGAAATGCCAGCGGGGAAGTCCCAAGCGGCATTTCTGTCTGTGGAGCAATGGGGAAACTCCTCTTTCACAGCTGAAAGATTATCTCCAGCCAGGCAGGCTTTGGTGTCTTGCACCCACCCATGTGCAGGTACATGGTTATCTCCCTGTGGTGGCTTCTGCTAGTCTGTGTGGGCATGGTGGAGTGAGCAGTGTTGGCATTTCCCCCTCTGTTTCAGGACTTTCAGGCTCAAGAATTGCCTTTCTTCTTGGAGATGGCAGAAGCAGGTTGGGAGAAGTTTAGCAGCTGTGTTACATGGAGACCTTTGGATGCTCGCACCCAAAGGAAGCTCTACTAAGAGATGGGGGTCCAGAAATTGATTCAGCCAGGGAACGTGCTAACAAGCAGTTGAACCCTGCCTGCGCCGCAGTGGGCTGGCCCTGACCCAGCGCTGCTTTCCTGACCCGTTGCAAGTGTGGGAGCATTCAAGCAGGTCTGCGGGAGGCAGGGTTGGGAGAGGGTAAAACAAATCAACTTCATGGGAAGGGAGTCAGAGGTTTTCCCAGCACCGTGGGTCTTGGCTGCATCACCACCTGCCCTGAGCCCTGCTGGTCTTTGTAAAGGTGCTCTGGGGTGCTGGGTGATCCTCTGCAGTTGAGTTGGCACTTTGCAACCCTTTCTGCCCTTTGCAAAAGGAGTATCGTGCCCCATCAGCAAGCTCCCCTCTTCCCGAAACACCCTGCAGCCCCTGTGGTGAGCCCTCCCTGCCCTCCTCTCCCCGTGGCTGGTACTACTGCCAGAGGATCAGTGCCATGTGCTGCCTTGCACTTGTGTGCCGTGCTCTACGTTGGAGCCAGCCATGCTCCCAGAGCACTCTGAATCCTTCCTCTAATCAGGACCCTGTTGGGTTTTGTGGGTGAGGAGTCGGACAAGTATTTTCCATCTCCCTGAGTGAGAATTGCCATGCAGGCTTCTGTGGCAGCAAAGGGACAGAGTGGCAGAGGGAGAGGCAGAGGAGCCGAGATGTGACCATGAGGAATGGGGGTGTTGCAGGCGGAGGAGGAGGGCACAACGGCAGCACAGACCTGGGCAAGAGGCACAAGGCAAAGCCAAAAAGCTGTGGGAGCAGAGCTGTGCTCTGCTGTGCCCCTGACTCCTCTTGGCAGGACTCCTCAACTGCTTTGATGTAGCCACGGGAGCATCTGGTCACCATGGCGTGTGCTCCTGCTGAGACCTGGCATGCCCAGGTTGCTCTCAGGTCTCTACCCTCCCTGGAGGACAAGTCCTGCTGGCCCAGAGCTCCCACACATGCAAGGCATGGTGTGGAAATAACCTCGGTGGAGCTCTTCTGCAGGATCCTCTCCGTCCATCTCCATTACCAGTTGGACCATAGCTGTGGGAAGGCCTGCCTTGAAAAATGGGCTTTCCTTGAGCTGCAAATCCATTCACTGAACATACAACTGATCCCTTTCAGGCTGAGTTCCCTGGGGAGCAGGGCTTTGGCCTCAAAAAGGAGCAAGAGAGCTAGGCAAAGCCCAGATCAGGGCACCCCACAAGCTCAGATCAGAGCCCCTCGCTCAAGCCTGTTCTCCCAGGACAGCAACTCTTGAGTTGACATCTCATACTCCTGTTTTTCAGGAAAACTGCTCTGCCCCAGCATGGAGCAGGGCTCCTTTGCGGAGTGGTTCACCAGCGGGCAGTACACCATTGGAGGTGATGGAGAGACGTGAGCTGCTCGTGCCCATGTTCAGTGGGCGGTCACCTGGAAGGGGAACATTCTTCCCCCCTCCCCCAGGCTACCCCCAACATGGTGGTGCGTGTCAGGCAGAGGATGCTCTCGTTTCTGTCTTCCTTGCTAGCTTTCGATGGGGCTGTCAATCCCTCCCTTTCATAATTCAGCCACAGCAGTTGCAAAATTTCCCAGGGTGCCTCTCTTGCTATTATGGGTAGGGATTTCCAAAGCTTTGCTAATAAAAGAGCAACAGTTTCTATATCTGGGAAATGGGGAAATCAATGACCAAACTGTTGCAAGTGATATAACGGCTTTTTGTGGCATCTCAGGCAGTTCCCTAATATGATGGAGCTTTATGGCACACTCTTTTGTCAGCTTAATTGGCAATATCCGCTCCCTGCGAGTGGGAGCTGCAGGGCTGGGGGGGACCAGTGAGCTGATATCCCGTGGTGATGGGGTCCTGCTGCCCAGGCCCATCTTGCACAGTCCCAGTGCCTCCCTCCTGCCAGGTGAGTCGATCTGTTCATGGTTGTGCATACCAGGACATCCCAGGCTAATACCATGCAGCTGACCCAGCCCTGTGTCACGATGAAAATCCCTGGGAAATGCCCCCTTGTTGCAATGTCCAGTATATGACAAGTCAGAGGGGAGTGCAGCACAGCCCTTGGTCTCTTCCAGCACAGCTGTGTCTGAGTTGGACACTTAATGCAGCTCTGCAGAGTGAAAAGAAAAGAGAAATGATTGGGTGAAATTCTCAGTGTCCTGCTTAGGCACTTGCGTCCTCTGGAGCCTGTCTTCATGGTCTCCCTGTCTTTGCCTCCTCCCTTTCTCCTCTGTGATGTCCTAATAAGTGCAGTAGGTTTGACTTCAAAGTGGTTAGCAAATATTTTCCACTCCAGTGGGCTAATTAGTTAAATTATATTTCACATGCTAATTTATTCCTCTAATATTATTTTTTTTTCCCAGCGTACTGGAAAACAGGAGAAGATAAAAGCTTGGTTTGACCTTAAAGCCAGGCTCGGAGGAGCTGGAGATGGGAACAAACGATTAGTTGCCAGGTTTGCTGTAGCACAGGCTTATTCCCTGCTGCATTCAAGAGCTCGTTCATTTGAACTTTAAGTGTTTTAGCTGACCACAGCCCAGGTATCTTGGGTGAAATGTCCTCTGGCACATAGAAGAAAAACTTTTAGATCAGCAGTAACGAGCTAATTTCCAGCTTCATTGTACCTGTCTGCAGCACCGGTATCACCTTGGAGTGCTATGTAAATGGCAACTAATTAATATTTGCAGCAGTGGGTGGGAACGGTGTTACTTCCTGTGCACCAAGGGGTGAAAGGATCTGCTTAGTCAACGGGCACCAGAGCTGGCCTCGGGATTCAGTGCGGCACTCGAGCATCATGTCCCACAGTGGGGATGACAGCCGCCCTGTTTATAGCACTGGAAAGGGACTGGAAATGCACCTTCCTCACCAGGCTTGGGAGGCTGAATCCCCAAGGCTGGGAGGTAGATGCTTTCCCTGTGCTGGGTCAGTGGGGCTCAGCTCCCTCCTGGGGGCTGCAGGTGCAGCAGAGATGCAGCGGGTGCCTTTGGGCAATGGGGTGAGTTGTTGAGCAGGGTGGGTTGCATGGTGTGAAATCCTCTTTGTCCCGCTGAGTGCTCGCTGGCAACTGAGCCCTGCTGGGGCCAAGACACTCGACATCTCCTACGGCCCCAGCAGCATCCCTCTGCTCCCTCAGTGCGGCTCTGCCAGCCTGTGCCCATCGGAGGTGGAAAGGCTTTAACCGAGACCAATGGGGCTGGGGAGTTGGTTGCCTCGATCACAGGTTGAAGCCATGCGCCAAGCGTTGGGGTGAAGCGATAGCTGCAGACAGCCCCGCAATGAATCAAACTCTGTCATGTTTATATCAAAGGCTTTTTCTTTTCCACTGCCTGTGTATGGTAGATGTTATCAAGAGGGAGGAGCTGAAAATGAGCACTAGGACTGTTTCCTGACCACAATTGCAGTTAAAAACAACAAATCCCTCCATCCCCGCTCTTGGCCAAACTCTCCTTTTCCCCCTTGGGTAAATGGTTGCTCGGTTTCTTTGGAGAAAACTAGGAACTATGGAAAAAGTCTCCCAGGCTGAATTCTCATCTGTAAGGGCAGAAATTTAGGAGCATGCTGTGAAGTCTTGGGATTTCTGGGAATTGCCCCAGCAAGGCTGAGGGCTGAGCTCATCCAATGCCCCGTGTACATGTACAGGGCAGCTTCAAGCCTGTCCATGGCTCCTGCAGTAGGGCTATGGGGTGTCGCCGCAGCTGCCTGGGGCAGCGTGTATAACCCTTCTGCCACATCTGCACCTCTGTGCTGGTTTTATCAGTCCCGGGCGAGGGTATCTAACCCCTGCCCTGTGAGCCAGCGAAACTCCATGAGCTGCGAATATGAATGTGCAAGGCAATGACCGCTCTTGTATATGCCTTGGGCTGTCTGATGGCAGAGGCAGTGTCTTTGCAAGTGGCTGTCCCAGGAGTTTTCGGTGTGGCGGCAGTCCCCGTTTCCAGCCCTTGGTGAGTCTTCAGAGAGAGAGAGGATGGTTGGTGTGATAGCTGAGCGTTTACACTGGCTTAAAGGAATGGGGAAAAGGGTCACTGCCTGCTGCTACGTTTGGTTCACTGGTACTAAAGCGTACAGAGTCTTCGCCTCCCCATGCGCGTGTGTTCATCGACTGAATAAACAAGTGGAATACAGCCATGAGAGTGTTGGGCCAGTAATACCAGGGTTGCACTTTAAATAAGCAGTTAGTAGGACTGCTGATGCAGCTAGGCAGACAAGGCTTGCCAAAGTGAAATGAAAACGCAGACCTCTGGAGCCTTGACCAGTGTCTGATGCAGCTCCCTGGGGTACAGCCTGCCTCGGGGGCTCATCCTGCCCGAGGGTTTGTCATTACAGCCCAAACACAATCACTTCTGGGATGTCCTATTTGCAGATTTTGAGATGTGTGATACTCGCCACGTGTCTATGTTTGGCCCATGTGTAGCCAGCACGTTAAGCTCGGTCACACCAGTGGCATCTCCAGGCAGCTGCCTTGTGTGTGCCTCGGTGCCAGGGGCTCGCCGGTGCTCCCCGGCTGCAGGGACAGTAATCGCCGAACCGACTCTCACTGCTGCCCCGATGGGTGTTACCGGTGTAATTAAAGCAATGCTAATTCTCCATGTATTGCAAGTGCAGAAGGAGCTGATGTTTCCAGTAACTGTTTAATCGATCTGCTTTCAATATATTTTTATAAGTGGCCTGGCTGGATCAGTGTTTGCTAGAGCTAGTTGCAGAGCAGAAACTGCAAAGAAAATTAGGTAAAATACTGTGTGCCACATCCTCTCCTGGTGTAAATCAAGGCAAACCCACTGATTTTTGTGGCATTGCAACCTATCTCTAGCTAAGGATGTGCACTGATGTTCAAGGTGACATTTAGAGCATTTCTCTGTTGCTTTCCTATTCCTTCCCATCCTTTAGCACCAGCTTTTCTGTCTGAAATCTGAGGGCAACGCGAGAGCTTGCTCCTCTTGCAGCTTTTACTCTGTAGACGCATATCTCCAAGAGGTACAGGCTCTGCCTCTTGCATTTTGCCTTTCTCAAGTGAAATGGGATCCCTTCTCTGTGCTTTCAGCTTTCTCACTCTCTGCTCTCGTTTTTCATCCTGATGATACTGTGGGGACCCTCAAACTTGGCAGAGCATTTTTCGTGGCTCTGGGCACTGCAGAGGTAGATGCACAGTCGGGTCCTGGTGCCCACATGCTGCTGGCAATAGTTGGCTCCATCCCTGCACCCCTGGGGCCGGGCACCCCAATGAACAGCAGATCGGCAGCGGGCCGCGGAGCAGCTGCCTCCTGACGGTTTGATTCAATAAGGACCCGTCAATACAATTTGCTGTTATCTGTCACTTTGCGTTGGGGCTCAGAGCAGCGCCTGCAGAAGCAGCTGTTGCAGGAGCGTGCCACGAGGGCTGTCAGTGCTGCTAGGTGCCCACGTGTCCTCAAATAAGGCAAATCCAGTCTAGTGACTGGTTTGGTACATTACAGGCAATCAAAGGCGAGTTGCTCAGTGCCTGCTTGGGGTGTTCGCAAGAGCACAGGGGCACTTTGGCCCTGGCTATCCTGCCCTCCCTAAGCAGAGATCATGAGTCAGTAGGTGTGGGGGTGTCCTGCTTGCCAGTGCAGCCCCATCCCTCTGCACGGCTTCCCATGCTGCATCCAGGCTGGCCCAGGGACAAGGCTGTCATCAATACAGCCACTTGATTTGGAGTATGCCAGCTGCAAACACAGGAGAAACAGAGGTTTCACCCCATTCACAGCCACAAATGTGACAGCAAAGCATGGATGTAGCTTTGGGCATCTCCCATCAAGGCACTCCATCAGAGCTGGTCCTATTTGTTTACCCCATGTTTTGGCAGCAAACAGCGAGCCCTGGGGCTGTGCAGCAGCTGAGACAGCCGAGCGTGGCAATACTGAAGCAGAGGTGTGCCCTGTGTGTGCTTGACGCGCAATTAAATGCCTTGAGCTGGACCCTGCCTTCAGATGTGGCTGCCGCTGCAGACACAGGTGGCATCACTTGTTGCTGACATCAGCTCCGCTTTTGCGATCCATGGCGTTGCTGAAACGTCCTCACGTCGGCACACAGTCGCTGCATGGCCGCTCCTCGGCCAGTGCCGACGTGCCTCGGGGCTCTCGGCACCTCTCCAAAGCCAGCTCATGGCTTTGGTGGATCCCCTGACCCTCACTGTACACTAGTGTCCCCATGCATTAGACAGCAATTTTCTTTTGTTTAAGCATTGCTGAGCACAGATAGGCACTGCTGCTGTGTTCAGAGGGGCTGAATTTAGCCACGTGAGCTTCAAATAATGCTAAGGAACTACCCTGCCAGGAGCCCTGTCCTGAAACAGCTTGATTTGGCCGCCGTGCTGGCTATTGAGTGCCATTCTGATGCAAGTAGAATCTTTGGTTTCAGTGCAACGTGCTTGTGAGGTGGTAAAACACTACAGCCCAAGTAACGGAGGACAGCCAGATGCAGCTCGGTGTTGGCTCTGTCTGTTGTGAGCCTGGAGTGCTTTAACTGCGTTGTTTTAGTATTAACGTTGCTGAAGGGATTGGCTCCATCTTGCCCTGAGGAGATGGCTCTCACCAGATCCTCCTGCCCGGTGGAGGAGCCATTTGCTGTCATATGACAATGCCGTAATGTATAGGCCAAGCAGGCTGGTGGTTCAGTTTGGGCAGAACTTGTGATATTTGGTATTTTTAACTCCTGGCTCCTGGAGTCATGTGCGTGGCATCACGTACAGTGTCTGGAGAGAGGAGCACGTTGCTGGCCCAGCAGTGTGCACCCTGGTGTTGTGGTCTGCAGCTGAGGCTCTCGGGCATTACCTCCATGCAAATGCTGGCCGTGAGCAGCGTCTCAGGTGCTCCTCTTCCTCTGTGCCTCTATGGTAAGAAATTTCCTCTGTCTAAAAATGAAGTCTTGACTTTATTAACCCCAAGGACTCTTTTCGTCCAAAGGCTGATTTGTTGATATTCTTGTCATCTATGTGCAGACTCATGCAGGCATCTCTTCTGCCCTGTGTCCTTGCTCCTCTCCCAGCTTCTCTGGGCTTGTGCTGAGGTTTTCCCCTCAGTGCTGGGACTGCTGCAGCACTCAGCAGCTGGACACCTTGGGTCTTTGCTCCGTCTTGCAGCCCCAGAGTGGGGAATCCCCGATCCCGTCCCGCTGACGGCTGCCATCTGCCTTTTTAGTTTGGGGCTGGGTGCTGTGAGCTCCAGAGGACAGCCGGCAGGATCGGGTCCTTGACTTGGAGATACTTGGAGATACTTGGGATGAGCTGTGTGACAGTCTTGGTAGTGTCCGTCTGTGATGTTGGCAACAGGGAAACAAATACAGAGCAACACCCCCCTGGTAATGCTGGTGGCCCGAAACGAGGGGGCTTGCTTTCCTGCCTACCAGGAAATAGCACCCAAACCACCCCCGTTAAAAATAACCCCTTTCTGCGCATTCTCTTCTTCTCCCTTCAGGCTCCTATGTGCATTGCTCTGAGAGCCTGGGGTTTTTCTTTCATCGTAGTACCCTCCGCAGCACTTCTACTCCCCATGCTGGAAACTTATGTACAAGTTAGAAACTGCATCCAAGCGAGGAAGGAGAGGAAATGTGGTTTGTAGGGCCAGACCCTGGGCTGACCGACCAGAGCAGCTGGGAGGCACGTCCCAGGGCTCTGGGGAGATGCTCCGAGGGCTGGGGGATGCAGGATGGAGACAGCTGTTGCGGTGATGCAGGGTCCGGCAGCGTCGCAGTCGTGGCTCGGGGAGCCCCTGACCAGGGGGGTCCCGCCTGGACAGCCCTGGAGCTGGCTGGAGCCAGGAAATGGAGACTAATCCCTTCCCGCCCTGCTGTGCTTGGAGCAGGAGGGAATCAAAAGCAGCTGAAAATCCCGGATTTCCCTTTCTGTTTGGCGGAGGGATGGGGGAAACGCAGGGGAAGAGGTGGACAAGGTACAGGGGTGCAGCTCCACCTTTTCCCACTGCGCAGGGCTCCGTGCTTCTGTACCCACAGCCCTTGCCCCTGGGGGGAACTGGCCCTGCCCATCCATCCCCAGTTATTTTGGGGTCAGCACAAGGCAGGGCTCTGTCTCCAAGTGTCAGGAGACCTGGCTGCTGCTGACAGTCCAGCCAGTCACAGCATGGCACCGGATTCCATCTGAGACCTACAACAAACCTTGATTTCCAGGGGCCCTCGGTTGCTAAATGAACCCACAGCCCCAGCCCTCTTGCTGCGAGCCCGCTCTGGAAAAGAGCTTCGCAAAAGGCAGTGGATCTCTGCCGGGGCCTGGGGCGAGGAAGGGGGGAAAAGGGAAGCTCTCCGGGGATTTGGCTTTTCCAAAAAGGTGACTTGGTGCACGCCCCGGCTGGCGTTGCACCTGCGTGCTGCTGGGTTACGCGCCCACGTGTAATGGAAACACTGACACTGCTCCTTACTGGCGTGGCACAAATAGCAATGGGTAATTCACCACTGATACGTATATAATGTTCACTGCTGAGATTAAAGAAAATTGACCTGTAATAGTGCTGGCTGCTCAGGAATGGATTAATCAGCCCATGCTTTCTGTGTTCATCGAAGCACAGATGAGCTCAAGAAGCTCGTCGGGGGCAGGATGCTGCCTTGCTGCTGCAGAAAGTCTCGCTGAAGCTGGATGAGACCCTTAGGGAGCAGCTTTTTTCACTTGCCTTCTGGTCCCTGACCCTCCTGCAAAAGCTCAGGTCATGTTTTCTAGCTGTTTTCCCCGCAATTAGGGGGGCAGAAAATTCTTAAAATCTGATTTCTTACTAAAATAAGGCTAATGCTGTCATGGTATCTGTCTGCCTGTGTCCTCTCCCCAAATAACTTCTGAACCTGCTGGCCTGCTTCACACAGATTTGTCTGAGGGCTCATGGATAATTAAGTCTGTGCAGATACGATGAAATGAGGTGGTTGAGAGGAGGCAAAGAATCGTGTAAATGCCCCAAAACATCTGTAGCATGAGTTCTCTCGTATTATTAGACACCAGAAAATCCACGTGGGAGATGGTTCTTACAAACACTTGAACCACAAAAACATTTTCATTCTCAATTCTTACATTTTTAGGCACCAAAGACCACCTGGAGACCCAAAACCATAGGAAACATCACAAGTAGTTTTAGTGCTCACGGGATGACCTTTTTATTTTAATGAAAACCAAAATTCTTCGGCACTCAACGTGATTCCCGGAGCCAAGACTTGAAAGGAAAAACAGCATAAATCATGGACCCAAAGGTAAAAAGTCGGGAGGGTCAGCAGTGCCGCAGCCGGACTCAGCACCGCGGTGCGACTCAGCGGTGCTTGCCGAGTTTGTTGATATTTGTGCCACTGTAACCGAGAGATAAATCTGGCCCTTGGCCACCGGTGTACAGTATTGTTTGCAAGAACATTGCTCCTCCATGCCAAAAACCCACAACAAAAAGAGTTTTGCTGGCCATTGAGAGAGGCGCTGGAATAACTTCCCCCACTAAAACAATGCGGAGCGGAAACCTTTTAAAGTGGTGATTACCGAAGGGAAAATAATTTTTTTTTAAACATCCTCTGTCTGAGGCTCTAACAATACCTGGGAATACTAAAAGACTTTTTACAATTTTTAATTGACTTTTCAGCCATGTGACTGTTTGTTTCATCTCTGCCATACCCAGCTCAGGGCTGGGCAATGAAACTTTCCCTTTCCAGCTCTTGCCAGCCTCTTTTCCGGACTCTCACGTGGCTGACACCAGTAAGTGTGTACTCAGGCAGTTAAAGCAGAATATTTTCATGTCCACTCACTGCGTCCCAGCCCTGACCGAGGTGAATTTGGCCCAAGCGCTTTGGCAGGGGCTGCACGGTGTCAGCAAGCACCCGGGCATGCTGGCTGCTGGTCCAGCTGCTGGATGTCTCTCCCACCACGCTCCTCCTGCAGCTCCTCTCCCTCGTCCCTACGGCTGCTCTGGGCCCTCTGGCTCCTCTCTTGGCTGCTCACTTTCAATCACATCAGCTCTTCGCTCTGCCAGAGCCTGGCTCCAAGGTTTCACTCCTCACTTCAAATCAAGTCAGCTTTCCTGCGACTTTCACCGCAGCTTTCTGACGTGTCTGAGTTTTGATGTATGCTTTCCCTGATGTTTGTGCAGCCAAAGGAGATGCGGGACCATTGTTGGAACATCCTTTTCCATATCCCCCATTAAAGGCCTTTGTTCCTGTTTAACTGGATTTCTTATTTTAAGTAACCTCAGTTATTACTTGTGGCATAAACATTATGCGTGCGGTATGCCTTACTGTTGCTTCACTTATTTCCAGGATCTGACATTTAAATCTGTTCCACCTTATTCCTATACTGGGCTAACTCTCTGTACTAAACCTAGGCTATGCGTAAATCTGTTTTATTTTGCTACCTGTAGCTCTTCGGATCAGCTTGGTACTGCAGCCCAGCATCTTGCAGCCTGTTTGGGTCACATGTTTAAACTGAGCTTTGGATATAATTTAATCTTGGGCAACATACCAACTCTGTGTGCTGCTTCTCTGTGCTTGTGCTATGGCATCACTTTTCTTTTGGACTTCTTAGCAGCTTCGTGGCCCCGTTCCCTCCCCTACATGTGTTCAGACACATCATTCCAGCGACAGGGGAACGTATGGTGCTGATCACGTTCGGGGAGCTGAGTCTGAGCATCCTGGGGCGGCATTTCCATCAGTCGAGGTAGTCGCTCGTGCAGATGCAAACCTGCATCCCTGTGCCCGGGGAGAACAAGCAGCGTGGGGTCAGAGCACGGCCCCAGATACAACTGAAGTGCAGGCGCTCGGCGATGCCCTGTACGTGCTGGTAGGAGCTATTGCCCAGGCAGAGGGCAAGGGGGTGAGCCTCTCTCCACCTTCTCTATCCCAGGAGGAGAGCCAGCGGGATGACAGCCGGAATAAAGCTGCCCTCCCGCTCCCCTGGATGGAGAGCGGGACCCAAAGGCTGGTCCGAGTTCCTCATCTGTCTGTCCGCCTGGCGCAGGTTAAGCGGGCGTACGTGTCGCCTTCTGTGCCTGTGTCAACCAGGGAAGGCACAAGTGAGAGCAGGGCTAGAGAACGTGCCAGGAGAGGAGCTGGTGATGAGGACAGGCACTCTGCAAAGTTTCTTTGTTATCCACTGGGATTTCTCTATTGATCGGTTGCCAGAGCCTCTTGTTTCTGAAAGTCTCCTTTTACACGATTCAGCTGAACGTGTCATTTTGGCTGGTTGTTGTCGGTGGAAAAATGTACTGCCTGCCCTTGAATGTATTTTTGAAAGGTGAGCAGAGCCAGAGCTTCCTTCAGTTTCTTTTCCACCTGGGCTTACGAGCCTGGCCACGGAGCGCGCTTGCTGCAGCCTGGGTGATTTAGAGGGGGCTGCACTGGGCTGAAAGGGGGCTCGGGGAGGAATGGGGCTGCTCAGCCCTACACGAGCAAAGACACAAGCGTGCCAAAGCCCTAAGAGTGGGTGATGCTGCTCTCTGTTTCGTAGGCAGTCACCAGCCGGTTGTTGCAGTACATATTTTGCATATTCAACAGAGCAGTCTTTTGAACTGAACTGTTGCTCCCAGGCTGGCCTCAGTAGCGCAGTACAAAGGTGCTGGAGGGAGAACAGCCGTGTGCACAGAAAATGCAGCACATAACCTCCCTTGCCAAAGGTTGTAGCAAGGGGAATAAGTTATGGCCAGTAAATTCCTTGATAGGTTGAGTTTCTTTTGGGAAGCAATGCAGCTGGGAGGCAGATTAACTTTGCTTCGTGCATCTGCGTAGCCCCTGGTTACTCCGTGTCTGAGCGCAGCAGGGCAGGGGCCGGCAGCACTCGGGGTACCCTCCGGGAAGCGAGGGGCTTGGGGTGCTGCGCTGGCTGTGGGAAGGTGACTCCAGCTGTTGGGGGACTTGTTGGGGCCCCTGTGAGGCTCGGGGTGCTTTGCCAATGAAACTGCTGCCGTTGGACCTTGCCCAACATCAGCAATCAGATACGTGTTTCCGATATATAATGAAATCTCACTATGTCATTTTATTTTTCTGGTAGATGAGAAGGGCAAGTTTGATTTCAGAAAGGAGTTTCCCCTATCTTCAGGGGCTACACCCATTCCCATCTTTCCCTGCCAATTTCTGTGGCTTCATAACCTTTCCCCTCTTTTCTACCACTGATACTTCTTTTCCCGACTGTTATACAGAGGGCCCGTGCAAGCAAAGATGGAAATTACAATAACTCTGAGCACCTGGGAGGCTTGAACTCCTCGTACGCTGATCGCTAAGCAACACAGAAAAATGTTTTTCCTGTTTTTCTTTTGGTTACAGGCACCTTAGGTGGTATTTGTTAGAAGAGCTGACTGAAACATTCTGGCAGAAAGGTGATAGGGAGATAAAAGCTGCCTTTAAAGACAAACAGCTCAAGAAATAATAGTCTTTACCAGAGGAGCTCTGGTGTGTCTGCAGTGTGTCAGGCTTCAGCAGCTTAATGTCTGCTGAACTCTGCACTCAGGGGAGCACCGCAGACGGCAGCGGAGAAGCACGTGGAAGAGGAAAACGCTGCGACCCAGAGCTGCAGCTGCAGCTCCCCTTCGATGTGGGGATGGTCCGTAACAAAGCTCACCGGGTATTTTGTGCTTCTCTCAAAACAGCGAGCTCTGGGTGACCTTTTGTGCTAGTTTTCTTGCACCCCCCTGCCACCAGCGGCCTGCAGAATGCTGTAAGGTCTCTTGGTGCTTTTCACAAGATGGACCCTGTTGTCTTTGCCTTTGAGCATGTATTAATGTTAGTAGTTATATTTTGCCTCTTGTTTTTCTGAGTATTTTCTTTTCACTGTAAATGGCTGTGCAGCACTTTGCTGCGAAGGAGTCAAGGCACCTCTCCCCAGAGATGCCCATGCAAAGCGTGCTGTGGTCAGTTGTTTCTTAGAAAGTGGCTTGAATCCTCCCCACCCCTGTGGTGGCCTTGTTCTGCTGAGTTTTTAGAGGTCAGCAGGCTTGAAAAACAGAGGTTTGTGTTGTCGCTTGCTGCCGTAATGGAAGATGTTCAAATACTACGGCCAGGTCGATGGCATAAGAAGTAGGATCGAGGAGAAATATTCCTGCAAGCTCTTGAGTCTCCAAGGCCTGTGGCATAATTGCGTCGACATTGCTGAGCTTCAGGAGTCTGCGGTCTCCACAGGAGATGCTGTAGCCCAGCTGTGCACAGGGGCTGCAGGAAATGAAACACAAGAATAGCTGGATGGAGAGTTTTAGATCCTAATTGCCTGGGGATTTGGTGTGCTTCCTCTGCTAGGAACTGACAGTAATGAGGAGCTTGCCTTGCTGTGTTTAGACATTTGGCGTGCTTCAGAGAGGCTGGAGGAGAGCTGCGTTCCTCAATGAACCCTGCACTTAATCGGTAGCTGCCCACTGGGGCCATGGGGAGGAGGGGGTGTTGCAGCTGGAGAACAGGTGCCACTGGCAGAAGGGCCACAAAGTGCAGGAGAGCCTGAATCAGCCTTCCTCCCTGCCAGCACCAAGAGTTCATAGTGCCTGATCGGCTGGGGAAACGTCCTTGAGTAACACCCAAAACCTGGAGGCAAAGCAAGTGATCCAACTGCCCTGCATCCAAAATACTCACTGGAGAATTTCCTAAAATCCACGCTCGCTGTAAGCCATGGCAATATGTGGCTCACCCCTAAAATCTAGTTAAATAGGGGCATTTATCGTGTTTGCGAGTGAGAATTGGGTCTGCGAGGGACTGAGGGCTGGCTGTGGTCTGTTGGTCCTCAAATTTTGGGAGCGACTGCTCTAAGTAATGTCTATATACAGATTGTACTGAACGGAGTTGGGACAATATTTTTCCCTTCTTGCACAAGCTTGGAGTTTTTTTCCTCATTCTGAAGTAGAAGAGATAGTACTAGTTTATTATTATTATTTCTTACAAATCAGTCTTCCAGCTGAGCCTGGGCAGTGGAAAGGAAAGTCTTTCAAATTAAAATTGGAATGTCCCAAAAGTTTTGATTTAGAACTCAGTGCAAGTAGAACAAACAGCTTGACTTCTAGTTAATAGTTCTTTTCTATCGGTAGCGCTTTTCCTCCAAAGTGCCTTACAAACAGCAGTGAAAAGGGCTTCCCCAGCCCCTACAATAGAAGGAAGTGTTATCGTCTCCATTTTGTAGCAAGCAGCCTGACCCAGAGCACTGCAGGGATTTACTCGACGCGCCTTGTGAGTTGGTGCCAGGGCTTGGGACAGAATCCAGATAATGTTGCAACTCCCACATAAAACAGCCTGGTTCCCATCAGAGGCTGCTGATTTGGGTCCCGGTTCACTCACTTGTCGAACAGCGGAAGCTGGTGGTGTACGATGCTCGAGAGGGGCTTGGCTAGAGGTGGCTGGGGCTGATTCTTGCTTCTGCAGTCAGGGCTGAGATCAGCTTTTTTCAGTTCTCTGCTCTGGCATCTGTCCTGCTGTAGGTTCACTGAGGCTCAAAGAAAATATGAGTTTTGCGAGGCGGTACCAGTGTGTGCCCTCGGGGCAGTGGCAGGAGCATTGGGGGTGTTTGCAGGCAGCTCGATGCTGTGCAGGAGGCAGCAACCCCTCTCAAAGCATTTCTGAGTGACACTTTGGGGTGGGCAACCTCGCTCACTCAGCCCGTGGCCTGATGGAAAAGAAAAAAAACCCCAGCAATATCGAGCACGGGAACTGGGTCAGCGCAAGTTTTGTCCTGTAGGAAATACTCTGGAAAGCCCTTCTCGGAAGTGGAGCAGTGAGATGAAAGCGAAGGAGGGCTGGAGGATGGAGCTGAGGGGGATGCTCGAAGGCCGCGTGTACGAGCTTGTACGTGCCGGGGAGAGATGGCTCAGGATCCGTGCTGAGCCCAGTTATTATGCAACAAACTAAGGTCTGAATCTGCAGGTCCTGACCCAAATGGATTGAGCTGAAGCAGGAAACTGGCTTAGAGTTTGCAGAAGCCCCTCTGTTTTACCCATTCCATGATATTTACCGTGCAGGGAAGCCTGCGGGCAGGAGACTGTGGGAGAGGAGCATAGATCTGTGATCTGTAGATGCTCTGGTGTTGGCTCTATTGGTTTGCATTTATTCAGCCAAGTGCTGATTGCAGAATGGTGGAAAGAAACAAAGTAAGGGATTTCCCACAGCACATGGTTCTTGCGCCCATCTTTGCTCCTGCGCCTGCTGAAGTCGATGGGACATTTACAGCTGACGTCAATGCAAAATGCTTAGTGTGTTGTGAAAAGCTTTTGCTGAGTTTGCCAAGTGTAAAATTATATATATATATATTTTAATGAGTTGCTCAATCATTGATCGTTTTCTTAAATTCCCTGTTCCTGGAGTCATGTGCATATAAATTAATTGCATTTTTCAACAGTTTCTAGACCTTCAGAGGTGTAGGGGAGAAACCTGAGGATGGGATCCTACGTGTTCCCTTTTGGCTCTATGCTTAGAGGCAAATAAGAAGCTCTGAAAAGTTATTTGTTTTGAATCTCATGATTTTCAAGAGCCTGGCCCCTGACAGCTGAGTGTTTGGGGTTAGCTACGCTGAGCAAACATCCT
The DNA here is from genome assembly GCA_026212715.1 of Elanus axillaris. Lineage (NCBI taxonomy): Eukaryota > Metazoa > Chordata > Aves > Accipitriformes > Accipitridae > Elanus > Elanus axillaris. The sequence continues at coordinate 15,785,375 of JANZLQ010000055.1, read as the reverse complement.
GAACTTGGGCTCCTGACCCTGCTTTGAGTGTTTTGCTTTTCAGACCCAGAAGGTTCCCAGGAGAGGAGAGAGGAAACTGGCTGGCTATTTTTAAACCCTCACAGTTGCCTTCCTGCCTTATATTATTTATTATCCATTATCAGAAGTGTTTCTCCCCTGAAACCATCTTTAGTGGTCAACCAAGGGACCGGTGAAAATTGCCCATCAAAAGGAGCTGCATCTTTCTGCAGAGGTCAGACGAAGCTGGAGGGTTTTGAAGGGTTTTGCCAACGGAAAATGGGTAATGCTGTTATTTATTACGTGCACTCAAGCAGTACCAAGCAATTCCAGTGGTGGGCCGTGATTACGCTGCCCTAAGAGATAAACACCAAAGAAAAGCACAGTCCCCCTCCCAAACACCCTGCAGCCTAGAGAGCCAACGCTGCGTTCTGCTAGAGAACTGGGCTCTGCCTCTGATTTCTGTACGTACTGAGTGAAACGATGCACGCCACCGGTCTCATTTCATAGCAGATCTTGCAGCGTCACACAGTTTCCGCATGATGTGCCAGCGGGTCTAAGGACACCCCTGTGCTGAGCATTGTCACATCCTTTCTGCAGCAGAGAAAGCTCTGGTGACCTGACCAGAGTCGTGGGGTGACCTGGACCAGCATCTCTGTGCCTGGGCAGGGTTAAAATCCTCATGGCCCCCAAGACAGCATCCCAAAGGTGCAGGGCTGCCTTGGGTAGTGCGAGGCCCTGGCTCAGGGCTGGGTCCTCTCTCTCAGGGTGTCCTAGGAAGTCCCCTTGACCCTCTGCAGCAGCTGCAGATAAGCAGGACAATAGCCTACATTGTCCTTGCTCATCCTCCTGCCTGGGGAACTTTCAAGTTTGAAGTGTATGGCATCCCTGGCAGCTTCATTAATCCTTTCCTGCCCGGGCAGGAGCTACTGGTGCCTGCGGCAGAGCTGGATGTGTGAGCCTTGGCTCCATGTTCTCACTGGAAATAAAGCTGCAGAGCTGGAAGGCCCTGGGAGGCTGATGTTATTTCAGCTGCGCAGGGAGCCCAGGCGTAAAAGTCTGGGTTTTAGTGTTGTCAGCAGCAACTCCCCGGACCCTGTGATAGAGTTTATCGCAGCATGTGAGGAGGGAAGGGGAAGAGCCAGGGGAGGGTGAGAGCGCGCTGTGCTCAGCGCAGGGGGATGATGAGTGACAAAGAGTTTTGCCCATTTCTCTCTGCTTTGGAAAACAAAATCACGTTGCAGGGTTTCAGCATCGTGTTGGAGGTTTGGGACCTCTTTAAAGCAGGATCTCTAGCCCTGCTGACCCCCGGGACCATTTCTCTTTCCCCAAGGTGCCCTGGTCCCTGCTCCCCCCAACTTTGCCTGCGCGTCGGGGGCGTGGCACGGGAAAGGGCTCAGACCCTGCTCCTGCCACTGACTTCCCCGTGGGGCCTCAGTCACATCCCTTCATCTCCCCAGGGACGCTGCCTGCGGCCCCCACGGCGACCGTGTCACCCCGTAAAGTCCAGCTGCGGAGGGTGACAGGCTGGGCAGTGGCTCTGAACACACACAGCACTGTTGGCGGTGGGGACGGGGACGGGGGGGGGGGGCTGTGCGC
>JANZLQ010000055.1:15754964-15778956 GCA_026212715.1 Elanus axillaris | reverse complement strand
GGGGGGGGGGGGCTGTGACCACCCCACAACTAGGACCTGGTTTTAGGGCCACCTGAGTTGGTCCAGCCATAGGAGGGTCTTCACCACTACTGACTCCTCCATCACCTTTCCCAGCTCTCTAATTGCCAGGCGCTCTGTCCCCAGAGGGACATGTAATTGAAGGAGCAGAGAGCTTATTTAGGTCACTCTAGACCCACATTTAAAGGCTGGGCATCCCCTGCTCGTACTTTCTCTAACACCGTTATCTCCAGAGCTGCCTAGTGACTGGCTTTCAGGCGGACGTGTTCCTTTTATTTAAACACACACTTGCAGCAGGGCTGTTTCGGTTCTCAAATATTTCTTCATCTCCCACGGACTCAGCAAGAGGGGGAAAAAATGTCGTTGCTAAGGAGCAGGATTTGGATACAAAGCTGGCCGAGCTGCTGGCGGGGGGGGCGGGGGGCTCCAGCGCAGCTCGTGGTGGGTCAGAGTTTGTGCACTGCTTTGGTGAGATGGCACCTGTGGGGTCTGGGTGAGGGGGGTCAGGATTTAAAGCATCACTTGGGCCTTAGGGAGAAAGAGTTGAGTTGTAGGGCTCATACCCTCCATAGATTAAATAGTTTATCCCCTGCCTGGTGCTGGGTTAGACCAACGGCAGCATCCATGGCCCGTCCAAAACCCGTGGTGTTTGCTGCGGGGGGGTCTGTGGGACCTTCCTTCTGCAGGGAGAAGCATCTGTAGGTTGAAAGGGGAGGCTGGCATGAGGGCTCTTGCCAGGAGGGATGTTAAGCATCGCCCTGAAACTGTATCACCGCCTCTGGCTGGAGCGTGCCTGCCTGGGAAAACTGGCAGCAGGGGAAGAATTGAGCTGTTTGGCTGCTTCGCAGCAGCCCTCAGCCCTCCTGGCTCTGCCTCGCAGGCTGGCCATCCCTACGGAGACACGAGGAGGGGATGGGAGCAGGGACGGAGGTGCGAGGGTGCTGCACGGCAAGTCTGCTCTGAGCGCCTGCCGCGGGCTAGCACAGGAGTAGCTTTGCTCACATGTAATCTGGTGTTTGCAGAAGGGATTTTGTGGATGGGCCTTTTGTTCTCTTAACACCTGGGAGCAGCTCTCCCAGAGGCGACAGGAAAGTCCTTTCCTAAATCTGTGTGGGCTGCAGTGAGTAAGTACTGGTCTCCTACGGTGTAGCGAAGTGGCAACTCCGCAGCACCTAAAACTTCTGTCCCTCTCCACCTGATTTTGTTTGGTTTGGTTTCATGATGTTATGCAAATAATCTCTAAAGTTTTTGGTTACATTCCTGGGGCTGCGTTGGTACAGGTTCTTATAGGGCATCGCTTTTACATTAGATAACCGCCGAGAGTTTCTCTTTAACATACCTGAGGGTCAGTAGTTAATGTGACAGCTAAATGTCAGTGGAGATTAAGCACACACAGAGGCACATGCTTGGCCCGTTTCACTTGCATAGCTTGACAGCAGCGAGTTTGTTTTCATCACACAGTTGGTATTTCGATGAGCCCTGCTGTCAGAAACACGCTGGGACGGGAAAGGGCATCTTCCAGCTCCGCACGTGGGTGCTGGGTGCCGCGCAGGGCCGGTGGGCACAGCCGCCTGGCGAGCCCCGGGGTTGGCGGAGGCAGGATGGAGATGGCTCCAGCTGCCACGCACCAGCCAAGTCCTCGGAGCTGACGGGGGAGGAAAAAAAGATTGGTTTAACTTGCAAACATTGCAGATTGGAGAGGAAACTCATCGGAGGCAACTTCATCTGGAATGCTGAGGCATTATTTTTAGAGCGGCTTTTCTTTCTGCTAACCACACTTTAACAAACAGCAGCTGAGCCAAGGGCCTGTGTGGAAACCTGCTTTTCAAAGGGCTCGCTACCCATCTTACCAGAACTTCTTTTCATGTGATGGAGCAAAACCACGCAACCTTTCCCTGCTCTTTGCAGTGGTCGGGTCACCATGGAGACTCGCAAGCTGAGAGCCTGCCCTCGGTTCCCCGCTCAGACGGCGTTTTCATTTGTGAAATGATGTGTTTGGTTTGGGTTCGCCTCTTAGAGTTGGAACTAACTTCAGGAAACCATTGTTTAGCTAAGCTGGGCAAAGCGAAGCGTGTTGCCCGAGACTGGCAGGGTGAAAACTCAGCTGTGGGAAGCAAACAAGGATGCTGAAGCCCCACCTTTGTGTGGTGGTTCAGCACCTCACCTTCCAGTTTAGGCCAAAACCCCAGGGATTTAGTTCAAAGACGCTTTGCCTAAAAGGCTCAGCTGGTGGCCTGCTGCCGGCGAGGTCTGGCTCTGTGCATCGGAGCAGCAGCAGAGCCGGTGAGCTGGAGGACATGGCGGGGGGTGTGAACTGGGGCTGATGGTGTCACCCCCATTCCTCCCATGCTGCGACCCCCACGATCGCTGCGGACTTCTCAGAGCAAGGCTGATGCTCAGTTTGGTTTATCATCTTAAAGCAACCCAGCTTTTCTCCAAACGTTGCTATTTGTTTGCTTTGATTATTCTTTTTAATGGATATTTGATCCCAGCTGCAGTTCTGCTGGTCAGGACCTCTTGGCCGGATCCCCGTGCTGAGCAATAAGGCAGCAGTGCCCATTGCTGGTGACCGGCACTGTGATTACTGGGTTTCTAGACAATGCGGTTTACTAGATTCAGTCCCGGTTGCAACAGTGAGAACTGGCATTAAGACGGGCCCGGCTGGTCCCTCCCTCGCAGCATGCTGGGGGTGACTCAGAGCGTAGCTATGGCTTACGCCAGTGTCATAACAAACACTTATTCCCCAAGGTGCTTCTTCCGGGGGGGAGGGGGTATCCTAAAAACTCCATCTCTCCCAGTCCTCATTCCTATGGATTTCAGCTTGTTCCTCATCAAAACTTAGCTCTGGGAGGATGGGGCTGTTTGAGCCTTGACCTGTCTTATTCCAGGCAACATCAAAGGAAAGGAGCCAGGGAAGGAAGGTGGGCACTTCTGCCCTCCTCGCACTGATGCTGCCCCATTGCAGCTGTTGTGCACATCAGCTTTTTGGGTATCCCAGGGTTTGTCCCCCCAAAATCATTTTAAATGAGAGGGCGAGCCACAGGGATGCTGACCTGCAGCTGGTAATCCCAGGGGATGAACGGGGCAGGGTGGCAGGAACAGACGAGTCAGGGTGGGAGCGTGCCTGTACTGGCTTGCCAAAGTGCTGTGGCCAGGAGGAAGAGGCTTCCTTGTGTGGTGTTTTACCTGCCATGAAAGAGCAGACGGAATGTGAGGGAATGCTTGCCTGCAAATGCCTGCGGTGACCCAGTGCCAGGTTGAAATCCCGATGCCCGGCGTCCCCGAGCAGACGCAGGTGTGCTACTGCAGATGCTGCAAAAGGGCTGCGTCTTAAGCGGCGGGAGAAAACATAGTCCCAAAAGTCTGTGCTGAATCAGGGTTGGTGGGAAAGCGGAGCAACCCTGCGTGAAGCTGCCTGCTGTCTCTCTGCCACCCCCCGGGGTTCGGCTAGCACCCGATGGAGGGTTGGTTGCCTGTTGGTCCCGCTCTGGCTGATGCTTGGACATGGTCCACAGCAGGACCTGCACCTAGAAGTGCAGAGCTGAGAGTGCGGAGAGGGTATTCATCCCAGCACCCCGGCTACCCATGCCCTGCCTGGACACCCGCGTACCTCGTACCGCAGCCGCTCTCCACCCTCTGGATGCGCAGGATCCGGCACACCCAGCTCTCGGGGCAGGGCCCAGGTCCAAACCTCACTGCTTGGGCTCCTGGTGTGCATGTTCAGGCACTTGACAACAGCTGGGTTTTTCAGTATTTTTGTTTTTTCGGTTGTTTTCTCCCCAAAGGTGCCAATTAAACTTAAGTTCTCAGTTGCTTCAGCTATGGAAATCGGACTCAGTTGACTGAGCATCCTGATTGCAGGCCCCCCCCCAGGTGTCGGCTTGTTGACTCCTGCCCCTGTACCTGCTTATATAGCACCTACTGCCTTGTTGACACCTATTTAAGTAATGCTCAGAAGGTGAGATTTTCTTGATTACAAAGCAAAAGTGCTCGCTCTCCTCCCTTCCAGCTTCCCACAGGCACCCCAGGGAGGGGAGCAAGTAGAGGGGAGACTATCCAAGAGGAGGATCTCTCCCAGCCCTTCCCTGGAGCAAAGGGGATGGCTTGAGACTTGCAGCTGGGATGCGGTGGGACACGCTGGGGCTGCGGGTGTCAGGAGGAGGCTGGGACAAGAGGAACTCAGCCCGGACCTCCGTGCAGGGTGGCCCGGGAGGCACGCCGGCAGCAAATGGAGGCATCCTACGTCATCCCGGCCGGGTGGGAGTCGGGTGCGAGGGGCATGGCTGGAGAACAAAGGCTCGTATTTATTCCTCCCGTCCTTTCACCGGCAGGCCCTCGCTGCCTCCCTGCACTGGATTGTTCCTGCATTTTCTCTGCTTCAGCTGTTTACTGGGTCACCCTGATGCAGACACGCACACAAAGAGCGAGCCATCCAGCGAGGCCATGCCTGTGCCACCGGCACCGCGAGCCCCTCTCCGGCCCCGGGGAGCACAGTGGTGGCATTGAACCGGGCCGGGAGAGCGCCTGAGCCTGCCCTGCTCCGGTGTCAGGGTGGGCCGGGGGCATCCAGAGCCCCCCTGGGCATCCTCCTCTGCACAGGCTGGGGTGATGGGATTTTGGGGAGGGGGGCCCAAGACGTCTGGGCTTGTTGGCTTTGCCCATGCTTCAATCGCACCAGCTTTAAAGGAGGGAATGTAGGTTGACGTAAGGCAGTGTAAACACATGGGTGGACACATTTATTTCACGAGGGTTTATTTTGGTTCAGCTTATCTAAGCTAAGGATGTGTCTGAGCTAAATCGAAATTAACCTTGTTCAAATTGAAATGAAGGGTGATGGCTCAGTTACTGTAAGCCAGACTGCAGCCAGACAGGGCCGTGGCTTTTGGACAGCCTCCAATTTGTCCACCCCAATCTATGCACCTTCAAAATTACAGAAAGCTAGGACTCTGCTTTCTTTTTCCCCCTTCTGCAAGTTACAGCAGGTGGGTTACTGCATAGGCAGCCATTTACAGCATATCCAGGCTGCTCCGGAATGGCGTGTGGCAAAACTCCCTGGGAATATTGGCATGGGGCCGGTGGGATGGTTCGGCGTGGCACGAGCGGCTGAAAGCCGCCTCCTGGGTCTGGGCTGATGTTTTACGCCTGGCAGTTGCTGGAACCATTGTCATTGCGTTGCCCTTTCTGCGTATCCCACATGCCTTGCTCATACCGCAGGTGTGTGCCCAGGTGTGAGCTTCATTCCTGCGGGTCAGGTACATGCTGGGGGCGAGGGGGAGGTTTGACAAAAGCAGCTGGTTTTAGAGCCGCTGATACTTCTTAAAATTGATTTTTTGGCTGTCTGGACTGGCACGTGGGCTATGAGCTGAGAGCAGGAGAATATTTATTCAAGGCTTTGTGACTCTGAGAATATAAAGGCTTTGGGGATAGATGAACTCACTAGCTTGCAGATGCTGATACATGCAAGGGACAAGCATTGCCCTGGAGTTGCAACAACAAACAAGTCTGTGTGTTCTGGTTAACGTGTTAAGATATAAGTGACGTTTCAGGAGTGACCACACCAATCGGTTTCAAGGTACCTCAGCTCCAAATGCCAACCTAATCATCATCCCTTTCCAAATACATATGGCAGTTCTTGCCGCCGCAGAAGTAACACACTTGGTGCAAAAGGACCCTGTTTCAGCCGTGGAGTCAACAGAGTAACGCTAGATCAGGCAGGCTTGAACTGTAACCTCTTTGGGACAGACACGCTGTTTTTCTTCACATTTGAACAAGGCACTATAGAGTTGTGGTGTTGCACGTGACTTACAGGTGCTACTGTAAACACGAAAAACACAATCGATTTTTGAACTGTTAGGGTTTTTGCAGATTTCTCTGTTCCATCTTGGTGAAACACAGACTTTTGTTCTGAGCTGAAGTGACTTGCTATGACACACTCAATCTTTATTTACCCTTACAAAGCAATATGTATTAATTTTTTATACACCAGTTTTCACCAGTCATGTTGTTCTGGTTTCACTTCCAGTAATTGCCTTCCGGGCTCTGGCAAGTGTGTAGCGGAGCAATTGCTCTGTAAGCCAAGGCCAGCTGTGTCCCTTGTATGCAAGCCTGACTCTGTGTAGGCGTTGGTGCTGAGCATGGATGCTGCCGAAACACACGCTGAAGTGATCACGAACACAAAGCTAAGGACTGTGGAGCAAGAGCTAGAACTGCTGTGTCGGCGGGATCTTTTTTCCATGAACTTAGAGAGGAAGCAAAACCTGCTGCCCTCAGTTTTCTTCTAACCTTCGGCAGCCTGCGAAGGGAGCCCATCCCAGCACGTCCGCTGGTAGGAAACACAAGGGAAGTCCTGCTTTGCTAGGGTTTTCACATAGGATGCAAACATCTAGGTAGAGGTGCTGGTGGTCTTCTATACTCCCGGGCGTAAGAAACCCAGGGTTTGGAGTTAAGCAGTCCTCTCTGGCATCTCTGGCGCTGCCAGCTGGAGATGGGAATTTACTTTTCCCTGGGAAGTCCTCCTAGCAAGGCTGATCCCCCAGCACCTGCATCTCCCTCTGCATCAGGGGGCCTGATCCTGCCCCTTGGAGCCCCGGGAGGTATGGAGTGGGCACGGAGTGTCTTTGCAGATCTTTGACTCTTGATTTCCAGACCATAAAAAGAGCGAAAAAGTCTCTATGTGTGGGAAGGCTCTTACTTTTCTTTAAAAGCAAAACAAAAGCAAATGGGGGAGGAATTCTGTGTATCTGCTCTGTTTTGTTCCTGGACCCAAGCACCGAGCTCCTAATCCTCACTCCAGCCACTGACTCACTGCATGCGAGTCACAAGATGCCTTTGTAACAGATCCACCAGTCGCTGCTTTCTCATCTTCCTAAGCCGTGAGGGTGGAGAAGGCTGCCTTTGAATATTGTCTCTAACCCCTCAGGGTTACGGACCCAGGATCAGACCTGCCGTCAGTCTCGAGCAGCATCAGACCCTGAGGGGGGAGGTCTGAAATCCCCCCCAAGAGGCAGATACGAGGTGATGTGCCCCCTCCCTTTGCCCCATCCTGCTCCCCAGGAGTGCATGGCACTAGGTGATGCACGGCCCCAGGGCTGTTCCCCGCAGGCACTGGGTGCAGCTTTCTGTGCTGAAACACCTGAAGCAGAGAGAAAACAGAGCCAAGAGTGTCAGGAAAGCCTGGCTGCAGAGCCCAGCAGCTGATGGGGCGAGAACAGGCTCTCAGCTGTCACCACTGTCTTGGTGTCCTGGCAAAACCACCCCCTTTTCATAGTGGGTTTAAGTTTAGCTTCTGGCCCTTTTTCTGTTCTTTTCCTGTTCCCCCTTTGTTGTTACGTTTTAATGGGCTGTTGGAACTGGTCCTGGTTTGAGGCAGCTCTGTGCAAGCAGGAAGGAAGGCAGAGGGTGTTGGAAACCCAAAGGAATCATGTCCATCTGCCTAACATCTCTGCGTGGGGAGCAGTGCCCAGGGCAGGGGCTGGGTGCAGCCAAGCTGCGGCGGGGGACTCGAGCTCCATCAGTGCCAACGGGAACACGGCTCGGGGAGAAAGGAGACAGCGGGAGATCAACTTGCCCGAGGCCGGTGTGAACCATTGGACCCCGGTGCCGACCACGGTCATCTCTGGGATTGTGTTCAGGAGCAAGAGTGCTCCAGCCCTCGGTGGGGCTGCTAATCCAAAGCACATGCCGTGGGTCACCGGGGTAGGCAGGCACCAGCACGGGGCACTTTTTGTTTCCCCAAACACAGAGGATATTTGGCAGCTTTCTTGCCAGTTTGGGTAGTCTCTGTAGCCTTCCTGAGTACAGCCAGGGGAAGGAAACTGCCGATGAGTGTGAGTAGCGGACGGGACAATCCTGAACTGTGGGGAAACATCCACCGTGGGGCTTTTTGCCTGGAAGTCCCCATGAGGAAGGGTATTGTGCTGTGTGTGCTTATTTTGGATGTGTAGGACAGTGGGTACTTCTGCTTTTGCGGTCTTTTTTTTTGTTCACGGAACTGCAGTTCTTTTCCTTTCACTAGATGGGGGTGGCTTTTCTCCTATTTCCTTTTACCTAATGTATGCTTCGGTTTACATCAGAGGCCCCAGAGTTGCTGCTGTTTGTTGCATGAGTTCGGGATTTGCTCCTGAGTGAAACGAAAGTTAACTTGGGGCTTGTGTCAACCCCGTGGAGGACGCGGTCCTTGGTGGAACTGGTTTCTTTCGTTTCTGGAAAGGCTCATTTCCCATTGCTGGTGGGAAGAGGTTATTCTGAGAAGGGACTGGGGATTGTAAAGACCAAACCCCCACTTTCTGTTTCTGGCTTTAGCATCTTTCATCAAGTCCTTTTGAACTTGTGCAAACGTGGAGTTTCAATGAGAAACTCCTGGTGATGTCTCTGAGGCTCAGCTCTGCCTTTTCTTGTCTCCTTAGCCAGTAAGAGTGTTAATTCCCAACAGGCGCAGGTTCCTGGCTTCCCATGGGCAGGGTTAATATCTGCTTCTCCCTTGTGGCTGGTAGCAGCGGCCCCTTGAAATCATGGTACAAAGATACTGTCGGTGCTGTTATACCTGTCTGTTTAACAGACAAGCGTTTTGTGTAGCCCAGCTGAAAGGGAGCAGAGTAACGCAGACATCTTGATCTTTAAACCAGCTGTTGTCCACGGAGCATCAGTAAAAGCACTTTAAGCAGTTTTGCCTCTTCCACGTGTGCTGAAATTAATACCTTTTTCCAATAACAGTTCATTATTTTGTGTCTTTGGAGGCCAACGCGCTAACCCAGGACACGTGGGACCAGAGCTCTTAAGACCTGGTAATTGTTGGCTAATTGTCTGTGTGTAACGTGCAGGGATGCTGTCATGCTCACACTTAATCCTGTACTTTGCTCCTGTCTTACTAAAACCACCTTTGTGACTGATCTCAAACACTTTCCAAAATGCAGATCCCCAGCCAATATTTTGCTTTGCTGTTTGGCTTTTGCGTTTTCCCCTCCCTTGAGCTGGCGAGAAGAGATGAAGGCAGATTCCCTGCTGCTCTCTGCCTGGCTCCTGCGAGGGTCCCTCGCACCACAGCCCTTCCTCCAGGCTCGTGAACCTTGGCTGTGTCTTAGAGCTCGTTATTAAACCTCCATGTGAAGACGTGGGGTTCGACACCACGCCGTGTACTAGAACATTCACCAGAGAGCAGAAGAGTTTATTGCACAGAGCAGGAATTCCTCCCTGGTGTAGTCACCAATGCTTTGAACTATCGGTGGGGAGCTTGTTACTCACGCAGCCCGGGGCTATCTGCAGTTGGAAGCAGCAGTCTCTAAAACCAGGCAAGCCATCTGGTGCAGACCTCCAGTTTCATATTTCAGGGGATGAACTCCTGCAGAGTTCACTTACGGCTGCTTTTGCAAAAGCCTCCAACTCTGCAGAACTGGGCGTCTGATACCCCTACGTTAAACATGTGGTTTTCCCTTGTGCCCCTCCATCAGGAGGCCTTTTTCCTGCTGTATGGAGAGGAGCAGGACTGCACACTGAGCTGGAGAAATGGTGGTCAAATGTTCATTTTCTGTGTCTTCTCTTTTTTGATGCCTATCTTGAAATATATCGGACCTCACTTTCCAGAGTGCTTAGTCCCTTCCCTATGAGTTTTGTGGAAAGTGCAAATGCCATAACTATCAACGTGCTGAAAGTTAGTGCTTTTACAGAAAAGCTTTGCTGAATCTTGTTGCAGCCATTTAAGCGCTGTCTGGGCCTGTTGGACGCATCTTTTCTACCAAGGTGATGCAGTAAGTGGAAGGGACCGTTCACCTGTATCTCTGCCATGGTGTGGTACTCAGTTATTCGGGTTGAAGCACCGATAAAGGAGGGTTTGCACGCGGGTGCTGGGCTGTGGTTGTGCTGTCTGAGGCCCGACTCGTGTTCCCTTCTGCTATGAGGGGCAGAAAACTCCAGCAGATTTGTAGGACAGGCAACGGGGAGCAATGGCTGTTGCAGTAATATTTGCCAGCACTTGTCTGTCAGAGCTCTTTAGGGACCATTTTGAAGACATTCATCTTTGGTTGACTTGATGGAAATCCTGGTGTGAGTGCCAGACATAAGATAGCAGCATTCTTGGGGGCCGGCACGTACATAAGCCACGGGTCAAGGTTTTGCGCCTCTCCCAGCCCTGCTCCCACCCTGTGTCTTCTCATCTGCAAAGGGAGAAATGTGCATTTGGTGCAGGAGTTGGAGGGGGACTTCACTGGCTCCATTCTGCTGCTGCTTTTTGCTTCGTTGGTTTTTAACCAACATGCGTGGAATGCACAATCAGCATCTTGGAGAAGCAGTGGTAGGAAAGAGGAAGCTCACGCAGAATATAAATAGCCAAATTTTAAAATGTACCAGTGTAGCAGCTCGCCTGGCTCTTGGCATGAGCCTGGCTGAGGACTGCCGGGAAGCTGCGTACTTCGTGTGTGGTTTGCAAAGGGGGAACTTTGGGGGATATCGCATAAGTCAGCAAGACAAAAACTGAATGAATCTGGCAGTCTTGGATATGGGAAGGAAATGAAATTTGCTTCTACACACAGCAAAATTGGGTGTATCTTCTGCACATGACATGAAATACGTAGTAAAAACTCCTGCACGGTTATGGCAATACTTTCCACTGCAGTTGCACAGCAGCTGCTAATGATTCATGGATTGATCCTGGGACATTTTGTCCTCCCATATGATTTGATTTCTTTATTAATATAATTGCATCTCAACAAGCATCTGATTTTTCTTGATATTTGGGTCTGGGGTTTACAGCTGCCCAGCCAAATCTCTTTTCTGAGTTAGACTGTACAGGAGTCTGGTCCTGCTGGACCCAGAGCTTTCCTCCAGCCCAAAGTCAGCATAATTGGAAGATATGCAGGGTAGGGCTGATCTGCAGGTTGGGGTGCATAAAGGTGATAAAGGGGTGGTAAAGGCTGGGAGAGAGCCCGGGAGAGCTGATGTGAAGCACTGTTGGTAGGGATCCCCCTGCACTATCACTGCCCCTTGGGCAGTGGGCTTGTGCGCTCAAGAGGCATCCGCTGCTGTTGCTTCTGGAGGACGGCATATAGCTGTGGGCACCAGGGTCTGATGGTCTGTGTGGACAAACTGGGAAGAGTTCCCACCAATTTCTTTCTTTTTATTGGAAACAGCATCTATAGGAGGAAGAAAGACAACTTGGTTCAAGTTAGGTACCATCACTGTCGGTGGCTGATCTAGAGTGGATGCAAGGCTTCAGCAGTGCCGGCAGCTCTCTCCCGAGGTCGTGCCGGTCCCCCCGACTCCCACCTAAGGCATCTCCGCTTGTGGGGTCAGGGGTGGCTCACCTGGTATGGGAGCACATCATTCCTGTGAGCTTTTGGTGGATAGAAGGAGAGGTGACGGGGGAGAAGCCCAGCTCTCTTGGCTGCCAGTGCCTTTAGCTACGAACCAGCTCAGCTTCCCCTCACTGACGTGTTCAAACGCTTTCGTCTTCCCCAAACCCGGGGCCAATATCATGGGTGTCTGCTGGGGCTCCCAGTGTGGACGTGACGTGGGGCTGCAGAGGATCGGGGCGTCAGGGTGGGCTCAGGGGCTTGTTCGTGCACCTGTCGGTGTTCAGGCTGTGTGGTGCCAACCGTTGTGGCTCCGGGCTGCCAGCCCGCCTGGGCCAGCTAAGCTGGGGGAAAGCTGGGCTCAGATCTGCACTACCCCCAGCAGCCAGCTTCGTCAGCCCAGGAGATTTATTGAGGCAGGAGGGAGATGTATTTCCATGTCACACTGTCTAGGAAGGCGCAGGGCATGCTGTGCTGGTGGGTGCCTTTTCCATTCTTGACATTCAGACCTGTTTATACTTGGATATAAATTTATGCCCTAATTTATCCTAGAGCATAGAACGAGAGAGGGACTGATGCAGATGTCCAGAAGGACATCTGTCTGTCCACTGTCTTGTGCAAGTGCTGTCAGGGCTGGTCTGGAAGCCAGTGAATCCCTGGAAAGACTTCTGGATGTTCACAGCACAGCCAAAGTTAGGAGCCTCGCAACCCCTGGAGCTTCAGCGAACCAAACCTCTGCATACTCTGGCATGAAGTGAGAAGAGCAGGTTCAGCAGAAAGTGAGGAAGAAGTTGAGTAACCCTGCCCAGGGGGATTCACTGTCCTCATTCATTACAGCCATGAACAAGAGGCTTTTTAAAGCTTTCCCCTTACTCTTTGAGCTTGCTGTGGTTCCTTGCCTCGATTCTTTGCTAATAACAAGCACTTGACTTGAGCCGGGTGTGATAACAGCACAGTGACTGCTGCTGTGATGGTGATGATAAAGGATGGTGGTTAAAGAGCATGTTAGGTGCACATTTGATAGCTCACGGTCATGTTTGGCACTTTCTGCTCAGTGTCTCTTGAGATGTGCAGCGTTGTCTGAAGCCGGGTCCCTGGGTATGGCTGTTCCCATGTTCCTGGGGAGCTGTTTGGGAGGAAGATTTTTTCCAGGGAGCAGCGTCGCTCCTGGGGCTCCATCCTGGGGCCCCATCCTGGGTTGCCCCACAGCAGCTTTTTCCGTGGTGAGCCCTGAGTTGTTGCCATGGCTCTGGGTTTTTTGTGCTCCTGAGAGGCAGATTGCAGGGAAAGCCATGGGCTGGCTCTGGCCCCTGGCTGGCAGTGTGATATGCAGGGGGGACTTGTCCCCGAGCCCCTGCGCCCCAGCACATGGTCACCTCGCCCTGCTAACTGGCTTATTGCTTTGGGGCATTTTCCCCATCTGCTGAGCAGTGGGTTTTGCCGCATGTTACACCGTGTCCTGCCATTTGGCGTGGGGGATGGTGGAAGGGGGAGATCCCCGCAGTGTTTAAAAGGATCTGGATAAATCCTCTTAGGAGAGGCACTGACTCAGCAGAGCGTGGTGAGAGAGGAGGAGGAGGAGGAGGGAACAAAATTGTCCTTGTGGAGCTGCTGCCGCGTCCCACGCTGGCATGTGGGGCTGGGGGAGGCGTGTACCTGGGGACCTGCCCCAAGAAGCATCCCCTCTTCCCTCACCAAATTTTAGGCGGTTTCCATCCCCCAGAGCAGAAGTGTGAGCCTCGTAGCTGGGTCGGGCTGTTGCCCAGAGGTGCCTGTCCCCAGGGGTGCAGGGACCTCTCCTGGCTGTGCCCAAGCCCACCCCAGCACTGCTACCTGGCGTTCCCCCCCAGCTTTGAGCCCCCCCCTTGGATTTCTGCCTTGTGTGCATGGTCAGTGCTGCCAAAGCTTGTGGGCGGTTTGGTTTCACAGTTATTATGTATTACCAAAGGTACGCCAAGGTGCTCAGTTCCCACAGGGGCAGATTACCGAGATTAGAGTCAGACCAGACAGCAATGTCACCTTATGGCAAAGGCAAAGTCTTGGGGAGGGGGAAGCAGCCGGGGCTGGGATGTGCTGCCATCCGTCCGTCCCCTCCCAACCCGGAGAGGGGTCCCCGCTCTGCCCGGCACCTGGTGCTGGCACAGCCTGGGTGTGCAGAAGGGCAGAGCCAGGGAACACGGAGCAGACCCAGAGCAGCTTCCCAAAGTCCTGGCTCTGCCTTGTGTGCAGGCTCAGGTGGGCCCAGGGTTAAGCTGGCCACAAAGACTGGTGTCACCTGGTTTGCATTTCTGAACAGGCAAGGGAGACTCTCACTGCCTGCCGGCTATTGCCTTTGGCTTGCCGGGATGCCTCATAAAGCCCACAAGAGCATCTCTGCCACGCTTTACTCTCCTTATCTCACGGTGTATCTTGTCTTCCTGTGCAGAGCTCCACACAGGAGATCGGAGAAGAGCTGGAGGATGGTGTGATCTACAGCATATCACTCCGGAAAGTGCAGCTCCATCACACAGCCAACAAAGGGCAGCGATGGCTGGGGGTAAGCTGGGGGCTCCGTCAGCTTCCTGCCACCGGGTGTTTTCAGATGTTTCCCTTGCCAGAGACATGGTGACCCGATGTCAGGGCTTGCCTGGGTCAATACCAGGCCATGTCTTGCCCTCTTCTTGTTCTCCCATACACTCCTGTCCTCCTAAGCCTTATCTGGGAATCATGTATTTACTGGGAAGCGGGGGCATAGGAGAACCTGCTGGCTGCTGCCCCGTGGGAAGGGGCATGGGGAAAACAATCTGAAGCCCCATTTTGCAAAACAGGGCAACTCGGATTGCATCTAGATTTTGGCAACCTTGAGGCCTTTCCTGGGATTTCCCAAATGCTCAAGTCTCCTCAACTGGGTTGCTGGTATTTGGTGTCTGAGGAGACCCAGCTTCCCTTTCCCCAGGCCTGTCACGAGAGCCACAGGCACTGGAGGGGGTCCGTGGTCCCAGCCTAGACCTGAACGGTAGCTTGTGAAGGTGGTGGGACCACATTGTACTTGAACATCTCTGTCTTCACCTGACCCACTGACTTTTGCTCCTGTCCTGGCAGTTTGAGAATGAGTCAGCCTTAAACCTCTACGAGACCTGTAAGGTGCGGACGATAAAAGCTGGGACCTTGGAGAAGCTGGTGGAATACCTGGTCTCAGCCTTCAAGGGCAATGATTCCACCTACGTCACCATCTTCCTGTGCACTTACCGGGCCTTCGCCACCACCAAGCAAGTGTTGGACCTGCTGCTTAACAGGTGAGGCAGCCCTGAGCCCCAAAACACAGCTGGGGGTGGCCGGTGTCTGAGCCCCCTCGGCCAGGAGAGCCCCAGCATCTTCTGCTGCCATGCCTTGGAGGGCTGATGGCCTTCTCCCAGATCCACCAGCATGAAGGTTTTGGGGCAGGGCAGGGAGGACGCAACTTTCCAGAGAGCTGGAGCCCTTCCAGCTGGTACCCTGCTGCGAGGTGGCAAGTGCTGGCTGATTCCCTCTTCCCGTAATGCGGGGGCTGTGGCAGCTGAGGGAGCAGGACAGTGTGGGGGACGTTCATCCCAACTTCATGGCAGAGCTGGGGGTGATGGAGAGGGACATGAGGCAGCTCTGAGAGGCAGCTGAGTCCAGGATGCTCACTGCCTCCTTGCTGTGCCCCACCAGGTACGGCAAACTCCACATGCAGGCAAATGGGGACCACGCCAGGCACGCTGTGGACGAGAGGATGGAGCTTAAGAAGTAAGTCTGATCGTGCTGTGGGTGAACAAGAGAAGGGTGTCTCTGGTTGATAGATTTTCAGTTCTCATCCCATGCTGTTTCTGGTACCCAGGGTGTTTTGGGGTGCACGTGGGTTTCTTGTGGCACCCGATTCTCATTCAGGCTTGCCTGTGTTCCTCCTCTCCCTGCAGCACCATCTCCTCCATCCTGGGCGCCTGGCTGGACCAGTACTCAGAGGACTTCCGCAAGCCCCCAGACTTCACCTGCCTCAAGCAGCTCATCTCCTATGTGCACCACAACATCCCTGGCTCAGACCTGGAGCGCCGAGCCCGCATCCTGCTGGCCCAGTTCCAGCAGCAAGAGCAGAGCGAGTCCAAAGCAGAAGGTGGGGTCCTTTCCCTGCTGACTGGGGGTCGTTGGGGCTCCAGGTGGAGAGCGTGCTACTGGTTGGCATTGATGGTCTCCAAAATCTTGGGTCTTGCCACATGGCTGAACCCCCGTAAGCCCTGCCTGCATTTACATGGAGGTACACCGAGAAACTAATTCAACTGAACCAGAAGTGAGATTTCTAAGTGGGCAGCTAATCTGCCTTTAATCCTCTGCAGACACTTGTGTCCAGGTTTAAAATGACTGTCCTTTTATCTGAGCCTCGTTTCTTGAGGTGTGAAGCCAGATGGGAATTAAGAGCCCAGGAGGTGGGATGTGGGTGTCTGCAGAGGGCTGGCGTGGGTTGGCATGGGCCCTGGCTTGCAGTGGTGCTCAGCTTCATGTCGTCTCTTGCAGCTGTGGACCATGGCAGCTGCACCTTCCAGCTGGTGGAGGAGAACGGAGTCGGGGACGGGAAGCCAGATTTCCTCTCCTTCTCCCCAGAGATGGTGGCAGAACAGTTCACGCTGATGGATGCTGTGAGTATTCATTCGACAGCTGGGTTGATGGTGCTTTGCCTGCCTGCTGCTCTGGGCACCGGCCTGTCTCCTCCCATCCGTCTTTTCCTCCTGGCCTGTTCCCTTCCCAGGGACCCCAAAGAGACCGTCTTTATCCCTTTTGTCTTCCAGGAGCTCTTTAAGAAAGTGGTGCCTTACCACTGCCTGGGCTGCATCTGGTCCCAGCGAGACAAGAAGGGCAAAGAGCACCTGGCACCCACCATCCGTGCCACGGTCTTGCAGTTCAATAGCGTGGCCAACTGTGTCATCGCCACATGTCTCGGAGACCGGTCCCTGAAGCCGCAGCAGAGGGCTAAAGTGGTGGAGCGGTGGATTGAAGTGGCTCGGGTAGGACAGCCTGCCGTCCTGCTCGCCTCCTGCCTCGGCCCGGGGCTGAGGTTCTGCGGTGTGTGAATCCCAGCAGATTCCTGAGCTTTCTTTAATGCTGAGTCCTGTCATCTCCTTGTCTGCCCCCAGGAGTGCCGCATCCTGAAGAACTTCTCCTCCCTCCGAGCCATCCTTTCGGCTCTGCAGTGCAATGCTGTTCACCGGCTGAAGAAGACCTGGGACGAGGTTCTACGGTAAGTGGTGTCTTCTGGGCTCCTGCAGCTGCAGGGAGGTTTCAGGGAGGAGGCTGTGCTGTGGCTGTGGCCCTTGAATGTGTACGTGGGATTTTCTCAGCTCCAGCATTGCCTCTTGGAGTATGCCTAACACCCAGGGACCAGCATAAGGTGTCAGGGATGTAAGGAGGGTGAGGACATAAAAGCACCATCACTTCCTCCTCCTTTGCACGCAAAACACCCTGGAATAGCCCCCAAACAGCAAGGCCCTGCTAGAGCTGTGAGCATTGTGGGGGTCCTTTGGGTCAGCAGAAAAGAGCCCGAGGAGAAGACCCCGGGGTGGCACCCTTGCTGACTTCCCCCCCGTGTTTCTTCCTGAGCAGGGAGAGCTTCCGCACTTTCCACGAGCTCTCAGAGATCTTCTCCGATGAGAACAACCACTCACTGAGCCGGGAGCTTCTCATTAAGGTATGGGGAAGTGGCACCCTGCTTCTGGCAGGGAGCTCGAGCTGATGCTGGCAGAAGTTTCCACAGTGTTCCAGCCACCAGGCTAAAGCCCTGGCAGTGCTGCTGGTCTTGCAGGCGTGGGTGCAGGCAGGGCGTGCTGAGTCTGGGGAGCAGGCAGGGGTTTTGGACCAGGCTGGGCTTTCTGCTTCTCCACCCAGAAGTCGTCATTGCCTGAAGCTTGCAAAGCAATTCAGCAAGCAGAGATAAGCAGTGGGATAGGATCCAGTGCACCAGGTGACGGCTTCTCCCCAGAAGGAGCTGCATTTTAGCAGCCTAGTGCAAAGTGCTCTTGATTTCAGGTGGTTGTGGGGTTTGTGAAAGGCTGCAGCAAAAATGTTCTTCTTCCCTGTGAAGCCTCTCTGCAGCTTCCCAGCCTAGCTCTTCCAGTCTGGGGGCTCAGAGGACACAAAATGCAAGAGGGAACAAAACATCCCATTGAGGAGCTGTTTATACAGAGCTGGAAATGGGAGCAGCAGTTCCTATTCACTAAGCCTCTCCTTCCTGTGAGACACAAAAAAAGCTCAGCTTTGATTTCCTCCTCTTCCCCTCATCCCTCTTTCCCTCTACAAGGAAAGTTGTACCAATAAAAAGCAGGGCTGAATTTTAGCTCATCTATTAGTGCGGTTTCCCACCCGGGCTGATCCTCACCTCTCCCCCCCATCCAGGAGGGCACGTCCAAATTTGCCACTTTGGAGATCAACCCAAAGAGGGCTCAGAAGCGGCAGCAGCAGCAGCGAGAGATGGTGAGTCTGGCACGGCCATCCCCGTGCCCCCTCCCCTGCGGCTGTCTGGGTTGGTCTCCGTTCTCTGCTGACCCTGGCTGTCCCTTGCTGTCCCCACAGGGAGTGATGCAGGGCACCATTCCCTACCTTGGCACCTTCCTCACGGACCTGGTGATGCTCGACACCGCCATGAAGGATTTCCTGGACGTATGTACCTCCCATCTTGATCCTCCGCTTCTTCTCCTTCCCCTTCCTCCGCACAACCACCCCAGAGCCTGGGCTGATAAACTGGAGGGCGGGTCCCCCATGCGTCCTATACCTGACACTGCACCCTGTGCATCCTATATGTGACACCGCACCTTCTGCATCCTATACTTGACATCACAACTTCTGCATCATATATCTGACACTGCACCCCACGCATCCACCTCTGTCTGCCCATGGAAATGGGCTGCTCTCACGCTGCCCCTTGGCACGGATGCCCTCCCGGTGGGCAGGGAGGGATGGGAGCAGTTTTTGTCTGTCTGCTCCACACTGACATTCGGCTCCTTCTTTTCCAGGGTGGGCTGATCAACTTTGAGAAGAGAAGGAAGGTGAGAGCTTTGCCTTGGCAGCAGCACAGCAGGGTGGAAGGAGGCTGACTTGGTGCAAGCCCAGTCTGTGCCAGTCACTTTGGGGTTGATACCTCTCCTTTGCTGCTGTCACGTTCTTTGTTTTGGGGGAGGGGGATTCTGGTCCTTCATATCTGCCTCCCTGCATGGGGCTGGGCTGTTCGTGGAGGAGGCTGGGGCTGGCAAGCAGGTCTGGTCTCACAGCCTCCATTTGCTGCAGGAGTTCGAAGTCATCGCCCAGATCAAGCTGCTTCAGTCGGCCTGCAACAACTACAGCTTCACACAGGAGGACCAGTTCGTGGACTGGTTCCACAGCCTGGAGCGGCTCAGCGAGGCCGAGAGGTGAGCGTGAGCGGGGTCCAGGTCCATGCTGCTGCTGGTGCATCGGGACGTGCCACCGCTCGTCTCCTCCGGCTCCTGAGCAGCAGCTGCCCCGTGCTCCACTCCCTGCTCTGCCTCCCTCGCCATGCCAGCACGGTGCTGGCCGCAGCTGTGGCAGCACAGAGAGCTCAAACCCTCATCTCTCCCCTCCCAGCTATGGGCTGTCGTGCGAGATCGAGCCGCTGTCGGAGTCGGCCAGCAACACGTTGAAGGCGAAGAAAAACACGGGCATCATCAAGCGATGGAGCGAGTGAGTCTGCTTATCTCCAGTGGGATGCAGGGTGGAGGTGGGAGCCAGCTCAGGGCATCTCGGGCTGAGCATTGCAGGGGACCAGGCTGCGGTGGCTGCTGTCCTGCCAGCCAAATGCACCCTCGCTCTTCTCCCTTCTTACCTGCCCCGCGTCTCTCCTGGCAGCCGGCAGCCACCGAGCACCGAGCCCTGTGCCAGTGGCAGCTCCCACTCGAAATCCTTCGACCAGCTTAAGTGCGGGCAGTACCTGTGCAGCGGGGATGCCACTGACTCGGTGAGCGTCACCTCCGCCGGCTCCAGCAGCTCCGATGTGGAGGAGATTAACATCAGCTTCATCCCTGAGTCCCCCGACTGCCAGGAGAAGAAGGTACGGAGCAGCTCATGGGGTCCGGGTCTCTGGAGGCAGGTGCAGCTATTGTGTGGGGACTGCCCCACCTCTGCCTCTGTGCTGGGGCTGGGGAGAGCGGGTGGGGGGCCTGGGGGCTGTTTCTGACCCACCGGGGCTAGGGAGGCCCCTGCCCTTTGCTGCTCCGGCAGCATGGCAGGGCTCTCGCGCCTCCGGCAGCTGTAGTTGTCTCGGTCCCCCGTTGTCACAGGTCAGTGAGATCCCTCTGGCCTCCCTCCCCCAGCGCTGGTACACCCCGTCTGTGGCCGATGGAGAAGCTAAACCTACTGTGTCCTCCGCATCCCCTCTCCTCCCTGCCCTCCAGTTCTGGGAATCCACCTCTCTCTCCTCCCTGGACACGTCGGGCATCGGCTCAGGCTCCAGCAGTGCCTCGTCCTCTTCCGTCTCCTCCACGCCAGTGACAGCCTCCCGCACCCACAAGCGCTCAGTCTCCGGCATCTCCAGCTACTCCTCCCTCTCGTTGCCCCTCTACAACCAGCAGGTCGACGACTGCTGCATCATCCGCGTCAGCCTGGCTGTGGACAATGGCAACATGTACAAAAGCATCCTGGTTAGTATGGGGCACCCGCGGTGACGTGCCCTGCTTGGATGCAGGCATGGCCCATTTTGGGAGGAGATGGTGGTGGGAGGCTTTGCGGCATTTTGCAGCCCCTGGGTTAATAACGCTCTGCTCTTACAGGTGACAAGTCAGGATAAGACCCCAGTCGTTATTCGCAAAGCCATGGCCAAACACAACTTGGATGGGGACCGGCCTGAAGACTATGAGCTCGTTCAGATCATCTCGGAGGAGAGAGGTGTGTGCTGGGGTGTGGGGGGCTTTCCCAGGGGCTGCATCCCCAGCCGGCCATGCAGCCCTGCAGCTTGGGCAGCACTGGGTTGGAGCTGGGCTGGGAGGTGACAGCAAGAGGGGTCCCAGCACTCGGGGACAACTCAGCCCCACTCTGGGCCCCTTTCAGGGAAAGGGTGCCCGACTCACCCCCATCCTTGGTCACTTCCAGAGCTGAAGATCCCCGACAAC
This sequence comes from Elanus axillaris, assembly GCA_026212715.1. NCBI lineage: Eukaryota > Metazoa > Chordata > Aves > Accipitriformes > Accipitridae > Elanus > Elanus axillaris. The sequence goes on along the minus strand of JANZLQ010000055.1, from coordinate 15,758,552 downwards.
GCCAACGTCTTCTACGCCATGAACTCCGCTGCCAACTACGACTTTGTGCTCAAGAAGCGAGGCTTCTCCAAGGGGGTGAAGATCAAGCATGGCTCCAGCTCCACCCTGCCCAGGATGAAGCAGAAAGGCCTGAAGATTGCCAAAGGCATCTTCTAGCCTCAGCCCCACTGCCACCCATCACCGACGGGGCCTTGGGGGCAGGCTGCTTTGGGCTTGGCTGCGGTCGGTCCTTGTGCCGCCCAGCACGGTGAGAGGAGCAACCCTCGCCCGCGGGGGACGGCCGTGCATCTCCCTCTGGCACCGAGAGCTGGGGTGCTTTGTCAGCCTCTGTCTCTCTCTGCACAAGCCCCCGTTTCAATCAGGTCTTTTTTTCTACACAGGAAGGCAGCAGGGGGGGAATAGATTTCTTTTCTTTTCTTTTTTTAACCTTCCACGGTGCGACACTAGTCCAGCCACCGGCCAGCCGAGAGCTGGAGGTCGCCTCTGCCGTAGGTGCCTTGTGTCCGCGCAAGCCGGGGAGTGGTGACTCACAGAGGGGCCGTTCGCAAGGAGCAGAGCACGAGCCATCACGCCAGGGCTGCAAAGCCTCCCACGTCGTGGGGTGCTCTCCTTCCCAGCTTTCCTGGTGTTGTTTTACCTCCTCGTCCTTCCTCCCCGGGATAACTGGCGTCACCACCGCCACGCATCTCTGCCTGTCCTTCCCCCAGGAGAAGATGCAGATGCCCCAGGCTGGGAGGCAAACTGGAAAGGATGCAACCCCGCACCGGTGCTCCTCCATGGAGGAGGGCTGTGTCCATGCCGTGATGAGCAGGTGCCTCGTGCTCTCGACAACTGGAAGCCTGCGTGGTCTCGCCTCTCCCTGATCCAGCTCGTCCTCCAGCTGGACTTCGGCCCACATTCAAACTTGCACCAAAGATCAACGCCAGTGTCTCTTCTACCGTCGGGGGAAGCTTTGGGTCGTGCCCCCAGTGCTGCCAGCCTAATGAGGAGGAGTAGAGCAAATTTCTGTCCCAGTTTGTGTAAATAGAGACCTTGGGTCCGTGCAGGTGGGTGAGGAGCTGGAGAGCTCAGGATGCTCTGGGTGCCCTGGCTGCCACCACCTGACCCACAGAAAGTGCCACTCACCTTGGGCTTTAACCGGACTTTTTCAAACACTGACCATGGGAGAAGCAGCAATGAGACTTCTTTTGTATAAAACAAAAAAGTTTACTGTTTTTTTTTTCTTCAATATTTATTGGTTGTAAATAGAAGAGACGAACTTGTACATTTTACTAATCCAGCCTCCCCCTGCCCTGCAGCCCAGTTCCTCTTCTCTCCTCCCTACTCCAGTATTTAAGGCTGCTGGGAGGGATATTGGCAGCAGCAGCAGCGTCACTCTGCCATGCTTATGGGGCGCAGACCCTGTCAGCCACCCCCTCGTTTCTCTACCACTAGTCGCTCGAGCAGAGGCAGAGATGCTTGTTTTAATCATTGTAAGAAACACTAACCAAAGGGGGACCTTTTTTTTTCTCCTGGCTCCATCTCTTTTTTTTTTTTAAGCACGCACTTCCAGCACATCTCTTCTGTTACCCATCTCTGTGCTGCTGGGCGGGTGCAGCGCCTTCCCCAGCTCCAGGAGAGGGGCTGGGGCTGAGCAACACTGCACAGCCATGCTCAGGGGGCCAGAGCTGGTGGCAGGAGCTGGGCTGTGGGCCCCTGGCACCAGGTGGGGAAGAGGCTGCTTGGGTGTGAGCGTGGCCGGCACTGAGCTCTCCCAGCCCCGTGTCCCCTTGGGCGGCAGCGCCCATCACTGCACATGATGGGAGCCCCTGACTCCCTGACGCAGGGGCAGCCTTCTGCCTCCCACCCTGCCCAGAGCCCAGCCCCTGCCCTTGGGCTCCAGCACCCCAAGGTCTTCCCTCTCCTCCATGCCTGCCAGCTCCTGCCCATCCTGGCCCCCACTGTCCCCTTTCCCTCCCACCAGTGTCCCCCAGCAGCCCAGCATCACTGGAGGGACTGGCTGTACCATATGTATTTTGTACCACTTCAATGAAGGAGCACACCGCCTGGTGTGACTTGTACACAGCAATGTAATTAGTCTTTGCAATAAAATACTGATGCTCAGATGTCTCTGCCCCAAGGCAGGGGTTGTCCTGTCCTCCTTCCCCAAAATGTTGGCGTGTTACTGGAGAAAGAGGAGTGGACTTGACTGTGGAGGAGGCGGCACTTGCGCCTGTCCTTCATACCTTATGTTAACTCTGCTGAGTTGAGCTTTGTTTTGTGTTTGAACTAAGATACAAGCTTGTTGTTTGAGGGACCAGTGCCCCATTTTCGGGTGAGTTGTTGGGACTTCCGCATTTTTTCAGTTGCCTAAATGTGATGTCCAATTTACTGGTTTTTATGCTTTTTGATATAAGCAATGGCGTTAAGAGCAAATGTAGTGGTTGTTCGTTATGGTATGGAGACAGCCATCTGCCTTGGTTTGAGGCATCTTTCCTTTGGCTCTCAAGGACTCTTTTCCTAGCATAGCCAGCATGTTTAATTTCTGTTTTGTAATTGCACAGGCATCAGTGGAGATTACTTGGATGGTGTGGTGGTTCTGAGTGTGGGTCTTACAGATACAGCTGCACTGTCCAGAATTTCTGTGCCTTTGGCTACGTAGATTAGTTTAAAGTCTGAGCTTTTGGAAATGAAAGAATGTATTGTACAGACAGGGCTGGTAACAGCACTACCTACTCAGGCAGACTTAAACATCCACATCACTTCAGTCTTCCCAGACATGGGAATTTTGAAAATGGCTGGGAAATAAATGATCTCTGGCCCAAGTGATTTCTGGCTGCTTTGACCTTGAGCCTCCTATGATGGAAAACTTGCCTTCAGGTGTTTTTCTTAGCATTTCTAAGAGTATTTATTCTTGGTGCCTGCGAATACCTGAGAACATATTCTTACATGGTAGTGATATGTCTACTGCATCTCTCCTTTTTTTGGTGCCCTGTTGCCTTAAGAAGGGTAAGGCTGTTGCACAGCCCCTTGTGCCTCTGAATTCCCACCTTGCCAGGACCTACACTTTACCCTGGCTGGAGGTGCCCCCAGACAGACCAATCGATGCACAGTTCCCCATATAAAGTCTTAAAGCTGTAAAAAAATGCCTTTGAACTTACCATTGCAACCCATGCCACCCTGAAAGTAGGAGCACAAGGCAAAGCACAGGATCTCCCAGTGAGCCATGGTGCGTGCACACCTAAGGAGCCAGTTGCAAATGCAGCTTCTGTGTATACACTTATGTACATACATATGTATCCAGGAGCACAGCTACATGTCACTGTATGACAGCCCTGCAGATGTTGCTTTTGTGGGCTGGAGGCCAAACCTAAGGAACTATCTCAGTCTAACAAAACTCCAGAGAACATAAAAAAATTGCTGAAGCCTTGAGAAGCCTCACACAAGGCAGGAGGCTGAAATCATACTAAACCACGCATTAGAGTGTATTATCGGCCACTAATGAGAAACCTTGCACTCATAACACACTGCGGAATGCACAAGGCTCAGAAAATGCCAGCCGAGCCTCAGTTTCTGTGACAGGGTGGTAGCAATCCAGCCAGCAATGGC
>JANZLQ010000055.1:15690600-15736820 GCA_026212715.1 Elanus axillaris | reverse complement strand
CACCTATCAAACCCTCAAGCAGACTTCTGCTGAGGTTTCTGCTGCCAGGCAGCTTCTCAAGCGTGCCTGCCTCTGTCATACCAATCAAGAGGGATGAAACAGAACAAGGCAGCAGCTTAAACAGGTGAAGGTCTCCATCCCACCTCCACACCATGCAACCAACCTCCTCCCCAATCCCTGAGCTCCCGCTTTCCCATGTGTATCCTGCGCTCAGCAGCCAGGACATGTGGGAGAGCTCCAGCACTGCCGAGCCCCGCTTCCCCCACCACCATGGAGTCCTTGAGTCTGGGTTGATGGCATGTCTGTGTGTGTGTGTGTTTGTGTGTTAGTGTTACAGCCTCTGCTGTTCCTCCTGCTGGTCCCAGCAGGGTGGGCAATAGGTTTGTTTGTTCTGTGAGAGCTCCGGGATGGGGCAGAAGCAGAACCGCCAGCTGCAAATACCCAGGAGCCATGAGCCTGCCTCAATCCCCAAAGCAATGAGCCTGGCTTAGAAACTGTGATTAAAAAAAAAGAATTATATGTTTGCTGTTTTCACCCTGTAGGGTGCAGTAGTACCACATCTTCATAGAATCATAGAACCATAGAATACCAGGTTGGAAGGGACCTCAAGGATCATCTGATCCGACCTTTCTTGGCAAAAGCATGGTCTAGACAAGATGGCCCAGCATCCCATCCAGCTGAATCTTAAAATTATCCAATGTTGGGGAATCCATCACTTCCCTGGAGAGATTATTCCAATGGCTGATTGTTCTCATTGTGAAAAATTTTCCTCTTCTGTCCATTGGAATCTCCCCAGAAGTAACTTGTACCCATTACCCCTCGCCTTTTTCATGTGACTCCTTGTAAAAAGGGAGTCTTCATCTTCTTTGTAGCCACCCTTTAAATACTGGAACATGGTGATAAGGTCTTCCCTTTTCAGTTTAAAAACTGTAATTCCCTTGGCTCTGACACTAGAGCTCTAAGAACATACCTGATTATTGTTAGATTTGAGAGGAAAACCCCAAACCTGTGAGAGCAGGTGGCAGCACTGTACAGGGAAACGCTTCAAAAGGAGACAGCCCTGGCGTTATTTACACATGGATTACATAGCATTAACTGCCTGGGTGAGCTTCAGAGGAGGTCCTCTGGCTTGTGCTGCGGTTGCTTCCTTCGTGTTTCCTAGGAAAGAGCAGCAGGCACTGTATGTTCTCTAAAACCCTGTTCCCTCTGGGAGCCCTTGGAGAGGGGGCAAGGAGGTCTTGTGAGCTGAAAGTTGTTGGTGAGGTGAATACATACTCAGAGAATACACAAACCCATAGCAAGGTAAGTCGGTCCTGCTTAGTTGTACTTTAGTGTCAAAACATTGATCTCTGTGCTGGTTAGTAAGTATATCAGCAAAAGCGTAAAAGCAATATGAGACCAAAGTCAGCTTCAGTTTATCCATCCACAGTAAGTGTACACACAGTTCCCAATCTCCTCTTCCTTTTGTGCTTATTTTTTCGTTGCATTTAATCTAGTGGAAGGCTGCATCTGTCTCACAGATATCAGAGGACCCACTGGGCTGAGAGATTCCACAAACATGGCATGAGCTCTCCATAAATTGCAAACACTTTTATTTCCATTAAGATTTCATGGCATTCTTGGAAGTCTGGGCTCTGACTGGAGTGTCAGGGCTGAATGCCATGTCGGGAAATACTGTATCTCCTACCTAAGGTCTGGCTCAAGTTTCTTCTCTACTTTCTATTCTGTAGACTGTGTACCATGAGCTGTTAAGCTGATACAGTGTTTCACCTCAGAAGCGGTTACAGCAGTAAACAAAATGTTTATGGGAAAAGGCTATAATATATAAATATGATACAGTGGCCAAACTGTCAGAAGTCAAAGCATTATTTCTAATTGCCCTCTGCCATGCCTTAGATAACCAAATGACTTACAGAACTTTTTTTTTCAGGAACAGTGATGTTTAAAGTGCCTGATAATAGGCTTCCAAACTATTGAAAATCTTGGTTATGGAGAGCAGAAACTCTTTCTGAAAATAGTTTGTTTAGTGGAACTTTGTTGCAGTGCAAACCAGAATGGACTGTTCACCTTTCAGCTATACCAGTAAAAATCCATATCACCCCTGTGCAATGCCAGATAGCAGAGGGCAGAATAGGTTTCATTTCCTTCCACAGTGTTCTGTCTTATAGTTAGAAATGTTTCACAGTGTAAAGAATCCAGAACACAACCCTATTTTTCACATTGTTATTGCGCTCCTCCACAAATACAAGTCTTTGCCAGGCCTTTCAGTCCTTGGATCATGAGACTTCACCAGCTTTTATCTCCCTCCTTTGAGCCGCAGTTTTTCCCCGCTCATCTTTGTAATCTGACATTGTGATTTGTTCACTTGTGTGCTTGTTTTTCTCCTCCAAGAAGATTTGCTGAATCATTGGGGAGGAGGCAAGACCTCTAGAGGCAGCTGGTGGCCAGTGATAAAACCACGGCCTCATCCAGTCTTCAGGGTTTGCAGATGACAGCCCTTCAGTTGAAGGCCTGAGTCACATTCCCTTCTGAGCTAAGATTGCTGGGGACTTTGGGATTGAGGAAGTGGGGCCAAGGAAGTGGGGCCCCAAAAATATAAATTATTGATCCCGACAACCACAAGGTTTGTGTTTTATCTCCTGCAAAATTTATAATGAAGCTGTGAGAAAACTTGCAAGCTAGGGGCTAAATCCTGCCAACTGTTGTATATTGTGCCCACTTCAGTGGGAACACATAGTTAAGAAAACGGGAATTTGGCCTGAAATAGGTCATAGTATGTAGTGGCTGCTTCCAGACTTGCAGTAGCAAGGTGTAGGGTGAGCAAAGATGTGCCAGGCCTCCAAGACAGTCGTGAGCCTGTTTATTTGGAGAAGATGCACAAAATTCCACTGGTACAACTTATGCAGCTCTTTATATGAATTTTGCCCACTGCCTAATGACTGAAATAAGGGCTGGGAGCTAAAATGCTTTGGTTAATTTCTTAGGTCTTTCATTTGCTCTCTGTATGACCTTGAGTTACTTTCTCCCTGGCTCTTGGTTTCCTTGCAGTAAAACAGGGATAAGGTTTTTCCATCTTTGTGGAGCACTTTGAAACCTTTGGGTAGTATGTGCTATTCAAATGCAAAGTATAATTAGTATTTCTGAGTCCTCCAACACCACTGTTGTGGCACTGTGCGGCAGGCACACAGACATGGCTCTCTAACTTTCTAGCTTATTATTTCCTTAAGTTCCAGTTAAGATGGGAAACTTGAGCTGCCCCATGCACATTTGCTCTGAAACCAAAGTCCTTCGGCTCTGTCAGCTCTGCCTTTAATGTAAAGCACTAGAAAATTAGTTTTGTGGATATTTTTGTAAGTATCTTCCAGAACTCAGAAATAAAATCTTACTAATAGTACGTGATACTTTTCCTGAGAACACAGTTTTGACTTGGGATGTTCTATTTAGTTATACTTCAAGGAGGTAAGACAGAAAGTTGGTTAACAAACAAGACTGGAAATCCAGGTGACCTGAGTTCCATTTCTAGTTGTCCTACTCAAATTTGGGCAAATATTTTGAAGTGAAAAAAGCAGGTTGGCAGATTACAATGTAGAGACCTTGCTTTGATGCTTTATGTGTTTTCTGTGGGGTTTTTCACAGTGCCACTCCAGTGCAAGATTACTGTGCATGTGCAGCAATTCTACCTTGCTCTTATCTGTAGATCTCAGAGCGTGTCCACATTATTATCCTCACTTTGCAAATGGGGAAACCTGAGACACAGCGAGGGATAGTGACTGGCTCCGATCAGCTGACAATGTCAAAGCCAGGAATAATCCTTCTTTGAGTTTTGAGCCTCATATTTAGCATTCTCCATGATGCTATGATACCAGAAAATGCAGCTGCAGTTTCTGGACTCTGTTTTCCAGGTGCTGTCACACCTGTCCATTGAGCCTGACTGATTTACAGTCAAGCTACTACAGGCTGGATCTAAATAAGGAGTTGGGGCAGGGATGTCTGACTGACAGTGAGTGGTTCACCATGTCCACACTCTCAGGATGGGGCCCTTTCAAGAATAGGAATGCTCCATCATCTCTAACTTCCCCTTCCCCTACTGAGGCAAGCGATAATTTCTATTTTATAAAGAGAAGAAACCAGCGGACTTGACCACGGCCAAAAATCCCACCAAAGCTCCTAATATAGAAGGGCCTGGGATGTAAGATAAAGTTCTATTGCTTTAAAATTCTTCAAGAGGAAGGCAGAATCAATGGGATAGGGTTTCTTAACTCCTCATTCTTCACAAGGAAGCCTTGAACCTCAGAGTTTTGTTGGTCAGTGCTGAGTGTGGCTGTCATACTTGGAATTTGCTTAGAAGCCCTTGATGCACAGAGGAATTAAACGGCTTAGAGGCTGCTCATGGCCTGGAGAACAGTAGATTATGGGTTGGAACAGAAACAGCTGTGAGAAATTTGGCTTGAGAGTGGTGCAGAAACCACAGGGGTGTGACTCATCTCATGTAACTGTAGATGTCTACAGATACCAGGCTCCCTTTCTCTTCAAGGAGAGAGAATTAGGTGCGTTGAAGACATGACTTCTGTCCTATTTTAGATGTGTGCTTTAGGAGGAGCTAAATCACTTCCTAGATATGTTACCAGAAAGGGAACCTTTGAGTGACTAGCTCGCATTGGAGATCTCCTGGCCCACACTGCTGCTGCAGAAGGTTTCCTGCCTCATATCCCATGGAAAGGGAGGACAGTACTTGCACCCAGGCAGCAAAGTATGAACATGTCCTCCCAGCACAGGGTCAGGGCTTGCACTGGGGGCCAGTTCTCTGTCAAATCCCCTGATATAGGCAGGACCCAAGTCACCAGCTTGGACCCAGCCAAAGACCCAAAGAGGAGTGGGATGCAGGATGGCAGCTGTCCATACGGTCTAAATGAGCAGTGGCCTGATAACAGTGTGATCTGACAGACTGAAGAAATGCAGTGCGTTGAAGCTGCTGATCTGACCCTGGTTCTATCCTGCACAGCCTGTCCTCAGCAGGGAAACCAAGCAGAGAATGTGCCATGTGGGAATCTCTTATTTCCTTCCCTGTCGTGGCTGAGGTATATGGGCAGGGAGCTTGCACAGGTCCAAGGGAGCTCATCCAAATGTTGGAGAGTCTCTCTGCTACAGCTGTATTGGTATTGATTTGGTTATTGCTGCCCTAGGAGTAGGTGTGAAGGGGTATTTGCTGACCCATACTCTTGCAGCTCTGATGGGAATGGTCAGGTTTTTCCTCTTTTCAGTTTGTTTTTTTTCTACTATTTTTTCAAAAACAGTAAAGGGAAAACAAAGCAATTATCTGTACACCTGAACTTAGTGACTAGTGTTATTCTGAAGTGCTAGATTGCCTTCCCAAACCCAGGGAAGGCAGTGTGGGGAAGAGCTGCTGCTCTGGGCACTGAACAAGAGCAGCTTGCTCAGTAAGCATCTGAATTGTTTGCTGTAAATCTGACTCTCCCCACTGGGCAATTTTCCTAGGAAAACCTACCCCGTGCATTCCCTCAGGCCCCGATGTTCACATTTGCAACTTTCATGTTGTACTTACCGGGGTTATTTGCATGGATGGGGGCTCCCTGTTGATGCCTGGGTGGCAGAAGCAAAGGACTGACAGGCCTTTCCTGCCAATCTGTCTGTTGTTCAGATGAAGTGGTTGGAAAGTGCTCACTCTCCAGTTCCCTCTTTGGTTCAGGCACTCTGATAAGGCATGGGCTGTCCTATCTTGCCCTGGGAGCTGTTCCTCCTCCCTAACAGGCCCGCTTCACCAGCTGACAGTTAGCAGCCGGCAGTGCTTGATAAACTTATCAGACCAAAGCTAAGCCCAGTGCATGCTCAGCTCCTCCCCAGCCTCAGATTTCCCCATTCCTGGGGACTCTTTGCTCTCTGCCTGCCTTGCTGTCTGGTACAGTGAACACAGATCCCCCTTGGGCCAACAGGTCAAAATCAGCCCAGGGACCAGACTGAAAAATGCTTGTATTGAAGCAACACCTTTAAAATGAGGGTGTCAAGTGGGATGTTTGTAGCATCCATACACAACTCTGTCTCTCTCCACCAGTGGAAATGCTGCACATGTCTGGTTTATCCTCTCGGTGTTTCTGCTCACCCTTTCTCCACTTATCTGGCAGTTCAGTGGTTTTAATGTAGGGGTCTCGCCATGCACGCTTGGAGGACTTCTTTCTAAGCCAGTTACAGAATTAGGTTGCTTTGCCAAATTAAGTTTCTATCGCTTCTTATTAGTATCGCAATAGCACTTGGGCGTTCCAGCTGAGATCAAGGCTCCATTGTGCGAGATGCTGTATGTAGAAGATAAGGAGAGGGAGTCCTGTTCTTGACTGTCTTACCGTTGAAATAAACAAGTGAAGAGGAGAGGAGGAATTATCCTCCTCTCACAGATGGGCTGAAGCTTTTTGTGAGCTTCACAGTGTGTGGAACAACTTCAGAAATCCAGCACTCATGTCTTGCCCGAGGTCATGCAGGAAACTGTGAAAGATCTCAAGACTCAGTTCAGGGTTGCAGCCTTAAGATCAGTGTGTCCATGGTGACTGTTAGTTGAAAGATGGTGGGTCAGGAACTCTGCAGGGATCTGCATTTTCTTAGGTCTCATCCAGCACAGAGGCAACTGACTGATTTAACTGTCACTGAGTAATTTTGGTGTGGCTGTTCTGGGTTGTTTCTCTGTGTGCATGTGCTATTCCAGGGCAAAAGCGGAAAAACTTCTCTGCTTTGTGAACAGAATAAGTGATAAGAAATTGTGTAGGGTCTACTTTTAGTCTGTAGCAGCCTTGCAGGTCAAGCTCCCTATCCGCTCTCGAGTTAGGCCCTTAACAACAGGCAGGAATGTTCCCAAGGAAACATAAGTATGCAGCTATTTCTGGGAGATTGTCTAAAGCCTTCAGGTTTCCCCTTGTGTGCTGTGCTGATGGGTTAGAACTAACCTGCTGGTGTGTCCCCATCACCTACAGCTGCATGGCCCTGGGGGAATGACCTGCTGTGAGGACAAGGGACTCTGCTGTTATCTTTCTTCACTGAAAATGCTTTCTCATGAAGTCTAGGGTGGGAAGCAACTGGACTCAGCAAGTAATTTTTTTTCCAGTACAACATGTACCCAGTTGGAGCCTAATTCTTCCCTGTCCTGCCTCTCAGTTCCTTTTAGGCCTTCCCTAACCATTGCCAACACAACATGAAAACTTCAGGGTTTTGCCTTTATGATTCCACTCTGTGGAGGTTAATACAACCTGAAGATAAGCTCGAGCATAATGCCATGCTAGCTGGGAACACACCTCTGCTTCCTGCAGGTGTTCTGTGGCGCTGTCTTCATTAGGAAGAGAAAGATGCATCCTATGTACAAACTTAAATCCTCCCTTGATCATAGCATTTCTGGGCTGCTACTCTCAGCGCCTGAAGGCTGTCTGGAAGACACAGAGGCACCTCTCTCCTTCTGACAGATGCCCAGGGTTATTGCTTTGCATGTCCCTCATTTGCTAAACAAAACAGCCCAAAGACCAGGATTTTCTTTCCCTGGCAATAAAGGGAAGAAGGTGTGAAGAGGACTGGGGAAGTGCAGGATACAGGGAGGGCTCAGAGAGAGGCAAAAACAATCAGCTCTTTCTTCAGCCACAAAGATTAGTTGAGATTTTGCTTTTTGTTATCTGTTTCCTTGATTGACCAACCAGAATATTTTTTTGATGCAAGGGGAGATGGTGGGAAAGGGGTTGTTTCCAGAGTGGTCAGAACCGGGGAGGATTTGCATGGCTGGAGAGCAAGGCCAGGTGTGTTTGGAGTTGGTGACAGCCATGGCCTGATCCTGACAGGTGTTAACCCTTGTGTGGATTCAGTAGCTCCAAGGATCAGGGAAGCCCTTTGCCTGCTCCATGCAGCAGGCCTGCCCGTGGCTGGTGCCGTGTTGGGAGTGGAAGGCTCTCCCCCAGCCTGGTGTGGCGAGGTTTGGGTAATGCCAGATCTGCTTCCTTCCTTGCTCCTTCACCTGCATTTCCAGAGCTTCAGGGAGTGCAGATGAAAGCCCGGGCAACCATGCAGGGTGCTGCTGTTTGCTCCAGAGCAGAGCCAAACTGGGTCCTTCCATTGTCTTCCTTGGGAAACGGCTCTCCGTGATCAGGGATTGCAGTGAACAAGGGGCTGTGGGGCTCTGCCTAGTTTTCTTTTGGGTTGCTGACATCCATAGTCCTAAAGGAAGGATGGGACTCAGGCAGTGTTACCGAGTGGTCTGAAAGTGGCACCTTGTTACTCTGGGGGAAGAAACTAGTGCCTTAGTGGCAAACTCTGTAAGTTAAGTCCCTCTCCTCCTCCTCCTGTCTCTGGTCACCTCCTGACTCTGGCTGTACTGTCTCACAGGTGCCTTTGCCAGCTGGCCTCTATCCACAGCCTGTGTTTCTAGAGGTACGCTCCCAACGCCTGTGGGAGTGGGTCAGCCTGGCCCCCCCCAGGCTGCTTTGGCCACAGACATGTTTTCCTGAGCGCGGATCTGCAGCAGCATGTTGGCTAAGGCCATCCCAGTCTGTTGCTCTACTTGCTGCCCATCCATCTAAAGCAGTCCTTGCATCTCCTGGGGATGTGATCACCAGGCTCCTAACAAATATAATGGTAAGGCTGACACTGTCTCCTCCAGTGTAACTGCTCTTCAGTAATCTCTGGGCTCAGAAATCGCAGTAATGGTGAAAGCAGCTGCCTGCCCTAGAGTCCTGGGGAAATAAAAGACAGGACTGCTGTGATCTCTGCTTTGTTAGCGGGGAGAAGCAGGCTGGAGAAGCACAGCCTTTGGACAGGAGACCCCAGCTGCCTGTTGAAGTTTATACCTCCTCCGTACTGTGGAAATCAAAGATAGGAATGGAAATCTAATGGATACAGTAGCCCTTGTTCAGCGGGCTCAGAAGAACCAGCTGTCTGATTTGTTTTTTATGAGCAGTTTTACAAGCAGTCTTGCCACAGTGCTGATCAGTATGTGCCAGCACTTCCCCCAGAATGGTCAAAATTGGGGAGGTTCAGATGAGTCAGACACACCTGCTGTCCCCAGGACACAGACAGGGAAGTCTGTGCTGGTGTGCCCGTGTGTTTTGGGGCTGGAGGGTATTCACTCCTGAGCAGTTCAGACTCTGACATGCTCTTTAAATATTTCTGTTTGCAGATTTGTGGAGCACAAGGGGAGTAACAACAGAGTTTTGGCTGCAGTTTTAATAAGCTGAAATTACTTTACCTTGAGTAAGGCTTGTGCATGTGTACACGTGTGAGAGTGTTCATATGTGTGTGTGCATGCCTGGTATCATGGTCAGGAGCTGGGGACCAGTTCCCTAAGCCCAGTTCTGTCACAGGTTATACACCTTCCCTGGGAGTCCCTGCCCTGACCAGGTTCGGGTATGACCCAGGAAAGGCCAACAGAGTTTTAACAGGGGCTTTGGTAACACTGTCTGCTGGGTACACAACCCTGTGTCATCTGATGAGGTTGTAGCTGCACAGCCCTTGCTCTGGAGAGCTGACTTGCTGCCTGTCCGGGGCTCTGCACAAATCTGCCTCTGAAGATCAATGTCCCCTGACCCCAGGCTTTGAGTGTTGTTCATGGCTGTTCTGTAGCCAACAGAATCTGTTGCTCCCTGAATCTGACTTCCTTCATGTCTAAGTAATGGGAGCCCTGTTCCTGATGGGAGGCCCATTCTGCATATGAATTTCCATCTTTACTTCCACTTGAACTGTACGGGCAATGTTCTACTCTTTCCCTTCTCCTTTTCCCCTCCATCCCCACTGCCTGAATCTGCAGAGCAAGGTGTATGTATATATATTTCATTTCTTGAAATGGATGTTTTTTAACATGAAATACACTGTGTTAGCCCAGTTACCAAGAGGGAACAGATTTATCAGATAAATCCTAGCAGGCCTGTACATGTTGTCACTGTCTGGTATAATGCAATAAAAATATACATTAGAATAAGTATAAATACATATTTACAGTGTACAAGTAAAGCCAGGAGTAAAGACTCTGTTTTGAGCTTCCAGAATGCACATTAATGACTAACAGCTTAGGCACAGCATAAAACAGGGGCAAGTACATTTTAGGTCTTAGGAAAATAGCTTTGGATTTACAGCAGTGTAACTGAGGGCAGACAGACCTCTTCTCTCCTGGCAGTAAATGAATTTTCCACTTGGACCGTTTCTTCTTTGCCTGTGATGGTAGTCTTCCTTCATAAGCATTTGGAGTGAAATGGCTAGTGCCACAGCCTGTTCTCCAGGCTACTTCCCACCAGTGCTGTTGTCCAAGGCCATGTGTTCAGGGATGTAGTTATGGAGTGGGCTGTGTGCTGCTACAATGCCCTGCTTAACTGAAAGCGCTTGTCTTTTTAATGCTATAATAATACTTTGTCCTTCCTGTTAAGAACTCAGGGGACTCTACAAACCTGAGTGAATGACTCCACCAGGAGGGGCGGAGAAAAAGAGCCCAGTGCAGTGACTTGCCAAAGGTTATATAGTGATAACTTAAGAGCTTGGAGGGGAACTGGCTCTTTACTTGTTCCAGTGCTTTGCTTCAACCCCTAGACCTGGAAGAAGGAGGAAATACCACTTCTCTGTTTGTATAATATTTGTAAGGTACTTGCATACTATGCCAATGTGTACAAGCTAGGTCATTTCCTCCTTTAAGAGTGGCTGGAAAGCAGAACTCCAGCCCTTGACATTGATATCCAAGGGCCATTCCTGACCATGCAGTGACACAGGATTGCCCAGGACAGCTCTAAGTTGGTATGTCCAGCATGCAGTGAAATACTGTGGGACATACCAGCCTAGATTCCAAGAGCAGCCAGTCTCTCTCGCATGGTACTGGGACATGGGGCTTGTTAGCTTATGCCTAGTGCTGTGACTTGGCTCTTCCTGGAGCTTGCTTAGTTGACACTAACCCAGAGATCTCTGCAGCATGGTGCATATAGGGAATGCATTTAGAGACCCCTCTTATCAGCTAGGGATAGGAGCTGTTTTTTCAGTATTTTCCTCCTACTCCAGGCTAAAAATACAACACAGTTAACTTGTCATTTGATCACAGTAAATGCTCCGCTGAAAGAAAATGACTTCAGGTGTCTGTTGCCAGAATTTATGACCTGGGCAAGTCTCTGCAGAAGCCCTGTCCAGGTTGAACACAGCTCACTGAATGCAGTCTATTTGCATGCCCTAGCCTTATCTTCCTAACCATCAAAGCAGAACATGGTTACGGCACTAGCTTGGCACAGATTGTTGCTGCCATTAGTCCCGGAGTTCCCACCCTGTTGCTGGTCAGTCTGGTGAACCGGATTCTGCACACGGTATAAATCCAGAGTAATGGTGATCTTGGAGGAATTTCTCTGGATTTGCACTTGAGCAGGTGATATCAGATCTGGGATGGTACCTGTTGTAATTGAAAAGTGAGAGCTCCCACAGATTTCTTTGTCACCTACTGGGATGCACAAGGCTCTGGGGTGCCAGAACACCAAAGCCAGTAACATGACTTTGCCAGTCCCCGGGGGAACATAGGATGTTATATGAGCTTTATGAGGTGGGCAGCCTCATGCTGGATGGAGATGTCAGGGAGAGCCTTCTTCCCTTGATCATGCATTGGCAGTGGGAGCTCCAGAAAAGACCTGGAGCCATCCCTCACTTGAGACTGTGTTGGGTCTCTCGGTGCCTCCGTAGATCCACCTTGCGCTGGAAGCCCTTGGCACAGAGCTCACAGCTGAAGGGTTTGAAGCCCGTGTGCTTGCGGCTGTGAGTGATGAGGTTGGAGCTCTGGCTGAAGGCTTTGCCACATACCTGGCATTTGTGGGGCTTCTCCCCTGCAGGGCAGAGAAAATTGTAAGAAACACTTTAACAGATGAGAGAAGAGAGGTAGAAATGCCCTTTAGTAGACTGAGAGCTCACTGGCTATGCTTGGGCATCAGGGTGCTGCCAGCCCAGCTGTCCTGCTAATGTGTCTGCACTCTGGTTCAGCACCAGAGGGTAAAAAGAACCAGAGGCGGTCCTGTCCAGCTGTGCAACCCATGCCCTGTCTGCATCCAGGGCTGGGTACAGGCATGACATGCACTGAAGGCTGGTCAATAACCACCTCCTGGTCACACTGAGGACATGCATCTCAGTGATGATTAGACCTTCTGCGGTCTTACTGCACAGAGAAGAATGGCTTTCCAGTGCCTCTAGACACTTTTCCCTGGTCCAGTATCTCTGTGTCTGGTGACTATGTATGTGTATCAACATGATGGATTCTAATTTGCATTTTCTTATTGGGAATATTTTGTTTCTCACCAGTGTGGATGTAAGTGTGTTTCTTCATATCCGACTTCTGGTGGAAGCGCTTGCCACAGTATTGGCAGGGATAGGGCCGTGTGTCTGAATGGATCAGGAGATGAGTGGAGAGGGTGGAGGAACGTTTGAATGTCTTCCCACACATCTTGCACTCAAAACTTCTTTCCTGTTAGGGAAAGAAAATCATGGGATGCATGTGTCTGCAAGACATGTGACAGAGCTTGAAGAGTGTTAAGAATAGTAGATTTGATAAGCAAATCTCAGCTCATGGACTGATATGATAGGTGCAGCACAAAGAGAATGTGGGGAGGGTTGCTTATGGAAATGGATTACATCTTGTGATCCAAACTCCTGCACCCTTTAGGAGGAGGCGAGGCACAGAACCAGTAGCAAAGATCCTCCCCTCCCATCTAAGGAATTCTCAAGTGCAGTCTGAGATTTGTGAGACCACGATCTATGGTCTTCAGAGCTCCTATCATTGTCATTGGGAGCTACAAGTAAGCCATCACATTTGTAACCTAGGAAATGTCGCTTCCTTTATAATGGAGTAAGCAACAGCTAAGGTCCAACACTCATAAGCTCTGGAGAGCTGGTTCTCTGAAGCATGCTACCCACCTGGGAGTGAATATTGGTGTGCTGCTCCAGGCTTACAGCATGTCCAAAGGTTTTGCCGCATACTTCACAAGCAAAAGGTCGGGTCCCACTGTGAGACCTTCGGACATGGACCTCCAGTCCATGGGGAGTGGAGAATACCTGCAAAACAAAATGCCAGTGATTTTTTGACATGGGGCAGCTCCATCTCTGTTTTCAATTCCTTCTTTTGCATTGATTCTTCCCTCTCATGGACCATGTGAACTGCGTAATTCTTAGCACCCTTGTCCCCTAGTCAGGAGAAAAAGTAGGTACCCATTTTGAGCCGCGTGCATTGCACTTTGATGTAATCCAGTAAAATGATGATGTGTGCAGTGAAAATCACTCCAACCCCTCCCCATCCCTGAGGCTGTCCTCTGTGGCACACCTTGTTGCACTTCACACAGTGGTAGGTCTCCATGTCCGAGGAGTAGTGCATGCTGTAATCCAGAGGGGGCTCGGTGCTTGGCAGGAGGTGGCTTCCGTACAGGCTAACTGGGTGCTCTAAGAGGGCTGATTGCATGGTGGAAGACATCTGTCGGTAGCTGTATGGCAAATGGAAAGCATCCCAAGAAAAGCCGGTTTTGTAGAAGGTAGGGGTGCTTGTCGTGTTACTGCAGTCTTTGATCTGCAGACCTGGGATGGCCATCTCTGAATTTGGAAAGGAGAGGGAGAGGTGTCATGCCATTGCCTGCAGCTGAGCACCAGTAAAAAAATTCCTCATGTACCATTCCCCCATTTAATGTCTTGCCTGACCTTGGGAGTTGCAGTTGGTAACTCCTCCTTTGATTCAAATGCTGATCCCCATACAAAGTTCCTATTATGACTTTGATTTCAATCTGAGGAAATTTTATGGGAGAGGGAATGCTAAGGGAATATTAACCCCCCTAGTAGCCTTGCTTTGTGTGGTATTTGGACAAGTATCATGTGGAGATCTGCCTTGACCCATATAGCACAGAGCTCCACTAGTCCTTGAAATTTGGAGGCTCACTCATTGGGAATCATAGCATCATCCCTCAAAGACATGCTGATCTAGACCAGAATCATAAAGGGAAACACAGAATGCTCTTGATGAGCTCTGCTTGGGGCAAGTTTGACCATTGATGTCAAAATAAGAGCTGCGGTTTACTGAAAAGCTGGACCCACTTGTCCATAAGCTAGCCCAGCCCTGACCTCTTTTTCAATTGTGGTCTTGGGTAGCAGACCTTGAGCTGAAGGGCCTGGCAGCATCCTGCTCAGGTACTGGACAGGGACACTTTCTTCTTTCAGTTCAGATGGGTCCTTTTCTTGTTTTGGAACCACACATTCTAGGTCCTGTTTCTTGGTATCCTCCAGTGTCTTGTCTCCTATGGCTGTAATCATACAGCAGTGTCACAGTTAGTTTATTCTAGCTGTTAAGAGCCTATTAAGGTGAGTTTTGTACTTAAGTATGAACTCATGCTCAGCTACACAAGCCCATGCTCAGTTCCCTGAATAAGTGCAGAGTAGTGCAATCAGCATGGCAATCAAGGTCTGCCCATTGCTGACAAAGGGAAATTCCAAGCAGGATGAGGTAGGCAAGGTAAAGGGGGAGGGTGGGGGAGAAATGATAGGACACTTGATACCCTATATAGTTAGAGAAAATTAACTCTAGAAGGCCACATGTCTGTAAGAATCAATTCCCCATTTAAAATCATTTTCGTTTGTGTGGGTAACTAACAATCACTAACTTATTAACCTCCCCACCCCTCTCCTAAGAGAGTTCAGTATTGTTAACCTGAATTTATGGATAGCCACCTAGGGAAGCAGAAAGGGGAGGTAACTGCTTACGAAGTTGCAAAGGTGACCGCAGAGCCTTGTCTCCTCCTGCCCACACTCCCATTTCTCCATGCTTGTCCCAGCCTTTAAAGAGACCAACCAGCACTTGTTAGAAGTGGACTTTATAGTAAGAATCTAAAATGGACAGAGGTCCAATACATGTGCCTCCTTTCTGCTGGAGGTGGGACTGGGTTGCTGAAGGACAATATTCACCTGTTGTCCAAACCCTTTTTTGTGCCAGAGAAATGCAACAAACGGCCAAAGGATGATGGCGGGAATTTAAATTAAAATGTCACTTCCTTTCTTTTTTATCAAACTTATCATAGGGCTGGACTCTAATTTAATAGCTAGGGCTAGAACAAAGGATAAGTTGATCCTAGATTTGAATAAAGAAAATTTGAATGGTGCCTGAAGGAAGAAGATAATTGACCTGGCCCTGCCACTGCATGGATGGCTGTGGGAGAGCATTAACAGGAGCAGAGGGAGGACAGCAGGCAGAGGCAGAAGCAATGTTGGTTGGTGTTAATATAGTATATAGCAGCTGGCCCTTCACCTGTGAGCATGTAGGACTCCCTTCACAGTCACCGTTAGGGTATCACTAGTATTTTCTCACTCTAGCTGTAACTTTCCTTGCCAGTCATCGGGAGGAGGTGGTAACACACTGAGGTAGAGAAGATGTAGGTCCAGAGAGAATGTGGGCAGTGAACATAGCAAGCTGGAGATCAAGGTGGCAGAGGTGTGAGTTTGTAGAAGACTGGCAACCAAGACTGGCAAGCTCTTTTCCCCACTGTTAGTTGCCTGAAGTTGGCCATCTTTCCCAAACATGACCAACTCCACACAGCAATCTTACATCTCAAACATCCCCAGCAACCCAGCAGAAAACAAAGGGAGAATCTAAATTTGATTTCAGTGGGACAGTGTGGATTTGGCCTAGAGAAAGAGGGCACACACTAGGGGATCAGCTTGTTCTTAGACTGACATCCCTGTGTGGAAGCCCTTAGTTGCTCTTTAGCTCACTCATCCTAGTCCCTTAGCTTGCCCACTCAATTACTGATTTGCCTTGGTGTATTCTTAGAAGCACAGTGGACGGATTAACTCACCACTGAAGGGAGAGGTTATCGGATCCCACGTGAGTATAGGCAGGTCATCTTCTACAAAGCGGTGCTGATGATAGGTATGAGCCTTTTTGCTCTTCACCAAAAATGAACGTGGCATTTTTCATTCACTGCCTGGGCAGAAACACAGAAAAACAGCAGGTAAATCTCTGTGATTTGGGGGTTAATTTCTCATTTGTTTCCCCAGCACACCAGCCCTGTATGCAGCAGTGATGAGAATTAAATATCTTCTACTAGGGAGACAGAGAGTTCATCTCAAGGGTCCCTCCACCCAACTGAAGAGCAGGGAGTGGTTGTGTGGGTTTAGGCACCTGATGGATCTCAACTCTAGGGAAAACACATAGCTGTGGAGGGGGCTAAGCAGAAAAACTTACTGTGAGATAGTCTCTGCCATTGAATGTAGAGATGGGACAGCAGATTGAAGATGGGATTGATGGGATTGCAGATTACAGTATACTCCCTAAAAATTACACTTCACAACCCACCCCTAGGCTGAGGCAAAGAACTACTGCTATCTTTATATTGTAGGCGGAAAAACAGAGGCATGCTTAAATTGCTTGCTGTGTTACAGGCCAAAACTGTGTCTGTGGCAAAGATACATTAGAAGGCAGGATCTCAGTCCTGTAGCTCTCTGCTCTGGCTACAGGACATGGTGCATCTCTGACCTTAACCTCCCTGAGAGGACACAGTTGGGACTGTGGATTGGAGATCACCCCTTTGAGAAAGGGTCTTGGTGTTTGTATCGCACCTTGAAGAGCACAGTCCCAAGCCATGTCATGGTCTTCTCTGTGAAATTGCTACACAAACAATAATTATAGAAACAACATCAATAGGAGAGACACAGTGGAAAATCCCTGCAGCCATGATGTGTGGTGGGTTTCCTTCTTGCTGGCCATAGCTTGAGTATTTTGTGTTCTGGCTGACAAACAACAGTCAAGCAGAGGCAGAGCAGAAGTGCTGGGTGAGAGAGGTTACCTTTTGGATCTAACTCAAATATTGTAGACCGTTGAAATGCCGGGTTAGAAACAAACATAAAATGCTGAATTTTAATCATACAAAATTCTCTTGCAATGCATCTGTTATCTTTACTACCCAGAACCCAGCCCGCCCTGTGCCCTCTCCCCATGGCTACTAACTGTTCTCATGTAGGCAGTGTGACAACAGGCTCGATGCTCTGTATGGCAATATCAGCTGGTGCCTTATTTGCATATGTATTTGCATTTTCCCTTGGAATTGTTCAGGATAGTAGCAGTAAAAGCAAATCTTGCCATATTTCATATGTAAAGTCAGCAGAAAGCCCTGGCTTTCTGTTGATGGGAAAGTGCAGTATTAAGTTTTGTTTTTTCCTGAGAGCAGTTGAAGTGTAGCCTACTTATTTACTAAAAAAAACCCCCAACCAAACCAAAGTTTGTTCCTGTTAAGTAGGAATGACCTGAAGTGTCTGTGTAAGTCAGGACAGAGCAGTGTGGGCTCCTGGAATCCCAAACAGCCAGGGATGGAAAAGGTCTGCTCCCTAGGGTGCAGAAGTGCCGGCACTATCCCTACATGCTAAATATAATTACATAGCCCGGTGGTGTTTTGTTTAAAGGTCCGAGGGCGACATTTACAGTGGTGCCTACAGCTGCAGGTATGTGTACGGTGGAATTCACACAGCGAGGTCTGCTGTGGACAGGTGGATTGCCAAGCCCACTGTTGTTGGTCAGGAGAGTCAGGTGCTCACCAGCCCAGCTGCCTTTGGAAATGCAGCTGTAGCTGTTTTTTTAAATCTGGTCCAGGATTTCCACTATTTCTTCTATGACTTCAGGGATAACTCTTGGTGTCTCTAGCCATTTTTTCTTCTGAAATGACTCACCTGTTTTTCTTCACCTGTTTCCAGGAAATTTGCATATAACTTGAGATGAGTAAGAGAAAACAGAAGCCAAGACTAGATTTGTTAATTTAATTTTAGAAAGAGGACAAAACCGTACTGAGAATGAACCATAAGTATGCACTTGAGGGAAGGAACACTGAAGTACATTGCTGTATTTGCTCTCCTGTAACTCTCTAATGACGTTCCTTCTGTACCATAAAGCGTACCTCTCCCTGGAGAAAGACTGTGGGCACAGAAATACCTCCAGCTCGGTACAAACACAGGAGTGTCCTGCAGTAGTTATAACTAATTTAGTAGTGTGCTCTGCTTAGCCTGTGCACCTTGCATCCTAGTAGAAGTGCTTAGCTCAGAGGGTCTCACTGCTCTTGGTCAGTCCCAGATGGGGTGTCTGTGCATGAAGCCGCACTCTCCAATATAGACATGCCCCAAGTTAAAAGTCCTAACACAAACCCTTGATACATGGAATTTCAACTCATGTCAAAGGGATTTTCCCATGTGGTGGGGCAGGACTGTGTCCACAATGGAGTGTATTCATACCAGCAAGCTTTAGACATTGGATTTTTCTGCTTGAATTAACCAGCTAATTTCCCTGGGCTTCCTATACAGTGGAGGAAGAGGCTCCGGCAGTGGGTAGCTCTGAACGTAGGGTGAGAGCCTGCGGCCAGCAGGGCCAGCTGGAAGGGTCACCCTCCCTGCCCACTGGCTAGAGGACTCCATGGCATTATCCAGACAGCTTAGCCAGGTAAATTAGAGGTTGGAGATGGGTGGCATAAGCAAGCTTGCAGTGTTTTATGGTAGTACCCATACGCTAAGTACACAAAGGCACTAAGTACAGCCCCTCTTTTCTGACGGGGGTCAAAAGTAGGCGCACATGAATCAACAGGATTTTTCTGGATGTGTTTGCCTCAGCATATGTAAAAGTCAAATTTGGTCTAGTATCTTGGCTGCTGATAAGGGCCTCTACTGAGCACAACAATCTTTAATGCACTACTGAACGTTACAAAAGGAAGTTACCTTCCCCCACCCCATTTTACAGAGAAAACAGGAACCGGGAGCCCAAAGCATAGTTAATTAACAACTGCATTGGACTGTCTTTGTGATCCACACAACCAGGTTAGAGGAAAGCTAGAAGCACAGATTGTGAGAGAAAAAATACTGTCTCTCCTTGAAACTCAAGATTATCAGTAGCAAGTGATCAGCTGCTACTAATGGCTAACTATATTTCACAGGGAAAGTAGCACTATGGACAACAGACCCCACTACATCTTAAAGTCCTTGAAGCTTCTGACAGAATTTAGCTTCAATCTTTTGCTAAATTTAAACTTTATTTTTATGGAGTCTATTCTTGCCAGCCGCTGTGGCAGCAGTTTCTACCTTAACTGGCAAGTGCACAAGGCAGTTCATTGCTTGGGCAGGAGTGCCTACCCAAAATGGAAGTGTCGTGGCATTTTTTGGATTCAATACAGGATATGAAATCAGTAACCAGCTAGAATTGACATTCTTATCTGTTTGCCATTCATGTAGCTGTACAATAACGTTGTAGTAATTTGCCCTGAGCAAAAGACAGCCAAACAGAGACAAGGGGGAAAAAAACCCTGCTTCGCTATTTTGGGTACCTAACTTGAAGCACCTTAGAATGGCTTCTTTTACCAGTTATAAATTCCCCAGTCAGATCTGAAAGCAGAGCAAGAATTCACGTGTTCCCCTCCTATGTTCCAACTCAAAGTTCTTTCATCCTCAGTGACGCTCTCTAGTGATTTTGCAGAGTATCACATGTAAAACTGTGAAGTAATATTGGAACACTGGAGATTGTGCAAGAACCAAATTAAAAGGGTTGGGGTTTTTTTAGGGGGTGGTTTCTGAATTCAGGATCCTAATTTCACTTGATCCTATGTTCCTTGTGAAGCCCTAACTCCCACTTCACTGCATGGCAGCTCGCAGTACCCAAAAATGCAGGATTGGGCCCTTTGATATAATTTAGAAGATATTAATATTCTCACTGGATTAGATTACAGATTTGATCTCTTTTGGTTCCTTCAGCAACACAATTCATAACATGAAACACTGTATTTCGGAACAGGTGTTTGCAAGATTGTGCCACGCTGAATCAGGAACCCAATTTGCAGTGTAAGTTCCATTCCAAAGCTTTCATTTTCCTGTAAATTCAAGTAATCCTGTTTTTGAATTTGCAAGGGTAATTGTAGACGTGAAACCCTTCTTCCCACTACATTCAGCAGAAATACTTAATTTTAACTTGCAGTTGATCTATGTCTTCATATAAGTTGATGAGTGTACAAAGCTTTAGGCTAAAAGAGGCTTATTTCCTTCCCGTTGCTTAATTTATATTTAAATCTTAATATTGCTTTTTTCTGTTCTTTCTGGCAAAGGTGAAGCTTCCAAAAAAAAAGAATAGTTTGCCTTTCAGAAAGCTACATTTTGAAGAAAAAAGCACAAAACAGAACACAACCTATGTCTGGAAATTTTAAGAGCCCCAATAAAATAAGAGGTTATATGAACTCCTGACTCTTTAAAAATAAAGTCATATTAAAAAAGAATTTCACTTCTTTACAACAAAATTAATCATGTCTTCACTAGTCCACCCTTGCAAAAATGAATGTACTTGGGGCAAGTAATTTGAATGTGGCTTTTTTTAGTGGAAAAATGAGCAGAACACTTTTAATTCCTGTGGTTAGACTGGGCAAATGGACATTATGGCAGGAGCAGCAAATTGTGGCGGAAATTTTGTCCAAGAAGTGGAATGGAAATGCTTGTACATCTGTAGTATCTAGAAAAAAACATTTAGAATACAATTGCAGCATTTGTTCTTTAGAAACCTCTTTTAGCTCCTAGTGATGTCGGGAACGCCACTGGCTTTAGCAAACTTTACCTTAGGCTTCCATGGATTAATAGACTTATATAGTGCAATCTAACAAATTCTATATCCCCTTAACATATAGATGCACTTACTGTGTGAACTTGCAAATCATTTGCTTTCCTGCTTAATGTATTGAATCAATCTGCTGGTATATGAGGAGCGTCTATAAATAGCTAATTCCATATGCTAAAAATTGTTACACTAATCAGCCTACACTTAGAAAGGATGGAAAAATAATAAAATAAAAGATAGATTTGAAGCAAAGATCCTAAACAGGGGAGACTGAGTTTTCGTCTAGCAAAACTGGCAAAGATTAATTGATGTCAGCAGAGGTGTGCTGTTGTTTGAATTTAAAGGTCTGGCCTGGTAAAACAGCAATTAAAAGGAAAAATATAGCATACCCTCTCCTCAATGCTTAAGTACAAAAGTCTACATCTAGAAACTATTCCTGCTGCATGGAGCTTGCTGGGATGCAGGTAGCTGAGACCATTGTCACATCTTTTATATTTTGTTCTACTATTACCATTTTCACACGTGAGAGTGAAGTAAGTATATGGTATATAATTTTAAAAGGTTTGACTCATTTGAATTGTGAACCATTATCATAAAGGAATCCTCAGGACAAGTGACTTACGCAGGGGAGTATGTTACATATTTGCAAACACAAGCAAAGAAGAAGAAAAAGCTTAGAAAAGCATATCAGAGAAATGAGAAAAACAATGAAATTAAAAGTGTTTAAAAGAATAAATCAATCACCTGTTTGGGGGACTTTGCTTTACTGGCTTCGCCTTGAAATCTCCCCAGACAAGCGAGACGTCGTCTTCTCTCTGGACTCCTCTTCCACTTTTTCACTTAGTCGCAGTCTGCTGAAATAGATACTTCTCCTTTTTTCTCTTTCTGTTTTTTTTTGCCCCTGTTCCCTCCCTGATTTTTCAATCAGATTATTTGTGTCAAAATCTGGCGGTGAAGAAACAGCCAATAGAGAAGCAGAGCCCAGAAAGTATTTGCTTATCAAAACTTTCCAGGACTTTGAAAACTTGAAGAGAATTCGTGATGCCCAGCTCGAAACCCTAGGGGCAGCACCCTTCACTTTCTGGGGCAGCTTTGCCTTCTGCAGGAATACTCCTCTGTCATATTGACAAAGAGCATGACACAGTGAAATAAGGTACCAAGCAGACATTTGTTATTTTGCCTTTTAAGAAAAAAAAAAAAAAGCTCTTAAGAAACCTGTATTTTTACACACATTCATCCACGCATCATATCTTTCACAAACAGACACACCATCTGTCTCACATACACACACTCACATACTTCAGTCTCATAAACAAAACCATCTAGCACATATGCACAAAATTATTTTATTCCAGAATGGATCTTTTATCTCTCCAATTTCCAAGGAAAAATGAATAAATACTTTCACAGTAATAACTGAAAAAGATGTGTGTTAATCAGCCTTCATTTTCCTAGGCATATGTGTGTGCAATCCACACATATTTTAGGCATTGCTCTATCTATATACAGCTGTATATAGGATATAAATATAGATTTAAGAAAGCTCATTAAGCAAGCTCATTAACAAGCATCTTTGCAAAAAGCTCTTGAAGAGCAATAATAAGAATTTGCACTTCTATCGCTTGCTTTCAAAAAAGGTTTGAAAATGCATTTGCAAATGTGAAATAATTGACTGCTAACCCCCCCTGCAAATCCCCCTGTAATGGCAGGGTGGAAGGAGGGAGAAAGAAGCAGAGGCCAAGTGACTTTTCTCAGATCACCTTGTTGTTCTCTAGCAAAGGTGGGAACAGGAGCTGGTGAGCAGTGATTTTCTTTTCAGAATCCTTGGGCTCGACTCTTATTTGGGGACAAACAAGGAGAACTGATCTCCCCAAATGCTTGGGGTGGGGCGGGAAGCAATTCCTTGATTTCATCTATTCTCCGATTATCACAATCTTCCTGACTGTGCAAGTGCATACTGGCATGAGCTGTATGTGTCCTCGGTTATCCCCTCCTGCACTTACAGCACGCTCCACGCATGGCTGGAACTGGGACAGCAAAGATACTTTCCAAAAAGTTTATAATTTAAGTCATATATTTAAAACGTATATAAGCATACATGCAGCTATTGACTGCCAAGTACTGAGACATTGCCATCAGAGAAATGCCTTTATAGCATGGAGTTTTTCTACTCCCTGTGAGCAGGACTCAGTTGGGTCCCTTTTCCTACTGCAGCTCAGAGTAGTGAAAGCACTGGGAAGCAATAACCTTTTTTCTGCTCTGCAACAGGGTCGGCAGTAGGCTGGTGTTTCCTTGACGGAGCAGATGTGGTCCAGAGACACTTCAGATTCATAGCGGAGGTATTTTGCATCCCACTGTGGCTGGCGGTGGTGCCAGGCGAGCTGGCCTTAGCGCTCTCTGCCGGGACAGCCACAAGTCACAGCTCTTGTCATTGCACCCTGTCATTGCCCCATAGCACCGGACAGGCTGTGCAATGGGTTTTGATGCAACTCAGCGATAGGAGAGTAGGTTTCACCCGCATTGAGAAAGATTCAGATTTTCATCTCAACCCATCTGTCATTTACTGAACATAATTAATTCTTGTTGTTTATAGAAGCAAACAATCCCTTTTCCCTTTCCCTCCTCCCCTCCTTATTTATCTAGCTGGGTTTTGCATGAAAGAAACGTTCCCAAGGCATTGTGCTAGCAAGCTGATTTGCATCCTCTTAAACACAGGCATTTGAAGGATTACATTTCCCACTACAAAAACAAGCATTGTAACAGAAAACCAAAATGTACATTGCAGCTTCAGGGTTTCATATGAAGACAGTTACAGGAATTAAACAAAACAGGAAAATGACAAGCTGCTGAAAGGACTGAGATGTTATTTTATGAAACATTGGAGCTGGCTTCTGCCAGCACCCCTGAGCACAGGCTTCCCGTTGACATAAAGTGCAAATGGCTGCAGAATGTGGCTCTTAAACTACAGACAGTAAAAGCAAGCCAGCCACACAAAAAAAAAAAAACTACAGAAAACTAGTTGTGCAAAAAAATCTAATAGCATCTTCAGTAAAACCTCAGCGGCTAGCTGATTTCAGAGATGCTCCGAAGAGCACTGGGCACAGTCCTTTGGAGTAGGAGGATGACTACATCTCCCAGTGTCAGTAACCTATGCGTAGAGCAGCTGCAAATAAAACATCTGTATCAGCTGTTCTGCTTCCCCAAGTAGCCATCATCTCACAAAGCCCAGATATAATTGCATACAAACTGATCCCTGAGATAATGGGCACAGATACTTTCTTTTATGACTATTATCGCGACACTAGAATGCCTGAAGAGAGATGGGGACACTGCTGTGTCTGGTTCAGTTCTTGCCCGCCCCTTTACACTTTATTTTATTTCAAGAATTCATATGGAGCAAATAGTTGCAGAATGGAAGTGCAGTCAGCTATCGCCTTGGCTTGTGTTCTGACTCTTCCCTAGATTTTTGTTTATGGCTCCTGTTAAACTTGTGACCTCTCCTCTCTATTGAAATTGCCATCAAAAGGCAATTTATAGAAGCTGAATTAAAAAAACCAGAGTGCCGGAGATGCATTTTGGGCTAGAAGGACCTTTGAGCTGACCCCATGTGGTCATTCTTATTTTATGTTCTTCCTGTTGATATAATTTTCCCAGTTCTCTCTTCTTGTTTCAGGGCCTGCAGAGAACAGAGAGCTGCAAAGGGCTTATCTGGGCTCACATAGGCTTTTGCTGGCTCTGACCCACATGGGCTATGGTGGATGTACAGCAAGTTCTGCTTGCACTCGAGGACAGTTTTGTTTTGTGCATTGCCATGAGTTCTTACTACAGTGTATGCTCCAGTGCATCCTAAGTAAATAATTAAATGTATAAATCGGTAATAATAAACAGGTTAATTATAGCACATCATGTCCATTCGAATGCAGTCATCTTCCCTTTCAAATCTAGCAGCAAACCCCTCCTGTAGCATCCATGTTTTCTTTGCCAGCTTGAATGTTACAGCAATTACACCATAAAATAACACAACTAATTGCTTCCAGCTCTTTTCTGAAGCTCATCCTAATTTCCACTCTTTTCTGTGGCAGATTAAATAAACATGTCTTCTGCACAGCAGGAAAAAATACCATCACTCAGTCCAGACTGTAATAAATATTAATTGCCAGGCACAAGGCAGGACTAGATTAAAAACATGCTGGCTCCAAGCAACTCTATCTCACCCAGAAGCAGGATGACCTATTGCAGGTGCAGCATGACAGAACCATCACAGCCCTGCAGGGATGAAAGCTGTGAAACACCCCAACTAATGCCTTGAAAGTTAAAAATCAACCAATACTTCTCAGATGGGGTTCTAATGTGTTTTTATTTTCTTACACCTGGTTTCTACCTTGCAAACTTAAGTTTCTGTAATTCCTACTGGCATCTGAGGGCAATTCACATTGTTTGAAGAGTTAGATCAGCAGCTTGCCCAGCGCCCTTGGTGCATCCCCACTGAACCTTAGAGAATGAGACCCCGCCAGTCCGGGGATTGAAACACCAAGTTGAAAACCTGTTGGTGTGGCATACAAAACTGAAGGCTGGATAACCTGCCCTGCGGTAATTTCCATTCTTCTTTCCTGAGCTCCAGAGTCTCCACAAGGAAAAATAAACCTTATCTAGAGGGAAGGATGAAATGTTTTATGTCTTATAGTTGCTGCATTTCAGCAAAAGTAATCCCTGTCCACGGTTTGCATGAAATGTTATGGGGTCCAAAATAGGAATTAAAAAATGAGCTTTGTATATTCATCAAGCAGAAAGCAATCCAGTTTTGGCCTGCCCTGGAGTTTCATTCCAGGACTCCTGTGGTACGGACCACACCACTGTCCCGTTAACGTTACTCCACACACACGAGGCACTTTTGAGACCTTTTTATTCCCTTTACGGCACATTCGGGCACTTAGAAAACGTTTTCACGCCGGAATCTGGCACCAGGTTCACGGCTGCCGCCACACGGCCACCTCAGCCGGCCTGTCCCCGGCCCAGCCGAAGCCCACGGGCACCCGGGGTCCCGACCCATGCCCACGGGGCACAGCAGGCAGAGGCCAAACAAGGAACACGGAGGGCTGCTAGCCGCTGAGGTCGGCCAGGCCGCAGACGCGGACCGCTTTCGCCCGGGCCGGCCGCCACCGTCCCC
The DNA here is from genome assembly GCA_026212715.1 of Elanus axillaris. Taxonomy (NCBI): domain Eukaryota; kingdom Metazoa; phylum Chordata; class Aves; order Accipitriformes; family Accipitridae; genus Elanus; species Elanus axillaris. The sequence goes on along the minus strand of JANZLQ010000055.1, from coordinate 15,711,069 downwards.
TCAGGCCGGGCCTTGTTTACCGGCCGCCGCCCGCTCCCGCCCCGCCCCGCCCCGCGTGACGTACCCGCCGCCCGGGGCTCCTCACGGCACCGCCCCCAGCATCACGCGACCTCCTTAGAGCCGCATCGCTCCCTCTCCGAGATACCTCCGCCACGGGAGACCGGGTGGGCGCGGCGGTGGTCACCCTACCCCGACTCTTCCCCCCGCCCCCCCAAGGAGAGAAAGGCCCTTGAGGGGGAAGAGAGGAGCGGGGCGGTGAGGGAGCGGCGCGGTGTCGGGCGAGGGGGAAAGTGAGGAGGGATGGTGGGACTAGTTTTTTGAGGCGGAGGGATTCGAGGGGTGAAGCGGCCTGTGAATGGGAGGGGGAGGGGGAGGCAGAGAGAGAGAGGGAGGTGGGAAAGCAAGCCAGAGAAAGGGAGAGGGAGAGAGAGCTGGTGATGTGATGCAGCTGAACACTAGATGTTGGAGCCTATTTGACAAAAAGCAGAACACCAGACATATATCCTGGAAGCTTTCCAGTTGCCCAGAGGCCACAGATCCTAATTTCTACATTCAGGCATCAGCATGTTCATTTCATTTCTGTCATGATCTGATTACTTAGCTGGAAAATGTTATAGTATTAACAACTTTTCTTCACTTGGTACACAGTACAATTTTCATACTGCATTTGTAGTGTCTGTCAAGGATAAATTTATACCATGTTATGTGACACTTGTCTTTGTTATTCTCATCCATGATTGTTTCTGACCTAGCAGGTAAACAGCAGCATTTCAGTAGGATAGAAATATTCTAGGTAAGGGAGAAGGCGTTCAGTATTGATGGGGTGTGAATTTTCACATGTAACCTATATGTTTGAATGGCCTGGTTCTTTGGCATGCAAGCTGAATTTGTGAAAGCAGGCCTGGTTTTTAGGGGGTAGGTACTCAGAATCTTTTTTTAAATTCTTTTTTAATATAAAAAAATACACTTATGTCTCAAATAAGGCATTTCAAAACTAAGACTCAAACCAGTAATTTTGAAAAATGCAGTCCAGATTGTATAAGGAATACTCATTTGAAAGGAGAATTACTTTTTTTTTCTTTTCTTTCATAGTTATCATAACTAAAGCATATAAGCCCCTTAAAAAAAAAAAAAAAAAAGAAAAGCTGGGGGATAGAGAATAAGACTATGATTAAGAACTTTCTGAAGATAACCAGAAAGGCCAAGAGTCCAAAGAATTTTTTCAGAGCTGATTTAGTCCATGGAATTTGCTATGCATAATGAGAACACCTGCAGAAGGGAAATATTTTTAAGGTTCAGGGAATGCAAATAACTGTTATGCTTTAACTACTCATTTTGTTAAACTTGCTTCAAGCTCCAAAATTTGTATGAGAAGATAAGATATCTCCCCAGACTTTTACAGACTATATTCACTCAGAAAACCTCTACTGAAGGTCTAGGCTCTCTTTTATCTTGAGAGAGTCAAATAATCTTAATACATAAAATGCTATGTAGAAAAAGTGGTATTGTGTATCATATATAAAAATATATAATCCCAATTCTAAGTCAGTGAGGTATGACAAAATTAATGAATATGCATATATGTATTTTTATTAGCATTTCTGAGGGAAATGGAATTCTCCCTTCAAATATATCATTATCACATTTGAGCAGAATTACTGTTTTGAATGAGAACTTTATTTACAACCTACAGGAACTTCTTAGTCATTTACAACCTTCCAGAAGTATATAGGGATGAGTGGTTTGATGCCAAGCCCTCATATAGAGGTAATTAATTTAACATTTATTTTTCTGCATTCCACAGTTCATGCTCAGAAACACATATCTTTCTCTACTCTTAATGTTAAACTGTCAACTAACATCAGTAATGGCACTTCATGCTATTCTTTTATTTCTCTTATGAAGGCTTTTGATAAGAGAAGGGCAAAAGAAGATTTATTTTCTCAGCCAGCTCCTAAAATACATTTAAAACAACAATTTAGATTCGCTGAAGACACTAATCCATTAATGAATGCAATCCATTTCTTAGTGGGAAACTATAAAGGTCAATTTAAAATATATAATGAATTTCTTCAGGTAAGTGAGGGAAGTCAAACTCAAGTTTCCAGGCAATTACAGACAATCAAAGATTCCCACTCTATATTCTTGAAGAGCAAGAAGTGTTCTGTAAAACACGCCATCAGAGCTTTTTTGTTGGGAGGATGATCATGAGGTTCTTCTTTTTTAACCACAGAAATCAGTCAGCGAAATACAGCAGAAGACTTTGTCCAGAGCTTCTGAATGATATGTTGCTCTTGCCACACACAAGATCTCTGACCCATGGTCAGAGTCCACAGGGCTAACAGATATATATCATAACGAGCCCTACTCTGTGCAACTTTTAGTGCATTTTAAGGATTGTAATGATAATAATAATCTGTAAACCTTGTGTCTGGACCTTATAAAAATCACAGTTTGAGGCAATTAATTTATTTTCAGGTATCCAAAGTAAAAGAAAAAAGAAGTCCATCACTATTAGACTTCTTTTAATGTGCTACAGCTCCCTGCCCTAACAACTTGAAGGGACTATTTACTTGGAGGGACTATTTAATGAGATAACTGCAAGGTTTTTTTGGATGGGACTTTTATTTATATTCTAGTAAATATAGACCAATTATGGTTTCCCTGCTCAAGCTATTTCTTCATTTCTACTCTGGAGTGTCATCCTTTCTACTCTGGACTGTCATTGTCCAATAATGCCATCACCGGGCAAATTCTTCTCACCTACTAGAAGCTACTCTGATATCTCTCCCTCCTGGCAATAGCTTATAAATCCACTTGACTTTGGTGAGCCAATCCTGTGATCCTGTTCTTTCCATGAGTTCTTGCACAGAAGTGTTGAATGTGCTACTTGCCCTCCCTTGTTCTCCCACTCACCAGCCCTGGCCCATCTGGGAGGACAACTGCAAACTTCTAGACAGCTGTGGGACCTTCGGTTGATGGCACAGTTCTGCTTTTCTCAGAGCTCCTGAGAACAACAGGACAACAGAGGTGGCATAAAGCAGCACATACTGTACTGAGTTGCCCTGCCCACAAACCTCATGCCTGCTTCCTCTGCTTCTCTAGGGGCATTTCTTCATCTTGGCATTAAGCTTACAGCTCCTAGAGCCTTGATGGTGTCCTTCTCTCCTTTACCTCCCTGCAGCTTTTAGGGCATAAAGAGTCATATGTGTCTCTGATTCCTTGCTTAGGGATCCTACAGATTTCAGGTTTAAAAAAAAGAAAATTCTACCCTCATGATTCACTTACTTAAATGTTATCTCATCTGCCTATCCTGCAACCCAAAGGGGAAGGGTACTGCTGTTGATATACAGTGACTGATGACTTCTGACATGCCTCCTTCTGCCCTTTTCCCTTAACTAGAGAAGACAATCTATCAATCCCTGGCCACAGTGTTTAGGAACATCATTTGACCATTCTTTAAATTGTTAAAGAGATCATTTTAACACACTGAAATTGTTCCACAGCATTGTCTTTGGCTCTGATACTAATAAAACAGTTTTCTTGACATAGGAATCCCGTTGGAAATGTAGTTATATTCCCCATGTCAAAAAAATGCATTGAAATCATGGATCTAGTTTAACAGGTTTTATGGTTATTATTCATCTGGAAAAAATAAAATTAAAAAACAAGGAAAAAAGGCAATTAAAAGGAAGGAGATAAAAAGCTTTACAAAACAACAGACTTCAAAGCCCTCATGTTTACTGAAAACTTTGTTGTCCTACTGCTTATTCAATAAAGATAACTGGCTAGAAAATCTGCACTGCCAGTCATCTTCCCACCTTTCTCTTCAAACTGCTATTGATGAAAATCTTAGAGAATGGGAATTTTGTGTTCACCCACTTCCCAAATCTTTGTGACCAATGTGAAGCCTTGCTTGAGATCAGCATCTCATTCTTCAATTTGTATGAAAAGGCTGAGAATAGGATTTACTGACAATCAGCCAACTGCAAATTTTAACTGGATTCAAGCACATGGAATAAAACTCTTTGATGGTAAATGACTTTAGGAATAATATTGGATCAAGATTAAATAATTACAAAAGAGCTTTTAATTCTGATAGAAGAGGCTTACTTCATGTAACATCTATCTAAAAAAAAGAAGTACAGCTGAAAACAGCCCCAGGAACAACTAATAAAGAGATATTTTGGTTTTCTTTGCATATGTCCACTCTTCCTGTGCCATGATTTTTAAACAAAAAAATGGTTAGTGCAGCATAACCTAAGAGAAAGGGGATCCCATGATAGAATTTTCCCCTGCAGTTTCTATAGCAATAGTTGGGTTTTGACATAGATTTTTTTTAAGCTGGTGAGGCTATTTTTCTCTATAAACTCAAGGGATTTTATCTAATTTGGAACACATTTCATAAGAAAAACTTTATTACACTAATTTATTACACAATTTTAAGCTAGTTCATAATTATTTATAAAGGATCAGAACTTCAAAAGAAGTGGAGACTTGTATGAAAGGCTGGGGAATCCTCAGTATAACTCATTAAAAATACTGAGAGCCATTAGCTAGTGACTGTTTCAAACCCATAACTTCAAACAAACAGTAATAATATTCCAAGTGCAAATGCAGTCAATTAGACCAAAATATGTTCACTTATTAAAAAAACCCATTACTCCAATGAAACACTTTAATATTTAAATAAGTTCCCATGGTTCTGCTTACCACATCTACTAGTGGGAAATGTCTTACATTTGTTCTTGACTTTCATATTAGTATTTGCACTAAAAATATATATATTTTTTTAAATTAAATGAACAGTTTCTAAATACCATTAATTGGCAATTAATAACAAAAATGCATAACTTTCATAACTGTTCAACTTGATTTTTTTCCCTTCTTCCCTTGTTTTGAGGTATTCATGGTTTAATTATATTCAAAATTCCAAAGGCATCAATTTAAAAGAAGAAATGAGCTACAGCATTTTAGACTGAAAACTGTCAGATAAAAGCAGTTTTATTCTTCATACGATATTCCCGAGAGTTTTTGACACAGAAATGCTCATTTTGAATTTAGAAAGCAATACTGCAATCCTGCCTGTGTTTCTAGGCTCTGTCCTCTGTTTTATTCTTTGTCATGTATAGTCAAATCAGTTCAGCCTTTCCATGAATCTCATTGTTTGCCTCCTCATAACTCAGCAGCAATGTTTTGCTTCTGGTGAGGGTTCCCACAGCTTTGTCTTGCCCCATAAATGCTGGGCCTGAAGGTGTCCCTCACAGTCACTTATGCAGGTGTCATTCCCTGAGTCAAGCTGTGGCAATCTGCAAGAATTTGCAAGCAAGAGGAGGGCCAGCATACAGAGTGCTCCTCAGGCAGGCAGCCCTTCTCTATACGTCCTCTGGGCGCATTCAGAACCTTATAGGATGTCTGCTTTAGATTTTTATTTACTTGTATCAAGGGCTGAGGTGTTCTGTCAGGGACATAGGAAGCGATGAAGACAACCCTTTGATAATGGTGCAAGGAAAAAGGTAGATAAAATACATGCTTTCATAGGGGTTCTTCATACCAGCTGTGAACTATGATATATGTTGGTGGAAGCACTTTCATTTGATTGTGTGATTGTTTTATAGGGACTTACTAAATGAAATTTTAGCCTCATTTCAGTTTTCTTTTAAATTTCAGTGACTAGTGAAGACAAAGAGTTTGACCTGTTACTTTTGGTTATGACTTCAAGATGTAATATGTACAGCTCAGTAGAGAAAAAGAAGTGAAGAGTTTTGTGATTTTCTCTACGCAGACCTATTCAGAACCATTTTCAGAAGCAGGGTCCTGAAATAAAATGAAAATATGTTTTGATTAATAAAAAGCATCAAGTACAAGGTGTGTTTTTGACATTTTTTTTTTCTTTAAGTTCAGGCTGTATGACTTAGTATGACTTGGGCATATTAGTGTTCAGTATTTTCAATTTACTATAGATATGCTGTTATATCTTACATAATACTTATGTGCATATTCTAAAAAGGGGGAAGAAATAAACAAACATTAAATTCCATTGTTATATAATACTTGAAGAGCAACAATAGAAATTTGGCTTTTTTTAACTTGCCCATGGTTATTTTCAACTTGGAACAGGCAAAGTATACATTTGTATTATTTTACATTCTTATCCTTACTGAAAATAGACTTAGCCAATCTTTCCACTTCAGCAAATAATAATTTTAAATATCATTTATGAATACCACCGCTAAATAATTTTGAGAAATGAGTCTGCTCTAAATCCATCTAATTGGTTATTTGAGATGAAACATTTACTGAGTTAAGGTACAGGCCCTTCAGCTTTCCCTGTACAGTTACATAAATTCCTTCGTAGATGTAAAATTTTGTATGACAATAAAAGATGCTCTTAAAAATATCTTTAAAATACAAACACTATTTTTCTGTCCAAGATTATGAATGAAGTTGAGTATATATAAGCTGGAGAAATTAATGGGAGAGTATGGAGTGTGAACTGTATCATCAGGGACAAAAAGCTCTGGCACTGGCTAGGTAGTTAGCAATGAGTTGAACTATGCCTGGTAACGGATATGCTGTGGATAACCACCATTTGCTATCTTCTTTACTGAGTCTTAGCAGAGGTGCATTTCTTAGTAATGTTCCAAGAAATGTTAGACATCAGGAGCAAAGAGAAACAACAGCAACCTTGCAAAAGAAAGCATCACATGGATGCAATTACAGGAGTTGCAAGAAAGTGGCCTGTTTATGAGACAATGTGTATCAGAAAGGTTCCTCTAAGGTCAAAGGAGGGATAGACACATACGCTAAAGGAAGAACAGATGTTATAGCTAATGAGGAATGCCATCACTACCATGCTGCTGGGAAAAGAAAATGAGCAATACTATAAGCTTTTCAATTCAGGAATTGTTCCTTTTTCTGGTTGTACAGAATCTATCACATTTCTGGCAGCTACTGAAATATGAATAAGAAAAAAATCCTGCCCACGTTAAGAAGCTGGATTCATATTGAAAACAGCAATTGCTTCCCCACGTCAGATAAGGCAGCAGATCATGCAATTGAATAGAAGTATCCTTAAGAAGAATTTCATACCTGAGAATCTTGGTTTATTTAAAATAAAACAAATACTCAACCCCCTCTAACCCTAGTTTTAGAGAAAATTTTGCAAATATGAATCAATTTACATTAAAGATTGAAAAGCAAGAACACATATATAACCAAGCTTTAAAAGAAATTCATCTAATTTTGTTAACTCACTCCTCTGTTCTTTAGGGGATCTAGCTCTCAAATGCTGAACACTCGGGGCTGTCTATGTCATATGTCAACCAGACTTTTCATATAGATATTTCATAATTTTCTGGCCTATGAAAGCATTTCAATCATTTCCACACCAAGACAGGATCAGTTATCTCAAGAATAAAACCCCCAAGTTCCCATCTCTAAAATATACTGGAATGGTATTAAAAATAATAAGAAAAAAATGAGGATTTCTTTTTCTTCTATTATAATCAATGGCCTAAATATCTCACCCTGTGTCTAGGCCTATACGTGTCTAGCCCTGTGCCCAGCTTAATTTCCAGGTGAGTCAGTTGACACTGAGACCTCTATCTTCCTCTTCCGCCAAGAGGGCTTGAATCTTCTAGCTGTGACACAAATGTTGCCTCAAGTTGCCTCTGCTCTGCTGTTTCCACTCTGCCAGCAAATACTAAGTCATAGAGGTAAGTTTTCTGCAGCAGTGTATTATTGCCCACTCCAGCACTGGGCTACTCTTGAAGGCTATACAGGCAACTGAGAAGCTTTTGAGTCTGGGTCTTCTTGAAGAAATACCCTTAAAACTTAAATCCCAATACATCAGTAATCATAGAACCAGAAGGCTAAACACCAATCTGTTGCTGCATTTTGTGAGCTGTGCTCCTGGACCATAGGTCTCAGTCATTGACACAGCTGAATGAAACAAATACCTTGTAGAACACAGCTGTGAGTCAATTTGTAATTTACTGCCCTTTGGGCAGGACAGATAAGCATCCTAAATCCCCTGTGCTCTTTTTCAGGCCACAATACGCAGCCCCTCAGTTGGTAACCCCCTGAATGGACCATATGGACAAGTTGCTCATTGTTTTTTGATGTGCTGTTTCCTCCAGACTTGATACTGATTTTTGTTTCTGCACAGCAAACTGAGGTTTTTAATGCTTTGTGAGTAAACTGAAGATATGTTAAAAAAAACTTACTAATAAATTTATTGCACCCTGTGTCCTATGGAAGACTTTCATTTGGTTCCCAAGGTCAAATTGGCTAGGGAAGTGGCTATAGCTTAGCAGACATCTGTCTTGAGTGTGATAATTTTTCCTTGCCCTTTTCATCCTGAGTGGCTGTGCTTGCCCTTTATTCCCACCACTATTTGAGGATAAATGTCCATTCCTCTATATCTAGCACAGCAGAGATAAATGTATAGAGGGCTCTGAAGACACAGTCTTTTATGAAAATTGTAGTGTGTATATATATTACATATAAGATATGGTTATATATATATATATGAAGGTGAAGAGCTCTTTTCCCCAGGCTGTTATTTTGTGAAGTAGTTCCTAATCTTCACTGCAGTTTTAAAACCATGTCTATAATTGTGTAACACTAGTCCCTTGCACCAGCCCTCCCTTATCCAAATCTTTCATTGCTTTTCCACTAGTCTTGTTCCTGAAAAATATACTGTGGTTCTGTTCTGCACCTGTATTTCAAAACCACTCGTGTTTTACTGTCACTGCTGTGTGAAAGCTGAAAGGAGTCAGCAAATTGTGGAGGGAACCAGCCCGCTACCCAACCTCATTTCAGGAACAATTTCTCCGTAACAGCAATGGCACAAGGCTTTTTCTCCCCCAGCAGTGAAAGCATTTCTATACTCTCCCTGCCTTTGCAGGACTTGGTTACGTGGTGACACTGAAGCCAGGGTCTGCCTCCATTTATGCCTCCCAGGCTGTGCAACTTCAGGGCACAGGACTGAGGAAGAAGCCCATATCTGACAGGACACAATGTCTGTAAGCCACAAGCTGCTCATGCATCTCCGTATCTCCATGAAATAGCTATTTCTTCCACACCATCCTGTGCCATGATTCTTCAGTTTCTTCTTAACCCCCATCTGTGACCCCACAGGTATAACTGCCACCCTCCAACTCCAAGGGAGAAAGAAAAACGTTTCTTTCAAGGAAAAATAACAACCACAATCAGGTTGGCCCAGATGGTTTAAACCAGAAATTTTGACCCTTGTTTGCAGTCAGTGCTAAGTGTCTGCAGCTACATTATTGCAATGACTGTAACTGTAAATAATGACTTCTCTGTTTGTGAAATAAAATACTTAAATAAAAATAGTTAGATAAAATGGTGTTTACTGCTTTTATTTATTACTTTCTTTTCCTCACCTTTTACCACGTCTGCATGGTTTAATGGCATCTGCATATGACCATCTTGACAATTTGTCCTCTCACCTTAATGCATAAAATCTCTAATCATTTCCAGCTACTGCCCACCAAAGAAGAAATGTGAGTAACAGTACAATATGAGCAAATGGGGGCAGGGAAAAAAACAACCAAAACAAAAGAAGTTAAAAGATCTAGGAAATCTAACCTAAGTGGCAAAGATTGCTTGCACAAGAAATTCAGGCAATATTGTTAGAGTCTATTTTAAAACCTCCAACAATTAATTAATTAAATTTTTCAGTTTCATGTCTTAGAATTGTCAGGTTTATGGATGTATGGTTATATATTGTGTCTCCAAGTCCCACAATTTCTTGTAAAAGTTGATTTTTTTTTTTATATTTTGACATTTTCACTCCATAAGGCAGAGCTAATACAGTTCTCTTAATGAAGCTTTCAGTCCCCAAACAGTCCCAAATTGTACAGCATATCTCAAATGAGCCTTCATTTTCCAGCAAGAAGTTTTTAATCAATGTATCAATTAGTGCAATGAATTCACAATTCCTCAGCAGGCTCAGAAAGGATTTTCATCTTGAATTAATGGAACAGACCAAAGAAAAGAGAAATAAGAAAAATGAAAAGCAACACATTTAAATGTAATAAATTGTGACAGTGAAAAGAAAAAGTTATGAAAAGCCACCTTTAAATATTATTATCAAGCTCAAGCTATTTATTTTTTCCAAAAGAAATAGGAAAGAAAAAAACACTTCTTTCTCTTTTGGAAAGCAGTACAGAATTATTAGTTTTATTTATGAGCAGCTTGATATAGAAAACCAAGGCCAATTTCTTTTCTTAACTCAAACTTAGACAAATGCCTATTAATGCAATATACCTTCATTTTAAAGGTTAAAATGTTTAAATACAGAAAGTAAAATAATGAAGGTGTGTATCAATGTAGCAAATGAGATTTTTCTTGTTGGATATACTATTGTACTTATTCTGTCATTGAGAAAGGACTTGTAGAGAGAGGAAAAAACCCACATACGTTTCCCTTTCTTTCTTTTTTCACTATTCTTGAAATTCAAAATAAACAATCATTAAACAAAGAGGGACTACTCTTCCTTTCAGATATCAATATTTTCTCACAGGGACTTGTTTCATTTCAACTCTCCTAATCCAGAAATCCACAGTAGATATTAAAAAAAGATGAAGTCCCAAAGAGAAAAGGTATAAGTTTTTAACCTCCTGAAATACTCTTAGCTGGAAAGAGAATAGGAGAGGTTTAGGCTAAGAAACCTGTGTAAAAGTCTTGGGAGAAGGGATTCAGATGCTATTTCATTCAATGTAGTGAGGCTATCAAGTTGTTTTCTGCATCCTGTGTTAAACTACTGAGAGTATTGCAACAAACATTGCAATTGGAAAATACAACTTACGGCTTTTGATGTATCTTCCCATACCAAAAGAACTTGCCATAACTGGTAGGAAGAATGGGGCTGGTTTAAACACGTTTTAAATAGTTTGCATTTACCTTCTCCTGATATTCTACTATTCCCTCTGCTGAGTTTCAGAAGGAATCATTCTGAGCACTAGTTAATTGTAATGCTTTAGTTGCAGAATAATTCCCCTTTTAAAGTGGCATTTTTGTTGCAAATAAAAACACTGTTGAAATCCCTTTTCCCCTCAAAGACATACACCATTTTAAACTTCTTGAATGATTATTTATTTAAGTATCATTTTCACAGGGAGTGAGTTATCGCTGTATGAATAACCTCTGAGACCCCAAAATCTTATCTGACAATAGTGGCATATGTCATAAATAGCTAATGGCAACTGCAGGACCTTAAACCAGGCAGGATACTGAGTCCCAAACAAAGAAGACCCTTTGTCACATATTGAATAGCAGCATATCTAAATGGGATCTGAAAAAGTGATGGTCAGAATCCACCTGCAAATTAGTATGATAAATGTGCAATTAAAGACAAGAAATGTGATTGTTCCCTCACATCAAATATTTTATATAATTTCTCAAATTGACTGAGCAGAAGGGTTCAGTGAGCACTACATAATAAACAGGCATTTGAAAATGGAAAAATAAAAGTTTTAGTGGACACAAGATTTGCTCAGGAAATCTTGTGTCAAAAATAAACTCAACTCCCTATGCCACACACAAAAGTAAATACATAGGATTGATGTTCTAGCAAGAAGCATTTCCAGTTGTGACATACTGTTTTGATATCCACACCAACCCCCAAAATAACCTTTCCACATTTCTTCAGGAGCCTGGAAACACAAGCTATCTGAGGATGGTTTGAAAGATCATAATGATAGTACATACTCCCAGGGTAAGAACTGCCACTACAGCATTTCGTGATAAAAATGGTTTTGAAACTATGTGCACAAATATTCATGAGATTGCTTCAGCTTTGTGATGATGATGAAGCACAGAGAGTAAGATATGGCAACTCCTCACAGAGATCTGCAGCTCAGATCTGCCATTCAGGGCTGTCCCTCATCACAAGTCGCAGATTTATCTTTTCCTCATTTGAAGGGCTGTTGTACAGCTTGAACATGAGGAAAGTGAGAAGACACCAGTGAGAAATGATAGGGGCATTTCTGGCGGATTTCAGCTCATGGTGATTGTCCACCCTTTACACAATATAGAGCAGTTAATATAGCCAGTTGAGACATGTTAACAAAGATCCTTTAATAAAGTTCCCCATGTCTGCACAGCTCTGGGGATACAGTCATAAAAATAGAACAACCTATCTATCTTACAGCTGCTCCAATTCAAGGGTACTACTGATTTTGAGCTATGAATGGTTTCCTTCTTAAAAGTTATTTTCTCATGCAGTATTTACCTCATGAAACCTAGTGTCATTATTAAAACATCACAGAGATACTTGCTTATTTTGGAGTGTGTCAGTAACTAGTGAGAAAACTTTCTGCAATATGTGCAACTGCCAGTGTTCAAGAGGCCACATTTGTTCTCATTTTTCTTGTTTGTTCTCATTTTCTTTGTTCGTTTTTCTTCAATGTGCAGTGTTTTGAGCTTATTCATTCATTCATTAAAATCAAGTAAATCTGCTTTGCTGCAGCTGACTGAGTTCATAATAGTTGTAATTACTTTTTCATATAATAGTTATCTAAAGGTATCTCATTCATAAAAAGGAAATTGTGATATTCATCATTAGAAGAAGCACAGTCTTTCAACCCCAGTCCTTGCTGCACCATGTACAACTAGATGAGAACTGCTCATTTCTTTCGTAAGGTGGAGGAGGTGCCAGAGGAGGGGATGCCCCTGCAGCCCATGGTGAGACAGCAGGCTGTGTGTCCCCAGCCCGTGGAGGGGAGCAGGGGAGCAGATGCCCACCTGCAGCCCAGGGAGGACACCATGCTGCAACAGGGGGATGCCCCCCAAATGGCCGTGATTCCATGGGAAAACCCCTGCTGGAGCAGTCTGTGCCTGAAGGACTGCAGCACTTGGGAAGGACCCATGTTGGAGAAGTTTGTGAAGGACGGTCTCCCGCGGGAGGGACCTCATGCTGTATCAGGGATGAGTGAGAAGGACTCCTCCTCCCCCTGAGGAGGAAGGAGCAGCAGAGACAAGGTGTGACAGACTGACCCCAACCCCATCCCCTGTTCCCCTGCGCCGCTGGTGGGAGGAGTTGGAGAGAACTGGGAGTGGACCTGAGGCGGGAAGGAGGGAGGGGAGGGGGGAGGTGTTCTCAGGCTTGGGTTTACTTCCCATTATCCTTGTTTTGATTTGATTGGTAGTAAATTAAATTGATTTTTTCTTCCCCAAGCTGAGCCTGTCTTTTGCCCATGACCATAAATAGGGCAAAGGGATCCCTGTCCTTGTCTTGACTCATGAGCATTTCTTTATATTTTTCTCCCCATTCCACTGTGGCCAGGGAGGGCAGTGAATGAGCGGCTGCCTGGTGCTTTGTTACCAGCTGGGCTTAAACCACAACACATGGGAAAAAAAAAACAATGGCTGTAATTTCCCAGTTCTGTGCTTTTGGGAATTCAACATGCCGTAATAGCTAGAGTCTAGCTGAAATGTATGAACTTCAGGGATACCAAGCTTTCCCAAGCACTGACAGCAGTAATTGTCGTTACCTGATTGAATTGCAGGCATTGTTTTAAACTCTGCAAAACAATAATGCCAAAAAGAAAGCAAGTTTGAATTCCGCTTTTTGTGCCAGCAGCGTCACATAATGAGATAAACATTGGTAATTGTGTTTAGTTCAATAACACTTTTAATTATAGTTAAGATCTACTTTAAAGTGTATGGATTTTACTGACGCAAAGTAAAGAGCTGAAAGCCAAATGAAGGCAGTCTCATAGATTTCTACTGTCTAATTAAAGTACAGAAACATTGCTCTAAGCAATTCAGGCATTTAGAGGGAAGGGGAAAAAAAGCTATTTGCATATTTGATACACATTTTAATTATTGCAAGATCTCAGGTAATAAAGTTGGTTTTACATCAAAACAAAATATCTGTAGTCTGGGAATTTAACCTCTCTTTCTTGTCAAGCAGGGCAAACATGTCATGAACAGTCTACTATATTTGTATGTATAAAGATAGATAAGCAAGGAAGCCCGATTGCATCCCCTGCGGCCCTGGTTCAGCAATATATTAATGCACATTCCTAAACTTTAATCATGTCAGCAGTCCTACTAAACTGTAAAAAATCTACCTGCATACATTTTTTGTTGAATTAAGATTTAATTTCTGATAACCAAATTGCTGAAGGGAGGCAGAATCCTCTTCTTATTCTGGGTGTGAAATTTCATAGGGCTTCTTTGCTATGGTGAAGATTCTGCAGCAATCCACAAGCAGAATTACCATGTGTGGCACTATACACTATTTATGTACCAAACAGGGCTTCAAAAAGACAAATTGCTTATAAAAAAATTATGAGCCTTTTACACAAAGGGGAAAAGTAATATCCAAGGTATTCATTAGCATCATGAATTTTCACAAAAACACATTTTAAATTCAAACCAACAAGTAGTTTGTGATTTTTGCAGGTGAGAAGATATTTAATCCATGATACCATATTTTTCTCACCAGTTACCATCATGTGTCACTAACAAAGAGTATCAAGTATTCAGAGAGAATTACACATGATCAACCTCCTCTGGCTCTTCCTAAACTAGTAAATTAAACAGTGTCTAACTCCTGGCTATTAGAAAGACAATTGTCTCTAAATTTAAATGGTTAGAACAATCTCTATCCCTAGTTTGATGCAAGTGAATGCTCCAAACAATTCCCACCCATGTGCCAAAGAATATTTCCATTTGGCGGTTTAGCTAATGCTGTACATATTTGCATGCCTCCTCTGGCCTAGTCCTCCAGAACTAAGCCAACAGCTCATGCCTTCATCACATTCCTGGCTATGGCTTGCACTACCTGATGCCATGGTAAGAAAAAGGGCATTATTTGGGGCTCCAGAGGCCTCTTGATTTGACAGTAGGGTGAAGTATAGCACATATGCAGCAAGAATTAACCAAGAGCTCCTCCTCATAACCTGAAAGAGACTTGGCCGGGAGCTAGGGAGATTTGGGGGATCATAAATTCAGCCTAACTAAAAAGACAGAACATGTAGAGCTTATAAAAAGGGTAAGCTTATGAAAAGGGTAAACTTATAAAAAGGCAAGCCTTTATAAAAAGGCTTTTGCTCTGATGCTGTTCTAAACAGCCACACAAGTCAGTTTTCACCATCTCCCAGTCTTCAAGCCTGTACTAAGCCATTAACATTGTGTGTTTTGGTCAATGTCTGCTCCTCTATATTCTCAGTGTGATGGTCTGTTATGGATGCCTTCAGGGCATTTGCTTTCAGTTACCAGTCTTTTTTAAAGGCTTTTGTGTAGCGAATTGCTCTTTGTCTCTCATGTCTTTGTCCTTTCCAGGATGCCTTCAGTGGATGTAGCCTGAATCTGTCTGCTTGAATCAATATTTGCCCTAGCTCTGTCTAAATTTCATCACTGTATTCTTTCCAGTGGAGCTTCAGTGTGGTTGAATGGAAACCCGTGCTATTGGTAATGATGGCTGTGATGCTGCTGGAGCTAAAAATGCAATCCTTTTTCCTTTACTGTTTTGCACATAATTGAACATAGACTGCTGTTCTATTTCATAGATATGGTCAAAGACAGGCAGGAATGATCACAGGATCAAACTGCATTGCTGCTTCTGTTGCAGGCAGACTAGAGAAGAATGAACTCCACATTTTCATTATTGCTGGTTATAATATCAAATACAGACAGTAGTTTTTAAGAAAAATCTTAGGATCGTTCAAAAGGAGAGTTACAAAGAGAGGCTCGTTCCATGCTGGATTCACAGGGGAGCTCTTAATCAGCAGTGCCACATTGAGAAATGTAAAAACAACTTGGGGGATGGAAAATGAAGTAGTGAGAAAGGAATAAACCTCAGGGAAACCAAAGCTGTGTTAGAAGAAACTGGGAATTCCAGTGACAGAGGAGCTATTTATGATTTATTGGACAAACCACTGAGGGGCTAATCCAAACACAGGACTGATTTTGAAAGTGTTCAGTGTACCTCTATGAACAGAAAAAATATCTTTATCACAGCAAAGAGAAGTAGCTGAAAGATAAACTACAGTGACCTGATGCCTCTGGCCATTCAGGCACCCAAGTACTATCAACTTCATAAGTAATCAGGGACCTAAGATCTAGAACAATTTTGGTGTCAGTAAGTATTGCAATAATCCCCTGACCAACTTCTCAAGTTGCCTTTATACTTTTCTGTGTTCCTCCAGTCTACTGTCAGAAGGGTAAAGGGTGGACCCAACGTTCATCAGAATCAAGAATTTTTAAAATTGTAATTCTGAAGACAACATCAAAATAAATATCAGTGATTAGCAGTGATCAGTGGTTAGTAATCCTAAAGTGATTAATAATTATTGTACTCAGTAAAACAAATTTTCAGAACAAAACATGGGCCACATACCTCAGGATGAGGAATTATAATTCTGCACCTTTTCATAGGAAAAAAATCTCTTTGTTTTTTCATGTAAATTGTAGGAGTTGCTTTGGCATTGTGTTTTGAATTAGAAAAAAAACTCGGTGAAAACTATTACCAACTGAAAAAACTAAATAAATATTTCAAGAACTCCATGTTTGCTTCAGCTGTTTTCAGGAAACATAAGTAGTTTGGAGCAACCAATCTGACACGTGGAAGGCTTATAGTCATGTTCAGTTCTCCTCAGGATTGTACATCTTCATCTACAACAGAGGAAGATTTGATCTCTGGACTCTCACTTTATCTCATTCAAAGTGAAAAAAAATACTGAAGATATACCTACAGCAGGGTTTTGTAAAACAAACAAAAAATGTCATAATAATCTGCCCTCCTTAAAAAGTGAAGTCAGACATTTTCATTACTCCTGTAATCCAAGCTCATCTATTCCATCACTTTCTTTTCAAGGACTGTATTTTTCTTTGGCAGTTTCCTGTGCCCTGTCCAGGAAAGTGCAATGAAAACTTTAGAAAAAGGCTTTGTAATGCCAAAACAATAATGTGAATGTTGAAGCTAGAAATTACAAGAATGACGTACCATGCATGTCATTGTGAAGGAAAGGAAAGCCCAGACAGGCTGTTTCTCATGTTTGCCAAATCTTTTTGGTGCATGATTCCACTGCTGATGTAAAAAAAGTGTTCAGATCTTCAAGCTTAAATCTGAGGGCTGCTAAGAAACTGGTGAAATGTCTTGGAAGGAAAGTCCACCTGTTTTTTAAAGGAGGCAAATAAATAGTATGGGTATTTCAGAAAAACCTCTGTTAGGCGTCTCAGACCTCAGTGGCAGAAGAATTAGGAGAATTATGGAACTTATACAGAAAACCTCTTAGGGAGCTTCTGTATTCAGCATGCATGTTAGGTTTTTGCCCCCCTCCTTGACAGAAGGAAAAAAAATACAATTTTAAATTCTAGCAATAAACAGGAAACCTTGAAATACTGTGAAAGCTATTCAGCTGCAGGAGGGAGAATCCTAGAAGAATCCTGCTGTGTTGAGATAATTAGGACATTAATCAACTCCCTGGATAGGGCGAAGCTAACACTCATAAATCCCTAATGCTGGTTTTCACTTCTTTTTACTTTAACACTAACAAAGCCGTATCATGGTCATGCTTGCACCTCCTCCCCCCACTCAGCTGCCACCTACAGCATCCATGTACCTACAGTACAAAGACTGATGGGCAACAAAGGTTAAGCAATTGCAAGCGATTGGAAAGACACATTGAGGCTTGGAGCCTGAAGAATGGCTGAGTGCACAGCTCAGCTCCAGTGGACTATGCCAGGGCTTATGATTTATTGTTGTTTGCGGCTCTGTTAGTGCTCCATGTCTAACCTAGCAGCTTCGTCTGGAACTAGTTCGATTCAAATCCCGCCGCTGTCCCCAGCTGCCCCACGCTGCTTCAGATCTTGGGCTTGGCAGAAGAGAAACAGTCTAGATCCAGAGAACAGTGAAGCAGGTGTCCTGCTCTCACTGTGCTCACTCTCTAATGGGGACACGCAGTGCTAAAGCCACAGGTGGCTCCTTTCAGGATGAGTAATTAAGGACCATCTCCCACCACCTTTTCCTATTAGTCCCAATAGTTTGTTTATCTTATGGACCATAATACCTTCCATATCTTTATTCTTTGTGCAGCCTGTGCTGGTTTCACCTTGTGCCTCATCTTGAGTGTTGCAAGCTGCAGTCCTAAAATTCAAGGGGGTTTGTGATGTGGACTTGTCCTCATCCACAGCTGGATGGCTAAAGACATGTCTCTGGTACTGTTTCCTGGTGTCTGCTTAGAGTTGCAGGCTAATATGCCGAATGAGTGCAGTTAGGGGAAAGGAAGAGATAGAAATCTGAACTGAGAAATTAATCTCTAGACAGAAGAAAGCCAGCTGGTCACCTCTGCTTGGAAATTTCCTGGGGAAGAGGTGCAGTCCGCTGCTTTTCTCACCAATGATGCCAACGTACTTATTGACAGAGTCACAGGTGATCAAATAATAAGATCATGTGTCACTGAGCTCACTGCCAAGTGTGAAAGAAGAAGGGTCCTGACACTAATACAGTCCTGTAGAGCAGTGCCCTATGAGGCACAGACAGTGGGCTATTGGCAGCATACTGAAACAAAGGGGAGGGGAGGTGTAGGGGAGGTGTCTTGAAAACTGGGAAGAAGAAAGTGAGAGGGAAGAGGAAAGTCAGTGGCTGAATAGGAGGCAAAGCCCCAAGCCACAGTGCAGCATAGGGAATGATGTGATGAAAGCAAGTGGCTGTTGAAGGCTGTGAAGGGGGTAAGCAGAGACAAAGTGGTAGTAACAGTAAGTACCTATGAGGAAAAGAGCTCTTGACATTCTTGTGGGGGAAAGAGAAGTAGAAGGGAAAGAATCAGCCACTGCTGCTCACTGTGCTACAGATGCAGTGCAGTTTCCAGCAGTCAGTGCTCATATTACAGGGCCAGAGTGTCAGCCAGCTGCGGGAGAAGCAGTAGCAGCAGCTGGTTTTGCTCACAGCCATCCTGGATCTGGTTCAGGAGCACAAGGTTGTATACATTCTCACTCAGGCAGCAGAGCCAAAGGCTTTAGTCTGCTTCCCTCTTTTCTTTCTATTGCTCCATATACTCTAAATTCAGCAGACAGGGGTGTAAGGAAGCAGCATTACAATATCTTTGCGATATGACCAACAGCAAATGTGTTGCTATAGAACTGCAAGGCCTAGCACCTACTTCAGGCAGAGGGAAGGTAGTCTCAACATAGCATTCAGGTTATTTTATATTCCTATTAAGAGAGCAGTTCCTATACTAGCTAGTAACTTTGTGTAGTTTTCTCATTTTCCTTTATTGGTCGAGGATAAAATGCTTGCCAGGAGCCATGCGACTGTGAAGTAGCCACAACAATGTCACGACACCCTTCCCAACCCTTAGGTTCCTTCTCTGGAAGGGTCATGGTTCAGACAACTCACCCCTGCCCGTTGTGCTCTGCTGTACCAGTGCTGACCTGACTGTGCCGCAAGTAAGCCAGGTCCCCAACCCCACCTGGAGCCCAGGGTATGGCTGGACTTTGTCTCCCTGACACCTCAACGAGTGCCGCACACTCACATAGAAATGCGAAGTCATCTGATGTGTCCTGAGACAGCTAAGTGGTGCTAGTGAGAAAGGTAGGCAAAAAAGGGGGGGTGTCCCTCTTTCCAAGAGACATATAAGGGCCAGAATGTTTCCCAAACCTTTTGCAGTCCACCCAATTACAATATGTCAAGTGTCTACAGGTAGCTCTACTGTTTCAATATAATCACCCAAGTTCATAATAGATCAGTTCTTCTAAGGCAAGGAAGTGAAAGCATATTATATACTGTCTGTCCTGAAGGAAACAAGACACTGCCAGCTGCTAAAGGTAGCTAGCAGTTTCCTGGATAGAATAAATATATGCAGTCAGTATTTAATATTTTTCTCTTTCTCCAATTCTGGGAAAAAAGATCTATGGCAGACTTAGGGAACTGAACTGCTGCTGACTGTTGCTGTCTAACAGTTGGCAATC
Source organism: Elanus axillaris (assembly GCA_026212715.1). Lineage (NCBI taxonomy): Eukaryota > Metazoa > Chordata > Aves > Accipitriformes > Accipitridae > Elanus > Elanus axillaris. The sequence goes on along the minus strand of JANZLQ010000055.1, from coordinate 15,691,119 downwards.
CCCTTTGAGTTCTTTTACAGCCCACAGTTTGAGAAACATTGATCTATAGGACCTAACTAGAGGCTGCCATAGGACTGTTAATGACAGGGGAAGAGGGAACATTTAAGTGCACTTCATTTAACTCAGCTGAAGGCTCAACTGCAATGAATAATCACATAATACCTAGGTTGAATAGTAGCACTTACTGCAAACTCTAGTCAAAATAGGATTTCCAAAGACTTTGTTTCTAATGATGGATGAAAGTTTTGAATAATACAGAAAGAAATGGTGACTATTAAACAGTCTTGGGGTTTTCCATTTTCTTTGCATAACACATAGAAACTAAATTGGTACTTTCTTACCTCTTATTTTAGTGACTAATGCTACACTATTTCCCACCTGTCAGATCACAGTCAAAAGGAATGCAAACAGTGAAATAAAACCAAAAAACATTCTACATATCTTTCTGTCCTGGTTTCAGCTGGGATAGAGTTAAGTGTCTTCCTAGTAGCTGGTACAGTGCTGTGTTTTGAGTTCAGT